>OX451738.1:923069139-923811797 GCA_948472305.1 Vicia faba | reverse complement strand
TCCCCTTTCTTTTGCATGCATTCTCCCTTTAGCAGTAATAAACAGTAAGCATAGATTAAACACACCCATAAGATAGACAAAAAGAGTGGATACCGTAGAGTACTACGGGCGTGTGGGGTGCTAATACCTTCCCCTCGCGTAACAGACTCCCTTACCCGATCTCTCGGTTGCAAGACCGTGACTTCTCCCTCATCAGGTTTTCTCGATGTTTACCTTTCCCTACATGTGGGATAAAATACGTTCGATGGCGACTTCATTGTTTTGATGATTTTCAGCCGGTTGTTTCACATGTGCAAAGATAATTAATCTGAAATCAACACATTCGCACATGCGCACCTCCTAGGGTACATTCCCACTTGGTTGCCTTTGTACACGGTCATTGAGCATAGGTTATTTTAGAGGTCGCCCTCTTGTCTAAAAGATCATAAGTTGCCTCGAAAAGGTTGCCTCGGATATTGTTGCCTCAGATAAATGATCTAAGACATTAGGGTTACCACTAAGATATCCTAACATTGCTTTAGTGACTGTATGTTCCTTTTCGAATTGACCCTCAAACTCCAACGACGGTGCTGCCTACTCACTAATAGTGGGATAGAGTTGTCTAAAGGAAACAAACATAGAACGATTCCTTTTTTCGAGTAGGTAGATTTGTTCTTAGATACTTGCTCATCCAAAACAAAACTTTTTTCACACTTTCACTCTTTTACAAACAAGTTTTCAAAAACACTTCATTACACTCTTGAAGACAGAAGCAAGAGTTAAATCAAAGTTAAAACAAAAACTTTTCAAATCCCACAAACACAAAGAAAACAATTTTGAAAATGATGAGCAAGTACCTAAGATCCCGTAGATAACTACGGATAGAAAGGGTGATAATACCTTCCCTTTCCATAATCTACCCCCCGTACCCAGAAATATCTCGAAAAAGGAATTTTTCTGTGCTTTTTTACTTTCCTTGTTGGATAAAATAAAAGACGGTGGCGATTCTTTCTTACCACGACATTTTGCGAACACAAACGCAAAACGCAAACCAACATTCTAAAAAACAGTCAGTTCTTCCACCGTATCACACTTTCGTAGATCTTCAACGAAGATGATTGGCATTTTTACACTAACATTTCTAGAAACTTGACTACAATTAAAATGGTTCTGGTGGTTTGTTTAAGTATCATGCTATCAACTGTTAATTTTGTTGTTTATACAAAAAGGGAAGATTAAGGGCATTGGGTAACTGAAGAATATCTAAGTTTTTTTAATATTTTTCTTACTAAAGGACTTATGACTATTGTGCTAAACATAAGTCAGTTATGTGATCAAGGTCTGAAGGTAAATGTCATCCAGAAAGAAATTTTTATCTCTAATTAGATGTCTGAAGTTTTGATGATTATTTAAAAACAGTTGCTATTTGTGTATTCCACAAGTATTTAATTGCTTATCCTCTTACTTAATGTACATGAAAGATGAAGTTAAGATGTCACACCAAAAGGTGCAACATCAGATAGTTGCAAAAAGCTCTAAAATTTGTTATATGGATCTGATTAATCCCATACAAGGTTTGTATCCTGGTGGATAGAGCCATATATGTTATTCTCTTTTGTGATCTATAGTAAAGAAGAATATATTATTTGTGAAGTCTTCAAAAGTTATTATCTCTTCTTGAAATAGAACAAGGTATACTTCTGAGTTACTCTACTAATAGAAGCACATTTAGTAACGTAAACTTCAGAACCAAAATTAGTGATTTATTCATTGAGAAAGGAATTGATGTTCAAACAGATGTTGAAACATCAACCTAGCAGGTTGAGACTCCAAAAAATGTGAAAGATTCTAAAGTGCTAGCAGGAACTGGATAAGGAAATTCTCTAGAAAACAAAATAATGTCTAAGAGGGAATTCATTATTTGGAATCTTTTAGAGTTTGTGATCATAAATAGTTTCATAGATGAAACATCGAATGATGATGTGTTTTGGAGTAAAAGTTTTTTGTCTAAGTCTAATGGAGATAGTGTGAAAGAGGGATGTTATTTTAAGAAACAATCTTGTGTCTTGGATCAAAAATCTTTTATTCTGGTCTATCTTTAAATGATAGGTACACTGCTGAAGGAATATGTGTTCTTAAGTGGATTAGTTACTAAAAGAGTAGAATGACAAACTGGATGTCATGACATTATAGTGTGACAAGCTACTGCAATTAAGGCACTCAAGGAGTTTATTCAGTTTACATAACAAAGTCACGAGTTTAAGTTAACATTGTGTCAGGGGTATTATTACAGGAAAATATTGGTACTCCTAAGATTGGTATGTCTAAGAAGCTGTAGGAATCTTTTTTTCATAACTTGAGGTGTAAGTTACATTGAGTATACGAGGGGTAATTGTTGAGTTGCACTACTAAAGAATTATAGTAGTAACTATTTGGTGAGTTTACCAACTATACTCCTTCATCTTCTAATATGTGAAATCTTAGAAAAGTCATTTTTAATGGCATGTAGAATGTCATTTCAAATGTTGTAACATTTTCCAGCAATCAAAGCTTGGAAAGCGAGAAAAGCTGATAAAGAATGTGTCTCTCTCCTATTGAGAGTTGTGCACTATTACTAAGGGTGATTTTATCTTCTTCCAAAAATGCTCTCATTAACTAGACTGTCATTACAAGAAAGGTTTCGTTACAAACTAGATAACTCTCCTTGTACTTAAAGACATCACAACCTCACCATACTCACAAAATTCGTTTCAAACATGAGAAAATATTCCACAAATGCTAGTGCTAAGAAGGTTGTTCTGGTGGAATCCAAAATGGATAAGAGATGTGATCCAAAGAAGGTTGGATTCAACATTGCAACAATTGTTGGAAAATCTACTAGAGCATCCAGAACAGGGAAAACATCTGTAACAAATATTAAGTCCCTTAAGAAGAATCATGTTCAGTTACATGACTCGGATTCAGATGTTGATGAAAACTGGGTCAATTTCATTGACTCAGGAGAAATATTTGGATTGTTGATATATGCTATCTGCTTTTAAAAAGAAAAAAACAAAAAATATTTATTCTTCTATTTTTTTCATTTCATTGAGTTAGTATTGTTTAATAGTCTTTACTTTTTTGTTTTTTTCTCTCTTCTTCTTCTTCAGTTTAGTCTGCCCTGTTTGAGAGAATCTATTCTTTTTGTTGCTTCTTTTGGTGCTACTAGTCCTGGATCAAGTTTTTGAGGCTTATTTTGTTTGTCTTGAATCAATTCTTGTTTTTGTTGATTCTTTTTGTGTCAGTTTCTTTTCATTCTGTTTTTGTCAATTTTTGGCTAAAAAAGGGGAGAAAAGTGTCATTGAGTTTAGTCTGGTGTTGTTGCTTGTTGTATGCAACACTTTAGGGGGATCATGACTATCTATCATGTGAGTCTTGAGTCTTCCTGTCTTGTTTCTGCTTTGCTTTTGTTTGCAGGATGTCACATTGGATGTTCTAATATACTATTTGTTGTCCTATCTGCTGTGTCTTGTGTTCTAAGTTATGAGCATTGTTGTGTCTTGTGCTCTGAGCTATGTGTGTTGCTTCTATTGCATGGTCTTATAATGTCCTAAATCCATGTTGGTATTTTGGAGCTTCAAGCTGGTTTTCTTGTGATTCTTGAGGGGGAGATTTATCTCTATGTGACAAGAACTGTTTCTGTGTTTAAGGGGGGTAACTTATATTGTTCTGAAGATGAATGTCATCTTCTTCCTCGTGTATAAAATTTACATGTTTAGCATGTAGTTTGTGTTTGTGTAATTGATTTATCTTTGATACAAGTTTTTGTTTCGTTTGGTCTGTGGTTTTATTCCTCTGTGGTTTTACTCCTTTGTGGTTTTATTCTTCTCTCCATTTTAATTGGACTTTGGTTGTTTTACCATTAATTTTCCAAAGGGTGGAGATTGTTAGAACCATGGTTTTATGATTGACTAAATTTTGGTATAACATGGTTCTATACTGATGTTGATCAAGATGTTGCAGCATTCTTATCAACTGTCATAACAATTTTTTTGTTATGAGTTTTTCAACCAGATGTTAAACCAGACGTCATGACATCTGGGTCAGTTACAACAGGAGCTTCTATTTTAAATCTTGACATATTTTGTTTGATTTTGTGATATTCCTTTTGGATATATCTTAGTAAATGTCGCAGGTCAAGAAGACTTAATCTGGAATAAGTTTTGTATCTCCAGTTGTACATTAGTTACTAAATTGGGCCTTGAGACAATTTAGGAAACTTGGTATTTTTTGTTCCAAGATTTAAGGAGATTTTGCTGCACAATTGGTGCATCACTCAGCTTGTGGATCAAGAAACTTCTAGACACTGAATTTGAAGCCCATGGACTGTAGATGTGTATTTAAAAAGAAGACCTAACATAATATAATTTGAAATTTCAAAAATTTGTAAATTAGAGGAATCTTAGAGTTTTAGGTTTTGAGTGTCTCTTGTGTAGTTGTAATTCACCCATGTATCTTTTGATACTATGTGGTAGACTGATTGTTACTTGACAATTTGTCAAGTTATTATTCTAACTCTTAAAGCTTTTAAGAAAAGAGTTTGATTTTTTGTATTTGAAGTGTAATATTCTAAATTGGGTTGTTCTTGGTACACTCACTGGGATTGTACTGATATGGGTTAACAACTTTTTGTGTTATTTATCATTTTACAGTTTTTGTTTCAGTATCTGTTTCAGTCTGATTTATCTAGTTTGTTTCCATATATTTTAACACCTGTCTTGGCATTGTTTTGATGTTAAGATATCAGTATGAACATGTGTTGTATGTTCCCGAAAGTTTTAAATAATATAAAGAAAAGAGAAGTCAAACCAGAGCATTTAAAACCGAGGCATCATAATCACCTCCTCGAGTCACCCTGGGAGGAAAATTAAAGAATCCAATGCTTCAGCAGGAAATTACTACACTTGAGTAGAACTTCCTTTCCAGATCCACAAATCATTCTCGAACTCCGAGCAATTCCCCCATAGTTTTTTAAAGAGCATCATGGAGCACCCGCCTTAGACCGGCCACCTCTTTCTAAAGAGCTTTCGAGGCCTCTATTTCTTTTTGGTATTTTTCCACATGGTAAGCCTTTTCCTTAATGGAATTAGAAGCATACTTGTATTTATTCTTTCCATCTTAGAGGGAACCCTCCAGTTTAGTCATAGGATCTTCCAGAGTAAAATTGAAGTTATGTACTTCCACTGCCTCTTGCAAAGAGTTAGCATTGTTAACTTCCTTCTGTAACAAGTGGAGATCATTTTGAACATTAGTGCACTTCAGCTCCATAACTTCATCCTTTTCTTTCTAATTATCCCTATCCTTGAAGGGACTACCCATGGACAATAAATTACCCCGTCCAAAAGAGACGGGAGAAAAACCATTACCATCTTTGAACATGTTGTAATATATCTCAAAAGTCATTTTCATATTATCTCCCTTAGGGAGATTCTAGATGAATGATAAATCCAACACCAATACAATAGCCGCAACGTCCCAGGGACCCTAGAAGTCGAAAAGAGAAAATATTTTGTATCTTTATGAAGAGAGTCACCTCCCCAGGAGCATCTTTCTCAATGATCTGAGTCCATTTTTGAGAACACTAAGTTCGGGGAGACTGATGTTCCTTTTCCCAGTCCCTCTTTGACAAAACTGGAGGTGAGGTTGGTTCTTGTTTGTAAAATGGTTGTGGCTTATACAAGTTGATCTACCTCACACACAAGAGTTGAAACTTTTATATCCTAGGTATGAGAAGGCGCCAAAGTGGTAGCCATCTAAGTAGAGGGGAAGATTCTAAAGTATAAATATTCACTGCATTGCATATACCTTGGGCATCTTCAAGGTGGTAGAATATATTCATCTTTTCTACTTTGTCCATTCTATCTGCAAAACAAAATTACACAAGTAAAAATAAATAAATAAATAAAGTGTGAAGAATCCATTTTCACCAAATACTTTCTTCCTCTTGTCAAGATTAACTGCACTCAAGTTATAGTGAATATCAATACGCCTTTTCCTCACTTCAGTAGGGGACACCTCACCAGAGTCGAAAGCTTCCTCATAACCAAGTTCATGAAACCATAATTGAATTTCATCCTTCACTGATGCCTTGCCCGAAGAAAGAGAATCTGGTTGGCCATAGTATGAGCCACCATCCCAGTTAAAGTGGATCTTGGACCGATACTTAGAGTATGAAATTCGACAACATTGGGGAGAATCTACAGGAAAATAAGAGAAAATAGAGTGAGCTATAGAAGTAAGGGGTTTCATCAATATGAAATGTCCTAGAAAATCGTCCCAATCTGAAGTGAAGGGGTCAAACCAAGAGACGACTGAATGAGGGTGAAGAAGCCCTTGGATACAAAAGTTGTCCGAGGTAGTATGCCTATGAAAAAACAAAGATAAAAAAATAAACTAAGATATGGCTTCCAGAGTTTGTACTCTACAAATAGTTAGAAGACCCTCACGTAAGACCATGACCCTAGATGAAGTTGGGAAGGGGAAATCTTCAAATGTTTTATGATGGCCAGCTCAAATTTTGTAAAGGGTAGCCTAAGTAATATTCTTTCAAAAATTCAGTTATAGAACAAAATCATGCAGTCGTCAAAGGAGTTGCATATCCTTTTCTTTTCTAGCACCGGAAGGACGAACCACACTAAATGATTGTTGACTGCAATGTCAAAATCACTAAGGGTGGCCTTGGTGCTCAAAGTCGAGAAAGTTGCTGATAATTTTGCATCTAACCAATCATACTCCAATGTAATTCGATGACATCAAAGATTCAAATTTTCCAACACCTTAGTGAAGTTTGACTCATGACTCTCATTCCTCAAACGAACCCGAGTGAAATCTCTAAAGAGTTCCCTCCCTTATGATTTAGCCCACATCTCGTCCTCTGACAAAAATTTGGGGGGGGGGGGGGGGGGGGGGGGGCACAACGACCTCGACTTGAATTGTCATTTGGAAAACATTTAATTTAAGGGTACCTAATGAGATGGAAGAAGAAGTGTCTTCCTCTAAGGTATCCTTAGACATCCTTTCTGACTTAGAGTCGTAATATATAGATATGATCTTTTGTCCTACATAATCACTACGAATAGATGAGTGAAGAGAATTAGAGGATTATCATCGCTCATCTTTACTAAAATTTAGGAAATGCTGAAGGAGAAAAACATGTGTTAGAAGGGTACCTGGTTAAAAGAGATTGATTAAGTATAAGGAACGAAAATGGCGAAAGATTTATGCATATATCTGATCACTCCTACCGGTTTTCATAAGAAAAAGAAGAAAAAAACTTTTCTCTGGAAATGTAACTGAAAAGTTATGATAACCTTCAAATATTCAACACACCATATTTATAGGCAATGAGAGCAGAATGGTCAAGACCAACCATGAAGAGAGACCACAAGATCAACTGCTAGATTTCCACTCATGAATACACGCCAATTCGATTGCACTCAAGTACTCTCAAAATTGCGCCATACCCTAGATGGCCACGTCACTACACCTGTCAGGAATGTGTAGCGAAGCATTTCAAAGATGGGATCGCATTAAATACGCCTATTCCCTATTACTTCTTCAGAAAACTTATTTCAATTGATTTAGTTATATCTTACCTTAGAATACGACATGGAGGTCGATTAATGATTCTTAAGGCTTCCTATGGCATCTTCAGCTCCCCAACAAATCCTTAGGGAAATTGTTTTAGACCAATCAAATGCCCAATTGACCAAGGCTAAATCCATCTCAAGCCCACTATACTCAACCCAAAATATAAAAAACAGTTCATGTGCGATGAGAAGGTAAACAATCTCGAATCTCTAGTTTCAAATTTACTCGTCTTGGATCTTGAAATAACTTGGACACTGAAGTGCTAACCATGCAGGTCTATCCTACACCATTGAAAATGAGATAAGAAGCACCGTTCAAGATCAACAATTATCAAACTCTATTAATTTTTGGCTCCTCCATAGAGTTAAATCATCTATTTCTGGTTCCTAAACTGAACAAAAGCAGAACAAAATATTTTAGATATGGAAAAATATTTTATTGATATTGTGAAGCGTATCAGAACTCTGAGAAAAACATTTTTAAATGAGAATTTAAGTAACAAATATCTTATATTCCTACATTGAATCTGGAAACTTAGAGTCGCTAGGATATACGAATCTAAAGATTTATCATGTATGAAAAATTGCATAAATATGAATTGAAACCATAAAGGCTAGCATATAATAAAGAAGGCGACAAAAAGATGAAAGGTCTTTCACTAAAATCTATAGAGGCCAAACACATGAAGTTAGAAGATAAGTTTGCCAAAGTAAAAACGATGAAGACATGGATCTCATGTTTCCAAAATTCAAGGAATTTCTAAGACACGGAAAATTCCAAATATTGAACTATTTACAGTGAAATTTGCGAAACTATTAAGAATGAACAATGAGGGATTGAAAGCTCGCGATTGAGAGATTGACAGTGCATGATCGAGAGATTTAGGGATTGAGAGCAACAATTTAAGAATTGGGAGATTAAGAACGAGGGTGAACCGTTGATTTTAGAGTGATTCATAGATTGAGAAGAGGGTGAACAGATTGATTGATTTAGAGATTTCGACGAACTGTGTGAGAGAGGTTTATCTTAATTATTTTTTTTAATCAATATCTTATAATTATTATGTGAAATAATAATAATAATAATAATAATAATAATAATAATATAATATAATATAATATAATATAATATAATATAATATAATAAAATAAAGATGATTCTAATTTTAGTGATGGTCAATTGTTGTCCTTAGCAAAAAAAATCCATTGCTCAAATAGATGACTGTGGGTATAAGAGATTTTTCTTGTAGTGATTGGAGATGCTAAAGGCCTTAAGAATGATATGAAAGTCCAAGTGGTCCAAACCCTTTGACGAATAATAGACTCTTGATCTAATAGTTTTCTTTTTCTTTATTATAATAATTCCACTCCTTACCGGCAACTGAATATAGAAATCAAACATATCAATGAAATTTTGCTCTGTAATGTTTACTATTGTGTGAAAACAATCTTACCTGTTTTGATCAATATATAAATATTATTATTTTTTCCATAAAGTTATTCACTGATCAATACTCCATCAAACGTAGGATAGATCTATTTTATGCGGCCATATATTCTGCCTTTGAACTAAATAGATATATTTAAAATTAATGTTGACTCTTCTGCATGAATACTAGAAGACAATGGTCTGATTATTTGGATTCTTGATTTATTTAGACACGTTAAACGAAATGATACCCATTATTATATGTGTTTAGATGGTAATGAGGTTTAGAAGCTCACTTAGTTGAAAAAGTATTATACGATCACATGTAGCTTTTGGTACAGAAATATGTGGTAGATGTAATGCATGATGGAAACATGTGCAATAAATTATTCTTTAATGTAAACCTCAAAATTTTACATTTTAATAAGACAACCGGATCTTTTAAGACGGCAAGGTGCAAGGTCAACTATATCCACTATATTAGGATGAACTAAGTTTAATAATAGGAGATCGAGAGTTTACAGGTAAAAGTGGGAATGAATATAAAGAAAGGGGGGTTGCAAGCTATCTTTTTAGCAGTGTTTAGCCAACCTATTTTTTAAGAGTACTTACGTACACTATTTTGTATACACTCTTTTTCTATTTTTGTTATATAGTTTTTTGTTCAAAAACAACTGTGAGATAAGTAGGTCTCATATTATTTGAAAATTTTGAAGTTGAATACTTATAAATGAGAGGACTCATATACTCATTATCTTAAAATTTTGGATAATATATAGTGTCTTTTCACTTGTTTGAGTGAGTCTCTGATTTTTAGGTGAATTTTGATCTAATATGAATTCTTCTCTTTCATGATGATTCATCAATAGTATCCGAATCGATAGTTTGAGTAAGAGATCGATTCTTTGTATCAAAAGTCTTTTTGACATGATGACACTACTACAAAATACACATATCATAACATGTAATTACGTTGTATTGGAATAATAATATAGTTTGTTATATTTTTCCTACATAATAGGTACTCCCTCCGGTCTCATTTATAAGAAAAAATTAACTTTTTAGATACATTAAATAAGTAATGTATTTGGACAATATATTGTCCAAATACATTACTTATTTAATGTATCTAAAAAGTTAACTTTTTCTTATAAATGAGACCAGAGGGAGTAATTTATAAGATATTCTAGTGTATATATACTACATTATATCTTCAGCACATTGTAACTTTCACTTTATATTTTTGCATTTCAATAACGCCTTTTTTATTCTTCCGCTCCAAGATCCAAGATCTTGTAATATGGTATCATGAAACCATAATTAAAATCCTAATCCCTTTCTATCATCGTCTCCACCTTCCTTCTTGCATATTCTCTACAAATTCTGATATTCCCTTGCTTCATCATGGCCTCAAATGACGATAATTCGTCCTTCTATGATGAACGAAAATCTACCAAAACTCACAAATCTCATAAAGATTGTAAAGAACCCAAAGATCTGGCGCAAAACCCTAGAAGCACATTATATATACATCCCGGAGAGAACCCGGGTTCAATCCTCGTCGTGCCACCACTAGACGAATATAACTACCACAATTAGAGCCGTTGTATGCGTCGTGCCTTAACGTCAAAGAAAAAAAACTGAATTTCATCAATGGAACCCTCGCCAAACCGTCATATTCTGATCCTAATTTTGAGATCTGGGATCACGCCAACAACATGGTTCTTTATGGGATTAATCACACCTTATCTCCACAAATCGCTCCAACTCTCGTTTGTATCGACTCTGCCTTTGAACTCTAGGATGATCTCCGCGAGAGATTCACAAAAAGTAACTACTTTCGATTCTCAGATCTTCTTCGTGATTTACACTCCATCAAACAAGGAGATAGATATCTCTCCAAATATTTCACTGACCTCGAGATTTTATGGGATGAACTGAAGGATCTTCGACCAACTCTTTCATGTTCTTGCATGATCGCTTGCATCTGTGATCTTGCAAAAATGGTCCATCTTTACAAGCACATGGAGTATGTGTTTCCAGTGATTTCTGGTAAACAACCGCTAGTCTTCCAAACTATCGAATAATCTTTCTGACTGTTATTCAATTCCTCTGGTAACTCACAGGATCGACTAGATTGATCCTAGGACTCCTTGGATATTAAGGTTACTCTCACGATCGAACAGATATTCATGGTTGATATTGCATATGTGTTTGGCTTATTTCGATTTCTCTCTCTAAAAGTCTAAAGATGTAATCAAAATGTGTGTGTGAAAACTAAGTTACATGAATAAATGCTAATTGTAAAGACATGTAAAATTGCATAAAAGTGAAGTAAATGGTTTCGACTTACAAAACAGTTAATATAAAGGATTTCTGGAACGTAAAAGGTTTGAAATATGAAGAAAGCGTTTAATGCAAGAAATCTTTAAATGACTTTAAGTAAAAATATGCGTTCGAAGGATAAGACTTGAAGGTAAAGGTATGGAAAATATGACAGTTTTCTGAGATATAAAGTGCTTGAAATATGAAGAAAACATTAAAACTTAAAACTTTGAAGAAGAAATTTCGAAGTGAAAAGACTGTAAATGAGAAAACTTGTAAATGTTATTTGACAAAAGGATAAAGGAAAGTGCTGGAAATGGTAAAAGGTTTTCATTAAATCAGAAATACATGGTGCTATCATACATACATTTCTCTTGCATTCGTTTCCCTTGACATGTGATAGTTTGAATGTTACTGAGTATTTTGTATAATAGATATGACACCTGAAATCCTAATACTAAGACTTCTATTTATACTAATTCGACCATAACGGTCTTGCTATAGGATTATGCCACGTCTAGAACATGCAGGACAATGCCTCTTTCGTCTTTCCACGTGTCCCCAAATGCTCCAGCACATAACTTTCAAACTTCGAAAGTCCCGCTTCCATTTGGATTTCAAATGCTTTGGTACTTCTCCGTTTCGAACGCTCTTCCCAGACACAGCCTTGTTGTTATTTCGAGACTTCTTTAGATATGTTCCCATAATTGCCACTCGAAGCTCCAAGCTTTGACATACTTATTCGGAACACTGCTTCTGCTACTTTGAAACATGATGCTTTACCTCATTTCGATCAAAACGTTTAATTCATTTGGCTTCTAATAACATTATCAAAATCTTCAGCCAACAAATTGCCCCTTTAAAATATGTATTTCGATTCCTCTGAGAAATACCTATTTTAAACACCTACACAAGATTTTGATGGGACTTTCAAATCATCGTAACATTTAATGCACTTGACTCTAGTCACGTCAATCATAGCGCCTTTTGGATTCCTTAACCGCCTGGAGCCACTTCACAGCATGGTGCAGTTACAAATAATGATTATCTTTAAATCACGCCTATTACCCATGTTAACTTTACGCCACCTCTTCATCATACCAACCCATGATCTCCACGTATCACACCTTTATTCGGTGGATGCTTAAACTTCCCCATTATAAAACATCACCAACTTAATCTTTTTCTTTTCTTTTCCTACCAGGTATGCCAATTTGTTTCCAGTGATTTCTGGTAAACAACCGCTAGTCTTCCAAACTATCGAATAATCTTTCTGATTGTTATTCAATTCCTCTGGTAACTCACAGGATCGACTAGATTGATCCTAGGACTCCTTGGATATTAAGGTTACTCTCACGATCGAACAGATATTCATGGTTGATATTGCATATGTGTTTGGCTTATTTCGATTTCTCTCTCTAAAAGTCTAAAGATGTAATCAAAATGTGTGTGTGAAAACTAAGTTACATGAATAAATTCTAATTGTAAAGACATGTAAAATTGCATAAAAGTGAAGTAAATGGTTTCGACTTACAAAACAGTTAATATAAAGGATTTCTGGAACGTAAAAGGTTTGAAATATGAAGAAAGCGTTTAATGCAAGAAATCTTTAAACGACTTTAAGTAAAAATATGCGTTCGAAGGATAAGACTTGAAGGTAAAGGTATGGAAAATATGACAGTTTTCTGAGATATAAAGTGCTTGAAATATGAAGAAAACATTAAAACGTAAAACTTTGAAGAAGAAATTTCGAAGTGAAAAGACTGTAAATGAGAAAACTTGTAAATGTTATTTGACAAAAGGATAAAGGAAAGTGCTGGAAATGGTAAAAGGTTTTCATTAAATCAGAAATACATGGTGCTATCATACATACATTTCTCTTGCATTCGTTTCCCTTGCCATGTGGTAGTTTGAATGTTACTGAGTATTTTGTATAATAGATATGACACCCGAAATCCTAATACTAAGACTTCTATTTATACTAATTCGACCATAACGGTCTTGCTATAGGATTATGCCACGTCTAGAACATGCAGGACAATGCCTCTTTCGTCTTTCCACGTGTCCCCAAATGCTCCAGCACATAAATTTCAAACTTCGAAAGTCCCGCTTCCATTTGAATTTCAAATGCTTTGGTACTTCTCCGTTTCGAACGCTCTTCCCAGACACAGCCTTGTTGTTATTTCGAGACTTCTTTAGATATGTTCCCATAATTGCCACTCGAAGCTCCAAGCTTTGACATACTTATTCGAAACACTGCTTCTGCTACTTCGAAACATGACGCTTTACCTCATTTCGATCAAAACGTTTAATTCATTTGGCTTCTAATAACATTATCAAAATCTTCAGCCAACAAATTGCCCCTTTAAAATATGTATTTCGATTCCTCTGAGAAATACCTATTTTAAACACCTACATAAGATTTTGATGGGACTTTCAAATCATCGTAACATTTAATGCACTTGACTCTAGTCACGTCAATCATAGCGCCTTTTGGATTCCTTAACCGCCTGGAGCCACTTCACAGCATGGTGCAGTTACAAATAATGATTATCTTTAAATCACGCCTATTACCCATGTTAACTTTACGCCACCTCTTCATCATACCAACCCATGATCTCCACGTATCACACCTTTATTCGGTGGATGCTTAAACTTCCCCATTATAAAACATCACCAACTTAATCTTTTTCTTTTCTTTTCACACTCTAAATCTTTTACCCTCCTTCTCTCGTAAAAAAAATCCAAGCTTTCAACATCTTTCAAAATGTCTTCTTCTACTTCATCCCAACTCAAGAAAGTCTCCAAGAAGAAAGGAAAAACTGCAGGAGCTACCATGGAAAGTAAAATCATCACTCACCAAGGTCAATCCGTTCTTGCCCCTCAGATGATTTCAAAAGAAAAAGAAATGCTGCATGCGTCACAGGTACTCATTCCTACCAACGTTGCTGGTAAGAGGTTAGCTTTAAATGGCCCTCTTACGGTTTTTGAAATATTAAAAGACACCAGGACGATTTTCCCAGTTTGTTATAGCTTCAAACCCTTATTTAACAAAATGGATGCCCCTAAGGCAGTAGAATCCCCTAGTTCAAATACCATAGAAACCCCAACTGTTCCTCCTAAGGACCCCTTTGTTTTGGATTATGTAAAAAGTAATTTTAAGCCATTTCGATCTTGCCCCACCTCTGATATTGCTTATCAAAATTGGTTCACGAAAGTAGAAGCTAAGAAATCCCAGTAATGGGA
Source organism: Vicia faba (assembly GCA_948472305.1). NCBI lineage: Eukaryota > Viridiplantae > Streptophyta > Magnoliopsida > Fabales > Fabaceae > Vicia > Vicia faba. The sequence continues at coordinate 923,797,190 of OX451738.1, read as the reverse complement.
AGAATTAGGCATCTATAACCTGATTAAGCTATCGAAGCCTGGTTTCACCTACAGCCACCCTCTGCTATTCGCGTCCCTTTATTTCTGGGACAATACCTATAACACTTTCCATCTCCCAGGTGGAATGATCACCCAAACCTTCTTCGACATAGCGGCCATCACTGGGCTATCGCCAGTGGGAGAAACTTATATACCCGACAACGAAGAACACTCAAGCATAATTGACTTCGAAGTCAAGCTAGCCAGTTTCTCCAAATTTATCAGTCATTACCATGCTGAGGGGGACAATGTGTCTGACGTAGAGCACATTGCTTTCTTAACCCTGTGGCTGTCAAGATACGTTTTCTGCAGTAGATCCCTACAGGTAGCTAGTAGGTTCATTCCTCTAGCTAGGGACTTGCATGAAAATCGAAAAGTGTGCCTAAGTGAACTGCTCTTAGTTGACCTTTATGAAAGCCTGAGGTCAGCTGTTTCGAGCCTCAAATCCCACACCACCAAAAATATTCTATTGGCTGGACCTTTTTGGTTACTCCAACTATGGCTAAATGCCATGTTCGAACCCTCCTTATCAACCACCAACACCATTGATGAGCAAGATTCTGAGATAAATGATAGGATAGTCGAAGGCACTAGGCTTCGAAAATTAACTCCCAATGACGACAAAGATGACTTCAAAGTTCAATTCTCGAAGTACATCATGATATTCTCCAAAAGGCACAAGTTCGAAGAGAGCATGGCGCCTTTTGCTTCGAGGGCTCATGGACCTTCTTGGTTCACCATGGCTCTCTCAGAAGCTATCAAGAGCAAGGAGATTCAGGATGTATGAAGAGCTTTTTTGCTGCCTAGACTTATTTCTTCAAGAATAACCCCAGCCAAGAACCAAAATTTTCTCTTTGCCTACCAACCAAACTTCGTTTCGAGGCAGTTTGGCTTATGCCAACTGATTCCTGAACCTTTATTCCACACTGAGAGCGCCATCACTTCTGGACGAACTTTCAAGGCACGGGAAGCCAAAATACAGCAAGAACAATATCAAGGCTTTGCCCGATTTGAGCTGATAACCTTCGAACCTACCCATCTCACGGCTAAAGGATTTCTGGAATGGTGGACCAAGTTTTATCAAACTTATATGTTCGATACACTTACAATTCAACATAAAATAATTGATGCCTTAGATGTGCAGGTACCAACAAAGAAAGGTATGTTTACTCATGCCAAAGAGATTAAAGCTTTTCAAAATTATTTTGAAACTACTTATGACCCCACGCGCTTGGACTCCACTGTGCATCAAGCAACTGAGACCTTGAAGGAAAAATTTAAACAAAAAGTTTCTAAGTTAAAACTTCCTTCAGGGCTGTCACCTGAGGATAGGTATAGGTTTGAATTCGAAATGCATCCATCTAAATTTCCCAGATTACCTACCTCAGAACTGGCTCTGGCTTGGTTTCCCCCATATCCATGGTGGTTTACTTGCAAAGAGATGTTCAAATATCTTCAAAGGAAACCAAAGCCATATGAGACTGTGACATGGGCTCGATACTGGCTTCATGATTTCCCAGGACACCTTCGATACGACCTTTCTGCCATGTCAATTAAATCTGATCAAGGCACAGGTGTGAATGCTTGGGAAAATCCCAAATGTCTTTTATTTTCCATATCTTTAACCTTTGCTTTAATTGTTTCGATTTTCAGCCATCAGGATAAAGACAGCTGCCTCGAAGTCGAAAGAAGGGAGTGCCTCTCAAGCCTCCATCGAATCTACTGACAAAGTGACTCCACCCGAAACAACCACTATTGCTGCAACCATAACAACAACAATAACACCAACAACAACCAGTGTTCCAATTCCAACGGTAATCACTTAGCCTTGATGTTTCGAATTCACTCATGCTTTATGGTTTGCATCTAACTCTTCGTTTAAAATTATTTCAGACCAACAAGCTTCCTCCTACTACTCCCAAGAAGCGGAAATCAAGCACCACTGGGGAAGACCCCAAGGCTGGAGGAAACTTAAATACTGCTTCGAAGAAGAAGCCAAAGAAAGATATTTCGAAAAGCACCGTTCCAACTAGTGTCTCTGGACTTGATTCCAGGGATGCTGCTCCCTCACCCAAATCCAAAAATCCACCTTCGACCTCCAACCCAACGTTGGAACGTATAGCTAGTAACCTCTCCTCTGAGAGTCCACAGGTGAATTGAACCTTTAAATTTTTTACAATACTAACTTCTTATTACCTTGGTGAATGTTTTTTCTTAACATTCTGTTGTTCCTTGCAGAACATCTTGAATCCAGCTTCCACTATTTCGAACTCACCATCTAGAGCTGCTGCTCCGCTCAACTCCTCTCCTCAGGGAGATTCCAGCAACCTGGTTCAAAATAAAGGTTCCTCCAATATGGCGGTTCTGGCTGGAACTTCTGAACAGCAGGATGATCAAGGTACCTCCATTCCTCTGAAAGAGATAAACGAAACAACACTTCAAACGTCTGCAGAGGATTTGCAAAGGGCTTCTCTTCAAAAGTCCCCTCTTGAAACTCTTCAAGAGGACCTAAAGGACACTCAAACTGAAGAAGAGAAAGCTGATTCTGGGCAAAGAGCCGAAGAATCTGCAGACGAAGAATCTGAGGAGGAGAATGCCAATGACGGTTCGACTGCTGGGACGGAGTCCAACGCAAATAGCAGTGAAAGGGATGGTATCGAAGAGGTAGACTTGGATGAGGATGAAGAAGACCAAGAGCACGACACGAATGAAGGGGATGGTAATGCAACCAACGAACCCATAGAGGTTGAAATGGACGTGGCTCCCCTACGTGTGGAACTCCCTCAATCCTCTCTGTCTCGAATGACTGACGAGGAACTGGCACTTCTGAGACGAAATGACCCTATTGGGTACATGAAGGCAAAGTTGGCTCAGAGGGACGTCCCACTTGCTAGGGCTGGCACAAGTTCGACCAGCTATCCTCTTCCCACAGATGAAAGAATTGTTTTACTTAATAAAATTAGGAAAACCATTCTCAATGTGGATATATTCGAAGTGCTTAAGCAAGATAGTACTGCTTGCTATACTATGAAGGAGCTGCTCACAAAGGTCAATCTTTCCACCTGCTCCTTGCCAGTTAGTACTCTCTTGTTCGATCTTCAGAATTTGCTGGACAACGTAACTGGTTACCTTCTCCAAGACGAATCTGCTGCCAAGAAGGTTCAAGAGAAACACATTGCCATGGATGCCGCTTATGAACAAGCTTCGAAACTCTCTCAAGAAGCTGAGGATCAAGCTATGCATCTAAAGCAGGCGAAAACTGATTATGAGGCTCGAGCTGAGTCCATCCTTCTTTGGGAAAGGCAGATACTGGAACTTCAACAGAAGGTTAAGGAGGCTAAAGAACAACAACTAGCCTTCGAAACCAATTCTACTGGTAACCAATTCGAAGAGCTTCTCAACCAGGGGCTTGCGAAAATGGAGACTGCAGAACAACTTAAAGGAGAAGTGGCAACCTTGGACGGAGCCAGGCGGTTCGCTCAGCAGAAACTTGAATCATTTCGAAGCACTTTTAATCGATTGAAAAATAATTCTTATTTCTAGATTTTGATGTTTATTTGACTATAATTTTGGTTTCTTCCATGTAATATTCGAACAACGCCATTTTGGAATTTTATCTTGCCATCTTGGCTTTTTATAACATCTTGTTTACGTTGTTACTATTCGAATCTCCTGCAGGCTTGGCTTATATTTCTTTAAATATTTCCCATTAACCTTTAGGACACGTTTATCATCCATGAGTTCTTCGATTTCGTATGCATTGTTTGAGAATACTTTTAATATTCGAAAAGGTCCTTCCCAATGAGGTGACCATTTACCTAACGTTTTATTCTTCTTGTCCATAGGCAATATGACTCTCCAAACCAAGTCATTAATAATGAATACTTTTTTCTTCACCCTTTTATTGTATGTTCTGGCCACTCTTTCTTTTTGCCTCATCTACATTTCCAATGCATGTAATCTAATTTCGTCCAACTCAACTAATTCATTCATCATCATTTCCCAATATAATGCAGTTGGGATTTCGTTTTGTCTCTGAATTCGAACTGATTGTAGATGAATTTCTACTGGCAACACTGCATCATGACCAAATGTGAGTTAGAAAGGCGTAGTGTTAGTAGCTTCCTTAGGAGATGTTCTACAAGCCCATAATATTTGGTCCAGAGTTTTGTGCCAGTTTCTTGGCTTTTTGCCAATATGCTTCTTGATTAATCATATTATTACTTTATTTGCTGCTTCGACTTGTCCGTTTACTTGAGCATAATATGGCGTTGATGTTAGCAATCTAAACCCCATTTCTTGGGCAAATCCTTGCATCTTTCTACCAGTAAACACAGAGCCTTGGTCTGTAGTTATGCTCTCTGGCAATCCGAACCTATAGATAATGTGCTTTTGTACAAATTCAATAATAGCCTCTTGATCAGCAACTATCAGTGGTATAACTTCGATCCATTTGGTAAAATAATCTATTCCCACCAAGATGTATTTCTGTCCTTTGGACGAAGCAGGATTTATTTCTCCTATCAAATCCAATGCCCATCCTCTAAATGGCCATGGTTTGATGATCGAATGCAACTCACTTGCAGGGGCATGTTGAATTCCTGCATGTTTCTGACATTCCTCACATCCTTTAGCAAAGTCTATGCAATCTTTGAGCATGCCAGGCCAATACAAGCCGTATCGAAATAACAACCATTTCATTTTATGGCCTGCTTGATGTGCCCCACATGCCCCATTATGGACTTCAGACAATGCTAAGTATGCCTCCCTTTCTCCTAGGCATTTCAATAATACACCCTCTTGGGTCTTTTTAAACAATTCGTTCCCCATGAGGAGATATGACAATGCTCTATATTTTGTTTTTCTATCTACCTTTAGAGTTGGGTCTGCTAAATAACTCTTCAATGGACTTCGCCAATCTGCATCTGACAAAGTACTTATGGCTAATATTTCGAATCCTTGTTTCTCAGCATATCCCAATCTCATACTTTCCAGATCCGATATTGTGAATCTAGTAGCCATAACTCTTCCCCTTAATTCGACCAAATCCTTGAAGTTCTTGGTAGACACTTTATAACCTGAAGCCAACTGCGCTAAGTCATTTGCTTCTTGGTTCTCTATTCTTGGTATGTGTTGAATATCCATGTATTCAAATTTCCTCAATAGCCTATTGACTATGACGAAGTATACCATTAAATTTTCCTTTATGCACTTGTATTCCTTTGTGATTTGTTTGACCACTAATTCAGAGTCTCCTTTAATTTCGACTCTGGTTGCCCCCAATTCTAACAAAGCTTCAAGTCCAACAATGAGCGCTTCATACTCAGCTTCGTTGTTGGAACAACGAGGACCATCTAATTTATACTTGAATTTTGTTGGAATTCCTTCAGGAGAAATCAGAAGGACTCCAACACCACTTCCATTCCTGTGGGTTGAACCATCAAAGTACAATTTCCATGGTTGCATTTCGACGTAACTCATGACCGTCTGCTCAACCAAAGAATGGTCCACAATGAAGTCAGGAATCACTTGACCTTTCATAACTTTTAAAGGCATGAAAGTCAACGAGTATTCTGTTAAGGCTAAAGCCCACTTGCCAACTCTGCTATGCATTATTGGTTTTGAAAGCATATGTTTAATGACATCGAAATGAGATGAAACATAAACATCAACAGGTTTTATATAATACTTGAGTTTCATACAAGAGAAATACAAACAGAGACATAGCTTTTCTAAATTGCTATATCTGGTTTCTGCATCATTTAGCACTCTACTTAAATAGTATATGGCTCTTTCGACGCCATTGCTATCTTCTTGTGCTAGCATACTACCTATACTAACTTCAGAGGCAGATATGTACAATCTCATGGGCTTCCCCCATGAAGGTGGAGATAAAATAGGAGGCTGAGAAAGGTATTCTTTTATTCTGTCAAACGCCTCCTGGTGAGCTTCGTTCCATTCGAAGGCTTGACCCTGCTTTAGACGAAGTAACGGAGAGAAAGCTTGGGTTCTTCCACTTAGGTTCGAGATGAATCTTCTGAGGAAGTTAATTTTCCCTAGCAGAGATTGCAACTCCCTTTTTGACGCAGGTGCTTTCGTCTCCATTATGGCTTTGGTTTTGTTTTGGTTGATTTCGATTCCTTTCTTGTGAACCACAAAACCAAGAAAATCTCCAGCCTGCACAAAAAATGCACATTTAAGGGGGTTCATCTTTAAGCCATGTTTTCTCATTCGCTCGAATGATTGGCTTAAATGATGCAAATGTGTTTCTGCAGATATAGATTTGATGACTATATCATCAATATACACCTGCATGAAGGTTTCAATGAAATCATGAAAAATTGAATTCATTGCCCTTTGATAAGTTTCCCCAGCATTCTTTAAACCAAAAGGCATCACCACCCATTCGTAGGTGCCTAAGGCTCCTGGGCAACGAAATGCTGTCTTTGCAACATCTTCTTCAGCAATGAAACTCTGGTTATACCCAGAGTATCCATCTAACATACTCAAGTATTCGAACCCTGCAGCAGAATCTACTAGCATTTCTGCCACAGGCATGGAATATTCATCTTTAGGGGTTGCAGTGTTTAAATCCCTAAAATCTATGCAAATTCTTAAAGAACCATTTTTCTTAATAACGGGTACTATGTTTGCTAACCATTCGACGTACCTTGTTGTTCTGATGAATTTGCAACGCAGCAATCTTTCGATCTCAGCTTTAATTTTTGTGAGAACCGCTGGTGCGAATCTTCTGGGAGTTTGTTTGATGGGCCTCTTACCATCTTTGATTGGCAGTCTGTGTTCGACCAACTCCCTCTTTAAACCAGGCATCTCGTCATAATCCCATGCGAAGCAATCTTTGTTTTCCTTAAGGACTTCGATCACTTCCTTCTTGAGGCCTGGGCTAAGTTTAGCACTTATGTAGGTTACTCTTTTCGTTTTTTCATCCCTTAAGTTGACTTCTTCGAGTGGGTCCTGTGCCAACATTTTGGCACCTGAGTTTATGGGGTCCCTTTCGAAGCCTAAGGGTTCTTTATCATAGATGGCATCCAACCTTTGATCCATCTCAAACTCTTTGAAGGGTGAGCATTTCGAATCATCCCCACTTACTTCGTCCGTCTTTATAGTTGATTTATTTATTTCAGCCTCTAAGGCCGCTTTTGATTCGTTCTCAGCCATATAGGCCGAAATCCTTTCGAAAAAGGTAGACTCAGTCATGGCTAAGGTTGTCGAAGTCCCAGCCTGCTGGCCGTTTTTGTATAGTGCTTTCGACTCCCTCTTCTTCACTGATTATTATTCTATCCCAGTAAAGGCCATCATGACGAAGGGTCATGTAGTAGTGGGCGTTTCTAGTTTCATTAATCTCATCATTTGGAACACACGGAGTGATCTTTGCCAGATTTTTATCATAATCCCTCTTGTCAACTAAATTGACAGTTGACATAAAGTAACTCTGGTCTGCTTCGATGTTTTCCACGATTCCATCATCTCTCCACAGAACTAGTCGCTGATGCATTGACGAAGGAACTACCCCCACGCCATGGATCCACTCTCTTCCCAGCAGTAAGTTATAGTTGGCCTTGGCTTCGATCACCATAAACATGGTGGGCCTACAGCTTGAGCCTATTGTCAATTCCAACTGGACCACTCCTAGTGTTTTGCCCACTTTTCCCTCATAATTGGACAGAACCATATTATGGGGCTTGATGTCTCCTTCGCGGATCTCTAATCTTTTTAGCATAAAATGGGGTATCAAATTGACTGCAGCACCCCCATCCACTAGAAATTTGTTCACACCATGGACACCAACTTTCGCCCGAGTGAAAAGTGGCTTGAGATGGTTCTTCATTGCAGGTTCTGGACATTCGAAGAACGCATTTTGTTCCTCAACAGCCCCATTGTCCATAACATAGTAGCACACGGGCCTGTGTTTCATCAAATCTGTGGTGTCTTCCTCCTCATATTCATTGATTTCGGTTTCCTGCCCAAATTCGCAGGGAAGCACAGACACCACGTTACAGTTCAAGTTAAATGAAGACTCCCCCTCCGATTCGAAGTTATCTGTTATCATATCTTCGTCCTCTTCCGGGCCTGGAGTGTATTCCTTTGGTTCATCGCGTTGTTCTTCAGAGAAGAGCCTCCTATTGACTGGAGGTTTGTATTCAGTTTGATTTTTTGGTTTGTTGGTGCTAGATTCACCTTGATTTTTCGTTGAAGTAACCCCTTTGTTTGCCACAGCTTCTCTCTCAGCCTTTCGAATCCTTTGTTGTCTGCACCACTGGGATCTTGACACGGGGTTCCTTCCTTTGTAATTTTCTAATCTCACCTCCTCCCTTTTTGCTGTGTTGAATTGCCTCCTGTATGTCACAGCATGGCGTGCATTTCGTTCAGCGTTTCTCCATATATCTTTGCCTTTGTCATTTCTGACCTGTAACCATCTATCGGTTGGCACTTCAGCAGAGAGTTTGAAAGTCACTCTTCGAGCAGCCTTGGGGTGAGGGCTATCAGGTCTTCGCTGTTTGTGTCTGCTGTCGAAACGTGGGCCCATCTGGGCAGTTTCTTGATGGTTCCAGCAAGGGGCGAAGGGAATCGTTTCGAAGGCCCTGTCCATGCTTTGGTCATACACAGCAGAACACCTTGGGCAAATCAAGCACTTGGTTGCCCCTTTGTAGCAGCGAAACACAAATTCCAGCAAACTTTCTCCAGCCTTGGGATAACACCTAAAAAGCTGGTTATCCTGGCGCCAATTGTTGCCAGTTCGAGTCCTCTGTACCCTTTCGAAATTCGTAGCGATTCTTTGATTGCAGAGGATGCTGCACCTAGGGCACAATATCATGCCTGAATCTCCTTTGTGGCATGTCATGAGATAATCCTTGAGACTAGCATCTCCAGTGTGATTATCCCCCATTCCATACTTTTCTTTTTCTAAGTATTTTTCCACTTCCTCCATCTCAGAGCGAGGTCTTTCCATATCCACCATATTTATTTCAACATCTCCCCCTTTGGCTTCATCATCACCCCATCCTGTGGGCTTTATATCCTCAATCTGAACCTTCGAACTTTCTGGGGCAGAATATTTGACCAAATAGTCAAATTTTCCACTGGGTTCCCCTAGAGTGTCCCATATTTCCTTCTGAAGGGAAATTGGCTGCGTGATTTGGACTTTCTCCAATTCCAGCCTCAAGCCTTCAATGACTTGTGTTAATTCTTGGTTTTGATTTCCCTGGCCTTCAGTAGCCTGGGTTTCTATTGCAACAGCTACAGGTGCGGCAATCAGAGTCTCTGGCGTATTCTGGATGTCTTAAGTGACCTCCTCGCTGACTTTGACCATCACCCAGTTTTCAACTCCAGTACCCTTCTCTCCTGTTAGGGCGTCGCTTTGATCAGTTTCTACCATGTTGACCTCTCCAATGCATGCAGGCTCGGAGTAGTTGGTGTCTGCGACGTCCAAGGGGTCTTCGTCCACTTTCATCTTCACCTTATCAGCAAACTTTAGTCTGTCATCTTTGATCGCGTTTTGAATCATGTCCCTGAAAAGAAAACATTGTGAGGTTTTGTGGCCTAGGAAACTATGATATTTGCAAAATCCTCTCTTCTTTCTCTGATCCAAAGGAGGTATTTTGACATTTGATGGCACAATTAGTTGGCCATCTTTGACAAGTAAGTCAAAAATCTCGTCACATTTAGTGACATCGAAGGTATAAACCTTCTTTGGAAATTTGTCACTTTTTTCATTTTCAACAATGTCTTTCCCTTTTGTGGGAACTAACAATTTGCAGGAATAAGGCGGGGCCTGTTTTAATTCAGCGAGGTCGATTTCGACCTCTTCGAATTCGAATTCAGGATATTCTTCTGCTTCCTCAGTTCCAACATAGGAAATCCTTTCTTTCTTGCTATTCTTAAAGACTCTGGCTTTTTCGGCCTTTAGTCTTTCGACCTGTCGAACCCTATCGGCTAACTGAGCCATATCCCTCAAATACTGAGTGTCTAGTTTCTTTCGAATAGAATAATCCAAGCCACCAGCGGCCATTTCGACTAACTCATGTTCAGGCACTACTGTGTAACATCTGGATTTCAAAAGCCTAAATCTATTCAAATAATCATCTATGGGTTCGGTGAACTTTCTCTTAACACTGGCCAATTCCTTCAAACTTATTTTCGACTGTCCCATGTAAAATTGTTCATGGAATAATCTCTCTAAGAGAGCCCAAGTGTCAATGGACCCAGGAGGCAAAGTGGTAAACCATGTGAAGGCGTTTTTTGTCAAGGAACTTGGGAAGTATTTGATCATGAGATCTTCATTATTGGCTATATCTCCCGCTTCTGTTAGATATCTCGCTATGTGTTCGACTGTTGACTCATTGGTATCCCCAGCGAACTTTGTAAATTTAGGGACTTTATATCCCCTGGGTAAATCAGTATGCATTATGCAATCCAATATAGGAGAAGCGTAATTTGGCCTTCTCATTCCTGTGTTGAGGCCATTCTGGGCCATGACTCTCTCTATCATGGTGGTTAGGTTGTTTTCGGCCAAGATGTTATCGTTTCGAATTCTATGAACGACAGCATCGGCATCTTGATTTCGACCAACCAAAACAACCCCCATAGGTTGTTCTTCTCGAAACTCTGGGGCTTCCAGCCTTTCGACCCTTGCCCCTGGTTCCATAATTTCCCTTTGTGGGCCCGGGATTATTGGGGCTTCTAACCTTGGTGCCCTGGCCCCTAAGTTAACTTCTTCTCTGGGTGGTCTATAAATTGGGTTGTTAGCAATTTGTTCTATAACAGGCATGTTTGCTCGAAATCCCGCCTGATTCTGCCCACGCCTTTCTGGGGGAGCAAAGAAATCTGCTATTCGACTCATATTGTCAGCGTTTTCTCTGTTTGTCACAGTCACATTTTGCACTATTGGGGCAAATATCTCCTGCATGGTTTGTGCTAACACCCCTATCATATTATGGTTACTGTCATCCATCAATTGCCTAAAAGCCAACTGGTTGTCTGTGGTTAAGATATGCATTGTGCTATAACCCACCGACCCTTGGTTATTTGTCATAAACTGATTCGCCCCAGACCCATACCCTAGTTGTGGAGATGAATTCGATGTGGAATTGTGTAAACCTGCCATAAAAGACGTTGGCATTACATAAGAGGAATTTCTGGTTCTATTCCCATCGAAACCGGGTGGTCTAGTTAATGGAGTGGCGAAATGGGATTGTGTCCCTGATGGTGGAATGAATCCCCCAGGGTAGCCAATGGTTCTAGTATTTCCTAAGATCGAACTATTAGTTGATATGCCACTTACTCCATTGGTGGCTATGTTACTGGTCGAAGATGCAACAGACTGTGCATTCGAAGGGATTACATTAGATGTTCCGATCGAAGTGGACGCATTAGTGCCTGTTGTATGTGGGCCATTTTGGTCACCTTGTTGATTGTCTGAATTAGACATTCTGTCCAAACGTTTTCTTCTGGATAAAGGTTGGTTGTTGTTGGTTATCTTACCACTTCTCAGGTTCATAAAACAGCAAACTTCTTAGGTTCCAACGTTTTTGTAATGGTTATGTCTTAACAATCCTTATTTCTAATATCCAATTATTTGTCCCACTGGGCGTGCCAATTTGTTTCCAGTGATTTCTGGTAAACAACCGCTAGTCTTCCAAACTATCGAATAATCTTTCTGACTGTTATTCAATTCCTCTGGTAACTCACAGGATCGACTAGATTGATCCTAGGACTCCTTGGATATTAAGGTTACTCTCACGATCGAACAGATATTCATGGTTGATATTGCATATGTGTTTGGCTTATTTCGATTTCTCTCTCTAAAAGTCTAAAGATGTAATCAAAATGTGTGTGTGAAAACTAAGTTACATGAATAAATGCTAATTGTAAAGACATGTAAAATTGCATAAAAGTGAAGTAAATGGTTTCGACTTACAAAACAGTTAATATAAAGGATTTCTGGAACGTAAAAGGTTTGAAATATGAAGAAAGCGTTTAATGCAAGAAATCTTTAAATGACTTTAAGTAAAAATATGCGTTCGAAGGATAAGACTTGAAGGTAAAGGTATGGAAAATATGACAGTTTTCTGAGATATAAAGTGCTTGAAATATGAAGAAAACATTAAAACGTAAAACTTTGAAGAAGAAATTTCGAAGTGAAAAGACTGTAAATGAGAAAACTTGTAAATGTTATTTGACAAAAGGATAAAGGAAAGTGCTGGAAATGGTAAAAGGTTTTCATTAAATCAGAAATACATGGTGCTATCATACATACATTTCTCTTGCATTCGTTTCCCTTGCCATGTGGTAGTTTGAATGTTACTGAGTATTTTGTATAATAGATATGACACCCGAAATCCTAATACTAAGACTTCTATTTATACTAATTCAACCATAACGGTCTTGCTATAGGATTATGCCACGTCTAGAACATGCAGGACAATGCCTCTTTCGTCTTTCCACGTGTCCCCAAATGCTCCAGCACATAACTTTCAAACTTCGAGAGTCCCGCTTCCATTTGAATTTCAAATGCTTTGGTACTTCTCCGTTTCGAACGCTCTTCCCAGACACAGCCTTGTTGTTATTTCGAGACTTCTTTAGATATGTTCCCATAATTGCCAATCGAAGCTCCAAGCTTTGACATACTTATTCGAAACACTGCTTCTGCTACTTCGAAACATGACGTTTTACCTCATTTCGATCAAAACGTTTAATTCATTTGGCTTCTAATAACATTATCAAAATCTACAGCCAACAATATGTCACATGCTTTCTCAAGGGTTTGAATGAAATTCATCACAACATGCATACTCAAATTCTTTTCCTTGATCCCTTCCAAGCATCAGTTGGGTATATTTGTTAATTGCTCAGTAGGAGGTTCAACCACCTACATCATCCAACACTAAGTTTACCATCATCTTTGCCAACAATCAATCTTATGGTAGACGTGGCAGAGTCAAAGGACAACCGAAATCCTACGTGATGTGCACCAATTTTCACAATACAAATCACATTATGGATAACTACTACTTCAACATGGCTTTCATCTAGGTTATCAAACAAAAACTACCAAACCTTCTCCCTCTACCGAATATAAATCCAATAGTTCCCTGATAAACAACCCAACATCTCTAAAGAGGACCTTCAACACTTACTTCTTCTTACCCAACAATCCAAGGACACCTCAAAGAAGCACACGGATAAGGTCAACTCCACTGACTCATCTAACATAATCTCAGGTATTTCAAACACAAGTAGTGATTTACAACATTTCTCTATGTGGATTCTGGACTTAAGGGCTTCTTACCATGTTTTCCCCCATATTCAATGTTTTTCCAATCTTAGTATTATTGAACCCATTACCATCCATTTTTCCAATGGCTACACTATCATTGCAAACTTTTCTGGCACTATTAACCTTAGCCAACATTACCTTTGCATAACACATATGCCTGAATATAAATACAATTTAATATTTATATCCAAACTATGCAAAACTTTATAATTTCAAATAAACTTCTCACACACCTCTTGTCACATTCACGGTGTGTCAACCAAGACGATGATTGGACAAGTGATACAACACAATAATCTTTACATACTACACGAAGCACCCACAACCACCAATCTTGTTTATAATACTACCAATGTTCATGGTCTTAGCTTGTGTAACACTGATTTTGTTTTTGTTGTTAACAATAACACTCTAGGTTTATGGCATCATAGGTTAGGCCATCCCTCTAAGGAGGTCTTACATAAATTGTCTCACTTTTTTGCTGACATCAAATACAATAAAAACATACTTTTCCATTTGTGTCATATTGCTAAACAATGCAAACATTATTTTCATGATAACACATCTTCTAGCTCTCACAATTTTTAATTAATACATATGGATATTTGGGGGCCTATTGCCACCCAATCTTTAGATGGATTTCAATATTTCTTAACCATTGTTAATGATTATTCTCGTTACACTTAGACTTTTTTTATGAAAAACAAATCTGAAACTAGGTTTCATATTAAAAAAGTTATTGCTTATTGAAACACTCAGTTTTCCTGCAAGATGAAAACCATCCGTAGCGATAATGGCACCAAATTTATCATGCCCACTTTTTATGCTTCCCAAGGTATTATTCCTCAAAGAAGTCATGTTAAAACACGTCAACTTAACTCTGTTGTTGAGAGAAAGCACATACACCTTCTAAATGTCACTAGATCGCTTTTATTTCATTCTAAACTATCTAAATGCATTTGGTATTTTGTTATTTGTCATGCTACATATTTAATTGACAAGTTATGCAGCCATACCATAAACCAACACATACTTTATGAATTACTATTTAACCAATCCCCTACATTTAGTCACATCAAAACCTTTAGTTGCCTCACATATGCCACCACCTTAACTAGAATTGAGACAATCTTGACCCTATATCCAATAGATGCATATTCCTAGGCTACTCCAATGGCATTAAAGGGTTCCTACTTTTTAACCTACATAACCGTTCATCCTTTATTTCTAGAAACTGCAATTTCTATGAAAACATGTTCCCACACACTCCGCCAATACAACTTACACAACAAATCCAAATAAATTCTCTCATGACAATAAAAACCCAAACCCCTTCCTCTTTGACTTCCCTTTAGACAATCTCCCACCCCTTATCTCTATCAAACCTACAATAAACAACAACTCTGAAACAGTTTTCACCCCACCACCATTTCCACAACAATCACCTATAAATACATAAATTGTATCTCCTAACCTTTTGCCACCACCTATCCACAACTCACCTTCAACCCAGAGTAAATCAACTAGAACCATAAAAAAGCCTTCCTACCTCACCGATTTTTTTTGTAACACATCTCATTCCCCTATCCCTTATGATATTTCCAAGTTTATTGATTATTCAAACACTTCTCCAACATATAATTCCTTCCTAGAAGCCAGCACCACCACTAGTGATCCCACTACCTACAAACAAGCCATCAATCACCCATATTGGATTTAGGCTATGGATGCAGAAAGCCAAGCTCTTACTAATGATAAAACTTGTTCTTTTACCACTATTTTTTAGGTAAGAAGGCCATCGGCTGCAAGTGGGTTTATAAAAGCAAATTTAAGGATTATGGCACTATTGAACGACATAAAGTGTGGTTAGTAGAAAAGGGATTCACTCAAATCAAAAGTATTGATTTCTTTGACACTTTTCCCCTGTTGCGAAACTAACCACTATAAGATTGATTCTCGTACTTTCTTCTTCTTTAAACATACATCTTCATCAACTTGACGTCCATCACGCTTTTCTCCATGGAGATTTAAATGAGGGGGTCTATATGTCCTTACCCAAAGGCATAAAACTCAATCATTGAAATGAAATCTCCAGACTTTTGAAATCTATATATGGACTTAGTCAATCTAGTAGACAAAGGTTTGCAAAATTGACCATTGTCCTATTATCAAACAATTTCCAACAATGCTCTGTAGACAATACATTATTTATTTAGTATTCCTCTAAATCATTTACCATTATTCTATTATATGTGGATGATATTTTCATTGCAGGTAACAACTTAGACGTCATAAAGAACATCAAGACAACACTTCAAAAACACTTTCACATCAGGGATCCGGGAACACTTAAGTACTTTATTAGGCTAGAAATAGAAAGATCACATACAAGAATCAACATTTGTCAATGCAAATACATGTTGGATCAGCTCTCTCAAACTGGTTTGCTAGGATGCAAACCCACATCAACCCCAATGACAAAGGACACTAATATCAAGTAGGGATGTCAATGAGGCTGGGTGGGGGCGGGGTATACATTCCCATCTCAATATCCACTCTCAAATTTCCTCTTCATCCCCATATCGAATCCCCTCCATTAGGGGATTTTGTCCCCCATTCCCATCCACACGAATCTGCGCGGATCCCCATGATTTATGCGGATATATATATATATATATATATATATATATATATATATATATATATATATATATATATATATATATATATATATATATATATATATATATATATATATATATATATAAACACAAATTTTTATTTATTATTTTTTAACTAATTTAATAGAAAAAATTCAAAAACTAACCACAAGAAACTAATAAACTAATCATGTACGATAAATATATTATTTTAACAATATTTAATCTTGAGATTCATGAACACAATTTTCAATGTTCAGGAAAATTAAAATAGTCATTTAGATCTCTCTTTTACTAACATTACATATGTGTTTTACATTTTTTTATAAAACAAGTTATTTGAAATGATAAACAAACTTACATAGAAATCGTTTCATCTTAGTGGCAATTGACTACTTCAACAAGTGGGTGGAAGCAGCTTCTTATGCTAATATCACCAAGCAAGTGGTAGTACGTTTTTTAAGAATAATCTTATATGTCGGTATAGTGTGCCAAGTAGGATTATCACTGATAACGGATCAAATTTAAATAATAAGATGATGACAGAACTTTGTGAAGAATTCAAGATTGTCCATCACAACTCATCTTCTCACAGGCCTAAGATGAATGGGGCTGTTGAAGCTGCTAATAAAAACATTAATAAGATTATCTAGAAGATGGATATTACCTATAAGGATTGGCATGAGATGCTCCCTTTTTCTTTGCATGGGTATCGTACATCTGTTTGCATTTAAACAGGGGAAACCCCATTCTCCCTTGTGTATGGTATGGAAGCGATATTCCCCGTTGAGGTTGAGATTCCCTCTTTACGTGTAATAATAGAAACCAAGTTGTTAGAGACTAAATGGGTCAAAAACAAGTTTGACCAGTTGAATTTAATTCAAGAAAAGAGAATTACGAATTTATGTCATGGTCAGTTATATTAGAAAATAATGAAGAAAGCTTTTGATAAGATGGTCAAGCCTCGTGAATTCAGAGAAGGCGGCCTCGTGCTAAAAAAAATCATGTATTTTAATGTTGATTCTAGGGGCAAGTGGACTCCAAATTACGAAAGCCCATATATTATCAAGAAAGCCTTCTCTAGCGTTGCATTGATTCTTGAAACTATAGATAGTAAGAAGTTTCCACGTCCCATGAATTTTGATGCAGTCAAGAAATACTTGGCCTAAATAAATAAAAGAAGAGCTTGCTAATTTGAAAACCCAAAAGGGCGGCTTAGGCAAAAAAGAGTGTCTTGGTAGACTGAAAACCCGAAAGGGCGGTCTAGGAAAAAGTTAAAGACATAAACAAAATAAATTTTCTCGGTAGGTTGAAAACTTGCAAAGGCAAACTAGGTAAAAGTTATGGATTTCCTGGAAAGTAACTGCGTCAGACAAGACTTGATCATTGAAGCAACCATTTTCTCTGAATCTCATCACATTTCAACTGAACCCTCTGCTCAGAAGTTCAAATTTGTTAGGGAGAATAATGATAATTGTATTTCAATATATCTTTTCTATGTATTTACCATTTTCCAAAAAAATTTAATCATCCAAGGAGTCATGCCATTTCTGGACTATCATTATATTAATAAAGTTTGAGCCTTTAATCCAATTCTTTGTAGTTCTTATTTTTATTCTGTTTATAAAAATTTCATTTATTTTAGAGAGTAATTTTCAAAACAAAAAGACTTAATAAGAAAAAAACATTTTTGAAAAGAATTTGAAAATTACTTTTTACCTCAATTTTGTGATTCAAGTGGGACAAAAGTAGTGGTTCCAAGGATGGACGAACTCCAAATTTTTGAAAAGATTCCCCAAGAGGTATCTCGAATTACTCTTGCTGATATGCACATGATCCACATGTGATTGTTTCTTAGATAGTTGAATTTCACGCCAGTTGAGATATGGTGTGGTGTTGGTTTTGTGATCCCATATTCCCCAATTAGGTCTTGATGCGGATTTCTGTAACTAAGTGTGATCCTTTCTCTAGCTGAGTGTGATCCTTTCCCCAAATGGTTTATGATCAAGCATAAATTGTAATGTTATTAAGCCTTTGCTCATTTGTTGGATTATTTCTCCCTTTTGTGTTCATGTAGATTCTCCTGCAGAGCACTGATCTCTCCAATTATGGCATTATGGTTGTTGTGTGCTCCCCAAGTAGCCAGACAAAAGTAGTATCGTTTTTCTGAGAAGCGTTGAGACAATTGTTAACTTTTTGGGGTTTCTCTCGCTAAATGTTGCGTTTGATTTAAAATCCCTATAAATTTGACTTCTTGTTATGATTTTAACTTCTTAATTCCCCAGATAAAGTGAAGATGAAGCTTCACTCTCAAGTTGTTATACCCGTGAAGTTTCATAATTTCTCACTAGAGAAGTTTGCGCAACCATTACTCTTGATATTGAAGAACGTATTTGGGATCCCCTCGACGTGCGTGGTTTCATTTTCCCTAGTGAAGTCAGTATGATATCCCCAGTTGAAGTCTAGACGATGTGGCATTGTCTTCCTTAGCATAGTCTGTTTGATATTCCCCAATGAACTTTGGAGGATGGTGTTATATCCCTCAATTGTTTTGGTTTATTGCTATCAGATTTTCTTTGATTATTTTTCAAGTCATGTTTCTTCCTAGTGAAGTTTATCCTTAAAGTAGGATTTTGTTACCTTAGTTGGTGCTTACTCTCTTATGGAATCTTCATCCTGGATGTGATTTAGCCGAATGTTGTCTTCACCCAAGTTTGTTTGGTCTGGTTATTCCTAGTGCAGTATGTCTGTTTTGTCAGCATGTACATGATAATATTCATACACTTATAAATACATCATGCATAGCTGAATTAAAATCCATTGCTCATTTGCATTCATTAATGTTTTTGTTGGCATATTTTCCTGTTTGCAGAGTTATGTTATCCTCTCTCTAATAGAGTGTCAACATTAAGCATAAAGTGTATATCCTTTCAAATTCCCCATTGAGTTATCCCTCGTGGAAGAGTTTTTCTTTATCCTTCCTACCCAACTCATTATCTGGATGGAATTTAATCCTCATTTGATTTTATTACTCATTAGATGGTGTTTAGTTGACAGTTTCACTCCAGTTTGTTCCTGGTTTGATCTTTGGTCCCGACAAAATTTTTATTTTGATCCCTATAGGCTGTGACCCCTGGATTGAGAATGTGCATTTATTTTGCACATGAAGACATTATCTCCTCGGCATGAATGTGTTGGCATTTCCCCACGAAGTCATAAATTCATTCCCCAACATTGTTATCACAATCTTTTTTGTAACAACAAGTGGCTATCTCTTTATTTGAGCAACCTATACTTCCCGAGTAATTCTGTTAATGCCAAAGAAGATGTTTTTACTCCGATGAATGGTAGTCTCTATGTTATAGGAGATAGTTTTTTGTTTAGTTTGGCTTTACTCCGATGATAAAGACAGTTTGTTGAAAGATTCTTACAATAATTTGTTACCCTTCCCGAGTGGTGTCTTAATTAAAGAAGAAGTTTAGACCCGTTCTAGGTGGAATACTAGAATTTTGGGAAACTTGTTATTATTCTATTTTTTTTCTACCTTTATCCTTGAGTTCGAAGTTCTCTGTTGTTTGTAGTTGGCATTTATCTCTTTTTCTTCATTGGACTTTACCCCAATAGAGTTGAGTTGTTCCCAGCCATAAGTGTCGATGTCAATCCTTTCTTCCTGATCATAAGTCATGATGTCAAACCTTTGTTTCCCAACCATAACTGTTGATGTCAATCCTTTATTCCCAACCATAAGTGTTGATGTTAAACTTTTGTTCCCGACCATAAGTCTTGATGTCAAACCTTTATTCCGAGCCATAAGTGCTGATGTGAATCCTTTGTTTCGAGCCATAAGTGCTGATTTCAAACTTTTTTTCTCAGCCATAAGCGCTGATGTCAATCCTTTGTTCCCGACTATAAGCATTGATGTCAACCCTTTGTTCTCAGCCATAAGTGTTGATGTCAAACCATGTGTTCCCGTCCATAAGTGTTAATGTCAATCATTTGTTTCCAGTCATAAGTACTGATGTCAATCATTCGTTACTCACCTCAATGTTGATGATTACCAGTATTATCTTACCATTTCTATTTGCATCCTTCGGGTTGGAATTTTTCGATCCCATATGAGTTGATGTTGCTCTCTTATATATGTCTCCTCAATGAGTGGATAGTTCATAATCATCTCTCAGTCTTTGTTATCCATTGCCTTTTCCTAATTTAATTAGTTAATGATACTTTATCTCCTCTTTGGGCTTTACCCTAGTAGAGTTGTGTCTTCCTTTCCCCAGCGGAATTGATTTTCCTCCAATCGAGTTGAGTTTCTTTCCTCCGGTTGAGTTGGCAATCCTTTTCTAATGGTTACCTCCTTTATAGTTTGATGCTTGAGTTGTTAAGAGTTTTCATTAATGAAATCTTACTATGCATCTGGTTTCTTTAGTCGTGATTTTGTCTTTACCTGTTTATAGCCATCCCCAGAGTCGTGTTTTTCCCCAATGATTTATTTTCCTAGTCGAATGCTATTTTTGGTCTGTTGGTTTTATTTTCTACTTCCCTAGTGGTGTTCTGTATCACCTATGAAGTTGGTCGTTTGCATTCATAATCATAAACATTCCATGGCATCTTAGTGCCAAAAATAGGGTTTGTTTTGTATTTAAGTATCTTCAACTGCTCGAGACGGAGATCTTAACCTTCGTATCTTAGGATAGAAGACACTTAAATAAGGGCAGTTGTTATACCCCAAATTTTCCCCCTAAGATATCTCATTATCTCATTTTATCAATACATCAAGATCATGCATTATTGTTGGTTCTCTCTTTCTAATTCATCCCATCTTTAAGTTTTCTCTTGACGGATCACCAAGCACCTTGAACAGTGTATGTTGTACATGTGGTTTTAAGCTGATTTACTAACATCAAAATATGTATATATGTTTCTTTGAATGTTCATATTGTAGGTGATGACACAATTGCATCCATCTCACCATCTAACCTAGTGTTTAAGGGTTGGTCCTCAGTCAATTGTTTCTTCAATGGATGGAAAGAGCTCATGCTTCAAAGTTATGTCTATGATATCAAAGTTTTTGGTTTTAAGAGCTCTCTCACTTTATTTAGGTCAAGTTTTCCTCAAGATTTGTGGTGGTATTCATCAAGAAGATTCATAGGTTCATGTGTTTATTTCCATGCATTCTTCAATAAATTTCATTGATACTTAACCTCCATCTTTTATTGTACTTCAAGATAACATCATTTCAAGGTCTAATGTGATTTATCATGCTCTATTTTTTAAAGAAGTTCCAAAAGATTCAACGTTGATTCAATAAGTTTGACCTAATTGATAAAAGTGCTTGATTCAGTGATCATACATGCATAACTCTCTCAATTTTCAATATTTTGAGTTGGTTATTTTTGCTATGGATTCTTATCATCATCTACAATAAGTTATCTTTACATGAAAATATTCAATTGTGCAAGGAAAATCATCAAAAGTTGAAAGGGGTTTCAAGTCATTTTGACACTCTTTGAGCTAGGGTTTGTTGACTTCCAAGGACCACATCATGCTCATTCTTTGATATTTTTGATTGATTACAAATCCATCATTCCTTTAAATGGTCCTTAACAAGTTCTCTTCAAGGATCTAAGGCTAATTTTGTAGGAAAGATCACTAATGGTTGAGAAAGATTACAAGTCCTTTGGGAAAGCTATCAAATTCTCTTGCGTGACTTCAAAGAATCATAACTTGGTCAATTTCTATCTCCTTGAAATGATTATTTTTCCAAAATAATATTTGGGATGTCTACTACAACTTTGTTATAATATGCAAGACTTGAAAATGCTTGGAATGTTGTTTAAGAATTGAAAAGATTATAGGTCTTTTGTGAATTTCCCCAAATTTGTTCATCATATTCCAAAGACTATAACTCTTTAATTTTTTTAATATTTTTGAGTGATCTCAATTCCACAATTCAAATCAAAGGGTCTACTTCATTTCATCTTCAAGGATCAAGACCAAATTTTGAGTGGAATGGCATGTAACTTGGAAGAACATTATAGGTCATTTTAAAGTTCAACACTTAGAAATATTTCTAAGTACAAAAGTTATATTTTTTTCACAATTTCAATTGATCATAACTTTCAGCTCAGATCACCAAATGGAGTCTTTCTTGGTACATTGTGAATTTTGTTGTAAGATCTTTCAAATGCTTCATGAATCATCCCATAAAGCCTCCTACATTGTGAGCACCATGAATTTGAAGATGACACCTTGAAACTAATTTTGTCAAAGCAGTCAGTTTGCAAATTGGTTAATGTGGCCTCTAATCACAAAATTATTACGTGTTTTTGCTTGTAATCATGGTTAATAACCTACCATAAGCAATTAGCACTTTGAAACACATGTTTTGGCTGAGTTTTGAGCAAATATGAGTCATACTTCTCATGCTTGCGATTTCAGATGAATTATTTCAAAATATCATCATATCACACGCTTGAGCATTCAATTTACTCAACTATAAATGGAGGATGATATTTCATTCATTTCCAAATCTTTAGAGAGCCAGAAAACCTTTTTCGAACTTCCTCCTTACCTCTCAATTCTACAACTTCAAATTTGGTTTTAAAGCATTTTTCAATACAATTTCTTGGTTCATTCTTCATCCTTGAACTTCACTGAAGCTAACAGAATAAGAGCCAAGTCTTGAAGCACCCTAAATCGTGATATCCAAGTCAAGTTTCAGAGCTCTGAAATTGAGATTCAACAGGTAGATTCATCCATCAATTCTCTCCAAACTTTTAACCACAATGTAGCTCTCATCATTATGGTACTCATATCATAGTCAGTTTTTAACTGGAAGTGAGTTTTGCTCATGAATTTTCAAATTCCTTTTCAATTGTTTCCTTCTGGTTTTTTTCAAGTTGACTAAGTTGTGGTTAATATAAATTTTCTGCGAGGGTACCATTGAAATAGTCTTGATGAGACGAAGCGAATGACACTGGTCTGAGCTTCCTATTTTACCATATGTGGAACCTGCAACTCGCATGTGGCTGGAGGTTGAAGATGATGACATTTCATCTCTCAACCAATGTCAATGCGCCACTTGTTTTTTTTTTGCAAATCTGTTTTTTAATTAATGACTCAGTGTATTATTCACTAATGTCCATATCATGCACATCGTGCCTGATTCTTTGGATTATCTTACTAACGCATTTTGACATTGATTAAATGGTCCACTTCATTTTGATATTATTTTTATTTTCTGATTTGTTTTGTTTTAATTGTTTTAAACTTCAAAATTTCATGAAAAAATTATTTCAACTTCTAAAATTATGAAATAATTATCATAAATACTTTTTATTTTTCTCTTTCTGATTTTTATTTTTTCACAATTTTATTTTGTGATTTGGTATTTTTTATGATTTTCACTTTATTTGACTTGTTTTAATTATTTAAAAATACTTTTCTTGATTTTTAAATTTTGAAAAAAAAATGGAAGGATCCAATGACCTCTTGACAAATACTGGTGACCTCATTTTATTTTTTTGTTCTTGATTTTACTCTTTTTCACAAATTTTGGTTTATTTTGCTTATTTCTTTAAATTTTAAAAATAGTTTCTGACTTCAAAAAATTCTGAATATTTTTGTCAGCACTTGGTGACTCATGTTTGACCTCTGATATTTTTTAGGAATTTCTTTTGGTGTTTTGATACATGTTTGGTATTTTACCAATTATTTGTTTTTTTAAGCATTTAAATTTTGTTTTTATATTAAATATATATTATTATTTTTTGATTGGTCCTGATTTGAAGAAACTTGGGTGTTGTTTTGGGAAAAGTTCCTCAACCTCATTGAATCTTGGGTGTTGATAGGTTGAAAAACAAAATCAACCAAAATGGATGAATGAGGTTGATGATATTTGAAACCCTAATTTCATCTGATAGATTGTTTATACTATCATTCACCTCCCTCTTCATCTCATCCCTTTCTTGTTTTTACTCATGCTACATGTTTTAGGAGAATGATCTACATATCATTTCTCTAACATGTTTAGTAGATAGAACGTTATTGACCGACCTCAAAATAGGTATGGCTTCTACATAAGTCCACTTATGATTGCTTAACATAGCGCTAAATTTGTTCCAATTTGAAAAATGATCATTTGTAGCCAAAAGCTATGTTTGCAAGCCCAAGTATGTTTAATTTGAAACCTTGGATCCAATAACTTTTAAGTTCATCATTAGAAGGCTTTGATTCTATCAATCCTTTGATGAACTTCATTAATTTTGGTCTAAGTGAATCATTTGAACATCCTTGAGCACTTGAAATAAATGATATACTTGACAAAAAGAAAATGAGATTTGTTGTTGACAAGCTTTGATTTTTATCAATCTTCTAATGAGTTTTCAAATGCAAGCTTCAAAATGATCATTCAACTAACCCTCTAAATTCTAATTTATTAATAATTAACTTTACTTTATGCGTTTATTTTGTGCCTTTATTTTTATGTACTATTTATTTTAGAATTTACATTTCATGCCATTTTTTATTTTGCCCACTTGAGCATTTATCTTTATGTTATTTTATCTCTGCTCATTTAAGCTTTTATTTTCTTTTGAAGACACTTAATAATCAACTTGATCGTTAAAAAACTTTAAGGTTACTTGGACTATCTTGTTACTATCCTTGGCATTGTGGAGTTATGGATCTCTCAGAGTTAGGATTAGAAGCCTTGACACTTGGGACCTTGTTGCTCTCTTGTTATTTTATCAGAAGTTCTTGGGGTTTACTCCAAGGCATTGGGTTGGTTTTCTTTGTGTGCAGGTTATTCTGATTATATGCTTCGTCTGTGATTAAGAATTCCTTTGTATACAGTCGTTACTTTACCTAATTTTTGTGAAGATTTAATTTATCTGAAGCTTGGTATTTCTCAGAGGTTTAGTATCTTTGCTTGCTTGGTTTTAATCCAAAGGATGGGGATTCTACATTGACTTCTTATGTCGAGTGTTGGCTTCTTGTTGGTTAGGTCGTACTTTTCCTTAGCTTTTACTTTATGCTTTAGGATAGTCCCTTCATATCCTTCTATCTTCTTTAATTTCAAAAATCTTCTCTCTCCTTTTCTTAATCAAACATTAATTAATTTAATCATAGTTTGACATTTTTGAAAGACTAAAAGTCAATTAATCTCATTCAAACCATTTTGCCATTTTGGATTTTTACTTTAAAACCCTTTTTCTCAAAAGATTACACTCTTGTTGATTGTTGTAGTTATGCAAGCTACTATACTTCTACGATATGTAGTGAAGTGAGATATTTTCCACTTGGGTGTTGAATGAGGCTTTATTGATTTTAAAATCCAAGCTATATCCTCCACTTTGAGATGATGCAAATTCTTCTTTCTCATAATCATGGGTAGTAAGTATGTTTTTCACTAGGATGACAATGATGTCTATTATTTTAAAATTAACCAACACATATGTGTTTTAAAATTTTTGAGGTGAACTATGAGTACCCTAATCCCCTATTGCATGGAAGGTGGTATGTAGGCACTAAAGGTTCGCAACCGCGGGGGTTGCAAAAATGTAAAAAATACTTCTTTTCTCATCTCCACCATCTAGTTTTGTATACACCTTTTATAACCAAAATAAATATATTTTCAAAGAGATTCTTGCAGCGTACCGTAGATATTTAGGGTACTAAGACCTTCCCTTTACATAACCAACCCCTGTACCAATATTTTCCCCTTTTTTGGGTTTATTCGCTCTTTCCCCATTTCCTTTGGAAGCAATAAAGCACGGTGGCGATTTTTATTTGATCTGTACGAGTTAATTCAATCCAATGGCTTAGTCTTAATATTTCTACCGCTAGATTATCTTTAAACATCTGATACTTAAAAGAACTTGTTTGGTAAGTTTTTTTATGGAAATATTAATTTATCACATATATAACTAATTCAATCATAAAACAAAATAATATTATTGATTAAACATGGAAAAGTATTGAAATACCAGATGAAAGAAATAAGTGATAGAGATACTAGATAATAATTAGAGCAGATATGCAAAGAAAATTTAAATCACGCAGATTAAATTGAAAGAATAGAAAGGTAATTAAGGTAGATAAAATTTAAACATATAAGATAATCAACACAAGAAACATAATTCATTAATTGAAAGGGAAAGTGCAGACAAATAGGGCAAACAGACTTAGAGCAAACAAACACAAGGAAACTTAAACACTAAGCATACATTATTCAACCCTCGAAGATTTCAAACTTTTTCTTCACCAGACCATTTGCAGAACTAATTCTTCGGGTAATCAAAATAAGTCTTTTTCTATAGAGTATTTCAGATAGAGCAATTCTAAAATGTATGAAGGTTAGATACATATATCCCTATTTCAGAAGATAACAGATGACATACAAGCAGTTATTATGATACAATAAAGGATAACTATGATGAGGGGTTTGATCTAATCAACATATCTTAACATGCATGACAAAGGTTTAGGGAAAATGATTGTTTTGGTGATTTTGATCAGACTTCCTAATAAACTCCTTAATCAAGTTATTGAAATCCATTTGTTTTTCAATAAAATCTTTATCAGATTCTTGTTCCTTCTGCATCTCCTTCATATATTTTAGAAGCTTGGGAAATGGGCTAGAAATCCTTCTAGAGAGTTCTTCTATCCCAGCTTGATCCTTTTTGGAAGCTTCTCTTTCTGCAGTCTTCTTTTTAGTTGTTTCCTTTTTAGCTTCTCTTTGAGCTTTCAAGGCTAAAGCTTTTTCTGCTATCTCAATCAAATACGTTTCCTTGGTCTAATCAAATAATTCTTTTAATCTTAGAAATTCAGCATTCACCCATTTGCTGAACTCATTCTAGTTGTTTCTTATAAGATATGAATTAGTGTTTGAGTCAGATAGGTTTTGAAGCTTCCCAATTTGTGTTAAAGCATCTTTTGTGAAAAATGAGATGCTTTTTCAAGATCTAATTCTGGTATATTAGAACTCTGATGGAGCGGGAAGGTAACAATATTCCTAGGATCAGAGCTGGAGAAAGGGACATTAGATTCATTCATATCCATAGTTGAATCTATCCTTTTCCTTTTCTTCTTTTTCTTCTGAGATGTTTCAGGTTCTTGAAACATGTCATTTATGGCTAACCTTTTCTTGCTAGATAGATTCTCTTCGTGTGAAAAGAGATGTGGTTTTTACGACATCATATTCTTTCTTCTTCACCATATGCTTCCATGAAGAAGTTTCTAAATAGAAACATTTCATTTAGGATTTCATTCTGATTATGAATTTTGAGCTGATGATTTTTTCTTGGTAGACTGATGCTCATAGCCTTTTCTTCAAGTGGTTTGGATATCTTTTTCAAAATTCTAATTTCTACCAGGTTCACAGAGTTGAAGGGTTCACCAATGATTATCTTAATATATTTTTGATCTAGATCCTTCAGATCGATATTCTTAGTGATGATACTGTATAATAGTCTTCCCAGAGGAATGTAATTTTTCCTTTTATCACTTTCTTCTCTGCGTAAGAACCATACTTGTTTCTGAATTATTACCTCTGTATGTTATTGATAACAAATGAGTATGATTGTATGAACAATTTTGTTGTACTAATGTTTGTTATTGTTAAATACTTAACAAAAAGGTTTTGTTTCTGATGGATGGCGTGGCCAAGACATTAGAAGAGAGATGGTTCCACTTCTTTGATACACAAGTTCTATTGAACAATAACAAGACACTCCAAAAGACTCTTAAGTGTAAACTTTGATATTTTTCTAAAAGAAACCAGTCAAAAGATCTGAAGACAGAAGTCTCTACTTACGTACAGATGGTGAATACTCAAGCTTCTAAAGACAACATGTTCCAAAGAAACAAAGTTAGAAGATCTGAAGACAAAGTTTCTACTAGAGTCCAGATGTTGAAAGCTTGTGTTTCTATTAATTAAGTTCTAAATATAAGGGTTCTGAAGACCAAGTGCTAAAGACTCTAAAAGACAGAAGTTCAAAATATTCTAACGACTTGAAGTTCCAAAGACCCAAGGTTCCAAGAAAAGGTTCTCATAACCAAGTGCTGAAGACTCTAAAGACGTAGTTCTGAAGACTCTGAAGACTTGAAGTTCTGATGACATGATATTATGTTCTCACTTATAAACTCATGCTCGCAGAAGCTTCTGAAGTTTCGAAGGAAAGAATATAATGTTAACATGGTACAAATAGTACATAGTACAATC
Source organism: Vicia faba (assembly GCA_948472305.1). Taxonomy (NCBI): domain Eukaryota; kingdom Viridiplantae; phylum Streptophyta; class Magnoliopsida; order Fabales; family Fabaceae; genus Vicia; species Vicia faba. The sequence continues at coordinate 923,768,968 of OX451738.1, read as the reverse complement.
AACATTTCATTCCATTACTATGACACGTCGCATGATCTTGTCCCCCATGTTAATGTTCAAGCTGCCAATTTTTCTGAAAATTCCAAGAGTATCCCTCAACAGATACATTATGTTAATGACTATATAAAGGCTTGAAGAATAAAAAGAAAGAAGCCAATTTACTGAATATTTATGTGCAAACGTTGTTCATAGATTTCACATTCTTAAGTCACTCTTCATAAAATAGTTTACATACTCAGCTTTTAAGAAGTAACATTCTTGTAAATAAAACTTGTATTCAAACAATTATTTTATATTCCTTAAGGGACCGGGTAGTTTTGTAGCCTTAAGATGTCTATAGCTTGTGAGTTTTAGAAGTTGTTAGTCACTTGCGGGTAGCTTGTGCATTGTAATAATCAGGTTGATTATTAGTTCATATTCCTTAAGGGACCGGGGAGATCTGAATCCTTAAGAAGTCTAGGGCTTGTGAGTTTGTTAGTCACTTGCGGGTAGCTTGTGAAAATTGTAGTCAGTTTGGTTGTAGTGAATTAAGTCCTCGATTGAGTGAGGCAAAATCACCTTGGTGGGTAGACTATACTAGCTTGATAATTTTCAAGTGAACTAGTAAAAAATACATTGTTATTTACTTCCTGTTCTTACTTATTGTTATTATCAAGAGTGAAGGAAAAATAATTTTAACTTAAAGGGGAATAGTTTTAAAAGAATAGTTTTGTTTTAAAAACCCAATTCAAACCCCCCTTGTAAGTGTTTAGTTATTGGCATGTATTTTTGGTAAAACCAGGTGTGTAAATGTCATGACTGATGTCATAACATTCTTGTTTATTAGGTACTTTATGCAGAAAAAGTATGGCATACAGTAGCTACTGTTTATGAGTGTGTATCTGAGCTTTTTGCAATGATCACATTTATTGCCTTCTACCAAAATCAGTAAACAGGAATTCTGATGTCATAACAAATGTTAAGATATCCTGTACTGATCTAACAGATATGCAGTTTGGTTAATTCTGAGATTTTTCAGGAAGATGGCTCATTCTTTCCAGAACAGAATCTCACGTGGACTTTGGGTTAACCTAGCTCAACCCTAATCTGGTTGATAAAGTCTTATGACCTAGTCTTGAGGTTAACCCTAATTAACCCTAGCTTTTCGTGGAAGCCCTAAACTGAAGAAACAGCTGCATATATATTCAACAGGATTGCTGATTGCAAAGTAACCCTTTGACAGAAGATCAATTAGGAGCTATATAGTTTTAACTGCTGTAATCCAAGCAAGTATCATTGTGATAAGTGACTTGGAATAGGTTTTGATTGTAAGGGTTTTTGTATCACTCAAAGCTTTGAAGCAAGAGTGTTTGTGTCTCTTGACTAAAGCTTTGAAGCAAAGTCAAGTTAGGTTTATGTATCACTCAAAGCTGTGAAGCACGAGTGTTTGTGTTACTTGATTAAAAAGCTGTGAAGCATAATCAAGTGTATGTTCTGAAGAGTGTCTTCATTAATTCATTAGTCAATTGTTTTAAGTATCACTGCTGTGATTGAGGGGGAGTGAGTAGGAACTCAGGTTTAAGTTGAACTTAGATTGAAGTTGCATTTGGTAGGTCTTAAGTGAAGGAGATAAACTGGTTGGTTTATTCCTGAATTAATATCTCTTATAGTGGATTTCCTCCCTGGCTTGGTAGCCCCCAGAGTAGGTGTTGTTTCACACTGAACTGGGTAAACAATTGACTGTGTTCTTTATTGTTTTTACTTACTGTCTTATAGAAAGTCAGATACGGTGTCATAACATTCACTGTGATATTGAGTATCTGCTGCCAGAATTTCAATTGGCATCAGAGCAGGCACCCTGCCTGTATTACTGGGTGAGATCTAAGGATATCACTTTCTGGCACTATGGACAAAGAAGGAGTTTTTGGAAACAGACCACCCATTCTGGATGGAACAAATTATGACTACTGGAAACCTCGTATGATTGCCTTTTTAAAATCACTGGACAAAAAGGCTTGGAGAGCTGCTGACAAAGGATGGAACCATCCCACCATAACTGAGAAAGATGGGACAATCAGTCTGAAGCCTGAGGAAGAATGGAGCAAAGAAGAAGATGAGTTAGCCCTGGGTAATTCCAAAGCTTTAAATGCCTTGTTCAATGGAATTGATAGAAACATATTCAGACTAGTACATTAATGTGAATTGGCCAAGGAAGTGTGGGACACTCTCAAAACTACCCATGAGGGCACATCCAAAGTAAAAATGTCAAGGCTTCAGATGCTGACTACCAAGTTTGAGAACCTAAGGATGAAGGGGAAGATGAAACCATTCATGAGTTTCACTTGAACATCTTGGAGATTGCCAACACCTCAGAAGCATTGGGTGAAAAGATGTCTGAAGAAAAACTGGTGAGAAATATTCTCAGATCCCTGCCTAAAAGATTTGCAATGAAGGTAACTGCTATAGAGGAAGCCCGGGACATCAGCAAGTTAAAGGTGGATGAACTCATTGGGTCTCTTCAGACTTTTGAGATGGGGATCAGTGACAATGTTGACAAGAAAAACAAGAGCATATCACTTGTATCCAACACTGAAGATGAAAACAAGGAGGATGAAGAAGAAAATATTTCAGAAGCTATAGCCATGCTTGGAAGACAATTCAACAAACTCATCAAGAGAATGGATCCAAAGTCAAGGTCAAATGTTGAGAACATCCCCTCTAACATTAACAGATCTTATGACTCCAGCAGAAGACCAAGGTCTGAAGAGAAGGGAAATCAAGGCAGAGGAATTCAATGCCATGGTTGTGAAGGATATGGGCATATTCGAGCTGAATGTCCTACCTTTCTTAAGAAACAAAAGAAAGGAATGACTGTTACCTGGTCTGACTGTGATTCAGAAAGTAATTCTGAAGAAGAATCTGCCAAACTAGTTACTGCACTAACTGGTGTTTGTACCTCTGAAAGTGACACTAGTGATGAGGAAGTGACATTTGAAGAATTGGCTGAAAAAAGGGCAGACCTTGAAACTATAAGTCATCTAGAAGGGGAAGTTCAAATGCTGAACTCAAAACTGAACCAGATGACCGAATCTATCAAGATGCTGACAAATGGAACTGACAAATTGGAAGAAATCCTTCAGGTTGGACAAAATGTGGGAAACAAGTCTGGTCTAGGATTTGTGGCAGCAAAGAAATCTGGTGCAGACAAGAAGATCTGGTCTGATAAACAAATGTCAAAGCAGATGTCTCAACATAACACTCAACATCGGGAACAGAGAAATATGAAGAAAAAGTACCAAAGATGGAGATGTCATCATTGTGGGAGGTTTGGTCACATAAAGCCTTTCTGCTTCAGATTTTATGGATACCCTAATCAGAACCCAGGTGTCAAACCTAAGTCTAACAGGGTACCACATACTCCTCAATGGAAGAAAAAGGCTACTGCCCTGATAGCCCACACTTCCCTGAGAGTCTCTGCAAAGGAAGACTGGTACTTTGACAGTGGGTGTTCTAAGCACATGACTGGAATCAAGAACCTTCTCAATAATGTTAAACCTCACACCACTAGTTATGTGACCTTTGGAGATGGTGCTAGAGGTGAAATCAAAGGAGTTGGTAATTTGGACTGCCCTGGAGTTCCAAATCTGAATGAAGTTCTATTGGTAAAAGGCCTGACTGCTAATCTCATTAGTATCAGTCAATTATGTGATCTAGGATTCAAGGTTAACTTCTCAAAATCTGAATGTCTTGTAACTAATGAAAAACAAGAAGTTGTAATGAAAGGAGTCAGATCTAAAGACAACTGTTACTTGTGGGAGCCTGAGAACACTAATTACTCCACTGTGTGTTCTATTTCCAAGGAAGAAAAAAAGGTGAAACTGTGGCACCAAAAAATTGGCCATCGTCATCTAAGAGGAATGAAAAGGAGTATCTCCATGGAGGCAGTCAGAGGGATTCCAAGACTGCAAATTAATGAAGGGAGAGTTTGTGGTGAATGTCAGGTTGGTAAGCAGACTAGGATGTCACATCCAAAGTCAAGACATCTGACCACCTCTAAGGTTCTAGAACTTCTTCATATGGGACCAATGCAGGTGGAAAGTCTTGGTGGAAAGAGATATGGCTATGTTGTGGTGGATGACTTTTCCAGATTCACCTGGATTAACTTCATTAGGGAAAAATCTGATGTGTTGGAAGTTTTTAAAGAATTGTGCAAAAGAATTCAAAGAGAAAAAGAAGGGTGTATTGTCAGAATCAGAAGTGATCATGACAAGGAATTTGAAAACAGCAAGTTTAATGAGTTCTGATCCTCAGAAGGAATTAGTCATGAATTCTCTTCTCCTATAACTCCTCAACAAAATGGAGTTGAAAAGAAGAAAAATAGGACCATACAGGAATCTGCCAGAGCTGTGATACATGCCAAAAGACTTCCTTTTCATTTTTGTGCTGAAGCTGAATACATTGCAGCTGGTAGTAGCTGTTCTCAAATTATCTGGATGACACAGATGCTCACTGAGTATAATGTCACACAAGATGTTATGACATTGTACTGTGACAATCTGAGTACAATCAACATTTCCAAGAACCCTATTCAGCATAGCAGGACCAAGCACATTGACAATAGACATCACTTAATCAGAGATCTTGTAGAGGAGAAAACAATTAATCTAGAACATGTTGCCACTGAGCTACAACTGGCTGACAATTTTACCAAGGCACTTGATGCAAATCAATTTGAAAACTTGAGGGGCAAGTTGGGTATTTGCCAACATGAGAAATTGTAGCAATTAATTTTGCTTAAAACAAAGGTTGAAGGAGTTATTTTTGTTAAGTCTATTTTGAGTGGGTTAATCATATGTTTTCCCAATTCCTTCAAAATTATTAAGAAGTTGAATAGACACTCATTTGCCTCCTTCCTCTCTCGACTTTGCAACAAATCCCTTTCTCTCAATCAAAGTTTTCTCTCTAATTGCTACTAGTTTTCTAAGTCAATCAAAATGTCTCAAACATCATCCTCATCCAAGACAACCGTTTCATCTTCATCATTTGATCAAGATTCTCGGGCAATCACCTCATGCATGGATTCTGAAGTCCTTGAGATTACTCCTCTTAGAGAAATGGCAACTAACCCCTCCAAGGTCAAAAAGCTGAGAACAAGGCATGCAGGAAGGTCTCAAGCTACTTCATCCGGTAATCCCTCTCAACCTTCATCTTCTGTACCAAATAGGGAAGGATCAACTTATGTACATCAAGCAATGGCTAGGCTTGTTACAAGAATACTGAGTGAGAACCACTCTGTACCAGGGATTTCTGTTCCATTAAATCAAGAATCAGCAAGCCCAAATGTTGAAGCAAATCCAGATGTCTCTGAGAATGTTGAGACACCAAATGACAACATTCAGAAATCATCTGAAAACCTTGATGATATTCAGAACCCTTCAGAGAAGAATGTTGAACCACCTGTTATTGATGTGGATGAGGAATACTTAGACAATGACCTAATTGCAAATATCAACCCTAGCATAGCTAGGAGAATGATGAACAAAAAGGGTAATCAGGATGCTGCAAAATGTCTGACCAAAGAGAAACCTGCTGATAAGAAAACCAGGTCTGAAGGCAAGACTGGTGTAGAAACTGTGAAGACTGGACTGTCCAAAGGGAAGGTGAAAGCCTAAGTGCATACTGGGAGTCTCTCAATGCCTGCTAGACAACCAATAACAAAGAAGAGAAAAGAACCCGAGCCTTCTGATTCTGATGAGGAATCAGAATTTGAAATTGATGCTGAAGACATTCCTCTTAGAAGGAAACTCCCTTCCAGCAAAATGGCTAGAGTTCCTGAAGTCCCCACTGACAACATTTCTTTTCACCACCCTGAAAATGCCAACAGATGGAAGTATGTTTGCTTGAAGAGAATAGCCTTGGAAAGAGAACTAAACAATGGTGCCATGGATTGCAAGGAAATCATGGACCTGATCAAAGCTGCTGGACTAATGAAGACTGTGGTAAAATTTACCAAATGCTATGAAAATCTGGTCAAGGAATTCATAGTGAATTTGACTGATGAATGTGCTGATGGAAGGTCAGCTGACTTTGAATGTGTCTATGTGAGAGGTAGAAGGGTTAATTTCTATCCATCTAAAATTAACAAATTTCTTGGAAGATCAAATGAGGCTTGCCCTGAACTAGAAGTCACTGACAATGAAGTATGCCAAACCATCACAGCAAGACAAGTCAAGTGCTGGCCCTTAAAAGGCAAGCTGAATGCCAGCAAACTAAGCATGAAATTTTCCATCCTGCACAAGATTGGTGCAGCCAACTGGGTCCCTACCAACCATAAATCAACCATCTCCACAGGATTGGGGAGATTCATTTATGCTGTTGGAACCAAGACTGAATTTGACTATGGCAAGTATATTTTTTATCAAACTTTAAAACATGCTGGTAGCTATGCTGTTAAAGGCCCTATTGCCTTTCCCTCCCTCCTATGTGGAATTATCCTTGCTCAGTACCCTGATATCCTGGTGGAAAGATATACTGCTTGCAAAAGAGCTCCTGCTCTTGGGTTACACTACAAGCTATTTCAGGGATCTCATGTTCCTGACATTGTCATAACATCAGCTGAGACATCATCTGTAAAAACTCAGTCCAAGACATCTGATGATATAGCTGTATTGAAAGAGACCTGCAAAGAGCTGGAGACAAGGAAAAAGACTCTAGAAAACCTAATTGCCAGCTTAGAACAGGAGGAGACTGAAGGAAACAGAAGGAAAGAGGGTGCTGCTGAAGATCAACTCAATGTTGAAGAAAGTAGCTCCTCTGAAGATGACAGTGCTTAAAGTTTGGTGGAGTTGACAAGCCTGATGCTGGTTCCTGTTGATGCAAGTGTTTTCAGATTTTATTTGTTGTTTTTATTACTTATTTTGGATGACTGTATAACATATAAGTACATGTATCTTTGGCCCATTTGTGGCTAAAGAGGGGGAGATATTTTGTGTTAATTCTTGGTGGACATTATTTTTTCTGCAGTCATATTCATTCTACTGCTCTCTATTCTCTGATTGCTTAGGGGTTTTAGCCAAAAATCTGCCAAAGGGGGAGTTTGTAAGTGTTTAGTTATTGGCATGTATTTTTGGTAAAACCAGGTGTGTAAATGTCATGACTGATGTCATAACATTCTGGTTTATTAGGTACTTTATGCAAAAAAAGTATGGCATACAGTAGCTACTGTTTATGAGTGTGTATCTGAGCTTTTTGCAATGGTCACATTTATTGCCTTCTACCAAAATCAGTAAACAGGAATTCTGATGTCATAACAAATGTTAAGACATCCTGTACTGATCTAACAGATATGCAGTTTGGTTAATTCTGAGATTTTTCAAGAAGATGGCTCATTCTTTCCAGAAAAGAATCTCACGTGGACTTTGGGTTAACCTAGCTCAACCCTAATCTGGTTGATAAAGTCTTATGACCTAGTCTTGAGGTTAACCCTAATTAACCCTAGCTTTTCGTGGAAGCCCTAAACTGAAGAAACAGCTGCATATATATTCAACAGGATTGCTAATTGCAAAGTAACCCTTTGACAGAAGATCAATTAGGAGCTGTATAGTTTTAACTGCTGTAATCCAAGCAAGTATCATTGTGATAAGTGACTTGGAATAGGTTTTGATTGTAAGGGTTTTTGTATCACTCAAAGCTTTGAAGCAAGAGTGTTTGTGTCTCTTGACTAAAGCTTTGAAGCAAAGTCAAGTTAGGTTTATGTATCACTCAAAGCTGTGAAGCACGAGTGTTTGTGTTACTTGATTAAAAAGTTGTGAAGCATAATCAAGTGTATGTTCTGAAGAGTGTCTTCATTAATTCATTAGTCAATTGTTTTAAGTATCACTGTTGTGATTGAGGGGGAGTGAGTAGGAACTCAGGTTTAAGTTGAACTTAGATTGAAGTTGCATTGGGTAGGTCTTAAGTGAAGGAGATAAACTGGTTGGTTTATTCCTGAATTAATATCTCTTATAGTGGATTTCCTCCCTGGCTTGGTAGCCCCCAGAGTAGGTGTTGTTTCACACTGAACTGGGTAAACAATTGACTGTGTTCTTTACTATTTTTACTTACTGTCTTATAGAAAGTCAGATACGGTTTCATAACATTCACTGTGACATTGAGTATCTGCTGCCAGAATTTCACCCTTATCATGTGTATTTCACACCTTCAATTGGTATCAGAGCTCTGGTTCTGAGAAGATAAAAGTTAATTTTTATTAACACTTAACAGTGTCCAGTATCTATCCAGTGTGTGTGAAAAACCAATGGCTACATCAACTTCCACGGTTGATAATAGGAATAATGATAGAGATCATTATAGTTCAAAACCTCCTATGACTTTGATATATGGGACTTGGTAGTTTATGGCTACACTCACCTAGTAGATGATAGGGGTCACAAGATTACAAGAAGTGCAATGACTGAAGCACATAAGAAAGTATGCAAAAATCACTGCAAAGCAAGAACCATTATTCTAAGTGATATCTCTTATAATGAGTATGAGAAAATCACAGATAGAGAAAATGCAAAGTCTATTTTTTATTCTCTTCAGATGACACATGAAGGAAACACACAAGTAAAAGAAACAAAGGCTCTAGCCTTAATTCAAAAGTATAAAGCCTTCAAGATGGAGTACGATAAATTTGTGGAAATAATGTTTTCAAGATTTTAGATTCTTGTGGCAGGACTTAAGGTTCTGAACAAAGGTTACTCCAACGTAGATCATTTTAAAAAGATAATCAGAAGTCTGTCTGTTAAATGGAGACTAATGGTAACTGCCTTAAAATTGGCAAAGGATCTGAACAACACCTCTCTTGAGGAGCTGATTAAAAAGTCATGAAATAGAGCTGGAACAAGATGAATCTCAGAAGAGTGTAAAATTAGTTGTTCTAAAGTCTACTTCTGATAAAACCAAGGTTTATTAAGCTAAGGAAGAATCACAAGAATCAGAAGAATATTTAGATGATGATGAACTCTCCTTAATATCCTAAAGAATAAGTCAAATCTGGAAGCACATACAAAGCAACTTCAGAGGTCATTGAAATACATATGGAAGATGTGAATCCACTTCTGGTAAGAGAAATGAGTCTCGAAAAGAAGTTACTTATTTTGAATGCAAAGAGCCTGGACATTACAAAAATGATTGTCCAAAGCTTAAGAAAGATAATAAGCCTATAAAGGCTTACAAAGCCAAGAGGGGTTTCATGGCAACATGGGACGATTTATAATCAGAAGATGAATATTCTAATGAAGAACATGCAAACATGACATTCATGGGCAGGACCAGCAGGGGAGAAACAACATCAGAATACGAACTGATAATTAATTATGATTCACACTCTGATGACGACAAATAGGTACTTTCTTCTTTATGTCGTCCTGAACTTGAAATTGGTTTAACCGAATTAATGAAAAGATATCAATCTCATCTAAGTAAACACAAAACCTTGAAAAAGAGTTTTGTGGATATTTTTGAGAACACGACTATAAATGAGAAAAGTATTCATGTCTTAAATGAAAAACTATTTGTTTTACAAAAATAAAACATTGCTCTAAAAAGTAAAGTATCTAGATTAGAAGAAGAGATTCTCTCTAACACATCTGTTACTGACGAAGTAATCAGATATGATAGAGCTTTTAAACACTTTCTTGCTAAAAGCATAGATAGAAGAAAAATGGCTTCAATGATCTATGGTGTTAGTAGAAATTGAAGCAAAGGCTTGGGATATTCAGGTCCATCAAAGAAAATTGACGAGACTCTGGATGTCAAACCAAAATCTCTTTCTGAACATTTCGTGCCTACTGGAACATATTTGAAATGTCTAGAACAAGAAGGTTCTGATACTTCTGTAGTACGAACACAGACATAGAAGAAAAATTTTAAACCAAAGTATCATGCACATATTTTACATGATTATTCTGTTGCATGAAATTCCAAAGGGGTCAGAACCTCTTGAACTTCTAACAAAAAATGACCCAGAAAGTGGGTACCTAAGGATCAGCTAATCTACATTACGGATCTCCTTAATGGCACCACTCAAACATCTGTTATGGTACCTGGATAGTGGATGCTTGCAACACATGACAGGCGAAAGGCATATGCTCTAAGATTTGGAACTTAAGTATGAAGGCGTCGTTGGTTTCAGAGGCAATTAGAAGGGAAAAATCATCGGCTCTGGAACAATTTGTAATGGTAAATTTTATTCTATTAGCGATGTTTTTTTAGTCGAGGGTATGATCCATAACTTATTATCAATCAATCGACTTAGTGACAATGGTTATGACGTCATCTTTAATCAAACATCCTGTAAAGATGTTAGTCATATGGATGGCTCAATTATGTTCAATGGCAAGAGGAAGAACAATATTTACAAAATAAGATTATCATATTTGAAAAATAAAAATGTAAAATGTCTTCTGACTGTTCAAGAAGAGCAGTGGGTCTGACATCGACGTCTGGGTCATGTTAGCTTGAGAAAGATTTCTCAACTAAATAAACTTTTATTACTCACAGGCTTGCCCAATCTGAAGTACACTTCAGATGATCTTTGTTAAGCTTGTCAGAAAAGAAAATTTTCAAAAAACCTCTTTCAAAGCTAAAAAGAGTGTTTCTATTTCTAGGCCATTAGAAATTCTTCACGTTGACTTATTTGGACCAGTGAAAACTGCTTCTGTCAATGGTAAGAAATATGGGCTTGTCATCGTTGATGATTACAGCAGGTGGACATGGGTAAAATTCTTGAAACACAAGGATGAGCCATACTCTGTATTTACTTCCTTCTGTTCCGAAGTGCAAAATGAAAAAGGTTGCAGAATAGTCAGAGTTTGAAGTAATCATGGTGGAGAATTTGAAAATAATGATTTTCAAAACCTTTTGATTCAAATGGCATAGTACATGATTTTTCTTTCCCTAGAACTCCACAACAAAATGGGGTTGTAGAAATAAAAAATAGAACTTTGCAAGAAATGGTTCGCACCATGATCCAAGAAACTCAGATGGCTAAGCATTTCTAGGTAGAAGTAGTAAATACAACATGCTATATTCAAAATAGAATCTCCATCAGACCTATTTTGTGTAAGACTCCTGATGAATTATAGAAGAATAGAAATCCCAACATTTCCTATTTCTATCCATTCAGATGTATTTGTTTTATGTTAAACACTAAAGAGAATATGGGTAACTTTGATTCCAAGGCCCTTAAGTGTCTGTTATTAGGATACTCTGAACACTCTAAAGGCTTATGAATCTACAAAACAGAATCACAAATTGTGGAGGAATCAATTCATGTCATATTTGATGATAAGCTTGACTATGATAAGTCAAAGCTGTGTGAAAAGCTTACAAATGTGACTATAACATTCACTGAACCAAATGAAAAGATTCAAGAAGATAAAGAATAAGAAGTTCCTCCTTCTGAAGATGTTGATAGTCCTTCTAATAAAACTCAACCAAAGAAGAACAAAATACATCCTCTCATCTTGAAGATCTTATTCTTGGAAGTAAAGATGCTCCAGTAAGAACAAGATCAACTCTCAAAGGTTCTTATAAAGTGCTTCTAGGTTTAGTCTCCTTAATAGAACCTACATCAATTGAGGAAGACGTTCTGGATAAGGATTGGATTCTTTCTATGGAAGAAGAACTGAACCAATTTTCAAAGAATGACGTATGTGATCTTGTTCAGAATCCTAAAGGTGTCCACGTCATTGGAACCAGATGGGTGTTCAGAAACAAGCTCAATGAGAAGGGTGAAGTGGTCAGAAACAAAGCTCGACTGGTTGCATAAGATTATAGTCAACAAGAAGGTATAGACTATACAAAACATTTCCACCAATCGCCAGGTTAGAAGCTATTCAGTTATTAGTTTCCTTTTATGTAAATCATAAAATCATTCTATATCAGATGGATGTTATGATTGAATTTCTGAATGGTTATATTTCAGAAGAAGTATATATCAAACAACCTCCTGCCTTTGAAAAATCTGAGAAATCAGACTTTGTTTTTAAACTAAATAAATCTCTTTATGGCTTGAAACAAGCTCCAAGAGCTTGGTATGACAAATTGAGCAATTTTCTATTAGAAAATAAGTTTACTAGAAGAAAGGTTGACACTACACTCTTCTGCAAAACATTCAAAAATGATATTCTAATTGTTCAATTTTATGTCGATGATATTATTTTTGGTTCTCTTAATTCATCTCTTTGTGAGGAATTCTCTAAGCTAATGCAGGCTGAGTTTGAAATGAGCATGATGGGAGAACTGAAGTTTTTTATGGGAATCCAGATTGATCAAAAACTAGAGGCTACTTACATACATCAAAGTAATTACACCAAAGAACTTTTGAAGAAATTCAACATGATAGACTGCACTGTAGCAAAGACTCCAATGCATCCTACATGTATTTTGGAGAAAGAAGAGGTAAGTGGAAAGGTTTGTCATAAGCTTTATCATGGTATGATAGACTCTCTTCTGTATCTGACTACATCTAGACTTGAATTCTATTTAGTGTTCATATTTGCGCTATATTTCAATCATATCCTAGGGAATCTCATTTAACTGTCATTAAAAGGATTCTAAGGTATCTAAAAGGAACCCCTAACCTTGGCTTGATGTATGAGAAAACATCATAGTATTCTTTTTCTGGCTTCTGTGTTGCAGACTACGCTAGAGATCGACTAGAGAGGAAAAACACTTCTGGAAATTGTCAGTTTCTAGGAAAGAATCTAATATCATGGTCAAGCAAGAAGCAATCGACAATTTCTCTTTCAACATCAAAAGCAGAGTACATATCAGTAGCCCTATGCAACACTCATATGCTATGGATGAAAAATCAGCTGGAAGGTTACCAGATATATGAAAGTAGCATCTATATCTTCTGTGATAACACTTCCACTATTTTCTTAAGTAAAACTCGTATTCTACACTATAGGGCTAATCACATAGAAATCAAACATCATTTTATTAGAGATTATGTTTAGAAAGGGATTCCATCTTTAAAATTTAGAGATACAGACCATCAATGGGATGATATTTTTACAAAACCCTTGGCTGAAGACAAATTTCTGTTTATTCTAAAGAATCTGAAAATGGATTTATATCCAGAGTAAGATGTCATTAGAATCAAATGTGTTTTAGTCATAGTCTAAAGGAATACGATTCTGACTTAATAAAAAGACTTCTAATCTGTTTATCTCAGTCATTAGAAGATGTTTCAGTCAAAAATTTCCCCAATTAGATGGAAACCTTTTGGTTCTCAAGACTCTAAGAATATCAAACGCATTACCTAAATAAACTTAATGTCTATCACACTCTACGTAGGGCATGCACGAGTAGTTATTTTTCTTGAAATTTATTAATCATGATTACATTTTTTTAACTACTCCTTGGGAACAGCCGTTTCATGTCATACCTCTATGACTATGTATGACATTCCATGTAATGATTTAATGTTTTCGTGCTCTCTCATCTTAATGTTTGATCTACTTCTATCTTCATTTCTTTCTTTTTATAGTCTGAAACGTCACTTGAGTGTTTAAATTGTCTTAATTTGTGAACTGCTTGACTTACTATTTATATCTCTTTTCATCTATATTCATTCATCAAGTCATTATTCTTGTATCATCTTCAATCGTCTCTTCATTTCAAACTTGTCTACATATCATGGCTATTAAAGGAGATGAAAATCTTCTTGAAATAATCAAAGAGAACAGATCCAATTATATGTCTGATGATGGTCTCATCATCAGGGTTATTGAAAATCAAGGATGGTTTGGGTATGCAACAATGCTTAGAGGTCCTATTTATCCTAACCTCTTAAAGAATTTATGGCTCCATGATTTTGTTAGTCCTGATGGAAAAACCATTCATTCTCACATCTTTGGTGTTCCGATTACCATCACTCGCCCCTTCATTAATGAAGCCATACAAAGTCCACATTTGCCCAACTCCTGCATGAATGCTGACATGTTTTCAAATGTTCCTAAATCTTCATTTAGATATGATCCCCTTAGCGCAGATAACTTGAAACCACTTTCAAAATTCTGGTTTCAGTTTCTGTTGAAAAATCTTCATCCTAGAGGAGAAGATCTTGATATAGTTTTCCTAGGGTTATGTGTCTTCTTTATTTCCATCGTAAGAATATTCCAATTCATGTTTCGTCAATAATGTTCAATCATCTGAAACTATCAATCCATGCATCCAAGAACTCTCAAAAAATCATTTATTCCATATGGACGTGTATTGTCTGAACTATTTGAGTTAGCATGTATGATTGAAACTATTCAATGAAACCTGCTCATCAGAGGAAATGCTCTATTTGATGAGAGTTGTGATGTGTTTGAAGTTTAGATAGCTTTCCCTGTCTATGTTTACTCTGTTGTGATCTCATTCGATTATCAATGCAATTTCTTATCTTTTCTTGATTTTTTCTTCTGGTTTTTATGTTTTCATACATAATTAAATTTTTTGATTATGACAAAAAGGGGGAGTAATTTAAATGAACTTAATTTAGATTTCAATAATCAAGTTCTGTAAATTGTTCTTTGAAAAGAGTTGCTTACATTCTAACCCAGTTAAACTTCTATTTCTATTAGAAATGTTTTTCTTTTTTAGGAAATTAGAACTATGATTAAAGACAAAGATCTGAAAGCATTATTCAAGGCTTATGTCTAACCTGTTAGCTTCAGAAAACTATTGGCTTCAAACTCTGAAGATGTTTTTCAATTCATAATCATACTTCAAGATGTGAAATCTGAAATCAGCCTCCTAAATTGAAAATCTTGGAAGTTGTTTTAGTGACAGTAAATTTTCAAATATTTCAACTTGATTTCATTCTCGTTGGCATCCAAAGTCAAGACTCTCAAGGTCTCGATATCAGATCTATTGGAACCAGAGGGAGTTTTTACTCAAATGGCTAAGAGTCAGGATATTTGATCTTCAATAAGTCATTGACTCTGGCGGTGTATCAGAAATTGAATAAGTATTTCCTACCCTTCTAATTTCACTGATTATGATTATATGTACAAAATTATGTCATCAAAATATATAGTTTTTTCATCATCAAAAAGGGGGAGACTTTAAGAACAAGATTTGGTTCTGCGACATCATCTATGAGTTTTGATGATACCATATCAGTATGATTGTAGGAACCATTCTGTTGTACTAATGCTAGTTATTGTTGAGTACTTAACAAACAGGTTCTGCTTTTGATGGATGGCATGTCCAAGACATTAGAAGAGAAATGATTCCACTTCTATGATACACAAGTTCTGTTGAACAGTAGCAAGACTCTCTAGAAGACTCTGAAGTGTAAACTTTAATAGTTGTCTAAAAGAAACCCATCAAAAGATATGAAGATAGAAGTCTCTACATACGTCCATATGTTGAAGACTCAAGCTTCTAAAGACAACATGTTCCAAAGAAACGAGGTTAGAAGATTTGAAGACAAAGTTTCGACTGAAGTCCAGATGCTGAAATCTTGTGTTTCTATTATGAATTTCTAAAGATAAGGGTTCTGAAGACCAAGTGCTGAAGACTCTAAAAGATAGAAAGTCTAAAGATTCTAAAGACTTGAAGTTCTAAAGAACCATAGTTCCAAGAAAAGGTTCTCATAACCAAGTGGTGAAGACTCTAAAGACGCACTTCTGAAGACTCTTAAGACTTGAAGTTCTGATTACCTGATGCTATGTTCTCGCTTCTAAACTCATGCTCGCATAAGACTCTGAAGTGCATAAGGAAAGAAGATAACATTAACGTGGTACAAATAGTACATTGTACAATCAACGTTTTATTCCACTACCATGAAAGGACGGACGCATCGCACGATCTTGTCCACCACATTATTGTTCAAGTTTCCAATGTTTATAGAAATTCCAAGAGTATCCCTCAACATATACATTATGTTAATTGCTTTATAAAGGCTTGAAGACTAAGAAGTGTAGGGCTTGCGAGTCTTAGAGGTTGCTAGTCACATGCAGGTAGCTTGTGTAAATTCTAATCAATTTGGTTATAGTGAATTAATTCCTCGATTAAGTGAGGCAAAATCACCTTGTCGGATGGACTAGACTAGCTTGATAATTTTTAAGTGAACTAGTATAAACATACATTGTTCTTTACTTCCTGTTCTTACTTATTTTTATTATCTAGACTGAAGGAAAAAGTATTTTTACTTAAAGGGGAATATTTTTAAAATGATGGTTTTGTTTTAAAAACCCAATTCAAACCCTATTTCTTGTGTTTTTCACACCTTCACTCTGGTCATTCTCACATTATCTCTCAGATGACCGAAAATAACAAAGGGGAGATTTATACTTACACTTAAGGAAATGAAGTACACAATGAATAACAAATCTCCAGGATCAGTTGATGCATGCTTCCTTTGAGGTACTTGGATTATTGAAGATTCAAAGATTTTTGCCAAAATATTTAGATAGTCATGAAGATCATCACTCTTCAAGGATTTATTTGACTTGAAGATAACTTGATAGACTTCCAACAATTTTGACCATCGAGTGTTTGTCTCATAGAATCTTATTCATTTTCCATCAAGGTTGAGAACTTTGGCGATGATTTATTCTTTAATGATAACCTTATTCCCTTAAATAAACTATATTACTTGGAAGGTTGATGACATTGCATGTACCCATGAGTATTTTATAAGGAGATGAAGAACAAATCTATTGATATGGTTGAAGTAGTTTTCCCACCCTTGGTTTGTAACAATAGTCAAAAGATCAAAGCCATTACCTTTATGGTTTGCAAGTTTACAAAGGGTTCACAAAAAACTTTTAAAGAGTCAAAGTTTGTAGACAAAGTAACTTCATGAGCATCATATGGTTATTCTTCTAAACTCTCTTGATCATTTCCATGTGATAAATATAGAAGATGACGAAAGGGTTTTTGTTTGGGATAAGAGAGCCTTTCAAGAGAAATTTTGAGTTGTGAGTTCATCACTGATTTTAGGAGATTAAGGTTTGAATTAGAACTAGAACTTAATACTAAAAAAGTGATAAAGGAGGGGAAGATTATCTAAGAGTCATATAGAGATTGTTTTGGAAACATGTACACAAGGAAAGTAATGATGACCTATTCCTATTTTCAAGAAAATGTTGTAGTGCATGTTGTGATGAATTATGGAGAAATGAAGAGACAACACATATACATTTAAAAACATAATAAGATATATATATATATATATATATATATATATATATATATATATATATATATATATATATATATATATATATATATATATATATATATATATATATATATAGAGAGAGAGAGAGAGAGAGAGAGAGAGAGAGAGAGAGAGAGAGAGAGAGAGAGAGAGAGAGAGAGAGAGAGAGAGAGAGAGAGAGAGAGAGAGAGATAGAGAGAGAAAGAGAGAGAGAGATAGAGAGAGTTTAGTTGACACCTATTGATGCTTTATGAATTTGATCATAGATCTTTCTTTAATGAACTATTTGAGAATCACAAGATTCTATTCATACTTCTCATAACTTGCAACTTCTTGGTTTCTGCCTTCTCAGAGTCTGAAAGTAGTTTCCATATACTTAAGAAATGTTCTAATTTTATCTGCTTCTTGGTGAATGGAATTTTCTCCTTTTGACATCCAAATATTCTAAGCAACACTTATTCAAAGCTTTTCATGCGACTTCTTCATCTAACTATTGGAGTGCACATTTGAGAGACAACAGTCTTCTTGATGGATCTTTGGAATATGACGTTGATTAGATCCATAACAACTTGCAGTGGTTGTTTGAATGTCAGCTTCAATTGATAATTTGGAGTGTTGAATGATGACCTTTGCCTCTGATGGAAAACTTCTATTGAATGAGAGGATGAAATCTATTTCCATTAGGTACTTGAGCCTTCAGAATCCTAAGAACTTGTCACCGGGATTTTGTCTTCATATTTTATGATTTTAGCCCAGAGTTTTGAATCCTCTGTAGAATAGGTTTTGAATCCTAAAAGCTTTCTATCATTTGAGTAGCAAACAACTGCAAAAATTCATCTTTACTGGATCTCTTTACAAGGTTAAGTGTTTGATCTTAAATCAATAACACAGTTTGGCTCTGATACCAACTGAAGGTAAAGAAAACACAAGAAATTGGGGTTTGAGTTATGTTTATAGAAAACATTCCCCATTAAAGTTCTAAGTACTCAAATGATAATAGCAATAAAGAAAATGAAGATAAAGGACGCAAGTATTTTATTCAGGTCCACCATTAACTAGGCTACTCCTGTCCACCCTCGCAAGGATGATTTTTCCTTATCCAAGGACTTAATCCACTATAACCAAACAAATTACAATCGCACGGGAAACCGCCAGTGACCAACACGCAATGACACGTTCAGGGATCCAATATGATATAATGTTAATAGAACTAATAGAATATGATCCATCAAGATCTCCTATCAATATTTCCTTGAAATGATATCCATCAGGAATCTCATAACAGTTTGACCTTCACTCGGTCCTCTTTGAGATATGACTACCATTGAACCAACAAAATTTAATTCTTCATAATCTCCTATCAGGATTTCCAATAATGACCAGTAGCCATTATCTTCTTGAGATCAAACTTTCACATAGTCTCTCAAGGGAGCTTTCAATGACATGTTCAGTGATCCAACCAGATATAAAAATCATTGACCCAATAGAACCTAATCCCGTTGAATCTCCAATCAGGATTTCCCACAATGACCATCAACCATTGTCTTCTTGAGATCAGACCTTCACTCAGTCTCTCAAGGAACTAATCAACAAAAATTGATGGGGTTTCTTTGTTTATATGGTTGCTTCTTCTTTTAAGCACATATTGGTTAACACTTCTACGAGCAACAACTCAAGTGTTAAAACAATTTACAGGAGGATATATGAATATAAACACTATCCGAGCAACAACTTTAGTGTTTATTACAAAGTTATACAAAGATGTATATGATCAGAAGTTGAGTGTTATCTTGTAGTGTTCTTCTTCATCTTCTCGTTAAGAAAGCTACGAGCAACAACTCCTTGCTTCTTCCGACATCTATAACGATTATATGATTGGAAGTTGAATTACATCTTATAGTCTTTTTCTTATTTCTTTTCTCTCTTATTTTAATGGTATTCAATATGTATAGCATTGCAACTTTAACATCTTCAGAGTCCACTGCTTTCCTTCCACAGGATGAAGCTTATTGGCCAATGGCAATGGTTAAACCTCTAACCAAAAACTTATATTTGAATACTTGATCTTCTTTTATAGCCTTTGACAGAGAGAGACGTTGTGAGGATAGAACAAACTTTTCCTGCACCAACGATTAGTTCCCAACGGATAAAATAAGGTGTAAGAGTTTAGACAATATAAAATAATATTTATGTAACCTGGGACTTTTCAATTATAACTTTCCACCTTTTCCTTTGAATAATATTTTTCTATTAAGCTTGTAAACAAAGATCCGTTAAGTAAAGAAAGATAGTTGTAAATCCATCTGTTTATTCCCAACGGTCACAATGAGAGTGGTTGACAATACAATATAAAGGACTGTCCTTACGCCATCCTAGAGGGCAGAGGTCACAGATACTTTATGTACCTTTTTCACAACATCACACATTAACCATTTGAACTTTCTTCTTATCTTCAGAGGCTTTAGATATTTGAATGTTGAACGTTGAAGCTTATTGTATAAGAATATTTCTTATAAGCCTTAGAACCTAAGTCTTAGAGTCTTCAAAACTTGTCACATAGAACCTTGTTCTTCAGAGTCTTCGGCACATGGTTGTAAGAACTTCCTTTTCTTCAAATCATCAGAACTTGTTTAGAAAAACCCTGTCTTCATAATCTTAAGAACCTGTAACACAGAGTTAAAGCTCTAGAAGGCCTCCAAAACTAAACCACGATGCCACAATTAGAACTTCTTGTACCAATGTTCCTAAGACATGTTGCAGAAGATCAATTCAGAACCTTGACTTTAATGAAACATGTAACCACATGTTTTCTTCTAGAGTGGATGTTCAGAACCTGATGATGTCACACATCTTGTACCAGAGTCAGAACATTATAGCAGCAGCTACACATTAGAAGAAAACATTAGTGTATACAATTGTTCTCTAAGATAACATGTGAAGTTATCATCAAAATATCAAGGCCAGATATAGGAAACACTTGTTGTTCATACAACTACCCCTCAAGAAGGAATCACAACATATAAAACGATTCATTAACACATGTAAATGCACAACATCACACAATTTATTTAATAAAAAGAATTTGATAAAATCGGGGTGTTACAACTCTCCCCCACTTAGAGTATTTTCGTCCCCGAAAATTACCTGATGCGAACAAATCCAAATATGACTCGCATATTTCTCTCCAACTCCCACGTGATACTCTCCCTGCAGCTCCTCCCCTAACTACGTTCACGAAACTGATTTCATTTCCCCTTAACTTCCTCATTTCACGGTCTTCGATCCTCACATGAAAGGTTTCAATTGACATATTATGTCACACTTGTACGTCATCCATCAGAATCACATGAGATAGATCTAAAATGTACTTTCAAAGTTGCGAAACATGGAACACATCATGAAAATTCGAAAGGTTAGGTGGCAAGGCCACACTATAAGCAAAGGTTCATACTTTTTCCGAAATATGATACGGAACGATTAACCAAGGAGTAAGATTCTTAGATTTCAAGGCGCATCCAACACCGATCACAGGTGTGACTCTCAAGAATACATGGTCTCCCTCTTATAACTCAAAATCGTTCCTTCTCTTATCATGGTAACTCTTTTGCTTACTCTGTGAAGCCTTCATCTTTTTCCGAATTAACTTCACCTTCTCTATAGTCTACTGAACAATTTTAGGTCCATGTATAACATTTTTACCGGATTCATACCAACACAAAGGTGTTATACACCTTCAACCATACCATTCCTCAAAATGTGCCATTCCAATTCTAGAATGAAAACTATTGTTATAAGTGAACTCTATCAGTGGAAGATAATTATCCCAAATACCTCCCTTCTCAAGAACACAAGCCCTCCACAAATCCTTTAACGACTAAATAGTTCTCTCGATATTGCCATCCATTTGTGGATATATGCAGAACTCAGTCTCAGATTAGAGCCCAAAGCATCATGCAAACGTTTCCAAAATCCAGAAGTAAATCTCGAATCTCTATCAGAGACAAAGGAATACCATGAAGCTTCACATTCACACGAATATAAATCTCTGCCAACTTCGATACAAGAAAACTTATAATAATCAGAATGAAATGAGTCGAAATCGTCACTCTATCAACTATCACCCAAATCATATTGTTTCCTCTTAGAGTACTTGGCAACCCTATCACAAAATCTATCGATACGTTATCCCACTTCCATTATGGAACCTCTAATGATTGCATCAATCCTTCATGTTTCTGGTTATCTACTTTAGAAATTTGTAAAGTCAAACAAGTATACACAAAATGTGCCACATCTCTTTACAATCCATACCACTAAAATATCTTTTTCAAATTCCG
Organism: Vicia faba; assembly: GCA_948472305.1. Taxonomy (NCBI): domain Eukaryota; kingdom Viridiplantae; phylum Streptophyta; class Magnoliopsida; order Fabales; family Fabaceae; genus Vicia; species Vicia faba. The sequence goes on along the minus strand of OX451738.1, from coordinate 923,747,443 downwards.
ATATATCTTAGTAGCCCACAGGTCGATACTCAAGCTACTTCGATGTCTTTCTTACAAAATCATTTGTTTCAACTCAGGGTCATCTATAAAAATTCTACCTCTAAACCACAACACTCTCTGTCCATCTACTTTGAAATCACGTTCTTCAGTTTGATTATTCAAAACCATCAAATCTAAGAATCTAACATCCAACTTTTGACTTTATTTAACATTATCCAGAAAATAATTATTTACCTTCAGCATACCCAGCATCACTCTCTACGACGTCAGCACACATACCATAATCAAATCTCGAAACTGCTCAATAAGATCTAGCTCTCGAACCATCATAGCAGACACATGCAAGGACTTCCAACTAAAATCCTCAACCACGACACCAACTTTACCAGGATGATAATTTAAGCACAAGTTATAATCTTTCAAATATTCTAACCACCTTCGTTGTCTCATATTTAATTCCTTCTGATATAAAAGATACTTCAAACTCTTGTGATCACTGAATATCTCAAATCTGGAACCATAGAGGTAATTCCTCCAAAGCTTCAACACAAACACCATTGCAGCTAAATCCAAATCATGAATAGGATAGTCTTTCTCATGCACTCTCAATTTTCGTGAAGCATAAGCCACAAATTTGTTGTCTTGTATTAACACACCGCCTAAACCCATCAAATTTGCATCGTAATACACCACAAAAGGTTCATTAGGATTTGGTAAGATAAAAATAGGAGCTGTATTTAATTTTTTCTTCAGCTCTCTGAAAATTTCCTCACAATGGATATCCCATACAAATGCCTTTCCTTTACAAGTAAGCTAAGTGATAAGTGCAAATTGTAGTTACTTTTGTATATACTTTTTGTTGCACTTATCGACTTTTTGTTGTTAATATCATTGAATAAACCTGACATTTATATAAATACGTTTAATTTGTGTTTATTTGTGTTTTTATGTACATAGTGTATTATTTTATGTTTTTTCCATTCATTTTATTGGTATTTGTTGCATTTTGTATCATTGAGGAATAAGGTGCTGAAGGCACGACTCCGAATGCGCGTTTTCAAAATAAAAGACTAGTTTTTGGACATTCTATCCAGGAGAGGCCGCTAAGCGCGAGTGCGCTCATCGCATTTTGTAGCACGCTGCTTGCGTTTGACAATTTGGCAGAACCAATATTTTGAGCACGCTTAAAGAGGATATTGCGATTAGCACGGTTTAGGTCGGTTTGATGTGTTAAATAGGGAAGTCGCGCTTAGTGTGCCATACCCGCTTAGCGCAGTCTACTGAGTTGAGTTTTATAAAAATAGATTTAGTTCACTTTTAGGTTATGGTTTTGGGGAATTTTTCGCTCCCAACTCCATCAACCTTCAATTTTGTTAGGATTAGCTTAAATAACAACTATGGAGCTTGTATACCGATGATCCTGGGTGGATTGTTCTTCGATCGACACTGACAAACCGATAGATTTGCGGTTTATTTCTCTTTTTTCTTATTCTGTTCTCTATTGGTTGGGTTTTTATGTATATGTTCTTTGAACTGATCTATATTTGTCGCCCTTGAAGTTATATAAAACATGTTATACAAATCTTTGTGGATTGTTGTCCTGGATTTTTACTCTGTGTTAGGGATTTGAGTTGTTATAAACATATACTGCTTAGATTCTTATCTAGGATGATTATCTGTTAGTTTCTGAACTCTAGAGATAGATTTAGAGCTGACATCTACTTGGGTATCAGAGCTTAATACCTTATGTTGTTTGTGTATCTCAGAGAGATCGTTGATCCAAGCGAGCACGGTTGACTTCTGTGTTGTTGAGGTGGTTGAGAGATCACTATCGAGGTGATGGAATTGGCCTCTGAATTTGGGTTAGAAATGACTTAGGTTGTGAGTGATATTGATGAATATTGCAGGTTAAGTATAACGGGTCGATAGGTTTAAGCCTGTGAGAATTAGTATATATTCATGCTTGATAAGTTATTCCTTTTTCCTTTTTATACATTTATTTTTTGTTACTACATTTTCTTTCAACCCATTTATCCCCAAAGTCATTAATGATAAATTTTTTGAATGGAGGATCAATAACCAATCTTTGTGGACACAATATGATATAACCTAAATATCACCCGGTAAATTAATAACTTACTTTTTGCTTGCCACTCTACCGCAACAGTAAAACAATGTTGTTGTCGGGGATTTGTTTTATTGTTTCCGCATTGCGATAATTCTTTTTTTTTTAGTTTTGTAATTAATGTGTATGTTGTATAGAAATTTTATATTAACTTGTATATGATACTTGTGCATATATGTGTTTTTTCTTTGTTTTCATTTATTATTGTAAATTGTCTCTTTTTTGTAACGTTTGTTGTGCGGATGTTAGGACACTTTCTTTAGGTTTTCACGGTATGACAATACCATGGCATAACGAGAGAAGGTTACTACCTCGCACAACAAAGGCGTCGAGCTTACGGTGTAAAAAAAGCATGTTTTATTTGTATTATTTTTTGTTATATGTTGACTTGTGTTTTAAACAAGTTGAAATAGAACTTTTTTTAAATTTTCAAATTTTCAATTTTCAACTTGTTAATTCACTTTCAATCGTTTGTTTTGTTATGTAGATTTGTGTTTTTCCACAAGCTTTTCGTGTTTAGTTTGAGGAAGTTTGTATGTTGTGAATATTCTATACATTGAGTGTGTAAGGTGATTGTGGAGCTTGCATAATAGCTCCACCCGTTGATGTCCTATTTTTCTGCAACCGGTGTAGCGCGCTAAGCGCGCTCTGTGCCGCTTAGCATGCTCTATTGTGCAGAACCAGTAAATTCTTTTTAATTTTCCGCTTGATTTTTATTTTTCCCACTTCCACCTAGGGTTTAAATAGTAAATAATATTAGTATAATTAATTCTTTTGTTGTTGTTTGGACTCAAATTTTCGCTCGATAGCTTGAGGTTGCTTTTGGTGATTTTCAAAGTTTGAGTGTTTCAACTTGTGAATGTGTCGTAATGATTTTGTTAAAGTTTTGTACATGCTCGAGGTATGTGTTTATTTCTTTATATACTTTAGCATATTCATGATACTTAGAATTTTTACAATTTTTATTCCATTCATTCTTTTGTATACTTGTTCATTTGTGAATCACTTTAGTTCCTACCCTTTTTGTGAGGTGGCTTTCCATTGTTCACATATGCTGGAGACCATAACTCTTGTTTTAAATGTATTTTATTATGCTTAATCTTTTGTTTGTATTGATTGTATGAAAGCTTGAACATGATTAAGGCATTTTTTTTCCATTTTGAGCATAACTACCCCTTGACAAAATAGTCAATTCACCTTGTAAGTGTGTGAACTTTTGTTAACCCTTTTAAGCCTTTTTGTCGATATCCATGTTATTTTTGGTAAATACTTGTATATGTGTGTTTGGTTTATCATTTTGTATGGATATTGATTTTTTGTTTTCTTGAACAGTCAAATATGATTTTTAGTTGAATTTTTACCTTGCCTTAGAAAGTAGGGAGTATTAACTTTAATGTTGGTTGAATTCAAGTTGGGGAGAGATTTGTTTGCTCACTTATGTTGTTGATTTCTATGAGGTTGAGAAAGATAAAAAAAATGAAAAAGAAAGAAAATAAAAAGAAAGAAAATAAAAAGAAATAAAAAAAGATAAAAGTTTTGAAAAACAAAAACAAAAAGAGTATGGAATAATGTTTTGTTAAAAAGTGATATGTGTGGGTTTGAAATTTGGAATGAAGAAGAAGTTTGATTGAAATTATTTTTCTTGAATCTTTGTGAAATGTTCACTCCCTTAGGTTTAGGCAAATTTTTATTTCGGTTAGCTTTAGGATTTATCCCTTGTTGTTTAACCAAGCCACATTACAACCTTGAAAAGCCCTTGAGATTCTTGCCTTTATCTTTTTAATATGAGTTTTTGGATGAAAGCATAACTTAGTCTTTTGTTTGAAAGATTGTGGATGAGTGAAAATACCTTATTTAGTGTGTTTTTCATCTACCGATGATTGTTTTGGCTAGATTTGATTCATTTGTGAACTAGAATTATTTTAGAATGTTTAGCATATTCTCTGTATTTAGCATTCACTTCATGTTTATGTTATCCTCGTAGTTTAGTGGTAAGTATGTTTCTTCGTGTGTACCATTTTCCATTTGAGCCATTGCATTTGTTGTCCGTTTTCAAAACTTGTTGATTCATAATATTTTGGTTGATTACTTTTGGTTCTTTGAGTTGTTTGGCTTTGTTTGAGTACAAACAAGTTCAAGTTGGGGAGAGTTTGATAAGTGCAAATTGTAGTTATTTTTGTATATAATTTTTGTTGCACTCATCGACTTTTTGATGTTTATATCGTTGGATAAACCCGACTTTTGTGTAAATATGATTCGTTTGTGTTTATTTGTGTTTTTTATGTACATAGTGTATCGTTTGATGTTTTTCCATTCATTTTGTAGGTATTTGTTACATTTTGGAGCATCAAAGAATAAGGTGTCGAAGGCATGGCTCCGGATGCGTGTTTTCGTAATAAAAGACCAGTTTTGGGACATTCTGTCCAGGAGAGCCTGCTTAGTACGCAGGCGGCCGCTAAGTGCGAGTGCGCTTAACGCATTTTGTAGTGCGCTGCTTGTGCTTGACAATTTGGCAGAACCAATGTTTTAAAGCCCTCTTAAAGCGGATAGCGTTCTTAGCACGGTTTATGTCAGTTTGACGTGTAAAATAAGGAAGTCGCTCTTAGCGTGCCAGGTCCGCTTAGCGCAGTCTGCTGAGTTGAGTTTTATAAAAACAAATTTAGTTCATTTTTAGGTTATGGTTTTGGGGAAGATTTTGCTCCCAACTCCATCAACCTTACAATTTTGTTAGGATTAGCTTAGATAATAACAATGGAGCTTGCATACGGATGATCTGGGGTGGATTGTGAGTGATACATAGTGACATTGATGAATATTGTAGGTTCAGTATTACAGGTCGATATGTTTAAGTCTGTGAGAAGTAGTATATATGCATACTTGATAAGTTTTTCCTTTTTTTCTTTTTATACATTTATTTTCAGTTAATACATTTTCTTTCAATGATATCGTAACATTGCATCCCATAGTAACATTGCATCCACTTTGGATGGATCCACAATGATATCGTTACCTAAAATAGCATGAACAAGAAAGCTAACTTCTTGCAACTAGAATTCACACTTTGATAACTTCACATATATATTCTCCTCTTTCAACACTTTCAACACCTCTCACAAATTCTTAGCATGTTCTTCCTCTGTCTTGGAGTATATCAGTATGTCGTCAATAGAAACCACCACAAACATGTCCAAATAATTATGAAAAATACGATTCATATATTCTATAAACACTACAGGTGAATTAGAAACCCTAAATAGAATCACCGAATATTCATAGTGTCCATACCGAGTTCTAAAAGCCGTATTATGAACGTCTTCGTCTTTCACCCGAATCTGATGGTAACCCGACCTCAAGTCGATTTTTCTAAAAAGACACGCACCTACCAATTGATTCATCAAGTTATCTATTCTTGGAAAAGCATACTTTTTCTCGATTGTCACATTTTTCAAATAACGCTAATCAACTCACAGCCTCATGGTACAATCTTTCTTCTTTACCAGTAGTACTAGAGCTCAACAAGGTGACAGACTTGGTCTCACAAACTTCTTTTCCAACAAATATTCTAGTTGCTTTTTCAATTCAGATAATTCTAACGTTGACATCTTGTACGGTGCCATAGGAACAGGTCATGTACCTGGTATAAGATTAATGAAGAACTCGACTTCTTTTTTCTGGAAGCACATCGATAATTTCATTTGGAAACATGTTTGGAAACTCACACACCACCGGAAACTCATCAATTACTTTTGGGCTTTCAAAAGACAAAGATGCAAATAAGGCAAACAACCGAGCTTCATTCTTTGAAAAAATTTTCAGGTGCCAAGAAGACAGGAATTTCGTCTCTTCCTCATCACTAGGAGTAATAAATCTCACATACTTATTGTAATAATTGATATGAACATGGTTGGTCTCCAACCAGACCATTCCTAAGATAATATTTAGGTCCTTCAGTGGCAAACAGATAAGGTTAACACATAAATCCCTATTGTAAATCGACAGAGAACAATTCAAATAGACTATAGAAGTAGCCACAGATCCCTTTGCTGGATCATCGATAACCATTTCTATGCTCATAGACGATAATATAAGACCCAATATTTTTACACAATCAGCAACAAAAAAAAGAATGTGTATCACCAATATAAATAATATTAATTAAGGGAATACTATTAAATAAACATGTACCTCTAATCAACCTATCATCACTGATAGTCTGTGTCCCTGCAAGAGAAAACACATTTCCTCGAGCTTTCTTTGGTTTATGGAAATTAGTACTAATATATCCAGTCTCATCGCGATCGTAACAAGTCAATGCCTCATTTCTATAATCAGCGGCCAGGTGTTCTGTCTTACCACATTGGAAGCACTTCTTCTCTTCACCCATACATTTGATAGTGTGATGACACATTTTGCCGCACCTATAAAACTTAAAAGGAATAGAAGTACATTCCCCACTTGTCCTCTTACCATCATGAGCTCTCTACTCCCCCTTTTCAGCTAGAGTACTGTAAGGCTTCCCACCGTTCTAATGTTGTTTCCCTCTCCTCTCACTTAGACTCTTGTAGTGAGCCGGATGAGCTTTGTTATCTTCCTCGAAGATTCTACAACTATTCACCAACTCTATAAATTTTTGAATTTGCTGATACCTTATAGCCTGGTTGATCTTAAGACGCTACACATTCTTGAACTTAATACACTTGGAGAATTCAGCAGTTGCCTCACAGTAATGAAGATAAAACTTTGCCAGTTCCACGAACATAGCAGCATACTTAGTCATAGTCAAAGAGTAATAGCAGCATACCCTTTTCGCGAACATATTGCGGAAAATACTTCCTCAGAAAATTGTTGTTGAACAAAACTCAAGTAATAACCTCACCTACACCTCCCAACCTCTGACGGGTGCTAACTCACCAATCATCAGCCTCTTCTTCCAGCATATGCGTACCAAACCGCACCTTTTGTTCCTCTAAATAGTCCATGACCCAAAATATCCTTTCAATCTCTTTAAGACAAGCATGCGCTCCATCAGGATATACCTACCCTTGAACGTAGGTGGATTGTTTCTCTGAAACGTTTCCAAGATACGAGACTCACCATTTCCACCAACATTAGGCTAATGTTGCCAGCTTGAGCAACAACAAGTGCAACAACAATAATGGTTAATAGAAACAAACTCGACAGTATTCCACTGTCACACACTACAGACTCAACAACTTGGCCGGATGGCCCTACCTGCTCCAATACCACTAATCTAACACCCTAAATATTCCACGCGTATTATCATGTAATTATCATAATAAAACAAAAACTCATGTAATTAGGATATTACGATCTCAACAAAAACCTGCTCATGCAATTGACATGTAACAAATACTTTTTTGGAAATTATAATAATTATAATTACAACAACCATGCAAGTCTTAAACTTCAACTTTCAATTTAAACAGAAGAAACAATTAGACATATGACCATTGTCAACATTTAAAACATAAACACGTTTCTAAAGAGAATTGTCACAGTTATAACATCTTCAGAGATTACACATAAATCTCACATAAACATCACCAAAAACATATCGTTTCGTTCCCCACTGTTACACATCAGAGCAGACGTCATCTCTAACAAAACAAAAAGAAGACTCTGTCTTCATTCACTTTGATTTTGAACTATTCTTGAGTATTTGCACGATGCCGTATAAAGCATCATTCAAACTGAAGGATGAGATTCTCAATCACATAAAAAATGCACACACACACACACACACACACACACACACACACACACACATATATATATATATATATATATATATATATATATATATATATATATATATATATATATATATATATATATATATATATATATATATATATATATATATATATATATATATATATATATATATATATATATATATATATATATATATATAGTCAAAAGTTGTCCGCCTCGGTGCTATAGTCAAAATTATTATCAAAATTAGGTTTTAAAATTCTTTTGGTTCGTTTACACTAACATTCTTTGGTTTTTATAAATACTTATTTTAAAATTATTTTTATGGTTTAAAAATATACATATTAATTTATTTTTATTTTTTAAAATGATAAATATTTTCTCGTCTTCATATACTTTCAATTGGGTTTCTATTTTAAATAAGCAACATAGCGCAATTGGTAAGGAATAAAGTTTGCAAATATAAGGTTATGAGTTCAAATTTTACTTGGTGCACTTTGAATATTTATCTGTCAAAATGTACTAATTTTATTTCCATTTATATTAAAAAAAATCACAAAAACACCATTTTTTTTATAATTTAAATATTATTTCCATACTTTTAATTAATGCATTTTAAAAAATATATATATTTATTTGATTTTATGCTCTTTTTACCAAAATTAAGTGTCAGAATTATAATAAATACTAAAAATATTTTTCTTTTATGTTTAATTGTTTTTTATTGGTCAATCACTATCAATTTTTGTCATACTCATCTTATGATTGGTTAGCTTAGTGTCCAACGGAAATTTGATTTGTCAATTATCTTTATTTCCTAATTTGTTGACCTAATTAACACTGTAAATTGGTCACTCTTTCACAGTATTTTTCATCAACAACTCACTAGAGTTCTCCTAAAAGTTTATGCTCTTCACATCGAAGAAAAACAACAAAGAAACCTTGAAATCTCCATCAACAATCATTTAAAGATCAACAATCTTATCAACAACTATTTTAGGGTTCTGAATAGAACACCTAAAGTCTTTCTCAGAATTGGGGGGCGAGTTTTCTAGCACCACCACACACAATCTCTACACACAGATTTCTATTGCCGCTGCCGTCACCTTCAGATAAGTCTTTCTACTTATGCTTATGTTTTATTTATTTCATATATGTTTACCATGTTGTATATATATTTGACTCCTATGAACCATGAGTATTGACAGTAAGTGGTGTAGAAAAATCGGACGTAGTAGGCACTAGTCACGATTCTATTTATTTTGTTTTTTGTTTTTGTTTTGTTCTCTATAATTTTCAATATTAATGATAAAGAAGCAAGGGTGAATTGTATCTAATCAAATAAGTTGTAGGCTAAGTTTTATATACTATTGAAACTAATTTTGTTCATAGTATTTAATTTCTATGTAGGTTATTTTATAATATTAAATAATTTATTTTTAATTTTATTTTCATTTTTATCTTTTAAGATGCAAATAATTTTTCTTTATCCAATTAATAGGGTGAAAATTTAATTATTTAATTATTATTATTATTATTAAATCAAAATATTGAACATTTGTAAACAAAAATACAAACAAATTTTTCTTAATTAATTAATTTAATATTTTCAAAGATATTACTAAACCCTGCTGCTTAATTGGGCCTAGATCAATATTTGAACTTTAGCTCTTACTTGCCAGACCCTCATATTTGACTACTCTATTTCAAAACACACCCCTCAGCCAATTTGGGCTCAAAATATCTTTGAGTCCAAATTTTCTTCTAATACAACACCTACTCTTAATTTTACACCCCTGTGCATAAATGGGCCACTATTCAATTTTTGAACTTGGGCCCTTAATATTCTCACCCCGTTTTGTGTCCCACCATACTCTTTATCAATGAAGCACTTAAAATAGCTAACAAACGATCAACGATAAAAATCTAAGACATTTTCGAAAAAAGGATTAAATAAAATTACTTTCAAAATTAAATGCGAACTCTGTCTACGATCACTCAACTTATAACCCTGGCAATATTCAAGGATAATTGGAAATCAATTTTACGTAATCCTATAAAAAACACCAACCAATACTACGAACTACAAATTGGGACTCTGGTTCCTCATAAGAGGATACGTAGGCATACAACATAAAAACTGTGGCGAGTCCTCTAACTAAAAAATTAAAACCCTATTCCTAAACCTTAAAACTTAACCCTAGTATCCTTGTGAAAAAGGTTTATGAAGGGTGCCTAACACCTTCCCTTCGTCTAAAGTGAGTCAAGAACTTAGAATCTCTGTATCAACAATTAGGGTTATTCCTTTATATTCCCGTGTTCGAATAAAACTTAATGGTGGAGACTCTATATTTTTTGCCGGTTATTACAACTGACGACTCTGTTGAGGAAACACAACCCTAGGGTTTTAGAGTATTTCCCTCTTTTAAGGTCTAGTGTTTTTCTAAGGTTTCTTTTCTATTTTTGGTTTGCTATCGCTTCTATATTTGTCTTTTTTGGGATTTAAAATTCAAAATTATTCAAAACCTTATAAAGAAGGTTGGTCTATTGGCCAAGGGGATTTATCATCCGTATGAGTCTTTGTGACGACTTTTCCTAGAGTCGGTGAAATTCCAAAAAAGGAATATGTCTCAAAAGGTATCCTCTTTGGGGATAGGACTTTGGAACAAAACCAATGACTTTTTGTATAACCCTAAACAAAAATCTCATGATGAGATATTGTACGACCTTAGAGATTAAAGTTTCGGTCTACAATGAGGCTCCACTTAAGAGAGGCCCTTGTGCCTTTCCCTCTAGTATAATCCATGATACCCTTAAGGAAGCCACCTTATGGGGAATGGTAGAAAAACTTATAACCTTTATAGGAGCTCTCCTATAGGTTATTCTATCAACATTCTATCCTCTTAAACCATAAGGGTATCCTCATGTCTATATCTATCCCAAAATCTCTATAGGGTATTCACATACCCTAAAGCCATATAGGATAATCACTACCATAAACCCACAAAGGATTCAGTTTGTCAATTACAACCCTTAGGTACAAAAAAGGATTCCCTTAAGTTTGTTATAATCCCTAGTCTGTAGGGGTTATCTTTTGTAAGTCATAATCCCTAGCCTGTAGGGGTTTTACATTGCATATATCCCTAAAAGTCATGTAGGGTGTTCTTATGTTTATCTTCAATCTAAACTTGCATTGCATTATGACTCCAATAAAATATTTTCGCATACCCTCAAAAGCCATACAAATATTTTTTGCATACCCATGCATTTTCATATATTCATACATTTGCATTTTATGCATTCCCACCTTCGCCCTTGGTTGCTATCATTCCATCTAGTAAGATTTCCCAATACTCAAAGAACAAATTCCAAGCATGCTTCAAGAAAGCTGTGAAGGTCCTAGATTGGTGAAGGAGAGGTCAAACATTAGAGATTCAATGGAGCTTGGTCCTACAAATCTTATTGTGGAGAGAAGAAATCTCTTTGTCATACAAGTCAAATGCCTACATAACGCCTCAAATGCCACCACCATGGGTGATCCCTCCCCATAAATAGTAACTTCCATATCGGCAGTGTTGAAAGGCCCAAGAGAAATCCAGGGTCACCCCCATGCTCTAACAAGTCCAAGAACTAAGAAGCATATCCTAAAGTTAAGTGGATCAAATGAAGAAGCTCTTTCATAGGATCATTATACTTATAAATTTCAAATTGTAATTTATGTGTTGCTAAGTTGTATTTGGTGTAAATTTGTATCTTTTGACTAGTGATTCAAATAAATAATCATGCATGTGTTTGAAATCGACCCATTTGTATTAACTCTTCTATCACTTTCCATAAATAATTAATTAATTTCCTTTACCACTCTTCTTTTCCATCTATATTTCACAACTTTAACAAACTTTGAGGGAGAATGATGTAAACTAAATAACTGAATTTGGGTGACATATGCTTTCAATGTAAGACCGAGCTGACGATGTAAGGCATTGTTTCAATTCCTAAACAATGGAGAAATAAGGAGTTAATCCATATTTAACCCCATCGAGCTAGGAGTTGGAGTTTTGTTTTCTAAAAAAAAAACCTTAATTTTAACCAGAGGCAGGGTAGATTTCATTTAATTGAATGGTGCATTCAAATCTCGGGAGCATAGGTCCGTCTAAGAAAGAGGCTCAAGCAAAATCTTTTCCTCGCATTCATCATCCAATATTGAGGAATCAATGAAGATAAAGTCCACGACGTCTTTTTCCTTGGTGTATTATCCAAGATTGGGGAATCAATGAAGATAAAGTCTACGACATCTTCCTCCTCAGTACATCATTTAAGATCGAGGAAACAATGAAGACAAGCTTACAAAGCAAACATGGAAGTCACAAATAAAAAAGGCAAAAATAAATTCAAATGGAGAAAGCCCTCTAAGTCAAAGAAAAAAAATTGACTTAGGCAAAAGTTAAGGTATCCTGATGGACCAAAATTCAAAATAATTAGTCCATGCAAAAATAAAGGATTGAAAACAAATAAATTGGAGAACAATCTTGTGACCTCCACCTCAAGAATCATCAAGGATTCTCATCAATGCTTGAACCTTATCAATTCATCAGTTCTTGGATCTTAACCAATGCTTATCACCATCACTACGACTACGAAAATTCTTTTGTAAATTGAACGCATCTGTTGGATTAATTGAACTTAGGATTGGAGAACATCAAGGAGAATGGGGTGGGATAAATAAATTTTGAGCCTTATATCCTGTTTCCTAAACCACAAATCAAGGCCACATTACAACCTTCAAAAGTTCTAATTAAAGTAAGGTTAACTATGAAAGCATACTCGACAAAAAATGTGTTAAATTGACTCTTATATTTGTTAAAACTATTGATGACCATTTCGCTTCTTCGAATATCCATCTCTAATCATCTATTTCTATTCCATAACAAACTTCAATTTCAAAACATGCATGTATGTCAAATAGAATTACTTTTCAAAATGTATAATTTTAACTACGAATAGACACTTAGCATCAAAGGAGATCTCAAAATGAGTTTAATCAAAACCGATACTTTTCAGGAAGCTCCTAACTAGGAGAAAAGCATCCAAGAAAGAACCCTATAATCATCAGAAATACTATTGACCATAGGGGCATATCACATGAAGATCCTATTGACTAGGGGTGATTATTCTAGGATTTAATCAAATCGGATCACATTTCAAAGCACCAATAAGGGGAATACCTTTCGAAGGAGCACTCCTTAATCAAGTCATATCCCAATATGGTATGAATCAATTTCATCTTTTCAACAAACTTCTCAAGGCCCTCCAAGACTCAAATGTTGGGGCAATGCATATAATTACATCTTACGGAATGTAGGGTTGAAGTTCCCCTTCAAGCGACTTTAGGAATAAACTATGCCAGATTCAAATACTTGGGGTAATTCATATCGAACCTATATCATGGAGATCCAAGAGTACCTCGTCCAAATTCTGTAGATTGAGGGCCATACCTTTCAAGGAACTCAAATATAGGGGCAAACCACTGCGAAGCTTGATCAATAGGAGATTGATCCAAAAAATAAATTCATCAAGGGCATAATGTTTCAAAGTCTAAGATAGTAGGGTCAGTCATACTATGATCAAACTACTCTCCGAAATCATATCAAAAAGAATTTCTCCAAGACCCTACCAACAAATTATGGCAAGACATTCCACAAAGGGGGAAGCTCTCTATGTACTTTCACTATCCTCAATGAAACTCTCCTCCTACATCAGCAATCTTCGAGTTCTAGACGAGTGTTAGGAAATCATATTAGCATAACGTCAACCTATAATGGTATAATCATCCATGTTACATAGGCAACCTCTCTACATCTTAACCATCTGCGATCCCTCACAACAACACCCATCAAAAGCATATGAGGCTGCCTAAATCATTCATTAGAGATTTTCCATCCCGAATTAAGCTATACTTATCATCTCATCCATCTGACGATTTTCGACAGCATAGATTAAGCATATCTCAAAAAGCCCAATTACTCATTGGCATTTTAAATTCCAAAATCCATTGATACATATCCAAGTCACTCATTACATGCATCAATCCATCATTACATTTCATGCATCAATAAAAATGTACATGCATAACATAAAACCATGTTTCATGTGAAGACAATCATCATTGTCAATCAAGTTATCTATTCTACGCAGAATCTCAGCAATATATTCTCCTGGTTAAATCTTGGCAGATGATTTTCTAGAAGACCTCGGTATAATGTAGCTCTTAACAGAATCTCGATAGTATATTCTCCTGGTTGATGAAGGTAGATGATTTTCCAGAAGACCTCAGCAGAAGGTAGTTTCTTAACAGAATCTTGACAGTAGATTCTCCTGGTTAATCTTTATAGTTGATTATCAAGAAGACCTCGGCAAAAGGTAGTTCTCAAAAGAATCTCGATAGTAAATTCTCCTAGTTAATCTCGATAGTCGATTTCCCGTTAAGAGTCTCACATCCAGCATAACGTATACATAACCATATCAATGTATCAAGGTCATTCATAACATTTGGTCCATCTAACATACGGAAACACCAAAGAGCATTTGATGAAACATAAAAAATTATTATGGTTAGAAAACAACGAAAGAGGTCCACGACTACGCATATGCCTAAGATGCAAATTATCAGCAATACGTTGACACTGTTCACCATGATATATCAGAATTTAAATCAACTCGGAGATACCGATATAAACAACTGACAACGTTGGGGAGTCAGTGACTAAGAAAAAAACCAATGGTTCAAAATGAGAAAAGATATAAAAAACATTTACAAGATATTTAGTACATGAACATACGAAACATTTGGTGAATATTCATATACATTTGGGCTTCATATCGATTTAGGGCATTATGCATCGTGCAGGGCATTTTCAAATCTACATTAGGTAAGAACACTATGAATTTTCTTGGGGCCTATTGTTGATTATCTATGCAAAACAAACAAACAACTTGGTTGATAATAAACACAACTGGTAAACTTTGGCCTTATGTTTTGTTTAGTTATCTAAGATTCGATTTTCAAATAACTTTTGAAATATATATCCTCTAGGTTATGGTAGGTATGCAAAAATCTATAGTTCACTGTGTCAGTCTCTAAGCGACAATGAATTATCAGGTTTCTGTTATTTATCCTCTAGGTCGTGAAAATATACTAGCCTATCCTCATATTATCTATCCTCTAGGTTGTTGTAGGTTTACAAAATCTATAGTTCATTGTGTCAGTCTCTAAGCAATAATGAATTATCACGTTTGTGTTATTTACTCTCTAGGTCGTGATAAATACACAAACCTATCCTCGTATTATCTAACCTCTAGGTTGTGGTAGGTATGCGAAAATCCATAGTTTATTGTATCAGTCTCTAAGCGATAATGAATTATCAGGTTTGTGTTATTTATCCTCTAGGTCGTGAAAAATAGACAAGCCTATCCTTGTATTATCTACCCTCTAGGTTATGGTAGGTATGCGGAAATCTATAGTTCATTATGTCAATCTCTAAGCGATAATGAATTATCAGGTTTTTGTTATTTATCCTCTAGGTAGTGATAAATACACAAGCCTATAGTCGTGTTATCTACCCCCTAGGTTGTGGTAGATGTGCGAAAAATCTCTCGTTCATTGTGTCAGTCTCTAAGAGATAATGAATTATCAGGTTTCAGTTATTTATCTTCTAGGTCGTGATAAATACACAAGCCTATACTCGTGCTATCTACCCCTTAGGTCGTGGTAGGTATGTGAAAATATATAGTTCAATGTGTCAGTCTCTAAGGGATAGTGAATTATCAGGTTTATGTTAATTATCCTCTAGGCCGTGATAAATACACAAGCCTATACTCGTGTTATTTACCCCCTATGTTGTGGTAGGTATGCAAAAATCTATAGTTTATTGTGTTAATCTCTAAGCGATAATGAATGATCAGGTTTGTGTTATTTATCCTCTAGGTAGTGATAAATACACAAGCCTATACTCATGTTTTCAACCTCGTAGGTTGTGGGGGGTATGCCAAAATCTGCGATATAGTTCATTGTGTTAGTCTCAAAGCGTCAGTGAATTATCTGTTGTGTTATTTTCCCCTAGTTTATGGTAAATACACAATAACTGCGATGTAATCCGTTGTGTTAATCTCGAAATGTCAACATATTATCAGCTTTGTGTCATTTATCCTCTAGGTCGTGATAAGTGCACAAGCCTGCGATATACCTTACGATGTTAGTCTCTAAGCGTTAGTGGGATCTATTTAACCCGTGTTATTAACTTCCTAGGTTGTAATAAATATACGAAATTTGCGATATAACTCATTGCGTTAGTCTCGAAGCAACAATAGGTTTTGTGTCTCTCTGCGATACAATTCATTGTGTTAAGTCTCCATGCGACAATGAATTATAAACTTTGTTTTATTCATCCCCTAGGATATGATGAATAGACAAAATCTGCGTTATAATCTTGCTATGTTATTCCCAAAGCGTTAGTAAGTCAAATTTCAAACTAATATTGTTTACTCCATAACTGCGATATAGCTCGTTGCATCAGTCTCAATGCAGTAATAAATTATAAATCTTCCAACTTGTGTTATTTACCTCCTAGGTTATGGTAAATACAAAAGATCTACTCTATGTTCTAGGTGTTGGCGAATTATTTGCATTGTCACATCTAGTTCAATTTTACTCTTTGTTTAAACTCTGGTAGGATGACACATCATCATCTTTGCGTATTTCTTTGTACTGTTGAGGACGCTGTACAATGTATCCTTATAATCATTTGGTCAAATTTTGGGGTCTTCCATTATTTAATAACCCTCTGATCCGAACATGCATGAACTGTTCCCACGCGCACGCTTCAATTGTAGAGTAATTAAATAGGGACAATTGTCATACTCCAAAATTGCCCGTCTCCGTGCTATAGTCAAAATTATTTTCAAAACTAAGTTTTAAAATTCTTTTGGTTCGTCTACACTAACATTCTTTGTTTTTTAGAAATATTTTTTTTAAAATTATTTTTCTTATTTAAAAATATACATAATAATTTATTTGTATTTTTTAAAATAATAAATATTTGCTCGTCTTCATATACTTTCAATTGGTTTTTTTATTTCAAATAAGCAATATAGCACAATTGGTAAGGAATAAAGCTTGCAAACATAACTTTATAGGTTTGAATCTCACTTGGTGCACTTTGAATATTTTTATGTCTATATGTTACTATTTTTATTTCTATTTATATTAAGAAATATCACAAAAAAACTATTTTTTTATTTAAATATTATTTTCATGCTTTTAATTAATGCATTTTTAAAAAAAATTATTTATTTGATTTTATGCACTTTTTACCAAAACTGAGAATAAAAATTATAATAAATACCAAAAATATTTCCTTTTATGTTTAATTATTTTTTATTGGTCAATCAATGTCAATTTGTGTCATACTCATCTTATGATTGGTTAGCTTAGTGACCAAGGAAAATTTGATTTGTCAATTAACTTTATTTCCTAATTTTTTGACATAATTATCACTATAAATAAGTCACTCTTTCACACTATTTTTCATCAATAATTCACTAGAGTTCTCCTAAAAGTTGTTGCTCATCACATCGAAGAACAACAACAAATAAAATCTGAAGTCTTCATCAACAATCATTTAGAGATCAAGAAACTTATCAATAATAATTTTAGGGTTCGGAACAGAACACCTAAAATTGTTCTCACAATTCGAGGGGAGTTTTCTAACACCATCACACACAATTTCTACACATAGATTTCCACTTCTGCTGCCGTCACTTTTAGGTAAGTCTTTCTCCTTATGCTTATGTTTTATTTATTTTATAATATAAGTTTACCATGTGCTATATATAATTGACTCATATGAACCATTAGTATTGACAGTAAGTGGTGTAGAAAAATCAGAGGTAATAGGCACTAGTCACGGTTCTAATTTTTTTGTTTTTTTTTGTTCTCTATAATTTTCAATAATAAGGATAATGCAACAAGGATGAATTGTATATAATTTATAATCAAATAAGTTGTAGGCTAAGTTTTATATATTGTTTAAACTAATTTCGTTCATAGTATTTAGTTTCTATGTAGGTTATTTTATAATATTAAATAATTTATTTTTAATTTTATTTTCCTTTTTATCTTTTAGGATGCAAATAATTTTTCTTTATCCTATTAATAAGGTGAAAATTTAATTAGTTTTATTATTATTATTATTATTAAATCAAAATATTCATCATTTGTAAACAAAAATACAAACAACTTTTTATCAAATAATTAATTTAATATTTTACAAACACATTAGTAAACCCCGCTGCTTGATTGGGCCCAATTTAATATCCGAACTTGGGCCCACACTTTCTAGACCCTCATGTTTGACTATCTTGTTCAATATCTGAACTTGGGCCCTCACTTGTCATACTCTTTATCAATGAAACACTTAAAATAGCTAACCAACGTTTAAAACATTTTTCTACTAACATAACAAAACCCAAGACATTTTTGAATAAAGGATTAAATATAATTACTTTTAAAATTAACTGCTAACTGTGTCTACGAACACTCAACTTACAATCTGGACAAGGTTCAAGGATAATTCGAAATCAGTTCTATGCAATCCTATAAAAAAGATTGACCAATAATATGAACTACGGATAGAGACTCTGATTCTTCATAAGAGGATACGAAGGCATATGACTTAAAAACTATGGCAAGTCCCCAAACTAAGAAGTTAAAACCCCATTCCTAAACCTTAAACCTAAACCCTAGTATCCTTGTGAACAAGGTAGATGAAGGGTGCCTAACACCTTCCCTTCATCTAAAGTGAGTCAAGAACCTAGAATCTCTATATCACCAACTAGGGTTATTCCATTATATTCCCGTCTTAGGGTAAAATTTAATGATGGAGACTGTATTTTTTTTCCGGTTATTACAACTTGCAACACTATAATTTTATGCTTGGTAACCGGTTACCCTCATACTAGTAACTGGTTACACCTCCTGTAACCAAAACACACGCTTCTGTTTCTTTATCTGTTAATCGGTTACCTCCACACTAGTATTCGATTACACCATGTGTAAAAGCATTTTTCTGCTACTAAAATCACTTATTTTCATAATCCAAACATTTTAAAACATCAAACAACACATAATTCATATTCTCAAATTTAGTGCACATACCCACACATCATCAACAATGTTCTAATACACTAAAATCACAATTTAAACACATAATTTCACACATCAATTATATCAATTGTAAACACTGACAATGGCACATCTATTATACCAAGAACACCAAAAGAGTTGAAAATCAAAATTTCCTCTCTCTCTCTCTCTCTCACTTCTCCTAAAATATGACCTTTCTGATCTCTTCCCAATTTTCTTCGATCACTCAAACTAAAGTTATTCTTCCCTTCATGATTTTACGAAATTAACTCTTGGAACCTTATTATTATATTCCAATTATGCCCTTCCTTCCTTATAACAACTAAAATAATTATTTAATTATTATAAATAATATTATTATTCTAATATTCTATTATTCTAATAGTAATTTTCCAATAATAATCTCCCTTCACCCATATTCCTTTACACTTTTGGTCATACACCCTTCATACCTTATTTTATAGATTTCTAGGATAACTATCCCTCAACAAGGCATCACAACATATAAAACAATTCATCAACACATGTAAATGCACAACATCACACAATTTATTTAATAAAAATAATTCGATAAAAATCAGAATGTTAACGTAATTAACCCAATGAGAGATCTTTCCTTTTGAACGTTTGATAATTTTACTGCATCGTCGAATAGTTAGATGTGATAGACACAATTCTCATTATTGAAGTGTTCCAATCCCAGCCAAACAAAGACTTACCACTAAATTAGATTGATTTTGGGACAATATATCAATTTAAAAAAAATATTTTTATCATGAATGTAAAAAAAAGAGTGTTGTGTGATTAAAGTGGTTGTGTTAATGAAATATTTCCAATTTTTAAAATTTCCTTAGTGAGGGGAGGATTTTGTTAATAATATAAATAATAAAGGATAAAAGATAAGAACATGGTCAGCAATCATCTTTCTCTTTAATAAATTCTCTAAGCGGTGAACATATTAAGGATAAGCTTCCAAGAGAAAATAATCACTTTAGAAGGTGTCTAATTACCTCAAACGTATGGGGAGAGACAAAATAAAAGTGGAGGAGGAGTGACATGAAAAAATAGAAGAAGTCAAAAGATACTGATAAGCATAGGACGTCGACAAAACTCTATCGATAGAAAAAATCCATAACCAGTATCCTTTTTCTGATTAAAAACTATACCCTTGAATGAACAAGAGGAATTCAACAAAAACAGATTCCTCATGGACATTGAAAGGCCTCAACAACTTCAAGTCCCAAATGAGGGTCTCATATACCCACCTACCAACCTCTCCCATACTCCCGTCATGATAATTTATGATCTTAAATAACTTAAAGAACTTATCCTTAAAGTGTATACTCCCAACCCAATGGTCAATCCAAAAGGATGTTTGAAATCTTAATTTGACCTTTCTAGTGATATCATCCACAAACCATTCATAAGGATCTTCCTACTTAGAACTAATAAAATAAGAGCCTGAATCTCAGTCCCACCTTAAAGAATAGATGATAAAGGAATGAGGAACAACATATAAGACGCCGCCTCCACTTAGATAAAAGAGATATGTTGACCAGACATAGAACTCTAAATCACAAGAAACATTTACACTTAGGATTACTGATCTTACCAGTTGATTACCCCATTGGTCCCTCTTTTTGGCCTAGATATGTGGGTCAGTGAAAAATAGGTAACTGCTAAGACTGGGTCAAAATGGGTAGTTGTGCCCGTAACTAGCTATTATGTCGAGCAAGGTCGAGATGACTGAATAAGAGTTTATGAGGGTTTCCTGGGAATCTTCTCTTCGTGTGTCAAGCAGAATGGGAGGTAGCTATCTGCACAGGCAGACATGCGTTCCAGGCATATTTTGTTGTGTCGTTCGAGGGTGTGGTCGACCAAAATATTGTTCCAAAATTATTGGGTCGTGCCAAATATGGAATCATATTGGTCCAATTCTAGTCATTAGGCCAGTCCATAATAGGATCCACCCAAATCGTTGCTTCTGGGCAGAGGAACGTTCACTTTAAGACACGCTCGCGAAATAGGGGTGCTCCATGATCGACTTCGTTCTAGGAGTATAAGTGATGCTTAATTTTTTCAACTCACGGGGAAATGAAAATTTGAGTAGTGCGTTCGTCTGGCAGGGAGAGGGACAACTTACTGGAATTTGAGGAGTTGGTGTGTCACGCTTGCATTGAGCTACACGTTGTTATAGAGGCATGATGATGGCTAGCCTAGGGGCTAGGGCAAAATGATAACGCTTATTAGAGTCCCCTAGTCGTGTGCTTGCCCACGTGTCAGTAGATTTTTCTATAAAAGGACTGGAAGGAGTTTTGTTTGCACTTTTTGCTCGCCATTCTTCTACTCGTTCCCACTGCTTTCTACACGACTTCGTTGGTGTCTGAATTGTTTTGTTTGTTCCTCCGCTTGTCATTGTCCATTCCGCCATTTTTCTTCTTTGATCCGGTAATTTTCTCAGCTCTCCTTATCTTTGTGGATTTAAATTCTGTTATAGTTTAGATTTCGAAGTTTTTCTCCTAGAAATGAATGTGGTTAGGGTTTATGATAACTCATCATTTAGAAATCCTGGTGGAACGTTGGTTGAAGATGGTAGTTTAGCCAGGTGAGATTGTCGGTGATGTCTGATGAATATATGTGGTTCTTTTGGAGAACTTAGGCCATTTGTATAGTTCTCTGCCTGTTTTCTGGGTGAGTCCAATTTGACTAGTCGGGGAGAGTGATGTCTGTCTAGTTGTTGTTAAGTGAGGGCTCTGGTCGGGGACAAGGTCCTTGTTCCTTAGTTCCCTTTCACTTTATTAGCGGTGGAAGAGTGAATTTGACTTTGATGTCGAACTCACTTTTATCCCCTGCTTTTCAGGTACAATGGTTGATAATGATGATGACGAGTTTCTGAACGAGCCTAGTGATTCTGCTCAGAGTTCCACCGAGAGCATATCTAGAGAGATGAGCACCTCGAGAACGTATAAGTTAGAGCCGAGTGCGTTAGATCTAGGATCTCCTAGGCAATAGGCCACCAAGGGAATGTATAAATGGTTCCTGCTGACCGGGCTAGTCTAAGCGCGCCCGTGGTCGAAAAGGATCCATTGGCTTGTGTCGCACTAGGCCCATGGAAGTATGCTTCTCATTTCATCAAGCATTCCAATGATATATTTAAATTGGTGGACCCGAAGATGGAGCACGAGGGGGCCAAGGAACAATGGGAGATATACACCCCAGAGAAGAAAATTCGGATCTGCTCAAAGTTTGAAGCTCGAAAATTTACCATGTATGATATCTTATTCAGGGAGATAGGCTTTCGACTTCCTTTTTTGGATAATTAGGTGGAAGTCATTAGGCATCTCCAACATGCTCTGTCCCACACACACCCGAATTTGATTGCCTTCATGCAGGCTTTCGAGATCGTGTGTGACTACTTGGGTATCGAGGATACTCTTTCTCTATTCTTCTATTGTTGTTATCTTCAAAGCAGCACATTTGGTGCTAAGTACAGATGGTTTTCTTTAAAGCAGACAAACGTGAAACTGATCAAAGCGTATTTGGAGTCTGCCCGTTTCTTCAAGGACAAGTACATGCCCATCTAGCCCGTCTCGAAGAAGACACTGCTGAATGTCTTTAGGATTTCACCAGTATATGACGAGGACGGGGCCCCTGTCTTGAACGAGGAGGGGAAGCACATGAATAAATTGGCGCGCAAGTTCCATTTCCACTAGACTAGGAAGGACTATGATAAGGGGACCGAGGGTTATGTGTTGAAGAAGGGTCAACTTTGTCCTGACGACCAGGCTAGTTTCGACTGTATATTTTCCTTTGTTCAAGGATTCCTCCTGTCAAGTGTGTGGGAAGAGGAGGGAAAACGGTTGTCCACAAGGACAGGAAGGTAGTTTATGACCTTGGTTTGATAGGTGTCAAGGATATCCTTGAGATTAAGGTTCTCGTGGCGTATTTGCTAGTTATTTTATAATCTGATTAAATTTGTGTGCATTACATATTATTTTTGTTTGCTAATCCTAATATGATGTTTCCTCGCAGATAACATGAATCCTACTCAAGAGCGTTCGGTCAAGACAGTCGCCTAGAACCTGTAAAAGGCATAGAAGAGTTCTAATTCCTCTTGGTGTGGCACTTTTTAGAAAATTTGTAATAGTCAGATTCCATTGTCAGCCAATAGTAACCTACCCTAAGCATCTTTTTTCGCCATTGAATGTCCATTGGCATGGGTACCAAATGAACCTTCATGAACCTCATGCATCAACATGTCTGTTTCGTGTCTATCCACGCATCTGAGGAAGATCATGTCATGATTTCTTTTATACAATACATTTTCATTAAGGAAAAAGTTGTCTACCAACCTTCTCAATGTCTTTTTATTTTATTTGATGCACCAATTGGTTATTCTTGGGTTTTTCAGCAGAATACCAAGGTTTTTCATCTACCACATCCTCTGTTGTAAACACGTGAGCCGGTCTATCCAAGCGTCGTATCATAATACGAGGCACATCATTCCAAGTATTAACTTGGTTCATAGAAGCCAGAGTTTCCAAAGCATCTTCCATCTGATTTTCATCTCTTGGAATATGATGGAATTCAACTTTGTTAAAGAAGGGTAACAATCTTCTAGCATAATCTTTGTAAGGGATCAAGCCATGGTGACGAGTATCCCATTCTCCTTTAATTTTAATAACAACCAAAGTCGAATCACCATACACATCTAGAACATTGATTCTAAGATCAATGGCCTCTTCGAGACCCATAATGCAGGCCTCATACTCCGCCAATTTATTAGTACAATCAAATGTCAGCCTTGCAGTAAAAGGAATGTGTGATCCATGTGGAGTGATGATCACAATACCAATTCCTTTTCCGTAGGCGTTCATTACTCCATCAAATACCATGCCCCAGTGAGATTCAGGATCTGGACCTTCCCCAGGTAAAGGCTCATCAGAATCTTTTTCTTTCAAGAACATGACATCCTCATCAGGGAAATCAAACTTGACAGATTGATAGTTATCTACTGGTTGGTGAGCAAGATAACCCGCCAACAAACTGCTTTTTATGGCCTTCTGAGTGTGGTACTCAATGTCGTATACGGATAATAACATTTGCCAGCGGGCAATCGTTCCTGTGAGAACAGGCTTTTCAAAAATATACTTAATTGGATCCATTTTGGAAATCAACCAAGTAGTATTGTTCAACATATATGGTCACAACCGCTTTGTCGCCCAGGCCAGATCGCAACATTTCATCTCCAACATAGCATATTGTGACTCACAATCAGTAAATTTCTTACTGAGGTAGTATATGGCATAGTCTTTCTTTCCTATTTCATCTTGTTGTCCCAAAATACAGCCAATAGAACTATCCAACACAGTTAGATACATGATCAATGGTCTTTCTTCAACGAGAGGGAGCAAGATAGGAGGTTTAAGTAGATATTCTTCGATACTTTCAAATTCCCTCTGGAAATCCTCTGCCCATACAAAACCTTGATCTTTCTTTAGCAACTTAAAGATCAATTCACATGTTGCAGTCATGTGGGAGATGAATATGGAAATATAGTTCAAACGCCCAAGGAGGCCTCTAATTTGCTTCTCAGTCCTTGGCGCAGGAATTTCTTAGATCTCCTTGACCTTATCTAGGTCAACTTTAATCCCTTTCTTACTGACAATAAAACCCAACAACTTCCCTGATCGGACACCGATGGTGCATTTATTTGGATTCAAGCGGATACAGTACTTCCTCAAACACTGAAATAACTTCAACAAATATTCCACATGCCCTTCTTCGGTCTGTGATTTTGCAATCATGTCATCATCATATACCTCAATTTATTTGTGCATCAGATCATGGAATAGGGTTGTCATAGCCCTCTGGTATGTTGCACCAGCGTTCTTCAACTCGAAGGGCATCACTTTGTAACAGAATGTTCACCAGGGTGTGATAAACGTTATTTTTTCCATGTCCTTAGGAGCCATTCTTATTTGATTATATCCAGAAAATCCGTCCATGAACGAGAATACTTAAAATTTTATTGTCCTATCAACCAACATATCAATATGCGGTAATGCGAAATCATCTGTTGGACTATCTTTACTTAGATCTCTCCAATCTACCCACATGCAGACTTTTCCATCTTTCTTTGGTACGGGCACAATGTTGGCTATCCGTTGAGGATAGACTGATGCCACAAGAAAACCGATATTTATCTATTTTAAGACCTCTTCTTTGATTTTGACGGGAGGACACTCTGGCTTTAAAGGCAGATCATGCTCCACAATATTAGTATCTAGACCCGACATATCTTTGTAAGACCAAGAAAAGATGTCCACATACTCTTTCAATAGCTTAATCAACCTGCTCTTCACATCAGGGTGTAACCATGCTCTAATCTTAAATTCCTTTGGCTCTTCTTCTGAACCCAAACTACTTGTTTCTAATGACTGTTTATACGGAAGAATGGCATTTTCCTCGTGCTCGAGAAACCGTGAAACCTCTTCTGGAATCTCATCATATTCTTCTTCTTCCGTCCCAAACACAGGATACACAAAGTTGGGAGAGGGTGTAGGGTCATTGTAATAAATAGGTTTTTAGTTAATCTGCACATATGATTTATGATTATTTTTAGAAACTAACACACATATCAAGTCATCATGAAGATTTATTTTAATTTATTATTTTATTCAAAAGGTTTTTTATTATTACCATTTCCATAAAAAAGCAGAAAAATAAAACACACAATTTTGAGAATCAAAGACAACTTTTATTTATGATTTTAATGATCAAAGCAAATAGAAAAACCCATACAATATTAACTTTCGTCTTGGGAAGAATGAAAGCTTTTTGCAAAGATAAGAAAAAACAAATTACTTTGAGACATGGATGCAAGATAGAACATCATAAGTGACCCAGTTCCAGAATCTCACTCAAGGCGTCACATAATTTGGCACTTCCTGATCTTCTTCATCCTCCAGAATAGCATTAATTCCAAAAATAGTTGGATGGAGTTATCCTTCGTTGCGGAAAACATCATGATAGCTTCTCATAGTAGACTTTGGCTTCAAACTCTCTCCTTTTCCATTTGTGATACGGTGGCAGAACCGACTGTTAATACTGGTTTTGTGTTTGTATTCACACATGTTGTGATAAGTAAGAGTCGCCACTGACTTTTCTTTTATCCAACAAAGGAAAGGGTGAAAAGAACATAAAAAGACCTTTTTCAAGATTTTGAGTAAGGGGGGTAGATTATGGAAAGGGAAGGTGTTAGCACCCTTTCCATATGTGGTTTTCCATGGGCTCTTAGGTACTTGCTCATTTTGAAATCTATTTTCGTGTTTATGTGTTTTGAAAGATTTTGTTTGCTTTATGATAACTCTTGTAACAGTCCTCAAGAGTGTGATAAAGCATTTTTGAAAAAGAAGTTTTAAAGTGTGTAAGTGTAAAAAGTTGTTTTTGAGAAAGTACTTAAGAACTGTCTACCTACTCGAAAAAGGATATTCTTTTCCTCCTACCCTTTAGATAGTGCTATCCTACTATTGGTGAGTAGGTAGCCATATCGTTGGATGTATGAGGGACAAGTGTGGGTTATTATTATGGTCATAGAAGGAAAAATATAGGGATACCTTTGCAGTTCGAAGGGACTTTCATCATATATTCGTAGGCAACTGGAGGGATATTGAGGGACTGTAGGTGTTTAGGTATTGGCTTGCATTTTTGGTAAATCCCAAGTGTATGTGTGAATGTCATGACTGATGTCACAACATTCTAGTTCAGTTTGTACTGACTCATTAGGTACCTTTGCAGAAAAATATTGTAATTCAAATACTGATGTTTATAAGTGTGTATCTGAGCATTTTTGCAAAATGATCACATTTTGCTAAATTAGTAGACAGGTTTTCTCAGATGTCATAACAGATGTTATGACATCCTGTTCTGAACTAACAGGATTGCAGGATTGGATAAGTCTGAGTTTTTTCAGGAAATAACTCAGTCCTTTCTGAACAGAATCCTGCGTTTTCTGAGGGGTAACCTAGCTCAACGCTAACCTGGTTAATAAAGTCCTGTGACCTGGTCTTTAGGTCAAACGGAATTAACCCTAGGTTTTTGGAAACCCTAACTGAAGTTGCAGCTGCTATATATTCAACAGAGCTGCTGTTTTTCAAGGATCCCTGCTGATTGATTAGAAGATCATTTTGTAATATGTATAGATTTGTTTATTTGTACTCCAAGCAATTATCATTGTGATAAGTGCCTTGGAATAGGTTTCTATTTGTAAGGGTTGTGTAGCACTCAAAGCTTTGAAGCAAGAGTGTTTGAATGTTCCTTGACTAAAGCTGTGAAGCAGAGTCAAGTTAGTTGTGTACATCACTCAAAGCTGTGAAGCACGAGTGATTGTGTTGCTTGATTAAAAAGTTGTGAAGCTTAATCAAGTGTTTGTTTTTGAAGAGTGTCTTCATCAATTCTTAAGTCAAATTGGTTTATGTATCACTGCTGTGATTGAGGGGGAGTGAGTAGGAACTCAGGTTTAAGTTGTACTTAGATTAGAATTGCATTGGGTAGATCTTAAGTGAAGGAGATAAACTGGTTGGTTTATTCCTGAATTAACATCTCTTATAGTGGATTCTCTCCCTGGCTTGGTAGCCCCCAGAGTAGGTGTTGTTGCACACTGAACTGGGTAAACAATTGACTGTGTTCTTTATTGTTTTTGTATTTACTGTCATATAGTAAGTCAAATACGGTGTCATAACATTGAACGTGACATTGAGTATCTGCAGCCAGAATTTCAATTGGCATCAGAGCAGGCACCCTGCCTGTATTACTGGGTGAGATCTAGGGATATCACTTTCTGGCACTATGGACAAAGAAGGAGTTTTTGGAAATAGACCACCCATTCTGGATGGAACTAATTATGATTACTGGAAACCTCGTATGATTGCCTTCCTAAAATCTCTGGACAAAAAAGCTTGGAGAGCTGCTGACAAAGGATGGATTCATCCCACTATAACTGAGATAGATGGGACAATCAGTCTGAAGCCTGAGGAAGATTGGAGTAAAGAAGAAGATGAGTTAGCTCTGGGAAATTCAAAAGCTTTAAATGCCTTGTTCAATGGAATTGATAGAAACATTTTCAGACTAGTACATCAATATGAACTGGCCAAGGAAGTTTGGGACACTCTCAAAACTACTCATGAGGGAACTTCCAAAGTAAAAATGTCAAGGATTCAGATGTTGACCACCAAATTTGAGAATCTAAAAATGATGGAAGATGAAACCATTCATGAGTTTCACATGAACATCTTGGAGATTGCCAACACCTCAGGAGCACTGGGAGAAAAAATGTCAGAAGAAAAACTGGTGAGGAAGATTCTCAGATCCTTGCCTAAAAGATTTGCAATGAAGGTAACTGCCATAGAGGAAGCCCAGGACATTAGCAAGTTGAAAGTGGATGAACTTATTGGGTCTCTTCAGACTTTTGAGATGGGGATCACTGATAATGGTGACAAGAAGAACAAAAGCATAACACTTGTATCCAACACTGATGTTGAATACAAGGAGGATGAAGAAGAAAACATATCAGAAGCTATTGCCATGCTTGGAAGACAGTTCAACAGGCTCATCAAAAGAATGGACCCAAAGTCAAGGTCTAATGTTCATAACATTCCCTCTGACATTGACAGTTCCAGCAGAAGACCAAGGTCAGAAGATAAGGGAAACCAAGGCAGAGGTATTCAATGCCATGGATGTGAAGGATATGGACATATTCGAGCTGAATGTCCTACCTTTCTTAAGAAGCAAAAGAAAGGAATGACTGTTACTTGGTCTGACTATGATTCAGAAAGTAATTTTGAAGAAGAATCTGCCAAACTAGTTACTGCCCTAACTAGTGCTTGTACTTCTGAAAGTGACACTAGTGATGAAGAAGTGACATTTGAAGAACTGGCTGATACCTACAAGAAATTGTGTATCAAAAGTGCTGAAGTCTGTGTGCAGAATGAGAAACAATCAAAACTCATTATAAAGCTGGAGGCTGAAAAGAGGGCAAATCTTGAAACTATAAGTCATTTAGAAGGAGAAGTTCAACTGCTGAACTCACAACTGAATCAAATGACCAAATCTGTCAAGATGTTGACCAATGGAACAGACAAATTGGAAGAGATCCTTCAGGTTGGACAAAATATGGGAAATAAATCTGGACTAGGATTTATGGAAGCAAAGAAATCTGGTACTGGTAAGCAAATGTCAAAACGGATGTCTCAACACAACTCTCAACATCAGGAACAGAGACATATGAAGAAAAGGTACCAAAGATGGAAATGCCATCATTGTGGTAGATATGGCCACATAAAGCCCTTCTGCTTCAGATTACATTGATACCCTAATCAGATCTCAGGTGTCAAACCTAAGTCTAAAAAGGTACCACATGCTCCTCAATGGAAGAAAAAGTCTACTGCACTGATAGCTCACACTTCCCTGAGGGTCTCTACAAAGGAAGACTGGTACTTTGACAGTGGATGTTCCAGACATATGACTGGAATCAAGAACCTCCTCAATAATGTTAAGCCTCACACCACCAGTTTTGTGACCTTTGGAGATGGGGCTAAAGGTGAAATCAAAGGAGTTGGTGATTTGGACTGCCCTGGAGTTCCAAGTCTGAATGAAGTACTGCTGGTGAAAGGACTGACCGCTAATCTCATTAGTATCAGTCAACTGTGTGATCTAGGATTCAAGGTCAATTTCTCAAGATCTGAATGCCTTGTAATCAATGACAAACAAGAGATAGTAATGAAAGGAGTCAGATCCAAAGACAACTGTTACTTGTGGGAGGCTAAGAACACTAATTTCTCATCTGTGTGTTCCATTGCAAAAGAATAAAAAGAGGTGAAACTGTGGCACCAAAAACTTGGCCATCTTCATCTAAGGGGTATGAAGAGGATTATCTCCTTGGAGGCAGTCAGAGGGATTCCAAAACTGCAAATTGATGAAGGAAGAGTTTGTGGTGAATGTCAGGTTGGTAAGCAGACTAGGATGTCACATCCAAAGTCAAGACATCTGACCACCTCTAAGGTTCTAGAACTCCTCCATATGGATCTGATGGGACCAATGCAAGTAGAGAGTCTTGGTGGTAAAAGATATGCCTATGTGGTTGTGGATGATTTTTCCAGATTCACCTGGATTAATTTCATTAGGGAAAAATCAGATGCATTTGAAGTTTTTAGAGAACTGTGCAAGAGAATTCAAAGAGAGAAGGAAGGATGTATTGTCAGAATCAGAAGTGATCATGGCAAGGAATTTGAAAACAGCAAGTTTGATGACTTCTGTGCTTCAGAAGGAATCAGTCATGAGTTTTCTTCTCCCATAACACCTCAGCAAAATGGAGTTGTGGAAAAAAAAAATAGGACCATACAAGAATCTGCCAGAGCAATGTTACATGCCAAAAGACTTCCTATGTATTTTTGGGCTGAAGCTATGAATACAGCTTGCTATGTTCATAACAAAGTCACCTTGAGAAAGGGAACCTCATCCACCATATATGAACTTTGGAAAGGAAGAAAACCAACTGTGAAGTACTTCCATGTGTTTGGCAGCAAATGGTATATCCTGTCTGATCGTGAACAAAGAAGAAAACTGGACTCCAAAAGTGATGAAGGCATATTTCTAGGATACTCCTCAAACAACAGAGCTTATAGAGTATTCAACTCCAGAACCAAAACCATGATGGAATCAATAAATGTTGTAATTGATGACTATCATGAAGAAATAGATGTTCCTTGTACTGTTGAGACATTCTTTGAGACTTCAACCCAACAAGATGACCTACCCAACTCCACCACAACAGAATCTGAATCAAAGGAAGCTAGCAAGATTCCTTCCATCAGAATTCAGAAGGATCATCCAAAAGAGCTCATCATAGGAGATCTCAATAGTGGAGTCATGACAAGATCTAGAGAAATTATCTCAAACTCTTGTTTTGTGTCCAAAATGGAACCAAGAAACGTCAAGGAAGCCTTAACTGATGAATATTGGATTGGTGCAATGCAAGATGAACTGAACCAATTCAAGCAACATGAAGTTTGGGAACTGGTTCCTAGACCTGAAGGAACTAACATCATTGGGACAGAATGGATATTCAAGAACAAGTCAGATGCTGAAGGAGTTGTCACCAGAAATAAGGCAAGACTTGTTGCTCAAGGATACACCCAGGTTGAAGGGGTTGATTTTGATGAAACCTTTGCACCTGTAGCCAGGTTGGAATCAATCAGACTCTTGTTGTCAATTGCTTGTCTTCTGAAGTTCAAGTTATTTCAGATGGATGTGAAAAGTGCCTTTCTAAATGGGTACTTAAATGAGGAAGCTTATGTGGAACAACCTAAAGGTTTTGTGGATCCAACCTATCCTGATCATGTCTACAAACTGAGAAAAGCTCTATATGGCCTGAAACAAGCTCCTAGAGCATGGTATGACAGGTTAACAAAGTTTCTCTCAGACAAAGGATACAGAAAAGGAGGCTTGGACAAAACTCTCTTTGTCAAAACTGAAGGAGGAAAGTTGATGGTTGCACAAATATATGTTGATGACATAGTGTTTGGAGGAATGTCAGAACATATGGTTAAACACTTTGCTGACCAGATGCAAGCTGAATTTGAAATGAGTCTCATGGGAGAACTAACTTATTTTCTTGGACTACAAGTCTCACAGATGGAGGACTCAATCTTCCTGTCTCAAAGCAAGTATGCTAAGAATATTGTAAAGAAGTTTGGTATGGAGAATGCAAGTCACAAAAGGACTCCTGCTCCTACTCATCTAAAGCTTTCCAAAGATTCAAGTGGGGTTAAGGTGGATCAAAGTCTATACAGAAGCATGATAGGAAGCTTGTTGTACTTAACTGCCAGCAGACCTGATATTGCCTTTACAGTTGGAGTTTGTGCTAGATACCAAGCTGATCCCAAAGTCAGTCATATCAATCAAGTGAAGAGAATTTTGAAGTATGTAAGTGGTACTTACAACTATGGATTGTTTTATACTCATGGCTGTGAACCAGCTCTGACTGGCTACTGTGATGCTGATTGGGCTGGTAGTGCTGATGATAGAAAAAGCACCTCTGGAGGATGTTTCTTTTTGGGAAGTAATCTGGTTTCCTGGTTCAGCAAGAAACATAATTGTGTGTCTCTTTCCACTGCTGAAGCTGAATACATTGCAGCTGGTAGTAGCTGCTCTCAAATGATATGGATGAAACAAATGCTCACTGAGTATAATGTCACACAAGATGTTATGACATTGTACAGTGACAATCTGAGTACAATCAACATATCCAAGAATCCCATTCAGCATAGCAGGACCAAACATATTGACATACGACATCACTTTATCAGAGACCTTGTAGAAGAGAAGACAATCAAATTGGAACATGTTGCCACTGAGCTACAGCTGGCTGACATCTTTACCAAGGCTCTGGATGCAAGTCAATTTGAAAACCTAAGGGGTAAGCTGGGTATTTGCCAACATGAGGAATTGTAGCAATTAATTTTGCTTAAAACAAGGACCAAAGGACTTATGCCTGTTCTGATTGGTTTAAAATTGTATTTTCTCATTTCCTACAATTCTTCTAAGAAGTTGAATAAACACTCCTTTGCTTCCTTCCTCTCTCGTCTCCTCATCAAAACCCAGTCTCTCAATCAGAAATTTCTCCTCATTTGTTGTTGGTCCTTCAAAACTGACAAAATGTCTCAAACACCATCATCATCCAATACGACCATCTCAACCTCTTCCTCTGATCAAGATTCTGGGACAATCTCTTCCTGTCTGGACTCTGACGTTCTGGAAATCTCTTCTCATAGAAAAGTGGGAACTAACCCCACCAAGGTCAAAGAGTTGAGAACAAGACATGCAGGTATTCCATCTCATGCTTCCTCTTCAGTTCCCCCTGAAATTGCAAATAGGGAAGGGACAGCCTATGTTAATCAAGCAATAGCAAAAATTGTTTCAAGAATTCTGAACGAGAACCACTCAGTTCCTGGCATTTCTGTTCCTCTGAACCAAGAAAGCTCAAATGCTGAAACAAATCCAGATGTCTCTAAGAATGTTGAGACATCAAACAAAGAGAAGAATGCTGACATTGCTCACAAGAAAAGAAAGAAGCCTGAATCCTCTGGATCTGATGACAGTGCTTGAAGGATGGTTGCTGATTTCTGGTGGAGTTTGGAAGTATGTTCTGTTGTTGTCTGCTGCTGATCTTATTATTTTGTTTTGGATAACTGTAAAATTTTCTGAACATGTATCTTTGGCCCATTTGTGGCTAAAGAGGGGGAGAATATTTTGGTACTTGCTTAATTAGTACTTGACATTCTATTTTTCTGCTGTCACTTATTTTTGCTGCTATCTATCTCTGATTGTTTAGGGTCTTTAGCCAAAAATCTGCCAAAGGGGGAGTTTGTAGGTGTTTAGGTATTGGCTTGCATTTTTGGTAAATCCCAAGTGTATGTGTGAATGTCATGACTGATGTCACAACATTCTAGTTCAGTTTGTACTGACTCATTAGGTACCTTTGCAGAAAAATATTGTAATTCAAATACTGATGTTTATAAGTGTGTATCTGAGCATTTTTGCAAAATGATCACATTTTGCTAAATCAGTAGACAGGTTTTCTCAGATGTCATAACAGATGTTATGACATCCTGTTCTGAACTAACAGGATTGCAGGATTGGATAAGTCTGAGTTTTTTCAGGAAATAACTCAGTCCTTTCTGAACAGAATCCTGCATTTTCTGAGGGGTAACCTAGCTCAACCCTAACCTGGTTAATAAAGTCCTGTGACCTGGTCTTTAGGTCAAACGGAATTAACCCTAGGTTTTTGGAAACCCTAACTGAAGTTGCAGCTGCTATATATTCAACAGAGCTGCTGTTTTTCAAGGATCCCTGCTGATTGATTAGAAGATCATTTTGTAATCTGTATAGATTTGTTTATTTGTACTCCAAGCAATTATCATTGTGATAAGTGCCTTGGAATAGGTTTCTATTTGTAAGGGTTGTGTAGCACTCAAAGCTTTGAAGCAAGAGTGTTTGAATGTTCCTTGACTAAAGCTGTGAAGCAGAGTCAAGTTAGTTGTGTACATCACTCAAAGTTGTGAAGCACGAGTGATTGTGTTGCTTGATTAAAAAGCTGTGAAGCTTAATCAAGTGTTTGTTTTTGAAGAGTGTCTTCATCAATTCTTAAGTCAAATTGGTTTATGTATCACTGCTGTGATTGAGGGGGAGTGAGTAGGAACTCAGGTTTAAGTTGTACTTAGATTAGAATTGCATTGGGTAGATCTTAAGTGAAGGAGATAAACTGGTTGGTTTATTCCTGAATTAACATCTCTTATAGTGGATTCTCTCCCTGGCTTGGTAGCCCCCAGAGTAGGTGTTGTTGCACACTGAACTGGGTAAACAATTGACTGTGTTCTTTATTGTTTTTGTATTTACTGTCATATAGTAAGTCAGATACGGTGTCATAACATTGAACGTGACATTGAGTATCTGCAGCCAGAATTTCAGGGACTATGATCTTTATAATAACTTTAACCGAGGGTCTTTGCTAAGGGTATTCCTACGTTCGGGGGACATGGCCATTGTTTTTTCGAAGGCAACAAGTGAGGTTACCCTAGAGGTGCGAGTGTGCAAATGATTCAATTCAGTTATTTATCTTGAAATTAGGGTTTTCTATCATTCATTTTTATCTTTCCATACAATCCTATTAATCTAAGCGTTGCATAAAATATAATAGCTGAAGGTAAAGACAGAAATGTAAACCTAGACTATTACAAAACTTTGGGGTAGTTACATAGTAGTGAAGAGTGCGGAAAAGAAATCCTAAAACTATTACATCCCGGAAGAAATTACATGATAATGATAAAAAAAAGCGGGAAAAATAAAGCTACGCTATTACAGTTGAACGCGTCCTATACACTTTATCTAGGAAAATTGAAATAAGATGAAAATAACAAAGAAAATGTTTTTGTGATTATTTATGAAAAAATGATTTATGATAATTAATTAAATAAACCTAAAAAACCTAATTAATTTTAATTAATAAAAAATGTTAATTTTGAAAAAAACCTAATTGAAATACCTAAATCCAATTAATAATAAAAAAGGTAGATTTTGAAAAAAAAAAGGTTAAATAAAAAAACCTAAAACCTAATTAATTTTAATTAAAAAAAAGGTTAACTAAAAAAAACCTAAAACCTAATTAATTTTAATTAATAAAAAAATTGTTTTAAAAAATGTTTATGTTTAATGATTAACAAAAAAGGATTAAGTTTGCCAAAAAATAGATAGAGGAAGAAGCATGAATGGAAAATAGGGTTAGAAAATAAAAATAATGCAAATGCCAAGGGTGGGTGTTGAACCAAAGATTAATAAAGGTTTGTGAAAAATGTTAGGTTTTATGAAAAAGGTTTTAAACAGAAAGGATAAAAATAAGTAAAAAGATAAATAGAAAGGAAGAAAACCAAAACTAATAGGGGTGGATGTTGAACCCACGCCTTTAACCTCCTCAGGATGTCTGTCTTGCCATGCATTGGTTGTTGTTATGATCCGGCCTCAGTGTTTTGTAAAAACCATGCATGGGACCATGTCTAAATCTGCATCGTTGAATCTCTTGAACACATTAAATAAATTACTATATCATGAAATACAAAGAAAGCAAATATATGAAATTTTGTAATGTTAAAATCGATATGACATGTATGAATTCTTCTACACCCTTTTGATCATGGAGATCAAACCAGCCTTACCCTTACTGGAGAAATAGTGTGATGGGGGTTTGTAACAAGGATGACTTGTTTGTAGTGAGATGGGGGTTTGTAACAAGGTTTGAAGATTTGTAGGGTTCTTGAAAGAATTTGATATTTTGACAGGGTTGTGGAAAATATTTTTTTTCGTGTCCTGTTTGTGTGAAAAGAATGAGATTATATAATTGAAATTAGAGCAAAGATATGTTCTTTGAATATGCAATTAGGCCTCCAATAATCACAAGCAATAGTGCAGATTTTTATTCACTCGAGTCTGACACGTTCCAGGATAAATCTCATGGACTTAAGTGCAATTTTTAAAGTTGAAATGTAAAACCAAAATGTAGCCGACATCGAGAACTAACTCCTGTATGAAAATGGGCTCAATCGGATAAACAGTGAATTAGTTATGACTTGCATATATAGTGAACCAAAATAAACTTGCCATGCCATCCCTTCCAAAACAACTTCAATGGTGAAGCTTGGACTTCTCAAGTTTCATTGACTAGGGCGTGGAAATAAACTCATGAACCCATGGAGCAAATTGCTAAGCTTCATTGCCTTTACCTACATTATTAACAAGTAAGACAAACCAACATTGCATTTTATTAATTAAAATAAAAATCATGAAAAAATATTCATGATCACAAAAGAAAACAAGTCAAGGTGCTTGGTGATTCCTCAAAGAGCAAAGCTAAAGATAGGGGGTGAATCAAAATCCCTAATGTGATCTTGTTGTGATTGAATCAACATGGTATGATGAGGGGATCTTAGAGGCAAAAATTGGGGTACAACAGCTTGCACGATTTCCCTTGATATAATCAGCATATTTTGTCCATTATTTAATAGGAAATGATTTCAAATCAAATCTTATATTATTTCCATTATTTATTTATTTAACTTTGAATTTTAATGAATAAAATATCAAAATAAATAGCATAAATAATAGAATAATGCATGGGTGGGCTTAGAGGTCGTGGACCATGTTAGGAATAAGTTTCAAACATAAAAATATAGGCCCATTTGGAAAAAGATGAGCAAGATATACCCCTTTGAAGTTCAAAACCCTAGCTCCCAGAGCAAGAAAATTCCTTGGGAAAACCATGCCATTTTGATCAACGTTTTTTTCACAAATACCTTTTTTATGTGATTATAACTTGTTGAGGATAATAATAAAAAACCATAGCAACAAAAACCACTTCCATGTCTTGAGAATTGAAGGAGATATGCACTTGTGATCATTGAAATCCAAGACTTGTCCAATTGAGTCAAACATCTTCAATCAACCCTTTTACTTTTGAACTAATTTTGACAACTTGAGGCATGATGAATTATAAATTACTTTGTCATGATATTATTTCAGAACATCTTCAATGATGACGCTTAAATCTCAATGAAGCTTTGTTGAGGAAGGCACATAAATGAACTCATGAATCCATCTCGATGGAATGTATTGTGCTTTCACCTACAAAATCAAAAATTTGGGGTAAACACTCATTGTATTTATTAGTTGAAGGATAATAAATGCAAATCATAGATGATCATAAAATACAAGTCAAGGTGCTTGGTGATTCCTCCTAGAACAAAATCTAGAGATAGAGAGAAGAACCAAACCCTAATGTGATTAAATTGAGATGATATGATGAAGGGATCTTAGGGGAAAAAATTGGGGTATAACAACTGCCCTTATTTAAGTGTCTTCCATCCGGAGATACGATGGTTAAAATCTTTGCGTCGACGCAATTGAAGATACTTAAATATTAAAAAAAACCTATTTTTAGCCCTAAGATGCAATGCTTGTGATAATGAATGTAGATGAACAAATATAAAGGGACACAACATACCACTAAGGATGTAAAACGTAAAAGAGGAAACAAAAGGAAAACTAAACCAGGGAAATAAATCACTGGTGAAGAAAATACGAGACTCTGTTGGGGTAATGCCCAAGAGAGGATATAAGTCATTGTCAACTTAAAAAAATTAAGGAGAGAGAGTGAAGGATAACAGTGACCGACATATAACTATGAACTACCAACTCATCGAGGACAGCAAAAAAAGTAACGTCGACCCACCGGGGAAAGGAATGGTAAGATAATACCAGTAAATTTCAAGATGTATTTAGTACATATGACTGGGAACAAATGAACTAATACTGAGCAACAAAATATCAACGACGAGCTACCTTCCATAATGACAAGGCTACTATTCATCGGAAAAAGATCTCAATAGCGGACTACCTTCCATAATGACAAGGCTACCAGCCATTGGAGTAACAAAATCTCAACAACGAACTACCTTCCATAATGACAAGGCTACTATCCATTGGAGTAAAAAAATCCCAATAACGAACTACCTTCTATAATGACAAGGATACCATCCATTGGAGTAACAAAATCTCAACAATGAACTACCTTCCTTATTGACAAGGCTACCATCCATTGGAGTAACAAAATCTCAACAACGAACTACCTTCCATAACGACAAGGCTACCATTCATTGGAGTAACAACATCTTAACAACAAACTACCTTCCATGATGACAAGGCTACCATCGATTAGAGTAACAAAATCTCAACAACAAACTACCTTCCATAAAGACAAGGCTACCATTCATTGGAGTAACAACATCTCAACAACGAACTACATTCCATAATGACAAAGCAACCGTCCATTGGAGTAACAAAATATGAATCTTCACTAGGAGCTATAAGATTCCTTGGGGAAGTACATGTTTCTCAAATAAAGAGACTTGCCACTTGCTGCTATGAGGAGGAATTGCAATAAAGACTTCCTAAAAAATAAATATGTCTTCCTGGGGAAAGAGATGGAACTCTTGGATAAATACCAATAAATTCCTACTGAGGAGATAAAATCTTCTCGTGCAAAATAAATGCACATTCTCAAACTAAAGCTCAAAGCTTGCCTAAATCCAAATAATAATATTGTTGAGGGTACCCATTCCAATCAGAAATAAACAATAATGAAGCAGTCAACCAAAATACATCTCCTAACAAATAAACTCCAAAGGGAATCCCATTCCATCCAGACAACGAGCAGAAAAGAAAGGATGAAACAAAATTCTTCCATGAGGGATAACTCAGTGGGGAAGTTGAAAAAATATACCCTTTCTGCTTAAGGTTAACACTCTATGGGAGAGAGGATAACACAACTCTGCAAAAATAGGGTAATGTATCAATTAATGCAAATGAGCAATGACTATGCATGATGCGTGTATGAAAGTATGGAGTTTTTTCACGTATATGCTGACAAAACAGAAATATAACACTGGGGGTACACATAAGACCAAAAATGTGTACAATCAATACCCGACTAAAATCATAAACAGGATGGAAATTTCATAAAATAGTAAGCACCAACCGAGGAAACAAAATCCTATTTCAAAGCTTAAATTCATTGGGAAGGAACAAGATCAAAAACTACCAATTAACACAAAAATGGCGATATAACGTCTTCCTTAAAATTTCCCTTGGGAAACCACACATACTTCAGTCGGGGAAACAAAATGTTCAAAGTTCATACTTCTGCTAGGGTTGATTTCACTAGGGAAAACAAATTCACACCATTGAGACATCAGTTGGGGATGACATAGTGACTTCATTGGGGAGGTTAATACCATATCTTCGAAGGAGACATCAAGATACATTCTCTTGTACTGAGAGGGATGATTGCACCAACTTCTCTCGGGATAAAGTACGAAAATTCATGGGGACAACAATTTCAGAAAAGTATATCATCTCAACATAACCTAGGGAATTTAAGAAATCAACCTTACCTCAATAAAAATTATGAGGATTTTAAATCCAATCCAGCACTTCGCGAGGGGAGGGGGAACCCAAAATGTTAATAACCGTTTCAACACTTTCTTGAATAAGACACCGCCCTTGCCTGACTGCCGGGCAAACAAACAATATGCTAATACTGCCGACAGGAGATGCTTCGCAAATGAGTCCAAATCAGCAGGTACGGGGAGAAAATATTTTACTTATATGAATGAATCTTTCACTGGGGAATCTTGGATAGAGTCTTTATATCATGCAAACTTTTGAGTTTATCCGTCCCCGAAGCCACTAATTTTTTTCTCCTTGTATCACAAAATCTAAAGCAATAGGTAATTTGTAAATTCTTTTCAAAATATAATTTTGTTACTTAATCTGTTTTCTTTGATCATTATCATCGATAAGAAATAAAATCTTTAAGCTTAATAAAAATAAGAATTATAAGGAATTGGATAGAAGGCTTAAACTTTATTAATAGAATGGTAACCTATGAATGGCAAGACTCCGTAGATAGTAACAAATTTTAGAACATGGTAATATATATTGGAAAAGATTCATTTAATTACAGTGACCACTATTGTCCCTGACAACTTCGAATTCCTGAGCCGAAACTTCGTTCAAAGAGTAGTAAGATCCAAACAGATTGTTGATCCATTGATCAAGTCTTGTCTGATGCAGTTACTTGCAAGAAAAATCCTAACTTTTTCCTAGGTTGCCCTTGCGGGTTTCCAACCTAACGGAAAATTTATTCTGTTTATGTCTCTAATTGTTGCATAGACCGCCCTTTCGGGTTTTTAGCCTACCGAGACCCTCCTTTTTGCCTAAGCCTCCCTTTCGGGTTTTCGTCTTAGTGAGTTGTTCTTTTATTTTTTTCTAGGCGAAGTATTTCTTGACTGAATCAGCATTCACAGGATGTGGGAACTCCTCGTCATCCATTGTTTCAAGAACCAGTGCACCGCTAGAGAAGGCTTTCTTGACAACATATGGGCCTTCAAAATTGCGAGTCCACTTGCCCTTAGAGTCAGCGTTAAAAGACATGATCTTCCTGAGTACGAGGTCCCCTGCTCTGAATTCACAAGGTTTGACCTTCTTATCAAAAGCTTTCTTCATTCTCTTTTGGTATAATTGACCATGACACAAGGCCTTCATTCTCTTCTCTTCTATTAAGTTCAGCTAGTCAAACT
This sequence comes from Vicia faba, assembly GCA_948472305.1. Taxonomy (NCBI): domain Eukaryota; kingdom Viridiplantae; phylum Streptophyta; class Magnoliopsida; order Fabales; family Fabaceae; genus Vicia; species Vicia faba. Next base: position 923,706,636 of record OX451738.1, on the reverse strand, counting down.
TATTTTGGACCCATTCAGCCTCTAACAACATGGCTTTCATTATTACACGCAAAAAGGGAATTTCAATTTCAATGGGGAGAACTACTTCCATGCCATATATAAGAGAGAATGGGGTTGCCCCTGTTGAAGTGCGTACAAATGTTTAATACCCATGTAGAGCAAAAGGGAGCATTTCATGCCAATCTTTATAAGTAACAACCATTTTCTGGATGATCTTCTTGATGTTCTTATTGGCCACTTCAACAACCCCATTAATCTTTGGTCTGTAGGGAGATGAATTATGATGGACAATTTTAAATTCTTTGCAATGTTCAGACATCATTTTGTTATTCAGTTTTGAGCCATTGTCGTTGATAATCCTGCTTGGTACACCATACCGACATATGAGGTTGTTCATGGTGAAGTGCACCACCACTTGTTTAGTGACATTAGCATATGAAGCTGCCTCCACCCATTTGGTAAAATAATCATTTTCCACCAAGATAAAACGATGCCTATTTGACACCTTTGGTTCAATCATTCTGATCATGTCAATACCCCACATAGAGATAAGCCATGGGGAAGAAATAACATTGAGAAGTGTTGGAGGTACCTGAATTTTATCAGCATAAATCCGGCATTTAGGGCACTTTTTAGAAAATTTGTAATAGTCAGATTCCATTGTCAGCCAATAGTAACCTTCCCTAAGTATCTTTTTTCGCCAGTGAATGTCCATTGGCATGGGTACCAAAATGAACCTTCATGAACCTCATGCATTAACATGTCTTTTTCGTGTCTATCCACGCATCTGAGGAAGATCATGTCATGATTTCTTTTATACAGTACATTTTCATTAAGGAAAAAGTTGTCCGCCAACCTTCTCAATGTCTTTTTATCTTTATTTGATGCACCAATTGGTTATTCTTGGGTTTTTCAGCAGAATACCAAGGTATTTCATCTACCACATCCTCTGTTGTAAACACGTGAGCCGGTCTATCCAAGCGCCGTACCATAATACGAGGCACATCATTCCAAGTATTAACTTGATACATAGAAACCATAGTTTCCAAAGCATCTTCCATCTGATTTTCATCTCTTGGAATATGATGGAATTCAACTTTGTTAAAGAAGGGTAACTGTCTTCTACCATAATCTTTGTAAGGGATCAAGCCAGGGTGACGAGTATCCCATTCTCCTTTAATTTTATTAACAACCAAAGCCGAATCACCATATACATCTAGAACCTTGATTCTAAGATCAATGGCCTCTTCGAGACCAATAATGCAGGCCTCATACTCCGCCATATTATTAGTATAATCAAATTCCATCCTTGCAGTAAAAGGAATGTGTGATCCGTGTGGAGTGATGATCACAACACGAATTCCTTTTCCGTAAGCATTCACTACTCCATAAAATACCATGCCCTAGTGAGATTCAGGATCTGGACCTTCCCAAGGTAAAGGCTCATCAAAATCTTTTTCTTTCAAGAACATGACATCCTCATCATGGAAATCAAACTTGACAGATTGATAGTCATCTACTGGTTGGTGAGAAAGATAACCCGCCAGCACACTGCTTTTTATGGCCTTCTAAGTGTGGTACTCAATGTCATATTCAGACAATAACATTTGCCAACGAGCAATCCTTCCTGTGAGAATAGGCTTTTCAAAAATATACTTAATTGGATCCATTTTGGAAATCAACCAAGTAGTATTGTTCAACATATATTGTCGCAACCGCTTTGTCGCACAGGCCAGATCTCTACATTTCTTCTCAAATATAGCATATCGTGACTCACAATCAGTAAATTTCTTACTGAGGTAGTATATGGCATGTTCTTTCTTTCCTGTTTCATCTTGTTGTCCCAAAATACAGCCCATAGAACTATCCAACACAGTTAGATACATGATCAATGGTCTTTCTTCAATGAGAGGGAGCAAGATAGGAGGTTTAAGTAGATATTCATCGATACTTTCAAATGCCCTCTGGAAATCCTCTGCCCACACAAAACCTTGATCTTTCTTTAGCAACTTAAAGATCAGTTCACATGTTGCAGCCATGTGGGAGATGAATATGGAAATATAATAAAACCTTGATCTAATTTGCTTCTCAGTCCTTGGAGCAGGAATTTCTTAGATCTCCTTGACCTTATATGGGTCAACTTTAATCCCTTTCTTACTGATAATAAAACCCAACAACTTCCCTGATCAGACACCGAAGGTGCATTTATTAGGATTCAAGAGGATACAGTACTTCCTCAAACGCTGAAACAACTTCAACAAATATTCCACATGCCCTTCTTCGGTCTGTGATTTTGAAATCATGTCATCAACATATACCTCAATTTCTTTGTGTATCAGATCATGAAATAGGGTTGTCATAGCCCTCTGGTACGTTGCACCAGTGTTCTTCAATTCGAAGGGCATCACTTTGTAACAGAATGTTCCCCAGGGTGTGATAAACGTTGTTTTTTTCATGTCCTTAGGAGCCATTCTTATTTGATTATATCCGGAAAATACCTCCATGAACGAGAATACTTTAAATTTTGCTGTGCTATCAACCAACATATCAATATGCAATAATGGGAAATCATCTGTTTTACTATCTTTATTTAGATCTCTCCAATCTACCAACATGCATACTTTTCCATCTTTCTTTGGTACGGGCACAATTTTGGCTATCCATTGAGGATACATTGATGTCACGAGAAAACCGATATTTATCTATTTTAAGACCTCTTCTTTGATTTTGATGGGCGGGCACTCTGGCTTTAAAGGTAAAGGATACTCCATAATATTAGTATCTAGACCCGACATATCTTGGTAAGACCAAGAAAAGATGTCCACATACTCTTTCAATAGCTTAATCGACCTGCTCTTCACATCAGGGTGCAACAATGCTCCAATCTTAAATTCCTTTGGCTCTTCTTCTAAACCCAAATTAATTGTTTTCAATGATTGTTTATACGGCTGAATGGCATTTTCCTCGTGCTCAACAACCGTGAAACCTCTTCTGGAATCTCATCATATTCTTCTTCTTCCGTCCCAAACACATGATACACAAAGTTGGGAGAGGGTGCATGGTCACTGTATTAAATAGGTTTTTAGTTAATCTGCATATATGATTTATGATTACTTTTAGAAACTGACACACATATCAAGTGATCATGAAGATTTATTTTAATTAAATATTTTATTCAAAAGGTTTTTTATTATTACCATTTTCCATGAAAAAGCATAAAAATAAAACACACAATTTTGAGAATCAAAGACAACTTTTATTTATGATTTTAATGATCAAAGCAAACAGAAAAACTTATACAATATTAACTTTCGTCTTGGGCAAAATGAAATCTTTTTGCAAAGATAAACAAAAACAAATTACTTTGAGAGATCGATGAAAGATAGAACATCATAAGTGACCTAGTTCTGGATTCTGACTCAAGGCATCACATAATTTGGCACTTCCTGATCTTCTTCATCCTCCTCAATAGCATTAACTCCAGAAACAGTTGGATGGAGTTATCCTCCGCTGCAGAAAACATCATGATAGCTACTCATAGTAGACATTAGCTTCAAACTCTCTCCTTTTCCGTTTGTGATACAGTGGAAGAACCGACTGTTAATACTGGTTTTGCATTTGTATTCGCAAATGTTACAATAAGCAAGAGTCGCCACCGAATTTCCTTTTATCCAACAAAGGGAAGGGTGAAAAGAACAAAAAAAGACCTTTTTCTAGATTTTGAGTAAGGGGGGTAGATTATGGAAAGGGAAGGTGTTAGCACCCTTTCCATCTGTGGTTTTCCACAGGCTCTTAGGTACTTGCTCATTTTGAAATCTGTTTTCGTGTTTATGTATTTTGAAAGATTTTGTTTGCTTTATGATAACTCTTGTATCAGTCCTCAAGAGTGTGATAAAGCGTTTTTGAAAAAGAAGTTTTAAAGTGTGTAAGTGTAAAAAGTTGTTTTTGAGAAAGTACTTAAGAACTGTCTACCTACTCGAAAAAGGATGTTCTTTTCCTCCTACCCTTTAGATAGTTCTATCCTACTATTAGTGAAAAGGTATCCCTATCGTTTGATGTATGAGGGACAAGTGCAGGTTATTGTTATGGTCGTAGAAGGCAACATATAGTGATACCTTAGCAGTTCGAAGGGACTTTTATCATATATTCATAGGAAACATCGAGGGACAAGATCATTTCTCGTAGGCAACTAGAGGGACATTGAGGGACTATGATCTTAATGATAACTTTAACCGAGGGTCTTTGATAAGGGTATCCCTATGTTCGGGGGACATGGCCATTGTTTTTACGAAGGCAACAAGTGAAGTTATCCTAGAGGTGCGAGTGTGCAAATGATTCAATTCAGTTATTTATCTTGAAATTAGGGTTTTCTATCGTTCATTTTTATCTTTCCATACAATCCTATTAATCTAAGAATTGCATAAAATATAGTAGCTGAAGGTAAAGGCGGAAATGTAAACCTAGGCTATTACAGAGCTTTGGGGTAGTTACATAATAGTGAAGAGTGCGGAAAAGAAATCCTAAAACTATTACATCCCAGAAGAAATTACATGATGTGATCGGTGGATCTGGAACTGACTGTTTAACGCTGGTTCGCGAAATGTCGCGGAAGCAAGAGTCGCCACCGTCTTTTATTTTCTCCAAATGGAAAGGACAAAAGCACAGAAAAATTCCTTAAAGAGATTGCTCTCGGTTCGGGAGGTAGGTTATAGAAAGGGAAGGTGTTAGCACCCTTTCTATCCATGGTTATCCATGGGCTCTTAGATACTTGCTCAATGTGTTTTCAAAAAGGTTTGTTTGCTTTTCAATGTGGGTTTTAAAAAAGTTTCTTTGAAAAATTTCAGTTCGACTCGTACGTCAGAGTGTTTGAAAAATTTGCTTTGAAAGCTTTTGAAAAGTGTTGGTGTGAAAAGATTTCAGTTTGTTTTGAAGAGAGCAAGTATCCACGAGAACCTACCTACCCTAAGGAATTCGTCTGTGTAAATGTCCTTTGAAGTAGTGCCATCCCACCATTGAGAGGTAGGTAGCACCACCGTTGGAGGTGTTCGGGTCAATTCGAGGTTCGGGACATGGTGATCACCAGAGCAATAGGAAGACACCTTAGAAGCTACCCTCATGCCAGGTTCCCGGATCATGAGGACTTACTAAGACATCCTCTACTCGACGATCACCTTTCGAGGCAAGGCAACAGTGAGGCGTACCCTAGGGGTGGTGTGTGAATTTGTGTGTCATGTTCATTTATTTTTGTCTTGTCAGGTTATTGGTGATCTAACGTTTTGTTTTTATTTTTGTCATTCATTCTTGCATGCATTTATTTAACAGTTAAAAAAGTGCGGAAAGATAAAATTCCTAAACTATTACAAAGGCGCGGGTCCACATCGCCAAATTAAACCAGGACCCGATTTGACATAAAATAAAGAAATAAAATGCGGGAAATATAAAATGTCCGAGTTACATGGCTTGAGCAATTACATAATATTTGAAAGAAAATAAATGTGCGAAAGAAATAAAAATAGAACGTTCGAGGGCGTTGGACCCTTTAAAGAAATTAAATGAAATTAAAAATTAATTAATTATTTATTGAAATAAAAGAAGTGTTTTTTAGGTTTTTTTTGTATTTATGAAATAAAAAATTAAAATTAAAATTAAAAGAAACCCTAATTCTAAGTTATTTTTAATTATTTGAGAAAAATGTTAAAGTTTAACTTAATTTACTAAAGAATTTATGTACATGTTTATTTACAAAATAAATTAGTAGTTAATAATAATAATAATGAGAAAATTATTTATTAAAAAAAATGATGAAAAAGTTAAAAAAACCTAATTTCTACATATTTAATTTATTAAGAAAAATATTAAAGTTTTGAAACCTAAATTAATCTAATTAATTGTTTAAAGTTTATTTACAAAAATAATAATAGTAAAATTAATATTAATAAAATAAACATTTTTTTGATTTTCTGTATTTTATATTTATTATGAAAATTATTTTATGAAATTAAAAGAAAACAATTAAAAACAATTAAAAGAATAAAAGGGAAAAACAAATAAAAATTAAAAATTGAGCAAACCATAGGGGGTGTCTGGCCCAAGGGGAGGTTTTTTGAAGTATTGACTCCTGAGTACCGTGGTCTGCATTCTTTGGCCATTGGATTGAGTTTCATGCATAAGTTGTTCTACTTTGGCCAATTGGCTTTTGGCTTTTGGCTTTTGGCCATTTGTGTTCTGGCTTCAACGTTCCCTTAATCTCTGGCTTAATGTCTGCCTCGCCATGTATTGGTGTCATGCATAAGTTTTTCTAGTCTGGCCATTTGGCTTTTGGCTTTTGGCCTCAACGTTCCTTAATGAACCTGCCTGAGATCCTGTCTAAATCTGCAGTGTTGAATCTCACAAACACATCAAATAAAATCATAAAATGCAAATAAAGCCAATATATGAAAAAATTTAATGTTTAGGCACAATATGGCATGTATGAATGATTATACCCTTTTGATCATGGAGATCAAATCAACCTTACCCTTACTGGAAAAGTAGTGACATGAATGCTTTTATGCCCTTTGGATCATGGAGATCAAGCCAGCCTTACCCTTACTGAAGAAGTAATAAGATGTTGGTTTGTAACTGAGATGACTTTGTTTGTAGTGAGAGAGGAATTTGTAATAAGGATTTCAAGGTTTTAGGGTTCTTGAAAGAGTTTGATATTCCAACAGTGTTGTGGCAAGGTTTTTTCTCTTTTTTTCTCTTCCCTTTTTTTTCTTTTTTTTTCTCCCCCTGGTTTGTGTGACAAGAAGGTGATTATATAGTGGAAATTAGGGTAAAGAAAATGGGCTTTGAATGTGCAATTGGGCCTCCAATATTCACTTGAATTCGTCACTTTCCAGGCTAAATCGCAGGGACTTAAGTGCATTTTTTGAAGTTGAAATGTGAAAACAAAATGTAGCCGACATCGAGAACTAACTCCTGTCCGAAAATCGACTCAATCGGATAAACGGTGAATTAGTTATGAATTTTTGAAGTTTCAGCTCAGACAAACTTATTTTGGGCTCCAGTGTCGGCTCTGACACGTTCTTCAATAAAAAACTGGTATTGATCGGTGCATAATTTGGTCTCGACTTTTGAAGCAAAGTTGTAGATCTATGAGTCAGTGACCTTGTGTAAAAATATGAGTCCAATCCGATAAAAATTGACCGAGTTATGAATTTTCGAAGTTTCGGCTCAGATGAAATAATATTCAGCATTCAGGATTTTCAGCGTGTCACGCACTCTGAGCAAAAAACGAAGGCCTTTTGAATACCGTTTGAACTCAATTCCTTCTGTGAAAATGTAGTCAACTCAATTTGTGAAATTTTGGCACCGGAACCAGCTCGATACGATGAAAATCGACCAAGTTATGATTTTTTGAACATGACGCAAATAAACTTCTGTCACAAATTTTCTGCACGAAAATACTTGATAAATCCACATTTTTGAAGACCTTCTGATCGAAATTGGCTTCCAGCCGTGAGAGATGAAAACGTAGATAATGTCAAGACGGAATTTTGGCCACCGGAACGGGTTCAAAATGAGTCACGATCTTCAAGTTATGAATTTTTTAGCGCGGAAAAACTGCACTTTCAGCACATTTTTTCACCATATTTCTTCAAGAAAACTCGCACATTCGGATACCTTCTTTAAAGAATTATCTCTTGAGCCGAACCTGAATTTGAGAATATGTTATCAGAGATATCTTGGCGAAAGAATACCTGAATATGACGCGCCGGGTTGGACTTGTGAATTTTTCTTGGAATATTTTGAGAAATATGGGAGGGCAAATTTTGGGGTACAACAGTTGCCCCTGTTCAATCTTCTTAGACCTGAGGATGCAGATTGGCGGACGTGCCTTTCGTAATCCGAAGGTGGAAGATGATTGAACACTAGAGTGCCCAGAAATTTGCGCTCACATGTTAGCAGTGTGATGGGGGAATGGGCTTATAGATGCCATTTGGAGATTGCTGGATAGGATGATGGGCTTATAGATGCCATCTGGATGTTGATTGCGTAGGAGATTCCTTAGCGAGAACCTGCATACCTGCAAAAGAACAAATGAGTACCTGACACGTTGCAGGAGCTGGTTTTCAGATGCTTGGTATAGATGTGTCCTGACTGGTTACAGGAGCCGAGTCTGGAGCTTCAAACGGTGATGAATGAACCAGGGATGGTTACTGCCTTAGCAGGAATGGTAAGAGAACCTTGGGCGACTTGAACTTCAACAACGCTCGTTGAAAAAAATCTTGGGTGACTTTAACTTCAACAACGCTCGTTGAGAAAAGTCTTGGGTGACTTTAACTTCAACAACGCTCGTTGAGAAAAGTCTTGGGTGACTTTAACTTCAACAACGCTCGTTGAGAAAAATCTTGGGTGTCTTCTACTGGGATAAGAATCAGGGAGATCTTAGGGTCGATCTGACTGAACCAGAGGAGGTTTTTTGATAAGGATGTGATGAAGGAATCTGAGACGATTGCTACTCCAAATATATGATGAAGGAATCTGGGACGATTACTACCTCAGCAGGACGATGAAGGAATCTGGGACGATTACTACCTCAGCAGAATGATGAAGGAATCTGGGACGATTACTACCTCAGCAGAATGATGAAGGAATCTGGGACGATTACTACCTCAGCAGGATGATGAAGGAATCTGGGACGATTACTACCTCAGTAGAATGATGAAGGAATCTGGGACGATTACTACCTCAGCAGAATGATGAAGGAATCTGGGACGATTACTACCTCAGCAGAATGATGAAGGAATCTGGGACGATTACTACCTCAGCAGAATGATGAAGGAATCTGGGACGATTACTACCTCAGCAGAATGATGAAGGAATCTGGGACGATTACTACCTCAGCAGAATGATGAAGGAATCTGGGACGATTACTACCTCAGCGGGACGATGAGAGAACCTTGGGCGATTACTACCTCAGCAGAATGATGAAGGAATCTGGGACGATTACTACCTCATCAGAATGATGAAGGAATCTGGGACGATTACTACCTCAGCAGAATGATGAAGGAATCTGGGACGATTACTACCTCAGCAGGATGATGAAGGAATCTGGGACGATTACTACCTCAGCAGAATGATGAAGGAATCTGGGACGATTACTACCTCAGCAGAATGATGAAGGAATCTGGGACGATTACTACCTCAACGGGTAAAAACTTTTATCTGTTGATCGTTCTTTCCTGAAAAAGTAACGAATTAGTTGTATGCAATGTCATAATGCATGAATTGCCTGATTTTAAGATGTTCTCAAAAATAGATGAGATTGGGGGTGATATGATGCGTCTATGCATGCTATAATGATGTATGTGACGTTTTATGAATGTGTTTTTCGTCTAGGAAAGTAAATCCTTGACGGGTGCCGGGAAGTCGTATCCTGGGCTGATGTTGAAGAATAGATTTTGCTTCCGCTGGGGATGATAACTGCAAGAATACCGGTAGGAGAAGATGACTCCGTTGCGGAATAAACTTGGCAAATGGAGGATTCTGCGGGGAGAAAAGTACTCTGACGATCTTGCTGGGGAGCAACACTCTGTGGGGAGAGGTTTACTTTGTTAAGCTGTTGATAATAACTTTCCGGGGATACCCTTGTTTTGTTGGAAGTGCGAATAGACTTCGCTGGGGATAGGAAAGAACTACGTCGAGGACGCTCTTTCCGTGGCTTTTGGCTGAGGATAACCCAGTTATATCCTGTTGAGGAAATAACTCTTTGAATAAAGCCGGGAGACGCGTTCGTGCTCTGCGGGGATAAGCTTCCAGAATCTACTAGGGATAAGCTTACTGCTTGGAGAGATGGATTCCAACTTTCTTGGGGAAACTGGATGGGACTCTCTTGGGGGAGTATTGAACTGTATTGGTTATGTTCTTCAACGGAACTTACCTTGATACCTTGGAGGACAGAACAATCAGATTGCTTAGACAACTCTTTATTGCCCCTGTTTCTGATGTGGGAGAGGAAAATACCTGTGGAGGTGCTTGGTAGTTGTTGATGGACAAACCTTCCTCTGGTAGGCAAGTGACGAGATGACAGGTCATAGTCGTACGCTTTAATCCCTAACTTTTGCCTGGACCGCCCTTTCGGGTTTTCAGTCCACCGGGATACCCATTTTTGCCCAAGCCGCCTTTTCAGGTTTTCGACTTGCCGGGTGTACAGATTTTTTTCATTTCATCCCTTCATTTTGCCCGAACCCTTTTGGTTCGTCGGGAAGCCCTTATTTTTGCCTAGGTGTGTCAACCTAGCGGGTCTTTGATTATGCGTAGTACTTTTTTCGACTATGTCCGTGTTCTCAGAATGTTAGGGAGTTGCCCCTGTTTGGAAGTGTTTTGTCACCAGAAGATGTTTGATCAGGCAAGATTCGTTATTGAAATTCCCCAAGTGACTCAGGCGGAGATTTGCCCCAGGCCATTTTTGCCTTTGAGAGATTCTCCGAATCTTGACTGGGTTGCCCCAGATGATGGACCATGGTCATGTCTGCCCCTTGATTGGAAGTACTTTTGTTCACTAGGTATTCATCGTGCGAATTTCCCTGCTGTTCCAACAAAAAGTCATATGCAAACAAAGTTATGTTAAAAATGCAAAGCTTATGTCTGTCTTGAAGATTTTGAAAATGCATTCTTTTTTCATAAACAAGTGATGGTTTGTAAAACGTGATGTCAACTCCATATTTTACCGTAAGCCTTAAGGAGTCAGGATACCTTTCGTAACAGTATGCTTTCGAACTAACCCATGCTTCAGCTAGGACTTTTAAGGGTTATAACGTGGCCTGGTTCATGGTTTAAGAAACAAAGGATAAAGGCTCAAATTATTTGTACCCACCCGCTCTTCGTGATGTTCTTCAAACCTAAACTCAGTTGATCATACGTTAGACCTTGTTTGAGTCTTTGCTCTGATTTTCCGGTGATGGTTCGGATGTTGGCAGTTCGTTTTGATTAGGCAGTCATTTCCTTTTTTGTTGAGGGTTTGTAGGACCTCTTTCTTTTCTGATTTTTGTGTTATCCCTTTCTTTTTGCCTGAGCTGTTTCCTTTTTTGGAATTACAGTCAGCGGGATGCCCCAGTTTTGTAAGTCTCCTTCATGGGTTTTGACTTCTTGGGCTTTTCATTTATGATTTTTTTTTTTTATAATGACTGCCTGTCCTTTTGGTTGTTCTGAACCATCACTGTCTTTCTTTGTTTTGTAAGGACCTCTTTGGTGCCATTCGTTATGCACTTGGATCAACTGAGAGAACTACCCTGCCCCAGGTTATGATTAAAGGTTTTAATTTTTGAAAAGAAAAACTCCAACTTCTTAGGCTCAAAGGGGTTGACGAGGGATTATCTTCCTTATTACTCCACTGTTTAGGATTTAAAACAATGCCTGTACCTCATCAGCGGGGTCTGTTCAAAAGCATACTGTATATTATGGTATCGTTTTCGTCATCCTCCCTCAAGAGGCTTAGAATTATTTAAGATTAAGAGTTGACATCAGAAAAAATATGAAAACAATTTGCATATAGTGAATGCGAATATATTGATTCAAAATAGACATAAGCGATGCATTAATGTGATAACAATGTTTAACATGAATAAATGTTTGAACAATCAAAGAAAAATACAACTTGAACATTTGAATGGACAAAAGACATTCTCGATGATTTGGTGTAGGATCAGTGTTCAAACTCGACCTCCTTGGCGTCAATCAAATCCTGGATCTTGTTCTTCAAGGTCCAACAGTCGTCGGTGTCATGTCCAGGACTGTCAGAATGGTAGGCACATCTCACACCCGGGTTGTACTTGGGAGAGGAAGTGTCAGGATTTTGAGGAGGATCCTTTAGTGTGATCAGTTTTGCCCTCAACAATTGCGGTAATGCCTGAGACAAAGACATGTTGATGTCAGTATACTTCCTATCTTGATGCTTTATCCTACGCCTATTGCTCTTTCTTGGTTGAACGGGCGTAGGATCAGAAATCTGGATTGCCCCTACATCATGACGACCCTTTTTACCATGTATAGCATTAGACTCCTTCTTCCCACTGTGGAGCTTTTTCTGAGCATCAGCAGGTGCGGTTTCTTGAATCTTCCCCGTCTTGATACCAGCTTCGATTCTCTCCCCAGTCAAGACAAGATATGTAAACCCAGCAGCAGAATTCCCAATTAGGTGGTTGAAGAACGGACCAGATAGGGTCCCCAAGAACATGTCGACGAGCTCGCGGTCAGTCAGAGGTGGTTGTACCCTTCCAGCAAGGTCCCTCCATTTTTGAGCATACTCTTTGAAGCCTTCGCCTGTACCCATAGACATCCCCTGAAGCTGAGTACGCGTGGGAGCGAGGTCGGCATTGTACTGGTAGTGTTTGTAAAATGCAGTGGCTAAGTCTTCCCAGGTACGGATGTTGGCTCCATTCAGTTGATAAAACCACTCGAGCTGAGTCCCTGAAAGACTCTCTTGGAAGAAATGGATCCATAAGTTTTTGTCAGCTGTATAGGGCTGGATCCTCCTTGTATAAGCCCTGAGATGCAACTTAGGACAGGATGCCCCGTCGTATTTAGCAAAGGCAGGTACCTTGAATTTGCGCGGGATCACTACCCCAGAAGACAGACCTAGGTCCTCGAAGTCCAGGCCAGGCACCTTTTGTATCTCCATAGCACTGAGCCGGTCTTCCAACTGTTTGTACCTGTCCTCAGCCGGCGGGTACTGCTCGTCGTTGAAATCTGTCTCGTTGTCAGAGACCCCTGGACTAGGCACCTCTCTCTCATGGTGACTGCTTTCCCTTACAGACGGGGTAGTCCTCTCAGTTTCAGTCTGCGGTGTATTCCCAGATCTGCGCCTAGGGCTGAACAAGACAGTCCTCTTCTTCTTCTTGTCCTTCTTCAAGAGCAGAGCCTTCAGATCTTGTTGCCCCTGGGTCAAATTCATGATCAGCTCTTGGAACTGGGCGTTCTGAGCCTGGAGGTCCTTGATAGTCTGCTCGGCTGATGATTCAGGATTCATGACGATCGGCTGAAATAAACAGCGGAGAAGGGTAAGCAACCTGTCAAAGGGATACCTGCAATGCAATGAGATGTATGACATGCATGTAATGTTTTCAAGGGCCTCGCGGGGTAAACAGAGAAACTTTGTTAGCATTTGGAATCGGTAGCTTGACTGAAGGCACTGCATATTGTTGAGAGTCCTTCTTCAAGGGTCAAAGGCTCACCATATCCAGTGGGTCATAGCCCCTGATAACCTTGGCTAGAGGAAAATAAATCCTCTTTGCCCCTTGCTGGGATAATTGATTCACCATGACCTGCATCACAAGCCCTTGAGATCCTTGAAATGGGTTAGGATGTATGCAATGGTATGATGTCATGCTATGCATGGGGTAATGTGGATAAACCCTGTTATGAGTCCTCATTAAGGACTATAAACCAAAACCTGCAAGAAACTTGATAAACTTGTTATGAGTCCTGATTAAAGACTATAAACAGAACCTGCAAGAAGTTAGTACACCTTGTTATAAGTCCCAATTAAGGACTATGAACAAAACCTGCAAGACATTCGGTAAACTTTGTTATGAGTCCCAATTAAGGACTATAAACAAAACCTGCAAGAAACTCAAGGGTCAGATAATAAGCATGCAAGTAGTTCAAGTACGAAGGCACACAAGTCACACAAGAGAAGCCCTTAGAGTTTAGGCCAGCATGAGGTATAGGTATTACCCTCTTTCAGTTCGTTGGTTCATACCTGTCCTATCAAAGTAACCGGGTTCTTAGAGGATCCCAATATCATTGACTACCCTCAATCGGTCATAACTCCAGCATCACAATCTTTTCTTGCGGCCAGAACCATCGCGAGAGTTTAGCCTCAATGGGCGTAGCATACTGCTACTGTTCTAATGGCCAAGTTGTGTCATTTAAGGTTCTAAGGTCTGTTGGTGCTTAATGACTCCTTGGAAGACCCATATTCTCCCCGTTTCAACACGAGGGATATCGGTACAGACCAAGGCGCCACACCAACGTAGCCACTGCTTCACCCATGTCGGTATACGCCGGACAGGTCCCTCACAGCTTATGCTACCTAAACAGGGTATCCCCAGATCCGGGTTAGGATCTATGTAACTCCGATACAACCCACAATAATAAAGCAAGCAAAGAAGACAATTGAAAACACAGTTATGAACTAACCCTAAGGTACACCTCACTTTATAAAGGTATCCCCAGCAGAGTCGCCAGTTCTGTGATCGGTGGATCTGGAACTGACTGTTTAACGCTGGTTCGCGAAATGTCGCGGAAGCAAGAGTCGCCACCGTCTTTTATTTTCTCCAAATGGAAAGGACAAAAGCACAGAAAAATTCCTTAAAGAGATTGCTCTCGGTTCGGGAGGTAGGTTATAGAAAGGGAAGGTGTTAGCACCCTTTCTATCCATGGTTATCCATGGGCTCTTAGATACTTGCTCAATGTGTTTTCAAAAAGGTTTGTTTGCTTTTCAATGTGGGTTTTAAAAAAGTTTCTTTGAAAAATTTCAGTTCGACTCGTACGTCAGAGTGTTTGAAAAATTTGCTTTGAAAGCTTTTGAAAAGTGTTGGTGTGAAAAGATTTCAGTTTGTTTTGAAGAGAGCAAGTATCCACGAGAACCTACCTACCCTAAGGAATTCGTCTGTGTAAATGTCCTTTGAAGTAGTGCCATCCCACCATTGAGAGGTAGGTAGCACCACCGTTGGAGGTGTTCGGGTCAATTCGAGGTTCGGGACATGGTGATCACCAGAGCAATAGGAAGACACCTTAGAAGCTACCCTCATGCCAGGTTCCCGGATCATGAGGACTTACTAAGACATCCTCTACTCAACGATCACCTTTCGAGGCAAGGCAACAGTGAGGCGTACCCTAGGGGTGGTGTGTGAATTTGTGTGTCATGTTCATTTATTTTTGTCTTGTCAGGTTATTGGTGATCTAACGTTTTGTTTTTATTTTTGTCATTCATTCTTGCATGCATTTATTTAACAGTTAAAAAAGTGCGGAAAGATAAAATTCCTAAACTATTACAAAGGCGCGGGTCCACATCGCCAAATTAAACCAGGACCCGATTTGACATAAAATAAAGAAATAAAATGCGGGAAATATAAAATGTCCGAGTTACATGGCTTGAGCAATTACATAATATTTGAAAGAAAATAAATGTGCGAAAGAAATAAAAATAGAACGTTCGAGGGCGTTGGACCCTTTAAAGAAATTAAATGAAATTAAAAATTAATTAATTATTTATTGAAATAAAAGAAGTGTTTTTTAGGTTTTTTTTGTATTTATGAAATAAAAAATTAAAATTAAAATTAAAAGAAACCCTAATTCTAAGTTATTTTTAATTATTTGAGAAAAATGTTAAAGTTTAACTTAATTTACTAAAGAATTTATGTACATGTTTATTTACAAAATAAATTAGTAGTTAATAATAATAATAATGAGAAAATTATTTATTAAAAAAAATGATGAAAAAGTTAAAAAAACCTAATTTCTACATATTTAATTTATTAAGAAAAATATTAAAGTTTTGAAACCTAAATTAATCTAATTAATTGTTTAAAGTTTATTTACAAAAATAATAATAGTAAAATTAATATTAATAAAATAAACATTTTTTTGATTTTCTGTATTTTATATTTATTATGAAAATTATTTTATGAAATTAAAAGAAAACAATTAAAAACAATTAAAAGAATAAAAGGGAAAAACAAATAAAAATTAAAAATTGAGCAAACCATAGGGGGTGTCTGGCCCAAGGGGAGGTTTTTTGAAGTATTGACTCCTGAGTACCGTGGTCTGCATTCTTTGGCCATTGGATTGAGTTTCATGCATAAGTTGTTCTACTTTGGCCAATTGGCTTTTGGCTTTTGGCTTTTGGCCATTTGTGTTCTGGCTTCAACGTTCCCTTAATCTCTGGCTTAATGTCTGCCTCGCCATGTATTGGTGTCATGCATAAGTTTTTCTAGTCTGGCCATTTGGCTTTTGGCTTTTGGCCTCAACGTTCCTTAATGAACCTGCCTGAGATCCTGTCTAAATCTGCAGTGTTGAATCTCACAAACACATCAAATAAAATCATAAAATGCAAATAAAGCCAATATATGAAAAAATTTAATGTTTAGGCACAATATGGCATGTATGAATGATTATACCCTTTTGATCATGGAGATCAAATCAACCTTACCCTTACTGGAAAAGTAGTGACATGAATGCTTTTATGCCCTTTGGATCATGGAGATCAAGCCAGCCTTACCCTTACTGAAGAAGTAATAAGATGTTGGTTTGTAACTGAGATGACTTTGTTTGTAGTGAGAGAGGAATTTGTAATAAGGATTTCAAGGTTTTAGGGTTCTTGAAAGAGTTTGATATTCCAACAGTGTTGTGGCAAGGTTTTTTCTCTTTTTTTCTCTTCCCTTTTTTTTCTTTTTTTTTCTCCCCCCTGGTTTGTGTGACAAGAAGGTGATTATATAGTGGAAATTAGGGTAAAGAAAATGGGCTTTGAATGTGCAATTGGGCCTCCAATATTCACTTGAATTCGTCACTTTCCAGGCTAAATCGCAGGGACTTAAGTGCATTTTTTGAAGTTGAAATGTGAAAACAAAATGTAGCCGACATCGAGAACTAACTCCTGTCCGAAAATCGACTCAATCGGATAAACGGTGAATTAGTTATGAATTTTTGAAGTTTCAGCTCAGACAAACTTATTTTGGGCTCCAGTGTCGGCTCTGACACGTTCTTCAATAAAAAACTGGTATTGATCGGTGCATAATTTGGTCTCGACTTTTGAAGCAAAGTTGTAGATCTATGAGTCAGTGACCTTGTGTAAAAATATGAGTCCAATCCGATAAAAATTGACCGAGTTATGAATTTTCGAAGTTTCGGCTCAGATGAAATAATATTCAGCATTCAGGATTTTCAGCGTGTCACGCACTCTGAGCAAAAAACGAAGGCCTTTTGAATACCGTTTGAACTCAATTCCTTCTGTGAAAATGTAGTCAACTCAATTTGTGAAATTTTGGCACCGGAACCAGCTCGATACGATGAAAATCGACCAAGTTATGATTTTTTGAACATGACGCAAATAAACTTCTGTCACAAATTTTCTGCACGAAAATACTTGATAAATCCACATTTTTGAAGACCTTCTGATCGAAATTGGCTTCCAGCCGTGAGAGATGAAAACGTAGATAATGTCAAGACGGAATTTTGGCCACCGGAACGGGTTCAAAATGAGTCACGATCTTCAAGTTATGAATTTTTTAGCGCGGAAAAACTGCACTTTCAGCACATTTTTTCACCATATTTCTTCAAGAAAACTCGCACATTCGGATACCTTCTTTAAAGAATTATCTCTTGAGCCGAACCTGAATTTGAGAATATGTTATCAGAGATATCTTGGCGAAAGAATACCTGAATATGACGCGCCGGGTTGGACTTGTGAATTTTTCTTGGAATATTTTGAGAAATATGGGAGGGCAAATTTTGGGGTACAACACATGATAATGATAAAAAATGGGGAAAATAAAGCTACGCTATTACAGTGGAACGCGTCCTATACACTTTATCTAGGAAAATAGAAATAAGATGAAAATAGCAAAGAAAATGTTTTGGTGATTATTTATGAAAAAAATATTTATGATAATTAATTAAATAAACCTAAAAAACCTAATTAATTTTAATTAATAAAAAATGTTAATTTTGAAAAAAAGTTAATTGAAATACCTAAATCCTAATTAGTTTTAATTAATAATAAAAAAAAAGGTAGATTTTGAAAAAAAAGGTTAATTAAAAAAACCTAAAACCTAATTAATTTTAATTAAAAAAAGGCTAATTAAAAAAAACCTAAAATCTAATTAATTTTAATTAATAAAAAAATTGTTTTAAAAATGTTTATGTTTAATGATTAACAAAAAATGATTAAGTTTGCCAAAAAATAGATAGAGGAAGAAGCATGAATGGAAAATAGGGTTAGAAAATAAAAATAATGCAAATGTCAGGGGTGGGTGTTGAACCAAAGATTAACAAAGGTTTGTGAAAAATGTTAGGTTTTCTGAAAAAGGTTTTAAACAGAAAGATTGAAAATAGGTAAAAGGATAAATAGAAAGGAAGAAAACCAAAACCAATAGGGATGGATGTTGAACCCACGCCTTTAACCTCCTCAGGATGTCTGTCTTTCCATGCATTGGTTGTTGTTATGATCCGGCCTCAGTGTTTTGTAATAACCCTGCATGGGACCATGTCTAAATCTGTAGTGTTGAATCTCTTGAACACATTAAATAAATTACTATATCATGAAATACAAAGAAAGCAAATATATGAAATTTTGTAATGCTAAAACCGATATGGCATGTATGAATGCTTCTACACCCTTTTGATCATGGAGATCAAACCAGCCTTACCCTTACAGGAGAAATAGTGAGATGGGGGTTTATAACAAGGATGGCTTGTTTGTAGTGAGATGGGGGTTTGTAACAAGGATTTCAAGATTTGTAGGGTTCTTGAAAGAATTTGATATTTTGATAGGGTTGTGGAAAATATTTTTTTGTGTGTCCTGTTTGTGTGAAAAGAATGAGATTATATAATTGAAATTAGAGCAAAGATATGGGCTTTGAATATGAAATTGGGCCTCCAATAACAACAAGCAATAGTGAAGATTTTTATTCACTTGAGTCTGACACATTCCAGAATAAATCTCATGGACTTAAGTGCAATTTTTGAAGTTGAAATGTGAAAACAAAATATAGCCGACATCAAGAACTAACTCCTGTCCAAAAATGGGCTCCATCGGATAAACGATGAATTAGTTATGACATGGAAATGTAGTGATCCAGAATAAACTTGCCATGCCATCCCTTCCAAAACAACTTCAATGGTGAAGCTTGGACTTCTCATGTTTCATTGACTAGGGCATGGAAATAAACTCATGAACCCATGGAGCAACTTGCTAAGCTTCATTGCCTTTACCTACATTATTAACAAGTAAGACAAACCAACATTGCATTTTATTAATTAAAATAAAAATCAAGACAAAATATTCATGATCACAAAAGAAAACAAGTCAAGGTGCTAGGTGATTCCTCAAAGAGCAAAGCTAAAGATAGGAGAGGTGAACCAAAAGCCCTAATGTGATTTTGTTGTGATTGAATTAACATGGTATAATGAGGGGATCTTCGGGGCAAAAATTGGGGTACAATAGCTTGCACGATTTCCCTTGATATAATCAGCATATTTTGTCCATTATTTAATAGGAAAATGATTTTAAATCAAATCTTATATTATTTCCATTATTTATTTATTTAACTTTGAATTTTAATGAATAAAATATCCAAATAAATAGCAATAATAATAATAGAATAATGCATGGGTGGGCTTAGAGGTTGCGAACCATGTTAAGAATAAGTTTCAAACATAAAAAGAAAGGCCCATTTGGAAAAATTCCAAGTTAGCTCAATATTTGCTTCATGCAATTTTCCAAAAAGAAAGGCCCATTTGTAATTTTTAGAGAGCTTAGGGTGTCCTTTAAACAACCATTTCGGTTTCATCTCAATTGAATCTTCCATGTTCATGTACCAAGCTTTGATCCAAAAGGTGTTTTTGTTGACTTTTTGAAATGACCCATAATGTATAAGCTTGTATCTTTAAATTGGTGCATTTCTTGAACTTGAGGGCTGAAGATAAGTGTATGGAATTGGATTATATTCAAAATGAGATTTCATGGAAAAATTTCTAATAAAGTATGAGAAAGTTATGACTGGTCAAAGTTTGGTTGACTTTTCCTATAAAAACCCTAATCGACAATTTTTTACTTTTAATGAATTAGGAGCACTTCTTGAGGATTCATGATCAACCGTTAATCAAACGATGGATATCACTTAAAAATGTTGACGTTGACCAAAAATCCTTAAGTTTGACTATATATAGGCCACAACTGATATTTGACCTAATATAGTTGATTTTCAGGCATTTGAGCAGTTGAATAAGCAAACATGTCGTGCAAGGCATGAAATTTAGCATGGATAATCTTGAGAACATATTAGGACCATGGAAAACATTTGAGACCTTTGGAGATCACACATCTTGATGAAAATTGAAACCCTAGTTTGAGGCTCATTGCCTTAGGAGGAAAATTTGCCTGGTCAATTCTTGGTCATCCTTGAGCAAGTTGGGGACCCCAATGGGCATGCCTTGAGTAAAATTAGAGGGAAAATTTTGGGGTACAACAGCTTCCCCTGTTCAATCTTCTTAGACCTGAGGATGTAGATTGGCTGGTCCGCCTTTCGTGATCTGAAGGTGGAAGATGATTGAACACTAGGGTGCCCAGAAATTTGCACTCGTCTGAAGTGATACTGTTGGTGGATAATATCGGGAATGAGCTTACAGATGCCATTTGGAAAATATGATGGAAGACTGTCGGAGATGGGCTTAAATATGCCATCCACAGGACATGACGAAGAGTCGTCGGAGATGGGCTTATAGATGCCATCCAAAGTAGATGCTGACTTCATAAGAAGTCTCTTTGTGGGGATTCCTGTTCCTGCTGTCTAAGGAGGAGTCTGCTGGGGAATGTTTTGGGGGAATAGAGTCTAGGAGCTTCGGTCGTCGGTTACTCTACTGGGAGTTATCTCTTGACTGGAGAGACAAAAACTAGTTGTTATCTGGTCGGGATTCAGGCTTCACAATCACTTGCTAAGGATAATGAGGCTGATTGTTATCCTGTCGCATTCCAGGCTTCACAGCGACTTATCGAGGGATATGAAATTAACTGCTATTTGGTGGGTTCCAGGCTTTGTAGTAATTGTAAACATTGAAATGTTATCTGGTCGCCTTCAGGCTACAACTTGAATCTGAGGTATACCATTATCTAGTCGGGTCCAGGCTCCGGTGTCATATGTTATACTATCATTCGGTCGGGTCCTGGCTTCATAGTAATTAATAAACTGCTATATGGTCGCACTCCAGGATTTACAGTATCTTTAACTTGATAAGAATCAAGGAAATCTTAGGGTCGATTTGACTGAACCAGAGAAAGTATCCACCGAAAATGAATCAGAATAAATCATTGGTCGATTTAAATTGAACCAGTAGAGGTCTTGAGTTATCTTTAATAGGAATAGAATAAGAGAAATCTTAGGGTCGATTTGACTTAACCGGAGAAAGTATCTATCGGAAAAGAATCAGAATAAATCATTGGTCAATTTAAACTGAACCAGTAGAGGTCTTGAATTATCTTCAACTAGAATAGAATCAGGGAAATCTCATGGTCGATTTGATTGAACCAAAGAAAGTATCTATCGGAAAAGAATCATAATAAATCATTGGTCGGTTTAAACTGAACTAGTAGAAGTCTTGAATTATCTTCAACTGGAATAAAATCAGAGAAATCTTAGAATCGATTTAACTGAACCATAGAAAGTATCTACTGGAAAAGAATCAGAATAAATCATTGGCCGATTTAAATTGAACCAGTAGAGGTCTTGAATTATCTTCAACTGGAATAGAATCAGAGAAATCTTAGGGTCGATTTGACTAAATAAGAGAAAGTATCTACCGGAAAAGAATCAGAATAATTCATTAGTTGATTTAAACTGAACTAGTAGAGGTCTTGAATTGTCTTTGACTGGACAAGAATCAGAAAAATCTTAGGGTAGATTTAACTGAACCAGAGAAAGTATCCACTAGAAATGAATCAGAATAAATCATTGGTCAATTTAAACAGAACCAGTAGAGGTCTTGAATATGATTTTCTGAAGAAAATGCTGGAATAGCCTTTCATCAGAGTTAGCCTTTGAAAAGACTGTCAGGTTATATAATTAGTTTGTGATGTTTGTTGATTGATCTTTCATGAAAACGTAAAGAGTTAGTCGTATGCAATACCTTGATGTATGGAATGCCTCGTGTAATGATGTTCTCAAAATAAATGATATTGTGCTGTATGCAATATATATGCGTATGCCATGAACAGGGAATGTTGTTGCGACATTTCCTAGTCTGGGAAAATAAATCCCTGACTGCTGTTGGATAGATGAGGAAAGTGATTCTTTCATTTCCGCTGGAAATGATGGATGGAGATGATTTTCCGGGGATTTCCTCTTTCCCTTTAGGGATACTCTGCCGAGGATCTTTGACTTCTGCTTGAGAATCCTCCGCTGGGGAGAAGATGCTCTGTTGGAAAATCTTACCAATGTAGAGAAATAAACTCCGTTGGGGGATGGACTTCTGCAACTAGGGGAATAAACTCTACCGAGGGTGAGGCTTTATAAACTGTTTGAGATTTTAAAACTTAGCTGGGGAACATGGATTTCAGTTCTCTGAGGGAACTTTGCTGGAGGAGGTGACTCCTGTTTGGGGAAGAAGAGTTCAAAACTTTGGTTGTTTTCACTCGGTGGGGACATAAACATCATTAAGACATATGATGAAGATGTAGCGGTGACTTTGCGGTAGGATGACTCTGCCTTTGTACCTGCTGGAGAACATAACTGCAGGGACTACAAATGGCTTTTTGGACTTTGTCCCATTTCTTAAAGTCATTAGCAATTGTCTTTCTATTTTTTATGCAAGTATTTGTAAACAGTAACCATATTCAAATGCATATGTAAAAAATAATAACTGGACGTTTTTTGCAAAACAAAACATAACGAAAATTTTTGTACTTTCAAAAAAATGATTTGTATTGATTTTGAAGTTTGCCTATAATAGGCATTTTTTGTACAAACAGACTGACATTCTAGTAGGAGAATGTCGTTGTGAAAATGAAAACTATACAAAATAGTGTACAAAGGGAAAACAACTATGTGTAATAATCCCATTGAGTTTCAATTCTGTTATTGCCCTTATTTCCTTGAGCTTCTCATCACTTTGCTACTTGTCCGAAGTTGACTGGATTGATGGGTACCATTTGAGCTAGATAGTTGATACTGAAGTCTGGTTGGAAGGTGATCCAATGGGATATAGTTATACACTTTAAATCCCTAACTTTAGCCTGGACCGCCCTTTCGGGTTTTCAGTCCACCGGGATACCCTTTTTTTCCCAAGCCGCCCTTTCAGGTTTTCGACTTGCCAAGTGTATAGATTTTTTTTGTATTTATCCCTAATTTTAGCCCGAACCCTTTTGGTTCGCAGGGATACCCTTATTTTTGCCTAGGCCAGTCAACCTAGCGGGTATTTATTCATGTGTAGTATCTTTTAACTATGTTCGCGTTTAAAGGGTGAGGAAGGTCGTCACCATCCATAGTGGTCAAGATCATGGCTCCACCAGAAAATATGTTCTTGATTACAAATGGGCCTTCGTATGTGGGAGTCCATTTGCCCCTGGGATCACCTTGTGGTGGATGATGCGCTTGATTACCAGATCACCAACTTGATATACTTGACATCTGACCTTCTTGTTAAAAGCCTTGATCATACGCTTCTGGTACATCTGACCATGACAAACAACCGCTAACCTTTTTTCATCAATCAGGTTCAGTTGGTCATGTCGGGTCTGGATCCATTCATCTTCGTTCAAGCCTGCATCATTCATGATTCTCAAAGAAGGGATCTGGACCTCAATAGGTAGGACAACCTCCATACCATACACCAGAGAGAAAGGTGTTTCTCCTGTTGTCGTACGTGCTGAGGTGCGGTAACCATGAAGAGAAAATGGTAACATCTCATGCCAGTCTTTGTATGTCCCCATTATCTTTGGATGATCTTCTTAATATTCTTATTAGAATCTTCCATAGCGCCATTCATCTTCGGCCGGTACGGAAAAGAGTTATGATGCTGGATCTTGAATTGCTTATAGAGTTAGATGATCATAGTGTTGTTGAGATTTGTACCATTATTTGTAATGATTCATTCGAGGATACCATACTGACAGATAAGGTTATGCTTGGTGAACCGCGCCACAACATTCTTGGTAACATAAGCAAATGAGGCAGCCTCAACCCATTTCGTGAAGTAATCAATGCGTCCCAGTGACATCTAGACTCCCTACAGAGTAGAGACAACTAAAGTTTTGACATCGGCTTCCTCAGACAGGAGTTACTATCCCCATCCAGGTTCCTTCAGAAAATTGTCATCCATATTCCCCGTCCGAATTTCATAATCGCAAGCGGGACATGAAGTTTTCTCCCGAGCAGAGTTTATTTCTCTGAATATAGAATCTCAATCCCCGACTGAGTTTATCCCTTCAGCTACGGAAGTTCATCCTCTAACAGAGTAATGCTCTCGCAGATTTATTCTCAAACATAGTCTCTCCCACGGCAGAGTAGCTGTAAACAAGGAGCAAATCTCCAGCATAGTCATCTCCGTTCACCATCCCCAGCGGGAGTACAAGAACCTCTTTTTCTACGACGGTCAGGAATTCAATTTCCAGTACTCTCCAACAGCAATCAAGGATTTATTTCCCCAGACTCGGACGTGTCACAATAGCATTTCATGTTCATACATCATGACATGCGCATACATATTTCATACAACATAATCTCATTTATTTCGAGAACATCATCATACAATGCATTTCATGCATCACATTAATCATGTAACTTTTCAAGAAAGATGGTTATCATCAACAATTTCCAGCAGGTCCAAGATTAGCTCCTGAAACTAAATAGAGTAATTATCTGCGCGACCAGATGCAACTTTAAACGGGTTTGTCACGAAGTAATCTTACATGGGTTTCTCCTAAATACAGCTTCACACAGGTTTATCTTGAAAAAATCTTACATGGGTACCTTCTCACACATTTCCAAATAAAGTTTCACAGGAACTCATCCCGAAGGAATCTTACCCAGGTTCCTCCTGAATCCCTACACGGACTTATCCCGAAGCAACCTTACCTAGGTTCCTTCTCTGTTCAGATGATGTTTTACCCAAACACCCCATGAAGCAACCTTACCTAGGTTCCTTCTCGGTTCAGATGCAGTTTTACCCAAACTCCTCACGAAGCAACCTTACCTAGGTTCCTTCTCGGTTCCAATGCAGTTTTACCCAAACTCCTCATGAAGCAAGCTTACCTAGGTTACTTCTCGATTTCGATGTAGTTTTACCCAAACTCCTCACGAAGCAACCTTACCTAGGTTCCTTCTTGGCTCAGATGCAGTTTTACCCAAACTCCTTACGAAGAAACCTTACCTAGGTTCCTTATTGGTTCCAATGCAGTTTTACCCAAACTCCTCACAAAGAAACCATACCTAGGTTCGATCTCGGTTCAGATGCAGTTTTACCTAAACTCCTCACGAAGCAACCTTACCTAGGTTCCTTCTCAGTTCAGATGCAGGTTCACCCAAACTCCCCACGAAGTAACCTTACCTAGGTTCCTTCTCGGTTCCAATGTAGTTTTACCTAAACTCCACACGAAGCAACCTTACCTAGGTTCCTTCTTGGTTTAGATACAGTTTTAACCGAATTCATCTTGAAGTAACCCTACGACCCAGGTTCCTTCCCATAAGCCCTACTATCCAGGCTTTCATCTTGAAGTAACCCCACGACCCAGGTTCCTTCTCATACCCCTACTATCCAGGCTTTCATCTCGAAGTAACCCTACTATCCAGGTTCCTTCTCATAGCCCTACTATCCAGGATTTCATTTCGAAGTAACCCTACGATCTAGGTTCCTTCCCATAAGCCCTACTATCCAGGCTTTCACTTCGATGTAACCCTACTATCCAGGTTCCTTCTCATAGCCCTACTATCCAGGCTTTCATTTTGAAGTAACCCTACTATCCAGGTTCCTTCTCATAGCCCTACTCTCCAGGATTTCATCTTGAACTAACCCTACTATCCAGGTTCCTTCTCATAGCCCTAATATCCAGGCTTTCATTTCAAAGTAACCCTACGATCTTAGTTCCTTCCCAAAAGCCCTACTATCCAGGCTTTCATTTCGAAGTAACCCTGCTATCCAGGTTCCTTCTCATAGCCCTACTATCCAGGCTTTCATTTTGAATTAACCCTACTATCCAGGTTCCTTCTCATATCCCAACTATCCAAGCTTTCATTTCGAAGTAACCCTACTATCCAGGTTCCTTCTTATAGCCCTACTATCTAGGCTTTCATTTCGAAATAAACCTACTATTTAGGTTCCTTATCATAGCCCTACTATCCAGGCTTTGATTTTGAAGTAACCCTACTATCCAGGTTCTTTCTCATTTCCCTATTATCCAGGCTTTCATTTCGAATTAACCCTACTATCTAAGTTCCTTCTCATAGCCCTACTATTCAGGCTTTCATTTCGAAGTAACCCTACTATCCAGGTTCCTTCTCACAGCCTTACTATCCAGGCTTTCATTTCGAAGTAACCCTTCTATCCAGGTTCCTTCTCTTTTATCTCCAGACAACAGTTTACAACACTGTAAAACCTGGACCCGACCAAATACGGTCAATTTCACATTTCCCCAGTAAGTCGCGGTGCAGCCTGGACCCTAACCAAATATGCCGCTTACTCCCCATCTCCTCAATAGGGAGTTAATTTCCCAGTAGAGTAGTGGACAACCGAAGCCCCTATACTTTATCTCCTAGGACATAAACCAACATTCCCCGGTAAAGCCCCTCTCAACGGCCGGTATAAGAATTCTCGAAAAGGTATCTCTTATGCAGTTGATATCTTTTCCGGATGGCATATTTAAGCCCATCTCTGAAGATTATCTGTCGACTTCCAAATGGAATCTGTAAGCCCGTTCCCGATATGACCAATCAGTGTTACTTCATGCGAGTGCAAATTTATGGGCACTTTACTGTTCAATCATATTCTACCTTGAAATCATGAAAGGCAAACCAGCCAATCTACATTCTCAGGTTTAAGAAG
Source organism: Vicia faba (assembly GCA_948472305.1). Taxonomy (NCBI): domain Eukaryota; kingdom Viridiplantae; phylum Streptophyta; class Magnoliopsida; order Fabales; family Fabaceae; genus Vicia; species Vicia faba. The sequence goes on along the minus strand of OX451738.1, from coordinate 923,679,840 downwards.
ATTGAAAAGGGGCAGTTGTTGTACCCCAAAATTTGCCCTCCCATTTTACTCAACATATGTTCATTGAATTCCTCAACTTGCCCAAGGATGCCCAAGGATTGATCAGGCAAATGCTCTCCTAAGACAATGAACCTCAAACTAGGGTTTCCATTTTCATCAAGATGGGTGAACTACAAAGGTCTCAAACCTTTTCCATGGTCCTAATATGTTCTCAAGATCATCCATGCCAAGTTTCATGCCTTGCACAAGAAGTTTGCTCAGTCAACTGCTTAAATGCCTGAAAATCAACTATGTTAGATCAAAAGTCAACTTTAACTCACATACAATCAAACTTCAAGATTTTTGGTCAACATCAACATTTTAAAGTAATACCCATCATTTTATCAAGGGTTTATCATGATTCCCCATGGAAATGCTCCTAATTCATCAAAACTCAAAAGTTGCTAAATTAGGGTTTCTTAGGAAAAGTCAACCAGACTTTGACCAAGCATAACTTTCTCATACTTTATCAAAAATTTCTCGTCCAAGGCTCATTTTTAAGAGAATCCAATTCCCTACAACTCATCTTCATCCCTAAAGTTCATGAAATGCACTCATGAAAAAGATATAAATTCATACATTATGGGTCCCTTTCAAAAGTCAACAAAAACACCATTTGGGTCAAAGCTTCTTACATGAACATGGAGGATCCAATTGAGATGAAACCAAAAGGCTTGTTTAGGGGACATCCTAAGCTTTCTAAAAAGTCCCAGAACACCCCCTTAGGATCAAAATTTAAGGAGATATGCATTGTCAAAGTTGGCCATTTTTGGAAAATTGTCAAAAGTCAACAATACCACAAATTGCATTTTTTGTCAAATGGGCCTAACTTTTTATGCTTGCATCTTACTTCTAACATGGTCCATGACCCAAACACTCCCACATATCATTGGATTTATATATTTAATTTATTTTGATTTTAATCATTTAAAAAATCAAATTAAATCAAATAAATGATATAAATTAGTAAAGATTTGTTTTTGATCTGATTTTGAATAGAATCACAATCCAATTATGCTGTCAAACAAAATCAAATCGTGCAAAGGGTGATTGGGATGAGAATGGCATGATTTGTCTTGATTTAGGAAGAAATAATGGAAAGAGGAAATCAAATCCAATCTTCATAATTTTCAAATATTTGAATACAATTTGTTGACCTAATTCAGTGCACTACATATACAGAACAATTCCCAAGCACAAAAAAGAGGATTGACCACGTGAAGCTGCCAAGACAAGTTACCACTTTTTTTCCAAAAAGTCTCAAGACGGATTCCATATTAGAGCCATCCTCAAGGAGATTTAAGGATTGCAACACGTTCCTGGACACCTACAAAATCTTTTCCAACCATTTGCTCGCCTTAAGACGCCCAGAATCAGCCTCCACATCTCTCACGGTTTTCTATATTTCTTGAATTCGATTTTGGTTATTTGCGCATGGTTAACATTTTTTAAGCATACCTTCATGTTTATATTGTCATTTGGAACATATTGGTATGATTAATTATAAGTTGTGATGCATATATGGACAATTGCCATTATTAGGGTTTATGCTTGCATTTTAGGGCTTTATTATACAGGTAAAATTACGGCCAAATATGGGCACCATCATGCTCACGAGGTCAAACTGGGTGGATTTGCATGCTTAGATTTCATTTATCTTGTTTGTTTGAGATTTTTTGAGATGTGCAGGTTATGGTTACAGTCAATGAACCGTAGGTAAAAGCCTTTACCTAATACAACAGTACTGGGGAAGAAGACGACTGTGTGGCAACGTCTCATTGGACCATTTGAATATTAGCGCGTTTTTCTGGACATCACGGGTTTTTCCCTTATATTATTTTTATTTGATTATGTATATAAATTAACATCCAGCACGGATGGCATGAGGTGAACGTGTGAAACGGAGGACCTGGGTTCGAGCCCAGGTCTAGATCTTTTATATTTTCTGAATTCCTTATTCCATATCCAGCGTACCTCATAACCCAGCGTCCATCATACGTCCTAAGATCTCACCATCAGATCAATCTCCAGTCAGATCCAATGCATCAGGATTGCATCCACATGGTGCACCCTCTGAAGATAGCAACATGGAATCCCACGTTGGGCATTTGGGCCATCATCCTGGGCCTTTATAAATTTTGGCAATGCACCTCCTAAATTGCTTCTCACAATCAGGCCCGCTTTCTTTCTTTTTTAAATTTCTTTATTTGTTTTTTTAATTTGTTGTTTTAATTATTTTCACAAAAAATCATTGTTTTTATTATTAAATCATAAAATCATAAAACTACAAAAAAATATTGGGTTTAGTTTTTTTTCATAAAATATTTAATTGCATTAATTAATTAATTTAATTAGGTTAACTTAAATTCTTTTTTCCATAATTAAAATTAAATAGAAATTAGGTTGATTTGCAAGATTAATTACTTTTCTCCAAAAAAATCCAAAATTATATTTTCTTTATTCACCAATTAATTGTTTCTGAATTCAATTCCCCATTTAATTTACTCTCGCGCGTATTTATTTCATTATTTTTACCATTAATGTAATTGCTCCGAGTTTGTAATAGATAATTAGGTTTACTATTTCGCATTTACTATTTTCCCCGGTTTTTTTGATTATGTAATCCCCCACTCCAAGGCCTTGTAATACCTAGGGTTTTAATTTCTCGCACTTTAATTTCCGCAATTATAAATTGCCTAGATGTATGGATAATAGGCTTGTGTGAAAAGAAATAATGTTTAAAACAGTAGATAACCCTAATTGTGTGAAGATGACATTAACTGAAATCAAACACTTGCACATATGCACCCTTAGGGTATACCTCACTTGGTTGCTTTGGAAAATAATGGTCATGTCCCTCAAATGTAGAGATGTCTTAGTAAAGACCCTTAATTCTAAAGTCGCCATAAAGATCATGGTCCATAACGTCCATCGAGTTGCCAACGAGAAATGATCTTATGACGATAATCCCTTCAAAATTCTAAGGTATCTTTACTTGTTTCCTTCAGCGACCATTTCTTCCCTTCGAATGTCTCTTAAAAACTCCAACAATAGGGATACCTACTCCTTAATAGTAGGATAGCACTGTCTAAAGGAAACGAGAACGAACAATATTTTTTCGAGTAGGTAGAACATCTTAAGTACTTGCTCAACTAAATTCTTTCCCACAAACACTTTCAAAACAATTTCAAAAACCACTTCGTCACGCTCTTGAGGACCAATACAAGAGTTATCATGAAGTTAAACAAAACGTTTTGCAAAACACACATAAGCAACTTAAAAAATGAGCAAGTACCTAAGAGCCCGTGGAAAACCACGGATAGAAAAGGTGCTAGCACCTTCCCTTTCTATAATCTACCCCCCATACTCAAAAACTCTCGAAAAAATGTTTTTTCTGTTCATTTCCCTTTCCTTTGTTGGATGAAATAAAAGTCGGTGGCGACTCTTGCTTACTGCTCATTTGCAAATACAAAATGCAAACCAGTATTAAACTGTCGGTTCTGCCACCGTATCACACCTTTTCACTTCGTGGAACCAAGGTTTCTGTGTTACCCCTTCAGTATCGATTTCATAGCAATAAGTTGGTTAATCTAATATCTCAATAGGGATCTGAGAAGCCTCATTATCCCATCTGATCTGGACCATGGATGACATAGTAGCTAGCTTGTCCACTAACTGATTCTCTTCTTGTGGAAAATGTTCAAAGGTGACTTCTTCAAGGTGTGGAATCAGTGTCAACACATGTTCTTTGTAAGGGATAATTAGGATGCTTCGTGTCCCACTCTCCTTTGATTTGACTTATTACCAAGGCCTAATATTCGAAAACACTCAAGAAATTGATTCTTAGGTCAATAGCAGCTTTGAGACCCATAATGCATGCTTCATACTCAGTCATATTGTTGGTACAATTGAAACATAGTATGGCAGTGAAAGAATTATGATAGCCCTCGGGAGATATGATTACAACATCGATGCCATTGCCAAGTGCGTTGGAAGCTCCTTCAAAAACCATAGTCCATCGGGATCCTTTCTTAGGTCCTTCACCCGGTCCAGGTTCTTCACAATCAGTCACTAATATAATATTCTCATCTGGGAATTCAAAGTTCATGGATTAGTAGTCGTCCACGACCTGATGAGCCAAATGATCAACTAATACACTTCCCTTGATTGCTTTATGGGTTGTGTATTGAATATCGTATTCAGTCAGAACCATTTTCCATCTTGCTATCCTTCCGCAGAGAGCGGGCTTCTCGAAGATGTACTTGATAAGATCTATCTTAGATATCAACAAGGTAGTGTGAGTCAACATATACTGTCTTAGTCGGCGAGCAGCCCATGCTAAAGCGCAACAAGTTTTCTCGAGCAGTGAGTATCTTGTTTCAAAGTCACTAAACTTTTTGCTAAGGTAGTATATTGCATGCTCTTTTCGACCAGACTCGTCATGCTACCCCCGCACACACCCCATTGAATTGTCTAACACTATTAAGTACATTATCAAAGGTCTTCCTTCAATCAGAGGCATCAGAATTGGAGGCTCTTGTAGGTATTCCTTGATTTTGTCAAAGGTAGTATGGCATTCGTCATTCCACTTTACCACTTGATCTTTCTTCAGGAGTTTGAAGATTGGCTCACAAGTAGTAGTTAGATGGGAAATGATCCTGGCATTATAATTTAGGAGTCCCAAGAAACCTCTAACTTCCTTCTCAGTGTGAGGATCCGACATCTCTTGTATAGCTTTTTCCTTTGCAGGGTTTATCTGCATACCCTTGTCACTGACAATGAAACGTAGGAGTTTACCAGACCTTACCCCAAAGGTGCACTTGTTCGGATTTAGCCTCAACTTGTATGTCTTCAGTCTATCAAACAGCTTTTGCAATGGTTAATGTTCTCTTCTTCTGTTTGAGATATGGCTATCATGTCGTAAACATAGACCTCTATCTCATTGTGAATCATGTCGTGGAACAAAGCTACCATGGCTCGCTGATAAGTTTCCCTAGCATTATTCAATCCAAATGGCATCACTTTGTAACATAAAGTGCCCCATTGTGTGACGAAGGTTGTCTTCTTCATGTCTTCGGGTGCCATATTCATCTGATTGTAACAAGAGAATCTGTCCATGAAGGAGAAGATCTTATGCTGTGTGGTGTTGTCAATTAGAACATCGATGTAGGGAAGCGAAAAGTCATCCTTGGGGCTTTCCATGTTCAAGTCTCTGTAGTCCACACACATATGTACCTTTACGTCCTTCTTAGGCACCAGAAATACGTTAGCAACCCATTATGGATAGGAGGTGACAGCTAAGAACCCAATGCTGAACTGTTTCATCACTTCTGCCTTGATATTCTCTGACATTTTAGGATGCATACGATAGATGTTCTACTTTACTGGAGGGCAGTCCTCTTTAGTTGGCAGATGATGAACCACAATATCAGTGTCAAGTCCTGGCATGTCTTCATATGACCAAGAAAAGATCTCAACATAATCATGCAACATCTGTATCAATCGCTTTTTGACACTATGCTCCATGTTTGCACCTATCTTGACATCTTGTATGTCCTCTTCTGTACCCAGGTTCACTGTCTCAACTGGATCCTCATGAGGTTGTATAGCCCTTTCCTCCTATTGTAACAGTCTAGCAAGTTCTCGTGGTACCTTACAATCTTCCTCACCTTCGTCCTCAGCTTGGTTGATCAGTTTTCAAACTCATAACCGGCAATAGCAAAACCTTTACCAATGGGATCCAGAGTGGATATGGATCAGGAGTTTGATATGTGAGTGGGTTTAAGAGCATAGCTATATTAACAAAGTAAAAAGTAGAAAAGAAAGACAGATATCACAAAATGTGTATGCAAAACGCCCAATGCTTTATTAATGACATATGAGATTGAAAATGATAACCCTCACAAATAAACCATTGTGCCTAGGGTAAGACACAAGGCCATACAGTTTTATATTTTTCATTTATTACATATCCGAAAACAAGAAAGACAATTACTCTTAAATAAAAGTAATCGGCAAAAAGTCTTTAGCTGTCCAGTTACTAGGTCCACCATTGGAAGTAGGGAAAATCCAGCTGTCCATGTTATAGTCACCATCACTGTCTTCTAAAGCGTTGATCCCATGATTGCTGATACATGAGGGAGGTCCTCTGGCGCGAGCACGATGAACAACCCTTTGATCCTCTGAAGTGAAACCATAACCAAACTTGTCAGATTTGTATGGAATGTCAAGGAGCTTGCCCCAAATGGTACACCCACCTTATTCAATGACTTCCTTGGAATCCTTGAGTGAAGCCATCTTCAATGGAGGTCTGGTGATCTTCGGCATACTGGTAACATTCTCGGTTGCATCCATGGTATGAGGCACCTCTTCAAAGTTCTGACAAGAGGTCTCGATGAATTCTCCATCCATTTCCACATATCTGAAAGATTTCACGTGGCTTACCATGTATTCCCCGTCACCATGCACTGTGACAATCTTTCCCTTCACTGGGTGCTTTAACATCTGATGCAGAGTAGAAGTAATAGCTCCAGCCCCATGGATCCAACAACATCCCAACAAATAAGAGTAAGATGGTCGGATGTCCATCACGTAGAAGGTGGATTCAAAGGTCTGAGAACCAATTTTAATAGGGATGTCCACCTCCCCGTGCACCATTCTTTTTGAACCATTGAAAGCCCTCACCACAATGTTTCTGGGCTTCATGGGCAAAACATTCAGCGATGAACCAGTATCTACTAAAACATGGGCCAAAGTGGTGCCCTTGCATTCGATGGAGACATGCAGCATATCATTGTGTTTTCTTCTTCTGGGTGTCAATTAGCATCAGAAAAACCCAGTCAATTATCAGCAGTCAAACTAGCCACACAATCTTCAAATTTATCAGCAGAGGTTTCCTGCGGCACATGAGCAGTATTGAGGAATTTTACCAAAGCCTTTGCATGAGCTTCGGAGCACAACAGTAGGGCCAACATTGAAATATTGGAAGGGGTCTTCCCCAGCTGTTCGACCACATTATAATCGCTCTTTTTAATTATTTTCAAGATTTCTTCCATTTCCTTCTTAGAAACATCGGGAATGGATTCTGAATACGCCTTCGTCTGGACAGGCTTAACCAATATCTCTTTGCCCCGAGTCTCAGTCGACTCGGTGATAGGGCTGGAAAAAAGGCTAATCACAGGAGTTGTAGTGGTAGTATTAGCAGCATCAGCAGCAGGAATGATCAATGGAGTAGTAATTGTTTTAGGAGGAGAGATCTCGGGAGAGAAAACTCTTCTGCTTCTTGTTATTTTACTGGTCCTAACGATATTATCGACGTCAGGATCAGTACTTCCAGTAACCTTGTCTTCAGCAGCCAATAGGTCTTGCTTGATACCATGGTAATAGACGTCAGCCCCATAATTCCAGGGAACAACTTTGTCCGAGAAATATGGTATTGGCCCTAGCATAGTGATGATCAGGGGAGCCAACTTTGGAGCAAATGTAATCCTGACGGGTTTTTTGGTGGAGACCCTGGGAGGATTTATGGAAATGGTTATAATTGAAATGTATTTACATGAAACAATTATGACGAGAGTCATCTCTAGTAGAATATCTTTATCATCCATCAGGCACTGAACACCTGCTTTCAATAAATAACAACCAGTTGGTAGAGATAAACATAAGTGGCAACCTTTACCATATCCCAGAAATAAACCGGCTTGCAACATATTCCTTTTAAGAGTCATGAGAGGAGTAACAAGTTCCTCAACAGAAGTAACAAACGTATCATCATCAACAGCATTAACACCACGGCTGTGCTTGGGCATGGGAGCTGTTATAACTTTAGGAGTTTCTGGAGCATCTAATTCAATCTCCTTTGCCTCTACCATATCCTGCACCTTGTTCTTTAAAGCCCAGCTGTCGTTTGTACCATGGCCTGGACTTTCAGAATGGTAAGAACACCAAGCCTTTGGATTATAGTGAGGAGATGCAGTGTTGGGATTTTTGGGAGCTTCCCTCAAATTTACTAGATTGGATTTCAGTAAGTGTGGCAAAACTTGAGACAAAGTCATATTAATCCGGGTAAACTATCTCGTAGGCCTTTCTTCTCTAGGCTGATTGTTCTGCTGTTGAGTAGTTGCAGGCTTGGATATCATTACAGCCCCAACCGTTGGACGGCGTTCGGTTCTGCTCTGATTTCTTTGACTGTAAGCAGCACTGAACTCTTTCTTTCCCATGAAAGGTATCTTTCCCGCACTTGAAGAGGCATCCGTTTGAATCTTTCTACTTCTAATACCAGCTTCCACTCTTTCTCCAGTAAGGATCAACTCAGTAAAACCAGCTGAGGAGCTTCCAATCAAGTGGTTGAAAAACGGACCAAATAGAGTACCCAAAAACATGTCCACCAGCTCCCTGTCAGACAGAGCGGGTTGGACTCTTCCTTCTAGGTCTATCCACTTCTGCGCGTAGTCTTTAAACCCCTCGTTAGAACCTATAGCCATACTTTAGAGTTGTGTACGAGTCGGGGCAAGGTCTGTATTATATTGGTACTGCTTGTAGAAAGCAGCAGCCAGGTCATCCCAGTTACGGATATTGATCCCCTCTAACTGATAGAACCACTCTAACTGAGTCCCTGATAGACTGTCTTGGAAGAAGTGGACCCACAAGTCCCTGTTAGCGATGTGAGGCTAAATTTTCCTCACATAAGATCAGAGATGCAACTTGGGACACGAGACCTTATCATACTTAGCAAACACTAGAACCTTAAACTTCTGTGGGATGACAACCCCAGAAACCAAACCCAGCTCTTCAAAATCCAGCCAAGGTACCCTCTTGATTTCCATTTCATTTAGATGATCCTCCAGTTGCTTGTATGTATCATCAGCAGGAGGATACTGCTCCTCGTTATAGTCAGATTCATTATTAGATTCCTTCGAGATGAGGTCTTCATCTCTTGTTTCCCCTTCCTGATTGTCTCCTTCTTTTAATGAAGTTACTAGTTCTGAAGCTTTTCGCACTGGTCCTCTGATCCTTCTTCGAAAATTTACTACACCAGCTGGTTTCTTTGGCTTCTTCTTTTTGTCCTTCAGTATGTGAGCTTTCAGATCTTCTTTCCCTTTAGCTAGAGCCACGATCATTTGTTGGAATTGAGCATTTTTTTGCCTGGAGATCCTTGATATTTTGCTCAAGAGTCATTTATTTACCTGTTGAAATAAACAACGAGGAAGATAAGAACCCTGATTTGAAACCTGCTTATGCAGTGAGATGTATGATATGCTTATGCAATGTTTTCAAGGACTTTATTGGATTTAAGCTCTTTTAAACAAAACAGGAAATAAGACCCTTTATTAGTAAGTTTTTAAAGAAACAAAAGATTACACAGGGATAAACATTGAAAGGAAATTATGAACTCCTAAGTCTCCCATGGGCGCTTCCTCTTGGTGTTGAGGTAGGTATTGAGATTCTTCTCTTCGTGAAGCTGCTTTGTTAATTCCAGCACCTTCTTCTCACTTTCATAGAATTGAGCCTTAAAAGTATCTTGTTCTTCCTTGAGCTGGATCCAATACTTTTGCAACTCTTCAAAGTTGGTTGACATATCAGGATGGAGAATAATGCGGGACTCTCCCCCTTGAACAACAGGTTCCAAGATCACCGGTAAGATGGCATCGTATGGAATCATAAGACTTTGGACTCGAGCTCACACCCATTTGAGGTAAAGTTCCAAAGGGATGAAGTTCTTTCGCCCCCAAAGTCTTATTATCAGTCTTCTTAATAATGCCCCAAGCGCGGTTGAACCTCTAACGATAATTTTGCAAATCATTTGAGTAGTTAAACACAATACTCAGGATGAGCATATCTGATGGATCATCACTCCGTGCATAGCCAAACTAACATAGTGCTAAAGAAGGATTGTAGGTGATGCCTCTCCTAATACCCATGATTGGCACATTAGGAAATTCTTCGCAATGATCAGTAAAAGAGATGTCTTCTTGAGATCGAGGACACCAACAGATGTTAGAGTGAGAGAGAGACATTAATCTTTGACTCCACCTTAAGCCTAAATCATTCTGCATTGTTGACCGAGGAAGGTGCGAGATAAACCACCTATATAGCATAGGGGTGCAACACATGAGAGTTCATCGCTTCTTCAGAGTACGAGTATGGAGAGAATGTAGGATATCCCCGAGCAATGTAGGAACCAGATTGTGAGAAAGGAAGATATTGATGGCACTCACATCTATAAATTGATCTGAATTAGAAAACAGGAACAACCCATGGATCAAGAGAGATAAGACACCTTCGAAGGCATGGTAACTCATAGCATCCAGGAAAATCTGAGCTTTCTCGATTAGAAATTTTGCAAGAAGGCCTTTAACTCTGCTTCTTCTTTTCCAATGGGATTCAATATCAGATGGCTTCAAGTGCAAAGTTATGGCAACATCTTCAACAGTTGGATCTTGTTCTAAACCAATTAAAGTTACTCGCTCCAATATAGATAAACCAAGTAGCTTAGAGAATTCTTCTAGTGTAGGTACTAGTTGATAATCGGGAAATGTGAAGCAATGGTGCTCGAGATCAAAGAATTGAAATAGAACACTCATCAAAACTTCATCAAATCTGGTGGTAACAAAGATGAGCAAGTGACCATGTCTTTTGTTGAATTATGAGTCCTCGGGAACTTTCAAGACCAATTCCTTGAGCTTGGGAGGGATTTCTGTGAAGTTAATCCATATGGTTTTTCCGTGACCTGAATTCATATCCTACAAAACAGAAAAGAGGTAAATCCAATAGGTCCTTGAAATGATTAGTATATATGAATGTCATGATGTTTATGATGTCATGATTATGCTCAAATCACAGATAAACACAAGAAAAACACACAATAGACCTTAGGTTTATAGGCTTGCAATAGGTTTTAAGGTAAGACCCCCTTGAATGTTCAGTTGGCTCAACCTGTCCTATTAATAGTAATCGGGTTCTAAGGAGTCTCAATATCATTGACCTTCTCAATAGGAATTTTTTTAGATCACGCACCGAAGTATTGTGGCCAAAAAATCCTGAAAGTCCAGTCTCAATTAGTGTAGTATCGAGTATTACCCAATCTTTGGTCGGAACCAAAGTCGGCTATCTCACTAGTTCCTAATGGCTAGGATGAGTCAATTAAAGGTTCTAAAGGCTAGTTAGCACTTAGTGACACTACAAGGAAGCCTAGTGTTATCATTAACTTACTCAAGGAACATTAGTACAATCTAAAGTATCGCTCTAACATAGCCACCACTTCGTTCGTATCGGTCTACGCCGTACAACCTCCATGATTTATTGCTACTTACTTAATAAGGTGCCCCAGATCCGGGTGTAGGATCTTTACAAGAATACCCCAACAAACCCTGAAAGATAAAGCAAGCAAACAAACAATTTTTAAAATGGTGAACGAAAACACTAATGTAGCCCTACTTTTTTTTCTTCCCCAGCAGAGTCGCAAGTTCTGTGATACGGTGGCAGAATCGACTATTATACTTGTTTGCATTTTGTATTCGCAAATGTGTTGTAAGATAACTCTTGTAAAAGAGTCTCCATCGACTTTTCTTTTATCCAACAAAGGAAAGGGTAAAAAGAACAGAAAAAGACCTTGTTCGAGAGTTTTCTGAGTAAGGGGGGTAGTTTATGGAAAGGGAAGCTGTTAGCACCCTTTCCATCTGTGGTTTTCCACGGGATCTTAGGTACTTGCTCATGTTTTGAAAATTTCTTTCATGTTTGTGAGTTTGAAAAGTTTGTTTGCTTTATGCTAACTCTTGTATCAATCCTCAAGAGTGTTGAAAAAGCGTTTTTGTAAAAAGTTTTGAAAGTGTAGTGTGAAAAAAATTATTTTTGAACAAGTACATAACAATTATCTACCTACTCGAAAAAAGTTTTATTTTCCTCCTTTTCTTTAGGTAGTGCTATCCTACTATAAGTGAGTAGGTAGCCCTATCGTTGGATGTTGAGGGATAATCGAAGGGACATTTACGGTCACTAAGGCAACTGGGCAAGAACTTTTAGTAATTGTCCTAAAGTTCTAAGATCACTTTTTAACCGAGGCTACATTGAAAGGGTCATCGAGGGACTTGTGATCTCTTGAACTAAAGGACAACCACTAAAGATTCTCACGTTTCAGGAATTGTGACCATTTTCGAAGTCAATCGAAGTGGGAGATACCATAGGGGTGAGCATGTGCACGTGTATTCATTCATTTCATTTATCTTGCACATTTAGGGTTATCTAATCGTTATCTTTTCAATCTTTTTCATGCAATCATATTAATCAAAGCAGTTAATAATAATGCAAGAAATTAAAAGGCATAAATTAAACCTAGCTATTACAAGACCTTGGGGAAATTACATAAATAGCACAAGGAAATAAAATGCGGAATTTTAAACCTAGTTGAAGCTATTACAAACCGAGAAACTGTTATATAATTGGAAAAATAAAATGGAAAAAGATAAACGCACGAAGATCAAGACGGGAACAAGTTGAAAAGTCCTAAAAATATAATTAATTTGGAAAAAGATTTTGGTATTTTATTGAGAAAAAGATTTGAAAACTTTAACCTAGTTTCTAATTAATTTTAATCTAAAGAAAACAAGTTAAATTAATTTACAAAAAAAACTAATTTTAATTATGAAAGACCTTAAATATATTTTTTTATGATTTTTTATTGATTTTATGATTAAAAAAAGTGAACTTAAAAATATATAAAACAAAAAGATAAAGAATTTAAAACAAATAAACAAATATGGGCCTGATGGCATGGAGCAATTGGGAGGTGTGAGGCTAAATATTGCTAGGCCCATATCTACTAAGCCCAATGTACTGCGTTAGATCCAGTGTTGCCAGCCTCTGGGGGTTCACCATGGAGATTGCTTGCTGGGCGCTAGATCTGAATCAATGGATGATCCAATGGTTAAGAGTGAGGATGCTGGATGGATGTATTGGGATGCAATTCACTGGATCCTGTAAGAAATGTTAGAAAAACAAGAAAATGCAAGAGGCAGGGATCAAACCCCTGCCCTTGCACCTTGTAACGTCTTATCACACCCTGCCTTACCACTGTGCCATCCTGCTAATTCGTGATAATAATAACACAACAATGTTATAAAGGAAAATCAGTGTTAGTCCTAGTAAAAAAAACATGCGCGTCAGCAAGACAAATAGGCCAATCAAAATACGTCAAAATTCCACGCATGCTCCAAATGGAGTAACATGGGTCAACGATGCCAGAGGGGATCTCTGGTCATCTTCTCCGAGAGAATGGAAACGTGATCTGCGAGTTTTGAAGACTTAAACCCAGGATCAAGAGCCTATTCTACATAAAAATTGCTCTTGAGTTCAAATTTGGTCCTAGTTTTCATGGATCATTCCTGCATCGCCCTATTCAAAGCACGATCTAGATTTTTCCCTAAACATGGAAAATATTTGGTTTGCATAAAATCAATTATGCTTCACGTTGGTCATGTTCTAAATGACACCCTGAATACGAATAGAGCCATGAAAGGGATTAATGCATCATAAAGTTATCAATATGAAAATAAAAAATTTACCCATAATGAGACGCTTCGGTTTGCTGGTTCTGGGATGGTTTGGCCTTCAAGGATGTATGGAATGAGGTGCTGAGATCTCCAGGAAGTTGATGGAGTCCTTAGTTTTGGCTGAATCTGGCTGGAGAGAGGAATCTCGAATTGCACCACTCTTGAATTTATTTTTTAAATTTGCCAGGGGCTTCTCTAAAGTAGCTGCACATATCCTCTTGTGTTCTGACTTGTGATGTATATATGAGGGTGAAATTAGGTTAACAAATGGAGCAAGAATTCATGGCATTGAATGTGTAATTGGTTTCAAATATTTTTTTTAAAAATCTTTCCAATTTTGGATATTCTTTTTCCTCTCATGGATTGCAAGATTTCCTTTGATATAATCAACATATTTTATCAATTATTGAATAGGAAAATTATTTCAAATCAAATCTTATATTATTTCCATTATTTATTTATTTTATTTTGAATTTTAATGAATAAATAATCAAAATAAATAGAATAAATAATAGAATAGTGCATGGGTGGGCTTATAGGTCGTGTACCATGTTAGGAATAAGTTTCAAACATAAAAAGATAGGCCCATTTGGAAAAATTCCAAGTTAGCTCAATATTTGCTTCATGCACTTTTCCATGATCTGGTCAACTTTAGCAATACATATCTCTCTCAATTTTAACCCTATGATGGTGTTCTTGGACTTTTTATAGAGATTAGGGTGTCCTCTAAACAACCATTTTGGTATCATCTCAATTGAATCTTCCATGTTCATGTACCAAGCTTTGACCCAAAAGGTGTTTTTGTTGACTTTTTGAAAGGACCCATATTATATAAGCTTGTATCTTTCAATTGGTGCATTTCATTAACTTTAGGGATGAATAGAAGTTGTAGAGAATTGGATTATCTTCAAAATGAGCTTTAATGGAAAAAAATTTGATAAATTATGAGAAAGTTATGCTTGGTCAAAGTTTGGTTGACTTTTCCTATAGAAACCCTAATCAGCAAATTTTGACTTTTGATGAATTAGGAGCACTTCTTGAGGAATCATGATCAACCTTGATCAAATGATGGATATCACTTCAAAAATTTTAATTTGACCAAAAATCTTGAAGTTTGACTGTATATAGGCCACAATTAACTTTTGACCTACTATAGTTGATTTTCAGGCATTTGAGCAGTTGACTGAGCAAACTTGTTGTGAAAGGAATTATATTTAGCATGGATAATCTTGAGTACATTTTAGGACCATGGCAAACATTTTAGACCATTGGAGCTCACACTTCATGATGAAAATTGAAACCCTAGTTTCAGGTTCATTGCCTTAGGAGGAGAATTTGCCTGGTCAATTCTTGGTCATCCTTGAGCAAGTTGGGGGCCTCAATTGGCATGCCTTGAGTAAAATGAGAGGGAAAATTTTGGGGTACAACAAGCTCTAAATTTGTACCTATTTTAAAAATGATCATTCTTGGCCCAAACCTATGTTTGCAAGCCCAAGTATGTTTAATTTGAAACCTTTGATCCAATAACCTTGAGATTCATTGTTAGGAGGCTTTGATCTTATTTATCCTCTAATGAACTTTCATGGATTTTGGTCTAAGTGAATCATTTAAGCATCATTGATCATATATGCTATCCTTGAGTACTTGAAATGAATGATATACTATACAAAAATCGAATGAAACCTATTGTTGAGAAACTTTGATTTTATTAATCTTCTAATGAGTTTTCAAATGCAAGTTTCAAGATGGTCATTCAACTAAACTTTAACTTATAATTCAATAAAAAATGAATTTACTTTATGCTTTTAATTTATGCCCTTCATTTTATGCCTTTACTTTTATGAACCATTTACTATAGCATTTACATTTCATGCTATTTTCATCTTTGCTCACTTGAGCATTTATCTTTATGTCCTTTTATCTTTGCTCATTTGAGCATTTACCTGTATGTCCCTTTTTCTATTTTTCTCACTTGAGCTTTCTTTTCTTTTTGAAGACACTTAATAACCCACTAGAACATTTTAAAAAATTTAAGGTTACTTGGACTATTTGGTTACTATCCTTGGCATTATGGAGTTATGGACCTCTTGGACTTAGGATTAAAAGCCTTGATTACCCTTGGGACCTTGTGACTCTGTTGTTATTTTGTATGAAGTTCCTGGGGTTTAATCCAAGACATTAGGTTAATTTTCTTTGTGTGCAGGTTTTTCTGATTATATGCTTTGTCTGTGATTGAGAATTCCTCTGTATACAATTGTCACTCTGCCAAATTTTTGTGAAGACTTAATTCATCTGAAGCTTGGTATTCCTAAGAGGTTTAGTATTTTTGCTTGCTTGGTTTCGACCCAAAGGATGGGAATTATAAATTGACTCTTTATGTCAAGTGTTGGCTTCTTGTTGGTTAGATCATTCTTTTCCTTAGCTTTTATTTTATGCTGTGGGATAGTCCTTTCATCTCCTCCTATCTTCTTTAATTTCAAAAATCTTCTTATTTTCTAATTTGAACCACTTTCATAATAAACTTGGGCTTAGATCCATGCATTTTTTAAATAAAAATCTTTTCTTAATAAAACTTTAACAAACTTAATCATACTTTGACCTTTTTTTTGAGAAGACTAAAAGTCAATCTAACTCATTCAAACCATTTTGTGACTTTGGCTTTTTTACTTAAGACTTTTTTCTCAAAAAGATTAGACTCTTGCCGATTACTGTAGTGACGCGAGCTACTATAATTCTATGATATGTAGTAAAGTGACATATTTTCCACTTGGGTGTTGAGTGAGGCTTTGTTGATTTTAAAATCCAAGCTATATCATCCACTTTGAGATGATGCAAATTCTCCTTTCTCATAAACGTGGGTAGTAAGTACATTTTCCACACATATATGACGATGATGTCTCTTCTCTTAATTAACCAACATGCATGTGTTTAAAAATTTTAAAGGTGAAATACGAGTACCCTGATCCCCTATTTCACGGAAGGTGGTACGTAGGCACTAAAGATTCGCAACCGTGGTGGGTGAAAAATTGTAAAAAATACTTCTTTTCTCATGTCCACCATATATTTTTGTGTACACCATTTATAGAAAAAATACACAAATTTTCAAAGAGGTTACTGTGGAGTACCGTAGATGTCTAAGGTTCTAATACATTCCATTTGCATAACCAACCCCCTTACCTAGATTTTCTCCCCCTCTTTTTTAGGTTTACTCACTATTTTCCTATTTCCTTTGGAAACAATAAAGAGCGGTGGAGATTTTTATTGATTTGTGCGAGTCAAGTCAATCCAATGGCTTAGTCTCAACATTTCTACCGCTACACAGTTGTAGCGCAATCATTCAACGCACCCTTCCAAAAAAAGATGAAGATCCAAGAAGAGTTACGTTACATGTCACCATTAGAAACGTAAATGATGGGAAAGCATTAATTTATATTGGCTCAAGTATCAATTTTATTCCACTCTCAATAATAAAAATAATTAGTGAGTTAGGTATGAAGAATACAAGGATGACTTTACAGTTAGTTGATAAATCAGTCATAAAGCCATCCGGTATTGCCGAAGACGTACAAGTCAAGGTAGACAAATTTCTTTTTCTATTGATTTTTTTTGTCATGGATATTGAGGATAATGATGATGTGCCACTGATTTTGGGACGTCCATTCATGAAAACCGCCAGCATGATGATTGACATTAATGACAGTTTAATAAAAGTACATGTCCAAGATGAGGAGGTTAGTTTCAATCTCTATGAGGACATGAAGCATTCCAAGGACAATGGATCTTGTTTTAGAGTCGATGTTATTTATAAAGAAATTATGAATGTGCAAGAACAAGCTCCGTTAGAAGGAGCCCACATGGATGCATTCGACGTCCTAAATCTGGAAGAAGTAAAAGAATCAAATGATTGCTTGAGAGAACTCGATACAACAAAAGAAATCCCTTCGAGGAATTAAAATAAGAATTAGTGAAAGACAATACCAAGATTGAATTAAAAATGTTACCCTATCACTTAAAATATGCCTTCCTTGATGAAGTTTGCAAGAAACCTGTCATAATCAACAATTCTTTGGCCATCCATGAAGAAAAGAAACATATTCAGGTTCTAAAGAAAAATCAAAGTGTAATTGGTTGGGTTCTATAAGATTTAAAAGGTATTAGTCCATAATATTGTATGCATAAAATTATGATGGAAGAACACTATAAACTAGTCACCCAACCACATTTGTGTTTGAATCCGACAATGAAAGAATTCGTGAAAAAAGAGATGGTGAAGTTTTTAGAAGCAGGAATAATATATCCAATTTTGGAGAGTGCTTGGATGAGTCTCGTACAAGTAGTTTCAAAAAATGGTGGCCTAACGGTGATCAAAAATAATAAAAATGAATTGACTCCATCAATAATCGTAATCAGATGGCTTATGTGCATCGATTATAGAAGACTCAATCAAGCAGCATGGAAAGACCATTTTCCGTTAATCGTTCATGAACCAAATGCTGGAGATATTATCCAGGAAGGAATTTTATTGTTTCCTATAAAGATATTTGGGATACAATCAAATCACCATGAATCCAGAAGATCATGAAAAACATCCTTCACTTGTCCATTTGGTGTTTTTCTTTATAGACGTATGATGTTAGGCCTATGTAACGCACCTACAATGTTTCAATGTTGTATGCAAGTTGTAATACGGTTGGAGAACTGACTTGGGTGTTTTGTATTTAATAATAATTGTTGCTGATAGCAAGAGTCGCCACTGACTTTTCCTTTATCCAATAAGGAAAGGTTGAAAATAATAGGAAAGACCTTTTGAGATTATTTCTTGAGTTCGCGGGGTAGGTTATGAAAAGGGAAGGTATTAGCACCCTTTCCATCCGTAGTTATCTATGGGCTCTTAGTTTCTTGCTTGATCACTTGCTTTTGTTGAAAATGTGCTTCTGGTGTGTTTTTTGAATGTACTTTGATAAAAACGTCTTTGTAATGGTTCTCCTTTCTATAAGAACGCGTACAAAGTGTTGGTTTTAAAAATAGTTCAAAGAGGTGTTTGTGGAATGTGTTTTTGAAAGTAATTTTGAAAACGTGTCTTTGTAATGGTTCTCGTTATTATAAGAAAGCTACAAAGTGTTTTAACTTTTGAAAATGTTTCAAATGAAAGTATTGGTGTATAAAATGTATTTGTTGTGAGCAAGCAAGCAACTATGAGTACCCTACCTACTCAAAAGGTCTAATGTTCTTTTCCTCTTCCTTTAGATGTTGCTATCTTACCATTGTTTGGTAAGAAGCCCCATCGTTGGATGTGAAGGGATGGGCATGGGACGTTTGTATAGTCATAGAAGGCAACTTATGGGACATTTTAGCAATGTCGTTTAGGGAGTAGATCGTTTACCGAAGGCAACATTAAGGGTCATCGATGGACTATGATTTTTTATCCAGGGTCTTTGTTAAAATGCCTATTTTCGAGGGACATGACTATTTTCCGAGGAAACAAGTGAGATTACCCTAGAGGTGCATGTGTGTGAATAGTTTGTTTGACTTCATGCATTTTGTCTTTGATTAGGGTGATCTACTTGTTGATTTTATCTTATCATACACACCCTACCTTACTAGCAATTATATGAAAAACGGTAAACTTGCGAAAATTAAAAATCCTAAGCTATCACATCATTAGGGGGATGGGGATACAGTTTGCAAATGTGGATGAAGTAGGTGTCTAATTATTACAACCATATCGAATAAGTGGACAATAATGCAAAAACAGTGTAAAAAGAAGGAAAATGTGCATTTTGAACTATTATGTGTTGACACATGCTGTTATGCATTGACACATATCTTTCCTTGCCCCTGCCAAACTAAATCAACTCAGTATGAGTTGACGCATATTTGGATGTGTCGACTCATTTCCTACTTTTGTCGACACATACACGTTTTGTGTCAACTCATGCACCTTCCATCTTTCTATTTTGGGACCTGGATAGCAGTATGAGTCGATGCATAAGTCCATGCGTCGACTCATACCCTGCTTTTTCACTTAGAATGAATCGACCGATGTGGGTATGTGTCGAATCGTGTTACAGTTTTTTCCTCTATCATCATTCTTTTGAATGTATCAGTCAGTTTTCAACATATAAATGATAAAAATGAACAGCAAGTAAATGATTATCTTCAAGAGTAGTGATTACTTCATCTTATCTTCTGAAATAAACAAAAAATGATGTATGGAAATGCAAGGTTAAGATGACAGTACCCTTCAAGATGTTGTGTGGACCTTAATGAAACTCCAGGAAGCTGTTACACCTCTCTTTATATTGAAGGTTGCTGAATCAACTCCAAACAGTCAAGTTTGTGTAGTACTGTCTTTTGTTTAGATGTTGAGAATAAGGGCACTACAGAAACTGTTCTTGTGCTTGAAAAATATGTATGTGATATGAAGTGTTTAGATGGTTTATGGGAGAGTTTACAAGGTTGTACAATAATGGGTTGAGAATCTTTTCTGTTTTGTGAGTGAAAACAGAGTTGGAGATGAGCAGAGTTTTTATGGATGAACTGAGTTTTATGAATGAGCTGAGTTTTATGAATGAGCCGAGTTTAGAAAAAATTCTATTTTTCTCTTCTCTCTTTTTTCTCTCCAAAAATCTCTTTATGTCTTATGAAACAATCTCCTTTGTAGCTCTTTGACTTATGTTTAGGAGGGAATTACAATAAGTTATTTTGAACTGTTTTTGCCTACTGCTTTGATGCTTTTTCCACACAATTTTCTTTTGCCATTTTGGTGCAATTTTGTGGCTTGTTATGATGCAGGTTTTTGTGACAGGCTTGTGGTGCAGTAGAGCATAAGGTTTTTTGTAGGACAACAAAGGAGCATGTTTTTGGATTGTCGTGGCAATGTATAGAAGTAGCACACCATACTTTGTACAACAATAACTTGGACATCATAGTTTGCAGCATGAAACAAGTTTGGTTTGTGGAACAATTTATGCAAATTGTATCAAAGATAAAGCATTGTGGAAATATTTTGAGTCAAAGGAAAAAGTACAAACGAATACAAAGTTTAGGATTTGTAAACTTGCAAAAATGCCACTTTGTAATAAGTTGAATTATTTGTAACATCTTGAACTATTTTAAATTGTAGTGACAAGATGTCATGAAGCAATGAACTTAACTTAGAAAATTTTCCAAGTCTTGCAAAAGTTGGATTTTTTACTTTCTTGATTTTTGATGATCAAATATCATATTTTGGATGTCTTGATGAAATATGATTTTTTGGACTCAACTTTGGTCAAGAAGTCAAAGTTTGACTTTTTAGCATACAATTGACTTTTCCCATCAATTGACCAAATGTTGTCTATCAAATCCACTGATCTCAGGAGATGAATTGAAATGTGAAATTAGGTCAAAATGACGCGCTCGAATCCTTGAGATCATGCTTCCAACCAATAAGCCAGGTATTAGGTCAAAAATCAAAGTTCGGTCATTTTCAATCAAAACCCCTAATTTTGCTCATTTTGCCCTTTTGGTAATTTGAATGGCTTTCTTGGAAAATTGTGATCCAAGACTTGGAACTTGAAAAAATAATCTTGAGGGACCATAATGATACATGAAGTTCATTTGAAATATTAGAAATCCAACTGCCTTTGTGCAAGCTCAAACCCTAATTTGAGGCATCAGTGCTGAGGAGATTATTTTGACCTAGTCGATACTTGCGCAAACTTGAGGCATTGAAGATCTTTGTAGGAAATATCTTGAGAAATGAGAGTGAAAATTTTTAGGTACAACAGCTGCCCCTATTCAATATTCTTAAACCTGAAGAGTTTGATTGGTGAATCTGCCATTCGTGACTTGAAGCTGGAAGATGATTGAACATTAGAGTGCCCAAAAATTTGCACTTGATGATGTTGTAGTTGAAGTGTAAGGAATGAGCTTAAAGATTCCATTTGGAGAAATGGTGGATAGTTGTTAGAGATGGTCTTATAGATGCCATCCAAAGGTAATTTTTGACATAATTTAGACTAAGTCTAAGCTTGACTTTGATTGGAAAAGAATCAGAATAAACTATTGATCAATTTAAACTGAACCAGCAGAAGTTTGGAAAAGAATCAGAATAAATCTTTGGGGAGATTTATCTGAACCAGAGAAAGTGTCCGCTGGAAAGGAATTAGGATAAACCATTGATCGATTTAAACTGAACCAGCATAAGTCTGGAAAATAATCAGAATAAATCGTTGGAGCGATTTATCTGAACCGGAGAAAGTGTCTACCGGAAAGGAATCAGGATAAACTGTTGATCGATTTAAACTGAACCAGCAGAAATCTAGAATAATCTTTAACTGGAAGAATTAGGATAAATCTTTGGAGCAATTTATCTGAACTAGAGAAAGTGTCCACCAGAAAGGAATCAGGATAAACCATTGATCGATTTAAACTGAACCAGCAGAAGTCTGGAAAGGAATCATAATAAATCTTTAGAGTGATTTATCTGAACCAGAGAAAGTTTCTACCGGGAAGGAATCAGGATAAACCATTGATCGATTTAAACTGAACCAGCAGAAGTCTTAAAAAGAATCAGAATAAATCATTAGAGTGATTTATTTGAACTAGAGAAGGTGTCTACCGGAAAGGAATCAGGATAAACTATTGATCAATTTAAACTTAACCAGCAGAAGTCTGAAGGAAGTATTCGTCATGTAGATAGTCACCCAGACCTATTTAAGGACTTTATTTAAAACTGATTTTTTTCACGGGTAGTTGTCATGTCTTGTAGAAAATTTGATGATGATAATTTTATGTTGATTGATCTTTCCTGAAAAGGTAAAGAGTTAGTTGTATGCAATGCCATAATGTATTGAATGCATGGCGTAATGATGTTTCTCAAAATAAATGAGATTGTGATATATGCATTTGTGTTGTCGATGTTATGATGTATGAATGCAATGTATGCACATATTAGTTGTTCTGCTGCAGTGTTGTTTAGACTGGGGAAAATAAATCCCTGGCTGTTGCTGGGAATGTGGAGTATAAGCCTTTGAAATTGTAGTGTTGATAGATGGGTTTCTGTCATTAGAGAAATAAACTTTGTTGAGGAAGGGAAATGACATGCATTGCATGTGGACTTGGTGAAATCCTGCTGGGGAATCCTGAGCAGCTGGGCGACCTTAACTAGGGAATCCTTTATGCAGAAATTAGAAACTTTGCTTGGTCGGGGATATGATAACACCTGTTACCATTAGGCTGTATACCAGAGATATGCCAGTGATCCTGTAGCAGGATGTCTTTGCTTCTGCTCCTGCTAGAGAAAATACATGCGGGGATTTTATCGAATGACGTATAGATATTATCTTGTTTCTTAAAACCATTAGTAATTGTCTTTCTATTTTCTGTTCCCCTTTTTTATGTGTTCATTTGAAAATAGTAATTACATTCAGATGTATATGTTCAAAAATAATCAGTGGACGTTTTTGCAAAGAAAACAGGAAAGTAAAAGAAAAACATATAGTTTTTCACTTTTAAAGGAATAGCTTTGCATTAACTTGAATAAGTATTTTGTACAAAGAGACGAACATCCTAGTAAGAGAAGGTCTTCGTGAAAATGAAAACTAGTACAAAGAAATATAGCTATGTGAAATAATCCCATGGGATTCTCATTCTGCTATAGCCTTTATGTCTTTGAGCGTCTCATCCACTTGTTGCTTTGTCCTAAACTGATTGGATTGATTAGAACCGTTTGAGCTTTGACGATTAATACCGAAGATTGGCTGTAAGGTGATCCAACGGGACATATTCATACGCTTTAAATCCCTAAATTTTGCCTGGACCGCCCTTTCGGGTTATCAGTCCACCGGGATACCCTTTTTTGCCCAAGCTGCCTTTTCAGGTTTTCAGCTTTCTAGGTGTATAGTTTTTTTGTATTTATCCCTAATTTTTGCCTAAGGAAGTCAACTTAGTGGGTCTTTTTCATGCGTAATATATTTTAACTATGTCCGCGTTTACAGGGTGCGGAAGGTCGTCGCTGTCCATAGTGGTTAAGATCATTTCCCCACCAGAAAATATGCTTTTAATCACAAATGGTCCTTCGTATGTAGGAGTTCATTTGCCCCTGGGATCGCTTTGTGGCAGTATGATACGCTTGATTACCAAGTCACCAACCTGATATACCTGATGTCTGACCTTCTTGTTAAAAGCTTTAATCATACGTTTTTGGTACATCTGGCCATGGCAGACAACCGTAAGCCTCTTCTCATCAATCAAGTTCAGATGGTCAAGTCGAGTTTGAATCCATTTATCTTCACTTAACCCTACATCCCTCATGATTATCAAAGAAGGTATTTGAACTTCAATTGGTAGGACAACTTCCATGCCGTATACCAAAGAGAAAGGAGTTGCCCCTGTTGATGTGCGCGTTGTGGTACGGTAACCATGGAGAGCAAATGGTAACATCTCATGCCAGTCCTTATAGGTCACTGTCATCTTTTGTATGATCTTCTTGATGTTTCTATTAGCGGCTTCTACAACACCTGTCATCTTCGGCCGATAAGGAGAAGAGTTATGATGTTGGATCTTGAATTTCATGCATAGTGTAGTGATCATAGTATTGATAAGATTGGAACCATTATCTGTAATGATTCTCTCTGGAATACCATACCAATAGATAGGATTCTGTTTGATGAATCAGGCCACAATGTTCTTGGTAACAGAAGCAAATGAAGCTTCCTCGACCCACTTCATGAAGTAATCAATGGCAACCAAGATGAAGCGGTGTCCATTAGAAGTTGTGGGCTTGATCTCTCCAATCATGTCAATGCCCCACATTATGAATGGCCAAGGAGTAGTTAGGAAGTTTAGAGGAACTAGAGGCACAAGTACTTTATCAGCATAGATCTGGCACTTGTGACAAGTCTGTGAATGCTGATAACAGTCTGCTTCCACGGTAGACCAATAGTATCCTGCTTGTAGGATCTTTTTAGCCGTTGTGTTCCCACTAGAATGGGTGCCAAAGGTACCTTCGTGTAAATCATCCATGATCTTATCGGCCACACTCTTATCTATGCACCGAAGCAATGTAGAGTCGTGGTTGCGCTTATAAAGAATTCTGTTACTGAGGAAGAGTTTAGCAGAGAACCTTCTCAGGAATTTCTTATCGTTGACTGAAGCTCCCTTCGGATATTATTGAACCTCGAGATATCTCTAATTTCATGGAACCAAGGCTTTTCCACTACTTCTTCAATATCAATCTCATGACAGTAACATGGTTCGTCCATCCACTCAATAATAATCTGAGGAGCCTCATTATTCCACCTGATTTTGAACATGGATGACATAGTGGCTAGCGCGTCTGCTAGTTGATTTTCCTCTCGTGGAAAATGCTCAAAGGTAATTTCCTCAAAATGTGAGATTATTGTCAACACATGTTCATTGTAAGGGATGGGATTAAGATGCTTCGTGTCCCATTCTCCTTTGATCTGACTGATGACTAAGGCTGAGTCTCCAAATACACATAAGGAAGTCATCCCCAAATCTATGGTAGCTTTGAGACCCATAATACACGCTTCATATTCAGCCATATTATTGGTACAGTTGAAACACAACCTGGCAGTGAAGGGAGTGTGATAGCCCTCAGGAGATATGATCATGGCGCCCATGTTGTTGCCGAGTGCGTTGGAAGCTCCGTCAAAAACCATGGTCCATCGGGATCCTTGTTTAGGTCCGTCATATGGTCCAATTTCTTCACAATTATTTACCAACATGATGTCTTCGTCCGGGAATTCAAAATTCACAAATTAATAGTCATCCACAGCCTGATGAGCCAGGTGATCAGCTAGCACACTTCCCTTTATTGCTTTCTTGGTAGTGTACTAAATATTGTATTCGGTCAGGACCATCTACCATCTTTCTATTCTTCCAGAGAGGGCGGGCTTCTCGAATATGTATTTAATTAAATCCATTTTGGATATCAAAAAGGTGGTGTGAGTCAGCATATGCTGTCTTAGCCGGCGAACAACCCATGCCACAGCGCAACAAGTTTTCTCGAGCAATGAGAATCTGGTTTCACAGTCGGTAAGCTTTTTGGTTAGGTAGTATATTGCATGTTTTTTCGGCCAGACTCGTCATGATGCCCCAGCACACACCCCATTGAATTTTCCAAAACTATTAGGTATATGATCAGAGGTCTTCCCTCAACTGGAGGAATCAAAATGGGAGGCTCTTGAAGGTACTATTTGATCCTATCAAAGTCAGTCTGACAATCTTCATTCCATTCCACTATTTGATCTTTCTTCAGTAATTTGAAGATTGGTTCACAAGTAGCGGTCAATGGGAAATTAATCTGGCGATGTAGTTTAGTCGTCCTAAGAATCCCCTAACTTCCTTCTTAGTGCGAGGAGCAGGCATTTCTTGTATTGCTTTTACCTTTGCAGGGTCCACTTCAACACCTTTACCGCTGACAACGAAGCCTAAGAGCTTACCTGACCTTACTCCAAAAGTGAGTTTATTCGGGTTCAACATTAGTTTTTATTTCCTCAGTCTTTCAAATAGTTTTTGTAGGTGGTCGAGGTGTTCCTCTTCAGTTTGAGTTTTGGTTATCATGTCATCCATGTAGATCTCTATCTCGTGATGGATCATATCGTGAAACAAATCCACCATGGCACGCTGATAGGTTGCCCCGGGGTTCTTTAGCCCAAATGGCATAACTTTGTAGCAGAACATGCCCCATTGTGTGACGAAGGTCGTTTTCTCCATGTCCTCAGGTGCCATTTTGATCTGTTTGTATCCGGAGAAACCATCATGAAGGAGAATAATTTATGATATACGATGTTGTCAACGAGAATATCAATGTGGGGAAGCGGGAAGTCATCTTGGGGCTTGCCCTATTCAAGTATCTGTAATCCACACACATACGTACCTTACTGTCCTTCTTAGGTACTTGAACAACATTGGCGACCCATTATGGATACGAGGTGACAATTAAGAATTTGGCATTGAACTGCTTCATGACTTCAGTCTTGATTTTTTCTAATATTTCTGGCCGCATGCGATAAACCTTCTATTTCACCAGAGGGCAGTCTTATTTTGTCGGCAGACGATGGACCACAATATCAGTGTCGAGTCCTGGCATGTCTTTGTATGACCAGGCAAAGACCTAAACATAGTCATGTAGTAACTGAGTTAAGCGCTTCTTGATACTATGCTCCAGGTTGGCACCTATCTTGACTTCTTTCATGTCCTCTTCAGTACCTAAGTTAACTGTTTCAACGACTCTTCGTGGGGATGTATGGTCCTTTCTTCCTGTTGTAATAATATGGAAAGTTCCCCTGGTACCTCGCAATCTTCTTCACCTTTGTCCTTGGCTTGGTAGATCGGATTTTCAAAGTCATGATTGGCCATAGCAGAATCGTTACCCATGGGATCCTGAGTGGATGTGGATATAAAATTCAATATGTGAGTGTGTGTAAGAGCATAGCTATCTTTGATAAAATAAAAGGTAAAAAAAATAAAAACAAAGAGCGTAAAGTTTGCATGCAAAAACGTCCCATGATTTATTAATGACCTATGGAGATGAAGTAACAACCCTCATAGATGGACCATTGTGCCTCGAGTATGATAAAAGGTTTTAAAGTCTAAACTGTTTAAATATTACAAGTCCGAAAAATTTAAGAGACAATTACTCATGAATAAAAGTAAAAGGAATAAAATCTTTGGCCTCCCAATTGTTGAGTCCTCTGTCGATGGTTGGAAAAATCCACTAGTCTATGTCACAGTTGTTATCACTGTCTTCCAATGCATTGACTCCCTGATTGCTGATACGTAAAGGTGGTCCCCCAATGCGAGCACGTCGAACAGTTCTTTAGGCCTCCAAAGTAAAACCCAAGCCAAATTTGTTGGATTTGTAGGTAATATCCGGAAGTTGACCCCAGATGGTACATCCACCTTCCTCAACTACTGCTCTAGCACCCTTCAGATAGGCCATTTTCAATGAAAGTCTGATAACCTTCAGAGTTTTGGTAGCAGTCCTGGTTGCAGCAACCGTCTGTAGAACCTCTTCAAAATTATGACACGTGGTCTCAATGAATTCACCGTCCATTTCAACATATCTGAAAGAGTTCAGGTGGATAACCATGTACTCCTCCTCCCCGTGAAATGTGATGATCTTTCTCTTGATTGAGTACTTCAACATCTGATGTAGGTGTAGCGGTAGAAATGTTCAAGACTAAGCCAATGGATTGACTAGACTTCATACAAATCAAAATCAAAATCGCCACCGCGCTTTATTGTTTCCAAAGGAATGGGGAAAGAGTGAATAACCCAAAAATAGGGGGTAAGATTCAAGTTAAGGGGGTTGGTTATGCAAAGGGAAGGTATTAGCACCCTAAACATCTACGGTACTCCGCTAGAACTTCTTTGTAAAAATCTGTATATTTTGGCTATAAAAAATGTTGTATATATATAAAATGGATGGTGGAGGTGAGGAAATAAATATATTTATTTTATAATTTTTGCACCCGCCGCGGTTGCGAACCTTTAGTGCCTATGTACCACCTTTTCGTGCAATAGGGGACCAGGGTAAACGCAGTTCCTCTTTCAAAAATTTAAAACCCAAATGTGTTGGTTAATTTTATAAGATAAAACATCATCGTCATTGTGCGTGTGGAAAACACACCTACTACCCATGATCATAAGAAAGGAGAATTCGCATCATCTCAAAGTGGAGGATATGGCTTGGATTTCAAAATCAATAATGCCTCACTCAACACCCAAGTGGAAAAATATCTCTCTTCACTACATATTGTAGAAGTATAGTTTTTTGCATCACTATAATGATTGACAAGACTTTAATATTTTAAGAAAAGTTTTAAAGATGAAAAGCCAAAGTGGCAAAATGGTTTGAAATGAGATTGATTGACTTTTAGTCTTCTCACAAAAAATTTCAAGGTATTATTAATTTGATTGGAGTTTATTTATGAAAATGTTTTGAAAATGCATGGACATAAGTCCAAGTTTATTATGAAAATGGTTCTAGTTCAAAAACAAGAAGAGTTTTAAAAAAGGGAAAGAAGATTTTTGAAATTAAAGAAGATGGGAGGAGAAGAAGGGACTATCCTAAAGCACAAGGTAAAAGTTAGAGATAAGAACCATCTAACCAACAAGAAGCAAATACTTGACATTATGAGCCAAGATAGAATTCCCATTCCTTGGGTTGAAACCAATCAAGCAAAGGAATACTAGACCTCATGAGAGAACCAAACTTCAAGTGTATTTAGCCTTCATAAAAAATTGGGCAGTGTAACGGTTGTATACGGGTGAATCCCAAATTACAAACAAGGGGTGTAATCACAAAAAAAACTTGCACACAAAAAACAAACAAACAACCCAATGTCTTGAGGTAAACCTCAAGAACTCTAGACGAAGTAATCAGATAAGATCACAAGGTTTCCAAGATAGGCCAAAAGTCCCATGCTCCATAATGCCAAGGATAGTAACCAAATAGTCCAAGTACCATTAAAGATTTTTTAGGGTTTATGTTGATTATTAATTATCTTAAGAAAGGAAAAGAAAAGCTCAAGTGAGCAAAGTAAAAATGGCAAGAAAGTAAATGCTCAAATGAGCAAAGATGAAAATGGCATGAAAAGTAAATGCTAAAAGTAAATGGTACATAAAGCATAAAAAAGAATGAAAGCATAAGGTAAAACAAGTCAATAATTAGTGGTTAGTTGGATGACCATCTTGAAACTTGAATTTGGAACTTATTAGCGGATTAGTAGAACCAAAGCCTCCACACAACAAGTTACATTTGCTTTTTATCAAGTATATCATCCATTCGGAATTCTCACAAGTACCATTTAATGATCAACGATGTTTAAGTGATCCACGTTGACCAAAGGTGTTATAGATGCATTATAGGATTGGTAGAACCAAAGCCTCCATACAATGAATTTCAAGGTTATTGGATCAAAGAGATCAAATTAACATACTTTGGCTTGCAATAATAAGTTTGGGCCACGAATGATCATTGATTCGAATCGGGACAAAATTTAGCGCTATGTTAAGCAATCGTAAGTGGACTTATATAGAAGTCGCACCTATTTTGAGGCCGGTCAATAGCAATCTATGCACCATTTATTTTGAGACATGATATAGAGATCATGCTCCAACAACATCTAGTGCAATAAGAAGGGGATGAGATGAAGAGGGATGGGAAAAAAATATACAAACCACATTTGAATTAAATTTTAATCAAACTATTATTAAAATCATTCATCCATTTTTGTGGAGTTAAACTCAACACCATGGATCCAATGATGTTAATAAAGTTCATGATCCAAAATCTAACACAAGATCAGCCAGAAAATAGTCACAAAATAATATCACATTTTAATATACATAAAAGAGTTTTAAAATAATGTTTAAAAATAGAAAATAAAGAGAAAAATATCAACTATGTTCAAATTAATCAAGAAATAAAAAGTAAGACCATAGAAAAATCAGAAAAAGGCTCAAATAATTTTACAAATTTTTTGTTAATTTTTTAAAGTCAAAAACTATTTTTAAAATTAAAATAAATGGGTAAAATAAACAAAAAATGGTAAAAAATAGTAAAGTCAGAGAACAAAATAGAATAAGGTCACCAATATTTGTCACAATATCATTGGATCATTCAATGATTTTTCCAGAATTTAAAATGTATAAAAGTATTTTTAAACATTTAAACCAAATCAAATAAGTTTAAAATTTATAAAAAATACCAAAACACAAAATTTAATTTTGAAAAAATAAAAATAAGAAAGAGAGTAATCAAAAATATTTTTCAGAATTTTTTCATATTGTTTGGACTAAAAATGAATTTTCTATGATTTTTTGAAATTTAAAACAATTTAAATTTAAAAATCAGAAAAAGAAAATAAAAGTAAAATATGTGTACCATTCGATGAGAGTCAAAACGCGTTAGTAATCAAATCCAATGGATCTGGCGCGCTGTGCATATCATGGTCATTAGTGAATAATTTATAGAATCAAATATAAATAAGATTTTAAAAAATAACAAGTGGCGTTCCATCATTGGTTGGAAGATGACACGTAGGTCATCTTCAACCTCCAGCCAACGTGATTTAAAGGTCTCTAAAACTGTAAAATCAGAAGCTCAAACCTATGCCAATCGCTTCGTCTCTTCAAGACAAAAACAACCACACCCCCGCGCCAAATTTATATAAATTATAGCTCAAGCAATTTGGAAGGAAAGTTTTGAAAAGGGATTTGAAATTTCATGGTCAAAATGTGTTTCCATTGAAATGTAAATGTTATGACTAGAACCATGGCAATGAGAGCAACATAATGATATCAGAGTTTTGAAGAATTGATGAAGGAATCTACCTATTGAAGTTGAGTTGCAGAGCTCTGAAACTGGACTTCTATGGAACAGTAAATGGAACGATTCTTGAATGTAATTATATGGTTAGCTTTAGGAAAGATCAAGGAAGGTGAATTGAGGGAAAATTGGATTGAAAAAGGGTCTAGAATGGATTTTGAAGTTGTTGAATTCTGAGTTGTGAAATAAGTTTGGCAGGGTGATTCTGGCTACCCAAGCTTGGGAAATTGAATGGGATAGTTCATGTATTTATAAGAGAAACGAATGGGATAAAAAGGAAGAGTGAATGATGCGTTTTGGAGGGAAATCATACACACCTGATACACGAGTGAAGTGTGATACAAACTTCATCAAAACTCATCCAATTCTTGCGTTTTGATGTGCTAAACAAATCTGGGACTTCACTAAACATGTTTAGAGGAAAAAACGCGTGGAAAACTTGTGATTATAGGCCACATTATGGATTTCAAAATTCTGACTTGGTGAGAAATTCAATTTCAAAGTGCCAACTTCTAACCAATGGCATTTTCAACCCAAGGGGTCTTAGGGCATGATTCTTGATGCTTTAGAAAGATGAGGTTACAAGCTTTGTAATGAAAAAAGAATTGAATCAAATGGATGCTTGAGCTGAAAGTTGCATTGAGTCAAAGTTGAAGAAAAAGGGTTAACTTTCCATACTTAGAACTATTTCAAATTCTTCTTCAAAAAATTACCTATAATGTCTTGCATCCAAACATGGCCTTCCACTTAGAATTTGCTCTTGACCAAAAAAGATGGCATGAAGTAGATCTCTTGAATGACATTTTCGGACTTGAAAAATTCAAAATATCAAAAAATTGAGAGAGTTATGAATTGTTGAAGTTGGCAAAAAATCATGAAATGACCTATAATCTTTTGCATCTTTAAAGCAACTTCCATCCATTTTCCAACTTTTCACATAAAGGAAGGCATAAAGTTAAACTCTTCAAGATCATTATGGAAAAATAATGGACTCAAGGTGATAAAAATTGACCAAGTTATAATCATTTGAAGTCACTTATGTAAACTTGTGGGTTCATCTGGATGACTTGTAATATTTCTTCTTCATCAAGACTCTTCCACATGTAAACTCCTTGGAACTTTTGAAGTTATTTGTTGATAAACCTTTGAAGAGAATGATGTCTTTGGAATCACTCAAAAATACCAAAATGTGAGCAAGATGTACTCCTTTGAAGTTCAAAACCCTAGCTCCTAGATCAAGAAAATGCCTTGAGGAACTTTGACAAGTTTGAACAAACTTCTTGTACCAATATTCTTGTTTTGTGAATAGAAGTTGTTGGGGATGATAATAAGGACTAATAGCCACCAAAACCACTTCCATATCTTGAAATTTGAGAGAAATATGCAATTGTGACCAATAGGAACAAGGCCTTTTCCAAACATAACAACTTCTCCAATCAACCCCTTGTACTTTTGAGTCACATCTAATAACCTTGAAATGTGATGAATCAAAACAAACTTGCCATGCCAATTCCTCCAAAACAACTCCAATGGTGAAGTTTGAACTTCTCAAGCTTTTATTGGCTAGGGAATGGAAATAAACTCATGAACCCATGGGGTAGCTTGTTAAATCTCATGGCTTTCACCTACATTGATAACAAGTAAGACAAACCAACATTGCATTTTATTAGTTAAACAAAACAATATTCATGATCACAAGAGGAAAATTAGTCAACATGTTTGGTCATCCCTCAAAAAGGAAAAATTAAATGTAGGGGGGAACCAAGAATCCTAGTGTGATCTTAGGGGCAAAAATTGGGGTATAAAAGCTGCCCTTATTTAAGTTTCTTCTATCCGGAGATACGAAGGTTAAAAATCTTCATGTCGACGCGATGGAAGATACTTAAATATAAAACAAACCCTATTTTGGCCCTAATATGCCATGCAAATGCTTATGATCATGAATGCATATGAATAAGGACCAAAGAGACGCAAAACATCACTGGGGATGTAACAATAATAAAAGGATTAAGGAGCACCCCCATCAGGAAAATAAATCACTGATGGACCCAGAGAACTGAATCAGAGAGAATGGTAGAATGGTCAAAGGGCACACTAACTTCTACCGAAGGCGAAGCTACCGACGTTTACTGACGGCAGAGAGAAAGATAACGAACATCGATGTTCACTTCCGATGGTATACCAACATTCACTGAAGGTAGAAAGAGAAAACATCATATCATCGTCGTTCACTGACGATGAACTATCAACATTCACTGAAGATAGAAAAAAGATAACAAATATCGACGTTCACTGCCGATGGTATACCAACTTTCACTGAAGGTAGAAAGATAATATATCATATCACCGCCGTTCACTGACGATGAACTATCAACGTTCACTGAAGATAGCAAAAAGATACCAGACATCGATGTTCACTGTCGATGGTCTACCAACTTTCACTGAAGGTACAAATAGAAAATATCATATCATCGCCGTTCACTAACGATGAACTATCAACGTTCACTAAAGATAAAAAAAAGATAACAAACACCGACGTTCACTGCCGATGGTCTACCAAATTTCACTGAAGGTGGAAATATAAAATATCATATCACCGTTATTTACTGATGATGAACTATCAATGTTCACTGAAGATAGAAAAAAGATAACAAACATCGACGTTCACTGCCGATGGTCTACCTACTTTCCCTGAAGGTAGAAAGAGAAAATATCATATCACATCCGTTCAGTGACGATGAACTATCAATGTTCACTGAAGATAGAAAAAAGATGACAAACATCAACGTTCACTGCCGATGGTCTACCAACTTTCACTGAAGGTAGAAAGAGAAAATATCATATCACTGTTGTTCACTGACAATGAACTATCAACGTTCACTGAAGATAGACAAAAGATAACAAACATCGATGTTCACTGCCGATGGTCTACGAACTTTCACTGAAGCTAGAAACAGAAAATACCATAACACCGCCGTTCACTGATGACGATCTATCAACATTTCCTGAAGATAGCAAAAAGATAACAAACATTAACGTTCACTGCCGATGGATTACCAACTTTCATTAAAGGTAGAAAGAGAAAATATCATATCACCGCTGTTTACTGATGATGAACTATCAATGTCCACTAAAGATAGCAAAAAGATAACAAACATCGAAGTTCACTGCCGATGGTCTACCAACTTTCACTGAAAGTAGAAATAAAAAATATCATAGCACTGCCGCTCACTGATGATGAACTATCAACGTTTACTGAATATAGCAAAAAGATAACGAACATCGACGTTCACTGCCGATGGTCTACCTGCTTTCACTGAAGGTAGAAAGAG
This sequence comes from Vicia faba, assembly GCA_948472305.1. NCBI lineage: Eukaryota > Viridiplantae > Streptophyta > Magnoliopsida > Fabales > Fabaceae > Vicia > Vicia faba. The sequence continues at coordinate 923,645,575 of OX451738.1, read as the reverse complement.
AAAATATCATATCACCCTCGTTCAATGACGATGAACTATCAACATTCACTGAAGATAGCAAAAAGATAACAAACATCGACGTTCACTGCCGATGGCCTACAAAATTTCACTGAAGGTAGAAATATAAAATATCATATCACCGTCGTTTACTGACGATGAATTATCAACGTTCACTGAAGATAGACAATAGATAACAAACATCAACGTTCACTGCCGATGGTCTACGAACTTTCACTGAAGGTAGAAAGAGAAAATATTATATCACCTCCGTTCACGGATGACGATCTATCAACATTCACTTAAGATAGCAAAAAGATAACAAACATTAACGTTCACTGCCGATGGTTTACCAACTTTCACTAAAGGTAGAAAGAGAAAATATCATATCATTGCTGTTTACTGACGATGAACTATCAACGCCCACTAAAGATAGCAAAAAGATAACAAACATCGAAGTTCACTGCTGATGGTCTACCAACATTCATTGAAAGAAGAATGAGAACATATCATATCACAGCCGTTCACTGGTGATGAACTATCAACATTTACTGAAGATAGCAAAAAGATAAACAAACATCGACGTTCACTGCCGATGGTCTACCAACTCTCACTGAAGGTAAAAAGATAAAATATCATATCACCGCTGTTCACTGACAATGAACTATCAACGTTCACTGAAGATAGACAAAAGATAACAAACATCGACGTTCATTGCCGATGGTCTACGAACTTTCACTGAAGCTAGAAAGAGAAAATATCATATCACCGTCATTCACTGATGACGATCTATCAACATTTCCTGAAGATAGCAAAAAGATAACAAACATTAACGTTCACTGCCGATGGATTACCAACTTTCAGTAAAGGTAGAAAGAGAAAATATCATATCACTGCTGTTTAGTGATGATAAACTATCAACGTCCACTGAAGATAGAAAAAAGATAACAAACATCGAAGTTCACTGACGATAGTCTACAAACTTTCACTGAAAGTAGAAAGAGAAAATATCATATAACCGCCATTCACTGATGATGAACTATCAACGTTTACTGAATATAGCAAAAAGATAACAAACATCGACGTTCACGGCCGATGGTCTACATACTTTCACTGAAGGTAGAAAGAGAAAATATCATATCACCGTCGTTCAATGATGATGAACTATCAACATTCACTGAAGATAGCAAAAAGATAACAAACATCGACGTTCACTGCCAATGGTCTACCAAATTTCACTGAAGGTAGAAATATAAAATATCATATCACCGTCGTTAACTAATGATGAACTATCAACATTCACTGAAGATAGAAAAAAGATAACAAACATCGACGTTCACTGTCGATGGTCTACCTACTTTCACTGAACATAGAAAGAGAAAATATCATATAACCGCCGTTCACTGACGATGAACTATCAACAATCACTGAAGATAGAAAAAAGATAACAAACATCGACGTTCACTGTCGATGGTCTACCAACTTTCACTGAAGGTAGAAAGAGAAAATATCATATCACCGCTATTCACTGACGATGAACTATCAACATTCACTGAAGATAGACAAAAGATAACAAACATCGACGTTCACTACCGATGGTCTACGAACTTTCACTGAAGGTAGAAAGAGAAAATATCATATCACCGCCGTTCACGGATGACGATCTATCAACATTCACTGAAGATAGCAAAAAGATAACAAACATTAACGTTCACTGCCAATGGTTTACCAACTTTCACTAAAGGTAGAAAGAGAAAATATCATATCACCGCTATTTACTGAGGATGAACTATCAACGTCCACTGAAGATAGCAAAAAGATAACAAACATCGAAGTTCACTGTCGATCGTCAACCAACTTTCACTGAAAGTATAAAGAGAAAATATCATATCACAGCCGTTCACTGATGATGAACTATCAACGTTTACTGTAGATAGCAAAAAGATAACAAACATCAACGTTCACTGCCGATAGTCTACCAACTTTCATTGAAGGTAGAAAGAGAAAATATCATATCACCGTCGTTCACTGACGATGAACTATCAACATTCTCTGAAGATAGCAAAAAGATAACAAACATCGACGTTCACTGCCGATGGTCTACCAAATTTAACTGAAGGTAGAAATATAAAATATCATATCACCGTCGTTCACTGATGATGAACTATCAACATTCACTGAAGATAGCAAAAAGATAACAAACATCGACGTTCACTGCCGATGGTCTACCTACTTTCACTGAAGGTAGAAAGAGAAAATATCATATCACCGCTGTTCACTGACGATGAACTATCAACGTTCACTGAAGATAGACAAAAGATAACAAACATCGACGTTCACTGCCAATGGTCTACGAATTTTCACTGAAGGTAGAAAGAGAAAATATCATATTACCGCCGTTCACTGATGACGGTCTATCAACATTCACTGAAGATAGCAAAAAGATAACAAACATTAACGTTCACTGACGATGGTTTACCAACTTTCACTAAAGGTAGAAAGAGAAAATATCATATCACCGCCGTTCACTGACGATGAACTATCAACGTCCACTGAAGATAGCAAAAACATAACGAACATCGAAGTTCAGTTCCGATGGTCTACCAACTTTCACTGAAGGTAGAAAGAGAAAATATCATATCACCGCCGTTCACTGATGATTAACTATCAACGTTTACTGAAGATAGCAAAAAGATAACAAACATCGACGTTCACTGCCGATGGTCTACCAACTTTCACTGAAGGTAGAAAGAGAAAATATCATATCACCGACGTTCACTGACGATGAACTATCAACATTCATTGAAGATAGAAAAAAGATAACAAACATCAACGTTAACTGCCGATGGTCTACCAACTTCCACTGAAGGTAGAAAGAGAATATATTATATCACCTTCATCCACTGACGACGAACTATCAACATTCACTAAAGATAGCAAAAAGATAACAAACATTGACGTTCATTGCCGATGGTCTACCAAAATTCACTGAAGGTAGAAAGAGAAAATATCATATCACCGCCGTTCATTGACGATGAACTATCAACATCCACTGAAGATAGAAAAAAGATAACAAACATCAATGTTCAATGCCGATGGTCTACCAACTTTCACTGAAGGTAGAAAGAGAAAATATCATATAACCGTCGTTCACTAATGATGAACTATCAACGTTCACTGAAAGTAGCAAAAAGATAACAAACATCGACGTTCACTACCGATGGTCTACCAACTTTCACTAAAGGCAAAAAGAGAAAATATCATATCACCGCTGTTTACTGACGATTAACTATCAACGTCCACTGAAGATAGCAAAAAGTTAACAAACATCAAAGTTCACTGCCGATGGTCTACCAACTTTAACTGAAAGTAGAAAGAGAAAATATCATATCATCGCCGTTCACAGATGATGAACTATCAACATTTACTGAAGATAGAAAAAAGATAACAAACATCGACGTTCACTGCCGTTGGTCTACCAACTTTCATTGAAGGTAGAAAGAGAAAACATCATATCACCATCGTTCACTGACGATGAACTATCAACATTCACTAAAGATAGAAAAAAGATAACAAACATCGACGTTAACTGACGATGGTCTACCAACTTTCACTGAACGTAGAAAGAGAATATATCATATCACCTCCATTCACTGATGATGAACTATCAACGTTCGCTAAAGATAGAAAAAAGATAACAAACATCGATGTTCATTGCCGATGGTCTATGAACTTTCACTGAAGGTAGAAAGAGAATATATCATAGCAACGCTATTCACTGACGACGAACTATCAACATTCACTGAAGATAGCAAAAAGATATCAAACATTGAATTCACTGTCGATGGTCTACCAACTTTCACTGAAGGTAGAAAGAGAAAATATCATATCACCGCCGTTCATTGACGATGAAGTATCAACGTCCACTGAAGATAGAAAAAAGATAACAAACATCAAAGTTCAGTGCCGATGGTCTAACAACCTTCACTGAAGGTAGAAAGAGAAAATATCATATCACCTTCTTTCACTAACGATGAACTATCAACGTTCACTGAAAGTAGCAAAAAGATAACAAACATCGACGTTCACTGCCAATGGTCTGCCAACTTTCACTGAAGGTAAAATGAGAAAACATCATATCACCGCTGTTTACTAACAATGAACTATCAACATCCACTGAAGATAGCAAAAAGATAACAAACATTGAAGTTCACTGCCGATGGTCTACCAACTTTCACTGAAAGTAGAAAGAGAAAATATCATATCACTGCCGTTCACTGATGATGAACTATCAACATTTACTGAAGATAGCAAAAAGATAACAAACATCGACGTTCACTGCCGATGTTCTACCAACTTTCACTGAAGGTAGAAAGAGAAAATATCATATCACCGCCGTTCACTAACGATGAACTATCAACATTCACTGAAGATAGAAAAAAGATAACAAACATCGATGTTAACTGCCGATGGTCTACCAACTTCACTGAAGGTAGAAAGAGAATATATCATATCACCGCCATTCACTGATGATGAACTATAACCGTTCGCTGAAGATAGAAAAAAGATAACAAACATCGATGTTCACTGCCGATGGTCTATGAACTTTCACTGAAGGTAGAAAGAGAATATATCATATCACCGCCATTCACTGACGATGAACTATCAACATTCACTAAAGATAGCAAAAAGATAACAAACATTGACGTTCACTGTCGATGGTCTACTAACTTTTACTAAAGGTAGAAAGAGAAAATATAATATCACCGCCGTTCATTGACGATGAACTATCAACATCCACTGGAGATAGAAAAAAGATAACAAACATCGAAGTTCAATGCCGATGGACTACCAACTTTCACTGAAGGTAGAAAGAGAAAATATCATATCACCGCCTTTCACTAACGATGAACTATCTACGTTCACTGAAAGTAGCAAAAAGATAAAAAAACATCGACGTTCATTGCTGATGGTCTACCAACTTTCACTGAAGGTAAAAAGAGAAAATATCATATCACCGCTGTTTACTGACGATGAACTATCAACGTCCACTCAAGATAGCAAAAAGATAACAAACATCAAAGTTCACTGCCGATGGTCTACCAACTTTCACTAAAAGTAGAAAGAGAAAATATCATATCACCTCCATTCACTGATGATGAACTATTAACGTTTACTGAAGATAGCAAAAAGATAACAAACATCGACGTTCACTGCCGATGGTCTACCAACTTTCACTGAAGGTATAAAGAGAAAATATCATATCACTGTCGTTCACTGACGATGAACTATCAACATTTACTGAAGATAGAAAAAAGATAACAAACATCGACGTTCACTGCCGATGGTCTACCAAATTTCATTGAAGGTAGAAATATAAAATATCATGTCACCATCGTTCACTGATGATAAACTATCAACGTTCACTGAAGATAGCAAAAAGATAACAAACATCGAAGTTCAATGCCGATGGTCAACCTAATTTCACTGAAGGTAGAAAGAGAAATTATCATATCACCGCCGTTCACTGACGATGAACTATCAACGTTCACTGAAAGTAGAAAAAAGATAACAAACATCGACGTTCACTTCTGATGGTCTACCAACTTCACTAAAGGTAGAAAGAGAAAATATCATATCACCGCTGTTTACTGAGGATTAACTATCAACGTCCACTGAAGATAGCAAAAAGATAACAAACATCGAAGTTCACTGCCGATGGTCTACCAACTTTCACTGAAAGTAGAAAGAGAAAATATCATATCACCGTCGTTCACTGATGATGAACTATTAACGTTTACTGAAGATAGCAAAAAGATAACAAACATTGACGTTCACTGTCGATGGTCCACCAACTTTCACTGAAGGTAGAAAGAGAAAATATCATATCACCGCTGTTTACTGACGATGACCTATCAATGTCCACTAAATATAGCAAAAAGATAACAAACATCAAAGTTCACTGCCGATGGTCTACCAACTTTCACTGAAAGTAGAAAGTGAAAATATCATATCACTGCCGTTCACTGATGATGAACTATCAACGTTTACTGAAGATAGCAAAAAGATAACAAACATCGACGTTCACTGCCGATGGTCTACCAACTTTCACTGAAGGTAGAAAGAGAAAATATCATATCACCGCCGTTCACTGACGATGAACTATCAACATTCACTGAAGATAGAAAAAAGATAACAAACATCGACGTTAACTGCCGATGGTCTACCAACTTTCACTGAAGGTATAAAGAGAAAATATCATATCACCGTCGTACACGGATGATGAACTATCAACATTTACTGAAGATAGAAAAAAGATAACAAACATCGACGTTCACTGCCGATGGTCTACCAAATTTCATTGAAGGTAGAAATATAAAATATCATATCACCATCGTTCACTGATGATAAACTATCAACGTTCACTGAAGATAGCAAAAAGATAACAAACATCGAAGTTCAATGCCGATGGTCAACCTAATTTCACTGAAGGTAGAAAGAGAAATTATCATATCACCGCCGTTCACTGACGATGAACTATCAACGTTTACTGAAAGTAGAAAAAAGATAACAAACATCGACGTTCACTGCTGATGGTCTACCAACTTTCACTGAAGGTAGAAAGAGAAAATATCATATCACCGCTGTTTACTGAGGATTAACTATCAACGTCCACTAAAGATAGCAAAAAGATAACAAACATCGAAGTTCACTGCCGATGGTCTACCAACTTTCACTGAAAGTAGAAAGAGAAAATATCATATCACCGCCGTTCACTGATGATGAACTATTAACGTTTACTGAAGATAGCAAAAAGATAACAAACATTGACGTTCACTGCCGATGGTCCACCAACTTTCACTGAAGGTAGAAAGAGAAAATATCATATCACCGCTGTTTACTGACGATGAACTATCAATGTCCACTGAATATAGCAAAAAGATAAAAAACATCAAAGTTCACTGCCGATGGTCTACCAACTTTCACTGAAAGTAGAAAGTGAAAATATCATATCACTACCGTTCACTGATGATGAACTATCAACGTTTACTGAAGATAGCAAAAAGATAACAAACATCGACGTTCACTGCCGATGGTCTACCAACTTTCACTGAAGGTATAAAGAGAAAATATCATATCACCGCCATTCACTGACGACAAACTATCAACATTCACTGAAGATAGCAAAAAGATAACAAACATTAACGTTCACTGCCGATGGTCTACCAACTTTTACTAAAGGTAGAAAGAGAAAATATCATATCACCGCCGTTCATTGACGATGAACTATCAACATCCACTGGAGATATAAAAAAGATAACAAACATCGAAGTTCACTGCCGATGGTTTACCAAGTTTAATTGAAGGTAGAAAGATAATATATCATATCACCGCCATTCACTGATGATGAACTACCAACGTTCACTGAAGATAGCAAAAATATAACAAACATGGACGTTCACTGCCGATGGTCTACTAACTTTCACTGAAGGTAGAAAGAGAAAATATCATATCACCGCTGTTCACCAACGTTGAACTATCAACGTTCACTGAAGATAGCAAAAAGATAACAGACATCGGCGTTCACTGCCGATGGTCTACCAACTTTCACTAAAGTGAGAAAGAGAAAATATCATATCACCGCCGTTCATTGACGATGAACTATCAACGTCCACTGAAGATATAAAAAAGATAACAAACATCGAAGTTCAATGCCGATGGTCTAACAACTTTCACTGAAGGTAGAAAGAGAAAATATCATATCACCGCCGTTCACTAACGATGAACTATCAACGTTCACTGAAAGTAGCAAAAAGATAACAAACATCGACGTTCACTGCCGATGGTCTACCAACTTTCACTGAAGGTTAAAAGAGAAAATATCATATCACCGCCGTTCACTGACGATGAACTATCAATGTCTACTGAAGATAGCAAAAAGATAACAAACATCGAAGTTCACTGCCGATGGTCTACCAACTTTCACTGAAAGTAGAAAGAGAATATATCATATCACCACCGTTCACTGACGATGAACTATCAACGTTTACTGAAGATAGAAAAGAGATAACAAGTTTACCCAATATTCTGGTGTTTCGCCTAGTACGGGTCTCAACTTCTTCTTTAACCATGGCACTCCGCTTGGAAAGGATAATACATAACTCGTCTCAAATAAAGAGACTTGCTATTTATGGTCATGGAGGATTGTAAAAGGAAATGACTTTTTTTTTGGGCAAGAGGTATGACTTCCTGGGGAGATGCCATGATATTCTTGCTAAGGGGAAAAAGTCTTATTGTACAAAATAAATGCACCGAACAAAGCTTGGAGTGTTTCAGGATTCCAAAGTAAATAATACTATCGGGGGACCACATATCCAAACCAGAAATAAACTGGAATGAAACAGTCAACCAAAATATATTCTTTGAGAAATAAACTATAGAGGGAAAACAAGATCCATCCAAACAAGGAAGTGTACAAGAAGGCTAAAGAAAAAAAAAATCTTCTACGAGGGACAACTCGGTAGGGAATTTGAAAGAATGTACATTTTCTGCTTAAGACCAACGCTCTAACGAAAAGATGGTAATGTAACTCTGCAAAACAGGGTAATATATCAACAAAAATATTAACAAATGTCAATGAAAAATGATTTTTCAATTTTAGCTATGCATGATGAATGCATGAATGTATGAGTGTTATCGTGTGCATGCTGACAAAACAGATACACAACATGAGGAACAACCAATCAAAACCGCCTCAGACACTACAACGATCGGCTAAACTTCAACCAAGATGATCATTCCAAGAAAGGTAAAGGCCAACTGCAGAATCAAAACCTATTGTCTGCTTTTAACTTTACTGAGGAGAAACATAATCCGGAAGTAGACAAATCAAACAGATATCGGGGTAGAACATCCTTCTTTCGGCTTCATTGGGGAAAACAGTGTTTATTAAAAGTAACATGCCTACTAGATATTGCAATACCAGTCTCAAAAAAATAAGACTGACACTGAAACATCCAAACATTCACTGGGGAATTCAGACCCACTTCACCGGAGAAAATGAGGATTGAAACTTCTTGACATGAAAACTCAAAAAGGGAGAAATGAATCCAAACTTGAGAGAGGATATCGGAATTATAAACCTCGTGCGGCAAAAATATCCCGAGTAGACATTCCCGAGGGGAACAAAAGCATCTTAAAACAACTGGAGTTTGTCCATTCCTGGGATCACCATTTTTGTTGTCATTGTTTCATCATAAATCTCAAAGTAAAAGTAAATTAAAAAAATCTTTGTTTTTTTGAAAAAAAACAATTTTGTTATTTAATCTCTTTGCTTTGAAAGTTATTATCAGTAATAAATGGAGTCTTTGCAAGCTAAATAACATAAGGAATACAAAGAATTGGGTAAAAGTTCAAATTTCATTAATAGAATAGTATTCTGCGAATGGTGAGATTCCATAGATCATTACAAAGTTTGGGAAATGGAAATACATAATGGAAAAGATACATTGAGATACAATGACCACTATCCCCCCTAACAACTTTTGAAATCCCGAGCAGTAGTTTTTTGTTGAAGTATGGTGAGGATCCGATAAGATTGTTACTTTAAAGATCAAGTCTTGTCTGACGTAGTTACTTGCCAATAAAAATCCCTAACTTTTGCCTAAGCTGCCCTTGCGGGTTTTCAACTTAGCGGGAAATTTATTCTGTTTAGGTCTCTAATTTTTGCCTAGACCTCCCTTTCGGGTTTTCGGCCTACCGAGACGCTCCTTTTTTGCCTAAGCCTCCCTTTCGGGTTTTCAACTTAGCGAGCTGTTCTTTTATTTCTTTAGGCGAAGTATTTCTTGACTGCGTCAGCATTCATGGGACGTGGGAACTCCTCGCTATCCATAGTTTTAAGAATTAATTCACCTCCAGAGAAGGGTTTCTTGACAACATATAGGCCTTCAAAATTGGGAGTCCACTAGCCCCTAGAATCAGTGTTGAAAGACATGATCTTCCTGAGAACGAGATCGCCTTCTCTAAATTCACGAGGTTTGACCTTTTTATCAAAAGCTTTCTTCATTCTTCTCTAATATAACTGGACATGACACAAATCTATCATCCTTTTCTCCTCAATCAAATTCAATTGGTCAAACCTGTTCTGGACCCAGTCAGCCTCTGTCAGCTTGGTTTGCATTATCACACGAAACGAGATAATCTCTACCTCGACTGGGAGTATAGCTTACATTCCATGCACTAGGGAGAATGGGGTTGCTCCTGTTGAAGTGCAGACAGATGTTCGATATCCATGCAAAGAAAAGGGAGCATTTCATGCCAATCCTTATAAGTAATTACCATCTTCTGGATAATTCTCTTGATATTCTTATTAGCGGCTTCAACAACCCCATTCATCTTTGGCCTGTATGGAGATGAATTGTGATGGACAATCTTGAATTCTTCACACAGTTGTGTCATCATCTTGTTGTTCAAATTCGAGCCATTGTCAGTGATGATTCTGTTCGGCATACTATACCGACATATAAGGTTATTCTTAATGAAGCGCACCACCACCTGCTTAGTAACATTGGTATATGAAGCAACCTCCACCCATTTGGTGAAGTAATCAATTACTACCAAGATAAAACGGTGCCCATTCGAAGATTTGGGTTCTATCATCTTAATCATATCAATACCCCACATTGAGAAAGGCCATGGGGAGGAAATCACATTGAGAAGCGTTGGAGGCACATGGACCTTGTCTGTATAAATCTGGCATTTATGGCACTTCTTTGCAAATTTGTAACAGTCAGATTCCATGGCTAGCCAATAATAACCTACCCTTAGCCTCTTTTTAGCCATCGAATGTCCATTGGCATGAGTGCCAAATGAACCTTCATGAATCTCATGCATCAACATGTCTGCTTCGTGTCTATCCACGCATCTGAGCAAGACCATGTCATTATTTCTCTTGTATAACACATTTTCACTGAGGAAGAAACTGCCTGCCAATCTTCTCAATGTCTTTCTATCTTTCCTGACGCACTAATCGGGTATTCCTGAGTCTGAACAAAGTGCTTGATATCATAATATCAGGGGTTTTCATCTGCTACCTCCTCTGCTGTAAACACATCAGCGGGCCTATCCATCCGTCGAACCGTAATTTGGGGTATATCATTCCAAGTATTCACTTGGTACATAGAATCCAGAGTTGCCATAGCATCCTCCATTTTATTTTCATCTCTAGGGATGTGATGGAATTAAACTTTATTGAAGAAGGGTAATAATCTTCTAGCATAATCTTTGTAAGGGATCAAGCCAGGGTGACGAGTGTCCCATTCTCCTTTAATCTGATTTATTACCAAAGCTGAATCACCATACACATCTAGATTTTTGATTCTGAGATCAATAGCTTCCTCGAGACCCATGATGCAAGCCTCATATTCTGCAATATTATTAATGAAATCAAATGTTAACCTTTCAGTAAAAGGAATGTGTGATCCATGAAGAGTGACAATCACAACACCAATTCCTTTACCATAATCATTCACAGCTCCATCAAATGTCATAATCCATCAAGATTCAGGGTCATGACCTTCCTCAGGTAATGGTTCATCACAATCCTTCACTTTCAGGAAAATCACATCCCCATCAGGGAATTCATATTCTGTAGACTGGTGATCTTCCACTGGTTGGTGAGCAAGATAATCTGCAAACACACTACTTTTAATAGAGTTTTGAGTGCAGTATTCGATATCATATTTAGATCACAACATCTGCCAACGAGCAATTCTCCCAGTAAGAGCAGGCTTTTCGAAAATGTACTCGATTGGATCCATTTTGGAGATCAACCAGGTAGTGTGATTCAACATATACTGCCGCAAATGCTTTACCGCCCAGGCCAGAGCACAACATGTTTTTTCCAACATGGAATACTGCGACTCACAATTAGTGAATTTTTTACTGAGATGATAAATGGCAAACTCCTTCTTCCTTGTCTCATCCTGTTGTCCCAGAATACAGTCCATGGATTAATCTAACACTGTCAGATGCATAATCAACGGTCTTCCTTCTACGGGAGGGAGCAAGATAAGAGGTTCAAGCAGATATTCTTTAATACTCTCAAATGCCCTTTGGTAGTCATCCGTCCACACACAACCTTGATCTTTCTTTAACAACATAAAGATCGGTTCACATGTTGCAGTCATGTGGGAAATGAATCTGGAAATATAATTCAAACGCCTGAGGAAACCTCTGACCTGCTTTTCAGTTCTTGGTACTGGAATCTCTTGAATTGCTTTGACTTTATCAGGGTCAACTTCAATTCCTTTCTGTCTAACAATGAAACCCAAAAACTTCCCCGATCGAACACTGAAGGTGCATTTTTTTGGATTCAAGCGGAGACACTACTTCCTCAAACGCTGAAACAACTTCAACAAATCTTCTATATGCCCTTCTTCAGTATGGGATTTGGCAATCATATCATCAACATATACTTCAATCTCCTTGTGCATCAGATCATGGAATAGGGTTGTCATAGCCCTATGGTACGTTGCACCAGCGTTCTTCAACCCGAAGGGCATCACTTTGTAATAGAATGTTCCCCAGGGTGTGATAAACGTTGTTTTTTCCATGTCCTCTGAAGCCATTCTTATTTGATTATACCCGGAAAATCCGTCCATGAACGAGAATACTTTGAATTTTGTTGTGCTATCATCTAACATGTCGATGTGAGGCAATGGAAAATCATCTTTTAGACTAGATTTATTTAGATCTCTGTAATCTACGCACATGCGGACTTTTCCGTCTTTTTTTGGTACTGGGACAATATTGAAAATCCATTAAGGATACACTGACGTCACAAGAAAACCAACATTAATCTGCTTTAGAACCCCCTCTTTAATCTTTACTGTCATATCTGGGTGAGTTCTTCTCAACTTTTGTTTAATTGGCGGACACTCTGGCTTCAACGGCAAATGGTGCTCGACAATATTTGTATCTAGACCAGGCATATCTTGGTAAGACCAAGAAAAAATATCCACATACTATTCCAACAACTCAAGCAACCCTGTCTTCACATCGGGATGCAATGATGCTCCAATCTTGACTTCCTTCGGATCTTCTTCTGAACCCAAATTGATCACTTCCAAAGGCTCTTTATATGGCTTCATGGTATTTTCCTCGTGCTCAAGCAACCGTGAGACCTCTTCTGGAATGTCAACATAATCTTCTTCTTCAGCCCCATACACATGACATTCAAAGTTGGGAGAGGGTGTAGGGTCATTGTATTCAACGGGTTTTTAAATTAATCTGCACATATGATTTATGATTGCTTTTAGAAACTGACACATATAACAAGTGATTATGCAGATTAAATTTCAGTTATTATTTATTTTAAAAGGTTTTTTTTTATTACCATTTTCCAAGAAAAAGCCGAAAATAAGGACATAATTTGGGAAGCAAAGACAACTTTTATTAATGATCTTAAAAGTCACAACCAACAGATAAGCCCAACAACATTAATACTTCCACCTTGGGCAGAGTGAAAGCCTTTCAAAAAAAAGATTAATCAAATAAAATTAATTTGAAATATGTATGTAAGAGGGACCATTAATGGTGACCCAGTTATGAACCTTGACTGCATGCGTCACATAATTCGGCATTTCCTGCTCTGCTTCATCTTCCTCAACAACATTAATTCCAGAATCAGTTGGATGGAGGTAACTTCCGCTGCGGAAAACAACATGATAGCTTCCCATAGTAGAATTTGACTTCAAACCTTCGCCTCTGCCATTCTTCGAAGAGAAACCCAAACCAGATATGTTCTTGTTCACGACTGGATCCACAATTCATTCCCAAACTGCATTATGACCATTGCGCACAACCTGCTGCGCGTCCTTCAGCAAAACCATGGAATTCTCATTTCTCCTTATGTTGTCAACAAATAGGGCTTGGAACTAGGTTCCAACAACAGCCTCATCCGCTTCTATAATACTGAAAGAGGACAAATGAGATATCAACAATGCCTAATCCCCATTTATGATCACTACCTTCCTTTCACGCACAAACTTTAGCTTATGATGTAAAGTTAAAGTGACATCCCCTGCTTCATGTATCCATGGCCATCCTAGCAAAAAACTATAAGCGGGAATAATGTCCATGACTTGGTAGGGTATTTGGAACAAATGTGGTCCTATATGGATAGGTAAGTCCACTTCACCGATGACAGATTTCCTCGACCCATCAAATGCTTTCACAATGATGCCACTCGGGCGCATATGTGTTCCTTGATATTTCAACTTCATGAGAGTATTCCTTGGTATAACATTAAACGCGGATCCATTATCAATTAGCATATTGGAAAGCGAATCATTCTTGCAGTTCATAGATATATGAAGGGCCAGGTTATGATTCATCCCTTCATCTGGTAATTCACCATCGCAGAAACTCAAGTTATTACATAACGTAATGTTTCCAATCACGCTACTGAATTGATCTATTGGCATGTCACTCTCCACAAAAGCTTTATCAAGTACCCTCATCAAGGATTCTCTATGAGCAGAGGAATTCATTAATAAAGCTAAGATAGATATCTTTAAAGGAGTCTGCAGTAGCTGATCTACAATTCTGTATTCGATCATCTTAATTATCTTCAAAATATCATCCACTTCTTTCTCTAGCGTAGCTTCACTAGTCTCTCCTGTAGTCTTCTTAGGTTTATCATTCTCAACAATTCTATTTCCAGCAGCAACATTTCTCCGAACAACCGGCGCAAACACACGACCGCTACAGGTCACCCTGCTATTTTTAGCTATATTTCCAACATCGGGCATTGGCTGGATGGGAACTTCCAACCCATCTTCTAAGATTGCAGCATTGTATTTGTAAGGCACAGCCTTATCTGATTTGTAGGGGATAGGACCTGGCAAACTAATTACCAATGGGGTAACAGTTGACTTGCTATGATATTCCACTTCAAAATGAGTGGGTGCACCAAAACAAGGCACAATGACGTTTACCCCTTCTTCAACACAATCAGTCATCAAAAAGTCATTTCTGGAAAACAAATCTTCGTCTGAAGAAAAATACTCATCCATGGAGGCATACTCTTCCTCTGACTCTTCATCCGTTAAACAAACTTCAACCATATCAACCTCATGATAATCATCCCTCTGACCTGTAATCTTGATAGTTCCATTGTCTAACAGCAACTGAACACCCTTCTTCACGATTGAACATCCTCGGGGATCTCGACAGCAAACTAGGCAAGATCCATATTGGTGTTCCACCTGACCAGCCGTATGGCATAAGGTAGCAAGCAACTGCACGAGATCCTCATTCATATACTCCACATCAAAAATTCTGAATTCACGAGGACATCCAGAAACCATGTTTACTTACTCTTCATACTCTGCCCTAGGCCTGATTATGTGGATGAGGCCCTCATCCATCATCTCCTGTAAATCAGCCTTTATCTTATCGCAACCCTGTATATTTGTACTGCATGTAGCACAATTGATATGGTTATGCGTATAGTAGCTAAATTCATAGAGGTTTGCGTGCATTTTCACCAAATCTCCTCTAACCAGATTAATATCAAAAATATGGAAGTCACCTGGACAACTGGCCACCATATTCACAACATTTACTCCCCCGTGCTTGGGTAGAGGGTTATCTTTCACATTAGGTCCTATGTCCTTGAATGATATAACACCATACTTTACCAATTTCTGCACCTCATTCTTCAAAGGATAACAATTCTCAACACTATGCCCTGGTGCTCCTTGATGAAAAGCACACGTTTGGTCTACCTTGTAATACCAAGGCAATGGTGATGGTACGGCGGGAGGTGGTCGTGTCTAGACCAACTTTTTCTGAATCAATGCTGGTAGTAGCTCTGTATAGCTCATGGTAATTGGTTCATAACTCTCTCTTCTCTGATTATACCCTTGATTCCTCTACTGGGACGGTCTCTGATAAGCAACGGTAGTTGGAGCAGCATTCATAATGGGAGTAACTGAGGCGACTTGCTGATGACGTTGATAATTCCTTCTAGGAGTGTTTACCCTCCTCTCTTGCATAAAAACATTTGCATCTCCCTCTTTCTTCTTGGTAAACCCATGAGATGGATTCTTCACACCTTCAGATCCTTCACTCTTCGTCAAACGACCTTCTTTTACAGCCTCTTCTAAGCGGATACATATTACTACCATCTCAGTAAAGTCACTTGGCGCGCTTTCTACCATCTTCTCGTAGTAGAAAGCACCCAGTGTCTTCAAGAAAATCTTAGTCATCTCCTTCTCTTACATGGGAGGAATCACTTGGGCGGCTACCTCACGCCATCTCTGCGCATACTCTTTGAACAATTCCTTGTCTTTCTGAACCATGGCCCTAAGTTGGTCACGGTCAAGCTCCATGTCCACGTTGTACTTGTATTGTTTGATGAATTCTTCTCCTAAATCATTAAAAGTATGGATATTAGCACTGTCCAGACTCATATACCACTTCAACGCAGCACCGGTCAAACTATCCTGAAAAAAGTGAATCAGGAGATGTTGATCATCAGTATGGGTAGACATCCTTCTCACGTACATCACCAGGTTAACACGAGGGCAAGTGTTTCCCTTATACTTCTCAAATTCCGGGACCTTGAACTTAGAAGGTATCTTAACATTCGAGACCAAACATAGCTCATTCACATTCTGCCCAAATAGATCTTTTCCCGTAAGGGCCTTCATCTCTCTTTGCATCTAGTCAAATTGCTCTTGAAAATCATCGATTCGGTCATAAAGACCCAAGTCTTCACTCAGCGGAGGGAAAGGACGACACACATCATCATTAACAAACAAAATCATATTTACCGAAGGAGGTGCAGCAGGAACAACATGCACCACAGGAGGTGCCGAAGTAACAATAGTATGAACCACTGGAGTATCTTGAGGACCAAGATTGAAACCTTCAGGTGAAAAATTCTCTGGCATCCCCCATGGATAACCTCGAGGCATGCGATTCTGAACAATAGCAGGAGTGGCAGATACGGGAAACGTCGGAACTTCAGTAGTTGCCCTTGTTGGTTGAGGTTGAACACTCGGTGGCTGATTCTGAGCAGCCACCAGAGTTTCCATCAGAGTAGTCAGATTGGCCATGCCGGCCTTCAAAGCAGAAACTTCCTCGCGCAGCTCGCGATTCTCCTGTTCTAAGTTGTCCATCTTCTTTTTTAGATTAGATCGAGTGTTGTAGTGATGAGTCGGCTTGCTGGACGAAGTAAAGAAGCTTGGTAAGACACTTGGGTATGCATAACTAATGCAACAAATATATGCAATATGATGCATGACATGTAATGCACATGATTATTATTACTTTACTATTTAATATTTCAAGGGATTTAACGTTTATAGACATATTGCAAACATCAAAGTAATAACGCTTTTGAAATACTGAAAATGTTTTTATTATAATAACTCCAAAATGGATTACAAGTTTTTATGATCTCAAGTACAAGATGAAAATACAATCTACAACCCTGAGAAAAAGAACTGATGGAGATCACTCTATACGCTGGCGCTTCCCTGTGAGTCTGGAAATATGAGCTTTCAACCTCTGTTTTTCTCCCACATATCTGATGGCAACCTCCTTCTAATCATCTGAATCAAGAAGTGAGTGATCAGTACCTGATTGAGGCTTAGGAGAAAATAAATCCCCTTGCCTCTCCATAGAATCTACCGCTCGACTCTCAAGAATCTCAATCAAGTCGTCTTTCTCCTTCAGATCTGGTTTGTAGGAACTTTCTAAAGTTTGGAACTTGTACTTCCAAGAATCCCTTTCCTGTTGCATCCTAACCAAAGCAAGTTGCAGCTCTTCTAGGTCATCAAATAAGGGAGGGGTGGTCTTCACAAATAGATCAGGAATGTGTGTGTCCTGGGTATACGGCATTTTTAATTGAATGGCTCTCGATCGGATCCATTGAAGATATGGCTCCAAAGAAACAGCACCCCTAGGTCCCAAATCCTTCCTACTCTTCTTATGAATGTGACGCTAGGCCTTCGCAATCTGCTCCCTAGCTTCCCTATGGTCTTCCCCTTCCTTTAGACAGAAACTACTCGAATGAATATTATTCGGTTTATGTCTCATCGGATAACCAAGTTGTCGCCGTGCAAGAACAGGGTTATAGTTAATTCCTCCCTTTGTACCAAGAAGAGGTACATTGGGGAAACTACCACAACTGTCAATAATCTTTATATCCTGGTAAGCTCGATGATACCAATCAATGTTCGAGTGAGTAAATACCATTACCTTAGGAGCCCAACGAGGTTCCTTCTTGACATCCCAAAAAGCATCAAACTGAGGCATGTGAGAGATAAACCACTGGTATAACAGAGGCGTGCAATAGATAATCATCCCCCATGAAAAGAATTCCGAAGATGAATAGAGTAATAAGAATCACCCAACAGTGTAGGAACTGGGTTTCCTATCATGAAGATCTTGATAGCGTTAATGTTAACAAACTTGTCCACATTAGGAAATAAGAATAACCCGTAAGCAAGTAGAGCAAAGATGGCCTCAAAAGCAACTGTACTCTTTATTTTGGCAAAGTAACGAGCTTTCTCCAATAAGAACTGAGCTGGTAATCCTATAATCCCTCCTTTGGTAGTCATATGGGCTTCCACCTCAAACTTCCCCAGGTGAATCAAAGCAGCAATCTCATGTGGTTTTGGCTCACCCTCCAAACCAGTAAAAGGAACACGATCGGTAACATGTAAGTCCAAAAGATAAGAATACTCCTCCAGTGTAGGCATCAACTGATAGTCGGGAAAAGTAAAGCAGTTATACATCGGATCATAGAACTGGACCAAGGTAGAGAGAATACCCTCCTTCATCTTCATCTTCATGAGAGGAATAATAGATTCATACTTCTTCCGAAAGTCTGCAGAACACTCGATCTCGGGAATTAGACTGATCAACTCATCTATCTTGAGATCCTTGAAACTGTATTTCCCGGTCTTTCTTTTTCCAGAATCCATGGTTAAAAGGTACCTGAGATATGCACAAATAGTCAACCTTTAAATCCCTTGAAATATGGTTTTTTCAAAAGATGCTTATGAGTGCATGGATGCATGATGCAACAATCACACAAGATCACACATATATGGTTCATAGGTTCTATGTCACGAGCATGAGGTCGAAGGTACTAACCATAAGGTGTTGGTCTAAAAAGTTATCACCTGCCGAACAACGTTCTAGAGGTTCCCAGAGTCTACATCCTTCCTTCGGATATTACCAACTTCCCGATTAACTCGGTAATTAGTAATATTCTAGCGGTTGCAAACATTTAGTGCCTACGTACCAACTTTTTGTGCAATAGAGGACCGGGGTACACGTAGTTCCTCTTTCAAAAATTTAAAACCAAAATGTGTTGGTTAATTTTATAAGATAAAACATCATCGTCATTTTCCGTGTGGAAAACACACCTACTACCCATGATCATGAGAAAGGAGAATTTGCATCATCTCAAAGTGGAGGATATGGCTTGGATTTCAAAATCAACAATGCCTCACTCAACACTCGAGTGGAAAAATATCTCTCTTCACTACATATTGTAGAAGTATAGTTGTTTGCATCACTACAAGGATTGACAAGAGTTTAATCTTTTAAGAAAAGTTTTAAAGATGAAAAGCCAAAGTGGCAAAATGGTTTGAAATGAGATTGATTGACTTTTAGTCTTCTTACAAAAAATGTCAAGGTATTATTAAGTTGATTGGAGTTTATTTATGAAAATGTTTTGAAAATGCATGGACATAAGTCCAAGTTTATTATGAAAATGGTTTGAGTTCAAAAACAAGAAGAGTTTTCAAAAAGGGAAAGAAGATTTTTGAAATTAAAGAAGATGGGAGGAGAAGAAGGGACTATCCTAAAGCACAAGGTAAGAGCTAGGGATAAGAACCATCTAACCAACAAGAAGCCAATACTTGACATTATGAGCCAAGATAGAATTCTCATTCCTTGGGTTGAAACCAATCAAGCAAAGGAATACTAGACCTCTTGAGAGAACCAAAATTCAAGTGTATTAAGTCTTCATAAAAATTAGGAAAAGTAACGGTTGTATACGGGTGAATCTCAGATTACAAACAAGGGTTGTAATCACAAAAAAAAAAAACTGCACAAAAAAAACAAACAACCCAATGTCTTGAGGTAAACCTCAAGAACTCCAGACAAAATAATCAGATAAGATCACAAGGTTTCCAAGATAGGCCAAGGTTTCTAATCCTAAGTCCAAGAAAAGTCCCATGCTCCATAATGCTAAGTATAGTAACCAAATATTCCAAGTATCATTAAAGATTTTTTAGGGTTTATGTTGATTATTAAGTATCTTAAGAAAGGAAAAGAAAAGCTCAAGTGAGCAAAGTAAAAATGGCAAGAAAGTAAATGCTCAAATGAGCAAAGATGAAAATGGCATGAAACGTAAATGCTAAAAGTAAATGGTATATAAAGCATAAAAAAGAATGAAAGCATAAGGTAAAACAAGTCAATAATTAGTGGTTAGTTGGATGACCATCTTGAAACTTGCATTTGGAACTTATTAGAGGATTGGTAGAACCAAAGCCTCCACACAACAAGTTGCATTTGCTTTTTGTCAAGTATATCATTCATTTGGAATTCTCACAAGTACCATTTAATGATCAACGATGTTTAAGTGATCCGCGTTGACCAAAGGTGTTGTAGATCCATTAAAGGATTGGTAGAACCAAAGCCTCCACACAATGAATCTCAAGGTTATTGGATCAAAGAGATCAAATTAACACACTTGGGCTTGCAATCATAAGTTTGGGCCACTAATGATCATTTATTCGAATCGGAACAAAATTTAGTGCTATGTTAAGCAATCGTAAGTGGACTTATATAGAAGTCACACCTATTTTGAGGCCCGTCAATAGCAATCTATGTACCATTTATCAACTTTATGCAGAAAATAATCGGTAAATTACATACATAAATGGTAGAGAAAATCCATTCTCGACAAGATTTTTTATCATTAAAACTTGTTCACTTAATATCGTTTATTTTACATTCTGTTATTATTTCAACTAAACCATTATGTAAACTTAACTTAAAATGATATCGATTTTCTAAACGTTGGTAATATCTCACCAATCTCTGTGGATACGATAATAAATACTTTCTTTTGATTTACACAACATTAGTCATCGTTAAAACCTCCCACTAACTTTTCAATTTCTAGAAACACGAAACATCAACTTCATGACACGTGTATGCATTTTGTCAACCGTTTTTAATGCCATTGAGCCTATAAATACTCTCCTCAAAACCTTTATCGCTCTTCTTTAACTTGCTTCAGAAGCACACTTTGTCTTCTCTCTTAACAAACACAATAACACCCATTTTTACTTCAGAAATTCTGGCACACACAATATCAGAAGTCGGGACTAATGTCTTAACAACACACAATGTCACCACATATGTTATAACATGTGCTGACAGAAAAAAAATTATAAAACAGAAAGATTATGCAGAAAAGAAAATCGTAGAAACTTAACAAATAAAATCAGTTGTTAAGTCAGTTCGGTGCAAACTCACCTACTATGGAGGCTACCAAGCTAGGAAAGAAATCCACTATCAGTAGTATCAATTTGAAGCTAAACAATCCCATTTTACACTTCTCACTTAATCTCTACCCGCTGCAACTTCTACCTAGACACCTCCTAGATATGAGAACCCCTCTCACTCCCAATCACAACAGTGATATCAAACAATCCCAGTCCCAAACAATCACTCCAAATTAAAATACTTAGTTTACTTAAAAGCTTCACTAAGAACAATACTAAACTTTTGGTTAAAAGCTTCGAGGAGAACAATAACTTGACAAATTGTCAAGTAACAATCAGTCAACTTAAATGTATTAGAAGATACATGAGGATGTACAAAGAACACACGGATAACCTAAGGAACTATCAAATATAATCTTAAATCAAATATACTCTCCAACTCTTTTTATGAAACAAATCAAATCTGTAATTGTTCCTAAATATCCTTGATTGCCTGCACGTGTTATGAGTACTAGAAACCTCCAGAATCTCATATTTTTCAATCAAATCATTAAGGAAAAATATCCAGCTGTATTGTCATGATGTTTTGTTGCAACATGTTACAACATCTGATAGAACATTTGTCAAATAAGTACCAGCAGACTCTGATATAGTTGGTCAAGATGTTATGATATCTTGTTCAGCATTAGGATGCAATACATGTTTTTCCCAATGAAACATTTTTTGATAAAATTGTTGTCAACTACTTGTTTTACCAAAATTGTTGCCAACCATAAAATCACATACCTAACAATCTCCCCATTTTGGAAAATTTTGGCTAAAACAAGAAAAGGCCAATTAACTTGGAGAGAGGAATAAAACCACAAAAATCAAATTACATGAACCCATGTAAACTCTGTAAAACACCTAACAATCTCCCCATTTAGCATATTTTGGCTAAAACAACCAAAGGCCAATTAACATTGAGAGAGGAATAAAACCACAAAAAACAAGTTACATGAAACCATGTAAACTCTCTAAAACACACCACAGCTAAAAATATTGTACTATCAAAAAGTCGTGTTACTCCCCCTGTCATACACAATCAGACCTCCCACTGAAGGAAAAACCTCCACACAACATAGCACATGCAGCAGAACAGCAGAAGCAGCTGCTGGAGCTTCAGTACAAACAAGCATGGATAATCATGTTTCCCCTGAATAGATGCATGAACAACCACACAAACACAAACATCTACTCTCCCAAAAGCAGTAACACACACAGTCCTCTCACAATGATAGATCAACATGTCAATACATGTGATGTAACATCATAACACATACAACACTTTACTCCCCTTTTAAAGCCCAAATATTGACAAAAACTGGAGTAAATGTACACAACCATTGGAAACAAACAGCACATGATAACATATTGCACTCAAATAATAACACAAATGGAAACACATAGAGCATTAGAGATCAACATATTGTACAAAAGCAATACCATAGATGCAAACACACATAAGAACCATGCACACTTAAGGGTGCTACACAACTATATATTGAACCAAACATGAGAATCACCAATCATGATCACCAGGTGGAAATAAATAGATGGAAACACAACCTCTTGGTCAACTTCAGGTGGTCTTTCATCTCTTTCCTCGGTGTTGTAGCCAGCCCCACTTCCTTGCAGAATACCTTTGTTCCATCTCTTCTTAGTAGTAATTTGTTCAGGCATGTCATGCCTTAGAGTATAGAGGAAATGCAGTATTAGTTGCTTTCCTCCATATATGTAATTGCTAAAACTCCTTGATAGTATGAGTTCTAATCCCAAAATTTTTTTATAATAACAAGTTGTTCCTTGATTTCCATATGTTCCAGAGTATCATCCTTCTCTTTATTTGATATCTTTTATTTTAAAACAATGATATTACCTTTATCAGGGTGACTTGCAGTCAGTTCCCTGGATTATTCTATTTGTCCTTTAGTAGATAGGTTATTGCTGGATTAAGAATTCACTTATTCAGTGTTTGTGAACTCACAAGTATCCTCCCTTAGTGCTTCATCAGTCTTCACACAGGATGTCCCCACATTGTCTCTAACATCCATCTTCTCTCTAGTAATTGAATCATCAGTTTTCACATTGATGGATTCCATTGTCATTCCAGTTTTGGAGTTATAAACTCTATAAGCTCTTCTTCTTAAAGAGTAACCCAAAAATATCCCTTCATCCCCCATGGGATCCTTCTTGTCCTCTTGATCTTTATTAGAAAAGATCTGGAATTTACTTCCAAATATATGAAAGTATTGACCATGTTATGAATATAGCATCCAATACTCATAGCTTCAGCCCAAAACTCAAATGGAAATTGCTTAGCATTAAGAAAGTCTCTCGTTGACTCTTGTATGGATTTATTCTTTCGCTCAACAACTCCATCTCCCTGAGTTTTCCAGGAATAAGAGAACTCTTGGCTTAATCCTTCTGAATCACAAAATTCAGAAAATTTTGCATTCATAAGCTCCTTGTCATTGTCACTTTTGATTTTGACAATCTGTTCGCAGTGATTTCTGGCGAAACAACCGCTAGTCTTCCAAACAAAATTGATATGTATGGTTACTTACAGGATCGACTAGATTGATCCTAGGACATTGTCTTAACGTGAATTGTAACACTTTCTTGAAGGTTTATGTTAAATATGACGTGATACTTGTGCATGTGTTTGTGTAAAGGCTTGGAATGCAAGACTTGTTAAATTAAATTCGAATGTAAAGGTTTAGACAAAGCGTCTTAATTAAACAAAAAAGGTTTGAATGTAAATAATTGACAATAAAAAGACTTAATACTGGAATTAAATGACTTGATTGTAAAGGAAAAAGCTTTTTAAAAGGAATTTGATTTATAAATCTTTGCAGGAAAGTAAAATAATTCGACAGAATATAAAGAATTTAAGAACAATTGCAGGAGTGTGTAAAAGAATGGTTCGAAAGAAAATTATGTTGATAAGTGCATTTCAAAGATAAAATTGGGAGGTCATACGTACATTCTCAATGAACTCTTTCTCTTTAACTTGGTACTTGAGTATTTTGTGAGTAACTTTGTACAAATTATGATCCTCCTTTTTCCCTAACACTGAGGAGCTATTTATAATATTCTAACCATAACGGTACTATTCTAAGGAAAAGCCACGTCGCTTCTTGCATGCCTTTCGACACTCTAAGGCTTCCACGTGTCCTTCTTATCCAAATAAACTATTTTCGAATTTCAAACAATCTCGCTCAAGCCTTCAGCAACGACTCTCTTATGTGGCCGTCAAAAATGCGTGCCTTTGACCAAACAAAAATACTTGTCTTTTCAAACTATCTTCGACTCAGATCTAGTAATAATATATTTCGACTATAGCTCTTTTTCAAGCCATCTTATGGAAATTTAAAATGTAAAGGTTCCTTTATTAACCTGGTCGAAATCCCAGCTAACAAATTGCCCCCAATAAATGTCTATTTCGAATATGTGCAGAAATAGGAATTTCTTGTGATTTATGTTATTTCGACCAGCAAAGAGAACCTTTTATTATTTCAATGATATCATCATGACATCTCTTGCCAAAAATGTCTTTTTAAGACGTGCGTGCAGTAGCTATAATGATGAATAACCATTCCCAATGTCAGGCGACTTGAAAAACTTCTCACCTTCTCCTTCAGGATGCGAACACGTGTCCCTTGATGGAGAATCACTCTTCACTATAAAAAGGGTTTTTCTCCTTCCTCTCTCTTACTTTTACAAACTTCTCTTAGCAAAAACCCTTTCAGTCTCCGTAAAACCTTTTCCTTTCCAAAAAAACTCAGAAAATCTCCAGAAAGACCTAAAAGAATCTCATTAATGTCCTCTGATAAACAACAAATGAAAATCAAAATCAAAAACTCTGGAGCTTCCACAGATTTATCTTCTCAATCCATTCCAACTAGTAAAATAATCACGCATGAGAATAAGGAATATATTACACCTCCGAAGTTGTCCAAAGAACAAAAAGCCATTTTTGCTTCCCAGGTATTAATCTCTTCTTCATTATCTGGTAAAACCCTAGGATTCCTAGGTCCTTTAGTTTCTACTGAACATATGGAAGAATGTAAAAACTTCTTCCCAACTTACCACGCTGTTAGACCCATATCTAATAAGGGAAATACTTCTGATGATTCTTCCAAATCCCTTAAAAATATATCTACAGAAAGTCCTGAAGCAATGAATAGGGAACCTTTCCAAATGAACTATATTACTGAGAATTTCACACCTTTCCGATGTTGTCCCACTTTGGACAAGTCTTATTTGAACTGGCTAGGTAAAGTAGAGAAAAAGAAAAGCCAATTTTGGAAAGATTTAGGTATTTTCGACCTGATCCAGATGTCGAAATTAGGTTTTGCTATTGCCAACCTTTACTTCTTGCGTCTCACTATTTTTGGGATACCACTTATAAAACTTTCCATCTTCCTTGTGGGATGATAACCCCTACAATGTTCGACGTAGTAGCCATTACAGGACTTTCTCCTATTGGAGAAACATTTGACCCTTTTCTCCACTCTGACAATACAATAGATTTCAACACAAAAACTGCCTCCTTCAATGCCTATATGAATTTCTATCATACAAACAGCAAATATGTTTCCGACATCGAACATATAGCTTTCTTAGCTTTATGGTTGTCCAAATTTGTTTTCTATTTCAAATCCCTCCAAGTAGCTAGAAGATTTTTAACTTTGGCTAACCAACTACATTCTGGTCAGAAGGTTTACCTTAGTGAATTATTACTAGTAAGTTTGTACGAAAGTTTAGGCTCTGCTGTAACCAAGCTCAAAGAACATGAAGCTGGTAGTAACCTCCTTTTAGTCGGACCTTACTGGCTTATTCAACTGTGGCTGAATTCCACCTTCGAACCATCCCTTCAAACATATGGAAATGTGGATGAAGAAGATCCCATGATAGTAGCAAGAAATATTAGAGGAACTAGGCTTCTGCTACTGACTCCCAGTGAAGACATGAATCTTCAATCCAGCCTCACCAAGTATATTCTGATGTTCTCGAAACGTCATGCCTTTACTCTTTCCATGGCTCCCTTCGCCAAACGAACTCATGGCCCTTCCTGGTTTACTGCTTCGATTGAAGAAGCCATAAAAGATGCCAATACTGAAGTTGAAGATGTCTGGCGTGCATTCCTTCTTCCCAGACTCCTTATTTCCAGGATTCTGCCTATGAAGAACTACGTATGCATGTTATCCTATCAACCAAACTTTGTCTCTCGATAATTTGGGTTGAATCAACTTGTCCCTATATCTCTTTTTAACCGTAAGATTGAGATTTGCTATGTTGGAATAGATTATGTTATGAGGGACGTGGCGAAGCATCAAGAATATCAAGATGATTTTGCTGTCTTCAAACTTGCCCCTTTCGAACCTGTGACTTATATGACTAAAGGCTTTTATACTTGGTGGACAGAGTTTTATTCTAACAACATGTTCGACAGTACTGAAATAAAAGATCAACTGACCCAAGCCTTTTCATCTTTGCAGGATCATGGACCCAAAGGTAAAACTACTCATTCCAAAGAAATACAAGCTTTTCAGGATTATTTTGAAACTGTCTATGACCCTACGTAGCTTAGTCGAACAGTCTATCAACGTCACTTATTTTGAAAGAAAAATTTACGAAAACTATTTCAAAATTAAAACTTCCCAAATCTGTAAAATCTGAATTCAAGTATGATTTAGCCTTCAAACTGCAACCACCTAAATTTCCAAAATTACCCACAACTGACTTTGCTCTGGAATTTTTGCCACCATATCCAGACTGGTTCGTCTGTGGGAACATTTTTCATGACTTACATAATGATAGTAAAAAACGTGCAAAAAGGGTTGTTACGACTAAGCTCACTCTGGACAGTTTCGACGGTTTCCTACACTATGACTTGTCTGCTGTGAAAATCATTTCTCCAACACTTCAAGGTGCCATGTCAAAAAATGTACTTTAAACTTTCCCATCTTAACATGTTTCCTTCTAACTTTGTGAATTTTTAGGTGTCGAAAGAAAGACCCTAAAAAAGGGGAAACCTACTTCAAAGACTACTCCAACCGGAACGTCAAAGCCTACTTCAAATCCAGAAAATGCCGGGAAGAACGTTTCTTCAAAAAAAACTGCCAAAGCTTCTGAGGTTTTCATACTAAATTTCCTTTCTGGAATTTCTTCTAGTTTTGCTTACTTATCAAAATTTGATGTTTTCTGCAGGATGGAAGTTCGCCAATCGCCAAGGAAAAAAAGAGAAAAAATGCTTCTGAAAAAGAAGTAATTACACTCGAAATTAGCAGCGCTGAAGACTCTCCTCCTCCTCTGAAGAGGCAAAATAAAAAGGGGTCGAAAGTTACTTCGTCCCAGGGTACTGCCCAAAAGGAAACCGAAACCGCTACTCTCCCTACTTCTGCGAAAGAAGCTGGGCCTCCACCCTCTGGAGCAAAAATTTCAGAGCGTATTGGAAGCAATACCTCTACTGCTGATAAAGTATTTATTTTATACTCTTCTTTTCATTTCCCTGCACTGGGACATATTATATTTCTGGAACAAACATTGGCATTCACTCTTGCAGGAAAAATCTGACAAGTCCCTCAAACCTTCTGATCCTCCCAAAAATCCGATTGTCGAAGGAACTCCTTCACCCCCTCCCAATGCTGGAATCGCACAAAACAAAGGGTCTGCGACTGGAAATCCTCAACCTGAGTCGAAGGATGCAGAAGATCAGGATAATTCTTCTCCTGAGGCGGATGCTCAAAAAAGTGGCACTCCCCCTAAGACTCGCATGTCTGAGGAAATTGAAATGAATGAGGACACATAACGTTCTTCTGACATAGAAGGTTTCTTCGAAGGTAACAAAGGGATGGGAGATGAGGAAAGAATCATCGAAGAGTCAGAATAGACTCTCAGTAACAAAGACTTGGATTCGGCTCACGCCACTAAAGAGTCTAACCCTGTTTCGACGCACAACCAGCCTTCTTCAAGTCAGCCCACCATTGCCACTCTCTCAGAAGAGGAAAGAACTGCCCTCAAAGCAACGGATCCCTTAAAGTATGTCAAACTAATGATGGCTTTAAAGGATTCATCTCCTGCTAAAACATTTCCTGGTGCCTCTTCCTAAGCTGGTGTTGGTACAAAAGAAACTTCTTTTGATTCCCTCTTGCAAAAGGTGAAGCAAGTTGTCTTCGATGCTGACCTTTTTACCACCCTAAAGGAGGATTGCACTACTGGTTGTCGGATCAAGACATTAATTTCTCAGATACCTATCACCGTGTGTCCACCTGATGTGGGTGAAGCTCTAGTTGATATTCAGAAGTTGATTGATCAAGTGAGTTCTGAGTTCAATAGAGACTTCAATGCCCAGACGAAACTTCAAGCGGCGGAAAAGGCATAGTCTCTTGAGTATGAAAAAGCTTACAACGCCTACACTGACTCTGAAACTCTCATGCAGTCAAAGAAGAAGGCCCGCAAGGAGTACAATAACTATGCATCCTCCATCCATGTTTGGGAAACTCAGATCTCAGAGTTACAAGCGAGGATTGTTGAGGCGAAAGAGAAACAAATTGCCATTCAAGGCTTGAATGACCCTCAGGATGACCTCTTCGTGAAGGAAAGTGTTGCTCATGTGGAAGCGACTACCAATATGGACAAAGAAATAGCCCAAATTCAAGAGTCTAAAGCGGCTATCCAATATAAACATAATTTGTCGAAGATTAAATATGCAAGGATAAAGAGAAATCTTCCTTTCTAGCTTTTAGCTGCTAGCCTTAACTTTTCTTGTTGCATTACCCTTTCAATTGTAATATTCAGACAAATGCCATTTTGGCACCTTTAATAAATTTTTTAGAAATCCATGATACATTACAATAGCCATTTTAGTATTTCCATCTTGGCTTCGCTTTACTTATTTGTTACTATTGTTTTCTTATTCTAATATCCTGCAGAACTGGTTTGTACTTATTCAAGTATTTCCCATTTACCCTTAGGATCCTTTGATCTTCTGTTAGTTCTTCCACCTCATACGCATTATTCAATAATACTTTTAAAATTCGAAAAGGACCTTCCCAATGGGGAGACCACTTGCCTAAAGCTTTTTTCATTTTATCCATAGGTAAAATAACTTTCCAAACTAAATCATTGGCAACGAAAGTTTTACCTTTCACCCTTTTGTTGTAGGCTCTAACTACTTTTTCCTTCCGCCTTATTAACACTTCTAAGGCGCGCAACCTTTCTTTGTCTACATCTATCAATTCATTCAACATCATTTCCCAATAAAGGTTTGGAGCTATCTCTTCCTATTTTTGAATGCGAACTGAGTGCAGAAAGATTTCGACTGGTAATACTGCATCATGCCCAAAGGTAAGTTGGAATGGTGTAGTAATGGTTGCTTCTTTAGGTGACGTTCGACAAGCCCAAAGTGCTTGATCTAACGTTTTATGCCAGTTTTTAGGCTTCTTTCCGACATGCTTCTTGATTAAGCCTATTATGACTTTGTTGGCTGCTTCGACTTGACCATTTGCTTGAGCATAATATGGTGTAGATGTTAGCAATTTTAATCCCGTTTCTTTCGCGAATTCTTGCATCTTTCGACCAGTAAAAACTGACCCTTGGTCCGTAGTTATACTTTATGGGATTCCAAACCTATATAGTATATGCTTTTGGATAAATTCAATGACTGTTTCTTGGCCTACATTCACCAAAGGAATATCTTCTACCCATTTGGTGAAATAATCTATTCCTACTAATATATATCTTTGTCCTTTGGACGAAGTGGGTCGAATCTCTCCTATTAAATCCAATGCCCATCCTCTAAATGGCCATGGCTTAATGATTGAATATAATTCACTTGCAGGGGCATGTTGAATGCTTGCATGCATCTGACATTCTTGACAACCCTTGGCGATGTCTATACAGTCCTTCAACATTGTTGGCCAATACATTCCATATCGAAATAACAACCATTTCATCTTATGTCCTGCTTGATGGGCCCCACAGGCTCCACTGTGAACGCTTGATAATGCCAGATATGATTCGTTTTCTCCCAAGCATTTTAACAAAATTCCTTCATGGGATTTTTTGAATAATTCGTTTCCCATCAAGTAATAAGATAAAGCTCTGTATCTAACCTTTCTATCCGTGTTGGTTGAAGGGTCTTTTATGTAGTTAATAATTGGGCTTCTCCAATCTGTATATGCCAGAGCACTTATATTTAGTACCTCAAACTCTTCTTGGTTGGCAAACCCTAGCCTAGTAGTTTCTAAGTCAATTAGGGATAACCTCGTAGCCAATGCTTTTCCTCTTATCTCAATCAATCCTTTTAAACTTTCCTTTGACACTTTGTACCCTGAGGCTATTTGTGCCAATTCATTTGCTTCTTGGTTTTTTATTCTAGGGACATGTTTTATATCCACATATTCAAATTTCTTGAGAAATCTATTAACCAAGACCAAATACATAATCAAGTTCTCTTTTATGCACTTGTATGCTTTTGTTAGTTGCTTTATTACCAATTCAGAGTCACCTTTGATTTCGACTCTGGTTGCCCCCAATTCCAATAAAGCTTCGAGTCCAGCAAGCAAGGCTTCATACTCAGCTTCATTGTTTGAACAAAGAGGGCCTTCAATCTTATACTTAAGTTTGTTGGAATTCCTTCAGGAGAAATCAAAAGTATTCCAACTCCGCTACCATTCCTGTGTGTTGAATCGTCGAAGAATAATCTCCAAGGTTTCAACTCAACATAGAGTTGGCTTTCGACCACTGCATGGTCTACTATAATGTCTGATACTATTTTACCTTTCATTACCTTTAAAAGCATGAAATTTAAAGAAAACTCTGTGAGGGCCAAAGCCCATTTTCCAATTCTGCCATGCAAGATTGGCTTTGACAGCATATGTTTTATAACATCACAATGAGAGGAAATGAAAACATCTACTGGTTTTATATAATGCCTGAGTTTTGTATAGGAGAAATATAAACATAAACATAACTTTTCTATTGCAGTATATCTCGTTTCTGCATCATTTAAAACCCTACTAAGATAATAGATGGCTCTTTCGATGCCATTTTTGTCCTCTTAGGCTAACATACTACCTAAAGTAGTGTCAGAGGCTGATATATAGAGTCCCATAGACTTCTTCCCGTTTGGGGGTGACAGAATGGGAGGTTGTACCAAGTATTGCTTGATCTTGTCAAGAGCTTCTTGATGTTCCTTGTTCCATTCAAAATTTCCTTGCTTTAGGCGCAGGAGAGGGGAAAAAGCTTACGTTCGACCACTGAGATTAGAAATAAATCTTCTTAGGAAATTTACTTTCCCCAATAGTGACTGCAATTCTTTTTTTGTCGAAGGCGCCTTTGTTTCCATGATACTCTTCGTTTTATTCTATTGATTTCTATCCCCTTTTTATGGACCACAAATCCTAGAAAGTCTCCTGCATGCACAAAGAAAGCACACTTAAGAGGGTTCATCTTCAAACCATGTTTTCTCATTCTTTCAAATGATTGGAGAAGATGATTTAGATGGCTTTCATCTGATCCAGACTTCACTACAATTTCATCTATATACACCTGCATAAATGTTTCAATATAATCATGAAATATAGAGTTCATTGTTCTTTGGTACGTTTCCCCAACATTCTTTAGGCCAAAAGGCATAACAATCCATTCATAAGTGCTAATTGCCCTAGGGCATCTAAAGGCTGTTTTAGGCATATCCTCTTCAGCAATAAAGATTTGATTATAACATAAATACCCATCTAACATACTAAGGTATTCAAAGCTTGCGGCTGAATCAACCAGCATTTCTGCCACTGGCATCGGGCATTCATCCTTGGGGGTAGCAGTATTCAAATCACGAAAGTCTATGCATACCCTCAAAGAACCGTTTTTCTTAATAACTGGAACTTTATTAGCAATCCATTCAACATACCTTGTGGTCCTGATGAAATTGCAACGCATGAGTCTTTCGACCTCTGTCTTGATTTTTGAAAGGATTTCTGGGGCGAATCTTCTTGGAGTCTGCTTGATGGGCTTCTTGCCATCCTTTATAGGCAGTCTTAGTTCGACCAGTTCCCTTTCCAAACCAGGCATCTCGTCATAATCCCAAGCAAAACAATCTTTATTTTCTTTAAGGAGCGATATGACTTTTGCCTTCAAACTGGGTTTCAGTTTAGCGCTGATGTAAGTGATTCTTTTTGAACTCCCATCTCTAAGATCAATCTCCTCAAGGGGGTCTTGAGCCAACATCTTAGGACTTGACGCTGTCGGATCTTTTTCGAACCCTAAGGGTTCTTCATCATAGATGGAATCTAATCTTTGACTTACCTTCTCATCTTGAACATGTTCATCAGTTGGTTCTGAGTTGAGGTTTGCTCCAGACTCTGCCACTTTGGTTGCTTTGGTAATGGCTTCGCCAGCCACATTAGTTGTTGTAGCTTCAACAGTCGCCTGTCTTTTATTCTCGGCTACATAAGCCGAAAGCCTTTCAAAGAAAGAGGGTTCAGACATGGTCAATGTCTGTGTCCCAGCCAGTTTTCCGTATTTGAGAACTGCTTTCGACATTCTCCTGGTCATCCAGTTCTCCCATAATTTCTTTGTCCCAACAAAATCCATTTGGGAGCAAAGTTAGATAATACAACGCATTCTTGTTTGGTAAATAGCAATCTCCTGCCACTCCACATGGTCTAATGTTTGCTAGATTTTTGTCAAAGCTGGTCCTGTCTACCGTGTTTACCTCCGTCATGTAGTAACCTTGATCCCCTTTAATGTTTTCTACAATTCCATCCTCTCTCCATATGGTTAATCTCTGATGCATGGTTGATGGCACTGGCCCCACCCCGTGTATCCACTCTCTTTCTAGAAGCAAATTATAATTCGCTTTTGCAGGAATTACCATGAACATAGTTGGTCTTGTCACATACCCAACTGTAAAATTTACTTTAATTACCCCTAGGGTGTGACCTATTTTCCCTTCATAGTTAGACAGCACCATATTGTGAGGTTTAATGTCTGTATCGAACATCCTTATTCTTTTCAACATATAATGAGGCATCAAGTTAACTGCAGCCCCTCCATCCACCAGTACTTTGTTAATACCAATGTCTTCGATTTTGGACCTTATGTACAAAGGTTTCAGATGATTTCTCATAGCTTAATCAGGCATTTCGAAGAAGGCATTTTGCTCTTCGACTGCGACATTATTGAGGATGTAGTAACACACTGGTTTATGTTTCGCCATCTCCTCTTCATCAGCTTCTTCGTAGTCTTTAACTTCTATTTCCTGATAGTACTCATGGGGGATAACGGATAACACATTGCAATTCATGTTCAGAGACGACACGCCATCAGAGTTGACGTCGTCTGTCAACATATCCTCAGATTTTATGGGATTTTCTTGAGTCACTTCTTTTGTTTTCTGTTTTTCCTCGGTGAACAACCTTCGTCCTACCGGTGGTTTGACGGATGTCTATATTCCAGATACTGCTTTGGTATTGCTTGACTCACCTACCTCTTTCTGCTTTGATTCCCTCTTTGTTTTCCTTGTTCTCTGGTGTCTATGCCACTGGGATCTTGACATAGGGTTTTTTCCTTTGTAATTGTCTAACCTTTGAGCCTCCCTTATTGATGCTTGGAACTGCCTTCTATAGGAGAAAGTTGTTCTGCCTCCCCTGTCGAAACTCCTCCACTTCGATTTCTCATCATTAACATGCATCCATCGGTCAATTGGTATATCAGCAGGTAATTTGAATGAGACTCTTCTTGCCTTGGGATGTGGGCTATCTGGCCTTTTCGGTGTTCCCCTTTTTTCAAACACGTACATCATTGGTTTTGCCTCCCTTGGCTCCCAACTACCATGGAATGGGATCCGTTCAAACATTTCAGCAATCCCTTCGTCATATACTGCGCCAAATCTTCGGCACATCAGGATTTTTTATTCTGCTTTGTAACAACGGAGTATGAAAACCAAAAGCGTTTCGCCTGGCCTTGGGTATACTCTCATAAGTTGACTTTCTTGGCGCCAATTTCCTTGGGTGTTGATGCGTTGGACCCTCTCATAATTTTCAACCACTCTTCGACTCAACATAATGGAGCACCTTGGGCACAACAACGTCTTGTGGGCATTCCTCTCATGGCATCTCCACAAGTATTCGCGCAGATTCTCATTTTCCTTTGGGTAGCCAAAATTCTCCCTTTTTTGTTGCTTCAACAGGCAGTTTTCCAATTCCTCCATCTCTTAAGCGGGTTGGTCCAGATTGACCATGTTGACCCCCATGGGTACTTCAGAGATTTCCATTTCTTCGAGTCTAACTCTGAGAACTTCAGTAGTCTCATTAGTATCTTTCAAAGGACCCTTAGTAGTCCCAAATTTTATTTGTCCATCCTGGGGGTCTTCAACATCAGTGTCGAAAGATCCTCCAGTGTTTAGGCCATCAGTAGCCTGCTTTCCTTCCTCCACGATCTTCGCTTGGTCAGTGTTGACTATGTCCACCATATTGATATCAAAAGGTTCAGCGTAGTTGGTGGCAGCCACATTCAAAGGATCAGCATCCACCTTCATAGGACCTTTTCCTTTGTCAGCGAATTTGAGACATCCATCCTTGATAGCATTTTGAATTCAATCCCTAAAAAGAAAACAAGTTGATGTTTTATGGCCAAGAAAACCATGGTATTTGCAATAACCTCTTTTCTTCTGTTGTTATAACGGAGGAACTTTAGCATTAGGAGGCACTATCATTTGGCCATCCATTACCAGTAGATCAAATATTTTGTCACATTTAGTGACGTCAAAAGTATAAGTCCTTTTAGGATATTTATCATTCTTCTCCTCTTCGACGGGGTTCTTCCCATTCGAAGGTGTTAACATTTTACAAGAGTAAGGGTATGCCTCTTTTAATTCATCCAAATCTATTTCTACTTCTTCAACACCATAAGGGTTTTTATGTGGCTCATTTTCGTCATTTTCGGCTTCGACATAGGCTACCCATTCTTTTTTTATGATTTTTACTTGCCCTGGCCTTCTCAGCTTTCAGTCATTCGACATGTCGAACTCTATCTGCCAACTGGGCCATATCTCTCAAGTGTTGAGTGTCTAACTTCTTTCTAATGGAATAATCTAATCCACTTGCAGCCATTTCGACTAACTCATGCTCAAGCACCACAGTAAAGCATCTAGATTTCAGAAGACGGAACCTATTTAGGTAGTCATCTATGGGTTCTGTAAATTTCCTCTTTACGCTTGCCAATTCCTTCAAACTTTTCTTTGTTTGTCCCACGTAAAACTGTTCATGGAACAGTCTTTCTAAGTAAGACCATGTATCTATGGAACTAGGAGGTAATGTGGTGAACCATGTAAAAGCATTTTTGGTTAATGAAGTAGGGAAATGTTTTATTCTTAGGTCTTCATTGTTTGCCAAGTTTCCCAACTTTGTCAAATATCTTGCAATGTGCTCAATAGTGGATTCATTTGTATCCCCTGAGAAATTAGTGAATTTAGGGATCTTGTGACCCCTTGGCAATTCCGTTTGTAGAATAAATTCCGCTATAGGGGAAAAGTAGTTGGGGCGTAAAAACCCTGTGTTTAAACCATTATTAGCCATTATTCTTTCGACTATATTTGTTATATTATTTTCGACCAACAGGTGGTCTTATCTCACTCTATGAACAACTTCATTTGCATCTTGGCCTCTATTGACCATGGCTATTCTCCTGGGTGGTTCCTCAGGGTCTGGTCGTCGAATACCTACTGGTTCAACTCTTGGTTCTTCGATAAGATTATGTCTAGGTTGTTGAACTTGTTTTATGGTTGGTTCTTCTTGAACCCCTATGATATTCTGCCTGCGTCGAACAGGTGGTTGGGGGTTCCCAAAGAAGTCTGCTATTCGCTCCATATGCGCTGACAGCTGTTGGTATGATTGGGTGTTTTCTTGATTGGTTCTGTTTATATTCTAGATTACGGGAGAAAAAATAGTATTAATTTCCCTCGCCAATATTCCAACCATATCTTGGTTACTAGCGTCCATTTGTTGTCTCAGTTCTGCCTGGGTAATTGTTGTTAAAGCAGGCATCTGGGCTGATAGGCCTTGGTTTTGGGCGCTTCGACCAATTGAACCAACATTTTGAATCGGCGAAAAAGTACTTATGTTGGGTTGCGTATATGTGGAAGTGCCATTTTGTAAACCACTCATGAATGATGATGAGGGCCCTCCATATGGTTGTTCTGTCCAAGGCCTAAAATTTTCGAACCCTGGTGGCTGTGGGGTGTCGAAGTTGGTATTTGGCCTCCTACATATGTCAAAATAGGGCCATTTTGAGTATTCGACAGAGACTCCGATGTACCCCCAAAGGGGGGAACGTTGGTTGCACTAGCCACAAAAGCAGTTCTTGTGTAAGGTGGATTCGAATCAATTGCGGCCATTGATCCTATTGATGTTGGAATGGCCTGGGAACTAGATGTCAAATTTGTACTGACCGTTCCTGATCCTTGTGGAGGGTTTTTTCCTCCTGGATCATTAGTTATATTAACCATTCTTTTGGTGTGTTTTTTCTTAGGTATTGGTTGAGATTCAGTAGTAATTCTGCCACTCCTAAGGTTCATACAACGCTTTTGCGTATTTTACCAGAAAATAGTCTTTTAAATCGTCTGTTATGATTACAACTGGTTTTTTCTTATAACGTTATGACATGGTCCCATTGGGCATGCCAATTTGTTCGCAGTGATTTCTGGAGAAACAACCGCTAGTCTTCCAAACAAATTTGATATGTATGGTTACTTGCAGTATCGACTAGATTGATCCTAGGACATTGTCTTAACATTAATTGTAACACTTTCTTGAAGTTTTATGTTAAATCTGACGTGATACTTGTGCATGTGTTTGTGTAAAGGCTTGGAATGCAAGACTTCTGAAATTAAATTCGAATGTAAAGGTTTAGACGAAGCGTCTTAATTAAACAAAAAAGGTTTGAATGTAAATACTTGACAATAAAAAGACTTAAGACTGGAATTAAATGACTTGATTTTAAAGTAAAAAGCCTTTTAAAAGGAATTTGATTTATAAAGCTTTGCAGGAAAGTAAAACAATTCGACAGAATATAAAGAATTTAAGAACAATTGCAGGAGTATGTAAAAGAATGGTTCAAAAGAAAATTATGTTAATAAGTGCATTTCAAAGATAAAATTGGGAGGTCATACGTACATTCTCAACGAACTCTTTCTCTTTAACTTGTTACTTGAGTATTTTATGAGTAACTTTGTAGGAATTATGATCCTCCTTTTTCCCTAACACTAAGGAGCTATTTATAATGCTCTAACCATAATGGTACTATTCTAAGGAAAAGCCACGTCGCTTTTTGCATGCCTTTCGACACTCTAAGGCTTACACGTGTCCTTCTTATCCAAAGAAACTATTTTCGAATTTCAAACAATCCCGCTAAAGCCTTCAGCAACGACTCGCCTATGTGGCCATCGAAAACGCGCGCCTTTGACCAAATAAAAATACTTGTCTTTTCAAACTATATTTGACTCAGATCTAGTAATAATATATTTCGACTATAGCTCTTTTTCAAGCCATCTTATGGAAATTTAAAATGTAAAGGGTCCTTTATTAACCTGGTCGAAATTCCCAGCTAACACAATCCTGCTCATTTTCTCCTCTTAAAAGCTTTGACACAGACCTTTGAAAACTTCAAAAGTGTCTGGTTTTTCTCTATGAAAATTCATCAAGTATATCCAGAAAAGTCATCTACAACCATAAAGGCATATCTTTTTCCTCCTAGGTTGTTTATCTATAATGGTCCCATTACATCCATATGAAGAAGTTTCAAAAATTTTGAAGTAGTCTAATGTTGCAACATTGGGTGTGACATCATGATTTTCTTGTATACTTTCACACTTATCACAGACTTATCCTTCTTAAATCTTGAGCTTTGGCATATCTCTCATTGGCTCATTCATATATGACTTCCTTCATTCTTTTGAAATGAAGATGTTCAAGTTTCTGGTGCCATAACTTCACTTCACTCTCATTGGTTGTTGAACATGTGGAAAAGAGTAAGGAATTATTTGACATTCCCACAAATAGAAGTTGTCTTTGGACCTTATGCCTTTCATTAGAACAACTTATTTCTCATTTTTTACCAGAAATTCTGATTTTGAGAAGTTGAATAACAAACCATGGTAACACAATTGACTAATGTTAATAAGATTAACAGTCAATCTTTTGACAAACATCACATTTTCTAACCTGGTACAACCATCACACATCAATTTTCCAACTCCTTTTGATTTCTCTGTTAGACCCATCTCCAAATATAACAGAACTTGTGGGATGAGGCTTGACATCCACCGATATCTTATGGACTCCTGTCATTTGTCTAGAGCACCCATTGTCAAAGTACCAATATTCATTAGTTAAGTCTCTCAAATAAGTACGAGCTATAAGATTAATATCCCCATTTTTAACACATCTCTTCTTGCTTACTTTATTTTCCTTGGAATGAACTGATGATTTTTATCTCCATACAGTTTTAAAAATAAGGCTTTATATGACCATACTCACCACAATAGTGACACCTCCAAGAAGATTGAGATTGATTTAAAGATTCATAATATCTGCCAGGATGTTGTAACATATGTTTGGATAGGTTGACCTTTTTCTTCTTCTTAGAAGGAAATAACTTCTCTTCTTACATTCTCCTTATTTTATTATAAGATTGATAATGAACTTTGGTATCTTCATCCTCTTTCAAAATATTTATAGACTCAAACAAGTTATCAAGCTTGAAGTATAAGCGTGAAGCTACCGGAAAAAAACACAGAGCTACCACCGAACTTTATATATCCCGGAGGAAGGGGAAATATCGAGAAAACCAGAAGAGGATGGATAAGATGGTCTTGCAACCAAGAGAAAGGGTAAGGGAGTCGATTTTGCAAGTTTAAGGTGTTATCACCCCTCACATCCGTTGTACTCAACATGATCCATTTTGTTTGTTTGCTGCTAAGAGTGTGTTTATATACAACTATACTTGCTTAAGGGGAAAGAAATTGTTTTTTATTAGTGCAATCGTGAGGGTTTCGCGACCATTTTCCGACGTATCCAATGAAGGAATCAAACAACTTAGTTACTCTATAAAATGTTGGTTTGTTGGTGTTTTTGAGTAGGCGACGTTAATGCACGATTTCTAGCAATAGGCACGGCCTATATCGCGGTAGAACAGAGATAACATGCCCTTCGGGGGAAGCTTTGTTATGTTGAGTGTTTTGTGAATTTTAAATGAATTCGAATAATGATTAAATGTTTTTGGATTTTTTATTTGTGAAAGTTAAGTTTTAATTACAAAAGAAGAAAATATTTTAAGAGGGAGACTAAAAAACCTAATTGTTTGTTGTGTACGCTGAAGAGCTAAAAGTCTACTTCGTTATAAAGCGATCGAAACGGGATTTAATAGCCTCACGGAAGCTACCTAGGGGAGTATGACATCTAGGTTTTGAACGAGCAAATAAAGAAACTTACATTTAAATATTTTACTATTTTTCATCAAGTTAAATAAATGGTGAATTAAAAGGAAACTAAAACAAATTTTAGCATAAATTCACAAAGAATTCCAAATTAATTTTAAAGCTAAACTAATTTATGGAAATCATATAATAAAATAACATTGTTATTTAATTAATTATTGACTAAGATATATTGATGATAAAAACTAAATAAAATTAGTGAAATAAATAACAAAACATAAGTTATTATGGGGGGTATAAAGTAGAAAGTGATGCTGAGGGGATATTGATTCGTTGGAGTCAATGGTAAAGCCCAATCAGGTTTTTTTTAATTATTTGCTGGATATTTAAAAATAAAAGAGAACAGGAGGGGTGATCTGCCAAGAAACAAAATTGGACCTAAATTCATATGGGTCTGAGGACAAGGCCCGTAGGAGAAGTGTAATAGTTGCAAAAACACAAACAAGGAAAGGGAGGTCGCTGGTTACTGTAGGGAAGAGGAAAATATTTTTAAAAAGAAAAACCTTCAATCAACTAATTAAAACAAAAAAGCCAATCAATCCTTCTTCTCCAAATCTCACATCCTTTTCTCTCTTTGATTTCCACGATGATCAACTACTTGCATCAAAACTTCATCTTCTCATCCAGAACACTAGCCCCATGTTTATGCTTCTCGACCATGTAAACTCATCCCATATTCTCTGTTTCATTCAGTTTTCCCTTATTTGTTCACTCTCTATGTTTCGTTCTTCGTCCTCTCCGATATTCCCCATCTTCGCCTTATGATTAAAACCCCTTTATCTTAATTCACCATTAATGTTTCCTCTCTTGATTCTTCCATGCATCGCTTTCTTAATATCAAACAAAACGAAGAAAAACCTAGGAAGATTGTACAGGAATCTGAGCGCTAATGGCACGGTTTCAAAGTCTGAAGCATTATGGGTATTACTCACTAATAAAGATTCACGACATGATCACAACTTCGATGTAAAGGATGAAGAAATGAGGGAGATTGGAGAGTTACCTACGGAGCGGAGAATGACTCTGGTGAGTTATTGCGAAGAAGTAGAAGATGGTGACAAAAAATCCAGAGATGAATATTAAAATTCCAATAAGTGCTTTTGATTCCCTTTGTGTGTGATGTCTCTTCGTCTTTCTCGTCTGCTTTTGTTGTTGTCATTATCATTATGACGCGTGTATTGATATTATTGTTGTTATAACCTGACAACAGATTTGATCGTTATTGATGCTGAAATAATGGCACTATGATGATGTCCCTGTTGTGTGAT
This sequence comes from Vicia faba, assembly GCA_948472305.1. Classification (NCBI taxonomy): domain Eukaryota; kingdom Viridiplantae; phylum Streptophyta; class Magnoliopsida; order Fabales; family Fabaceae; genus Vicia; species Vicia faba. Next base: position 923,604,224 of record OX451738.1, on the reverse strand, counting down.
AACTATTATGGAACGAAAGGCTGATACAGATGCAGTGTCAATTGCCCATGTGTTGATAGAATTTTAAAATTTTTTCATGAGGTTTTAGCAGCGAAAGGATGGATTCTTGGGGAAGAACTTTCGTGAAATCCTCTTTTTTATGGATTTTCTATATGATTTTTCTGTCTATTGTTGATGAATGATATAGTTTCGGATTTGTGTAGATGGGAGAGAGGGTATGAAGAGTATTGGAGATTTGTGATTATGAAAATTTTTTGGAGGAGTGAAGGTAAGGTTGGAGATTCTATGAAGGTTTTCTAATTTTTCTACAGGTGCAACTAGTGTACTATCTTTAGGAATTTTCTGTGTGTAAGCCTTGGTTTTTTTTTACTTGGGAAATATCTCTCCCTTTTTTCCCATTCTTTACTATTTTTTATACCAGATAAAAGGTGGAAATTGGGGGGAAATTTAAATAGTTTGAACTAATTCGGTTGTTGGTTCCAACTTTTTAGATGCAGGTTATGTTTTTTAGCCATTTTGGTGTATGGACAGCATAGCATTTGTTTTCACTATTTTGCAGTAGGCAGTGGGTAGATTTAATTCAGATTATGAGGGTAGAATTTGGACTAATGTGTTTGGATTTTTTGTGGCCTACTATCTCAGGTTTCGGACAGGCTTATGCATAGGTTATGCAGCCTGGTTGTGTAGCAGTTTTGGTTAGGTGACATCTTTCTAAACCTTATTATTTTCCTCTTTGTCTTTCAATAATGTAAAGCTACTCTACTTTTCTGAACATAATTTTTGAAAGGTTTGCATTTTTTGCAACATGATGATGCACATGGCTTTGGGCATGTTTGTTATCCTGTTATTTTTGGGTTGTTTTCTATTTTACATTTGCTGCTTTGTTTGGCTGCTTAGCTGCAAGTCTGCCTTTTGCTTGATGCGTTATATTGGTCATGGATGGTGTTCTGATGTGTTGCTGTTGTTCTATATTTTGCCTATGCAACCCTGTTTGGTAGCTTTGCTTGATGTTTGTATTTGCTTCCTGCTTAGTAGTTTTGCTACTTGTTGTCTATCGCCTGCTTCGATTATTTTCTATTTCTAGCTGCTACTGTTTTTGTTTGTGTAATTTCTGCCTACTATTTTGTTGTTTAGAAGTTAATTACTATGTTTACAGTTGTTATGCGTGTATTTGGTAGTTTTGACTTACAGCTGCTTTGGGATGCTTATTGTTGCTTGTCTGCCCTTTTCACTATTGTGGGTTGTTTTATGCTTTGCTTTTGCAATGAAAAATGTTTGCCAATTTCTTTTCCTTTTGTGAACCAAAAAAAACCTAAACATTTTGTGATTTGAAAAAATGGGAGAAGATAGCATATGATTGTAAATAAACCCATTTTTTAATTTATGATTCCAAATGCAAACCCTAATGATGAAATGAAAATTTTGTAACAATTAGTTCTTGTTTGGAATTTTTCACATGTTGATGTTTGCTAATTTTTTCGCTTTCTTGTTTCATGATCAATGAGGATTGGACCGCCAAAGCAAGGTTGAAAGGTGAAGCAAAAGTCATGGCAAGGAGTGAGGACGAGTTACTTGAAGACGAAGCAAAAGAAAATTGATGAACCAATATTTCTTTCTTTGTAAACAAAACAATTGTAACTTGTATTTAAACTTGTAATCCATTTTGTAAATTTCCCCAAAAAATGTATCTTGAATACAAAACTTGAATGATATTTCTTTGAACTTCATGAATGATGAATTTGGGGCATGGAAATTAGATAAGTCTTGGACTTGGTGAAAATTTGAAATTCCCACTTGAATTGTTTGAATGACATATCTTGCCTTTGTAACTTGAACTTCAAGAAATCGCAGATGACCTTTGTAACTTGTATTTCAAGTAAAATGTATGCCTTGTCTTCTAACCTCACTATTCATATTGTGTCCAAATCAAACTCGCACCCTCAATGAGAACCATAACCTTGATGTCCAAACCACAAGTAACTTGCAACTGAAGTAACAAAAACATGCCTTGATTATCATGAACCTCCAACCTTATTTCTTGTACCCGGATTCCACGGTCATCAATTTAAACTTCAAACTCTTGACTTGGTGACTTAGATATTCTTGAAAAACAATAGGGAAATAAACCCTAATCCGGGATCTGAGGAATTTGAGTGAGAAACAACCTTGTAACTTAATGAGAAATAAATCCTTGATACCTCAGCACTTCACTTCATAATTCACTGCTCAAGGGCCAAATGAAACTGCCCTTAACCTGATGAAGAAATATCAAACCAAAATTAAACATAAGGATGGCTCAACCCTCATGCTTTAAACCAAAGTGCTTGATTCCATGAGATGCATGATATGCAAGCGACTTAATGAAAATGATGTAAATGGGATGCAAAGTCCAAGCCAAACAAAAGTAACAGGTAGGCAAATTTGGGGTAGGAAAAGCGTGTTACCTCACTTTGTAGATGAGAAACAATACTTTAGAGTTTCTTCCTTTCATTTTCCAAAACAGAAATAATCTTCCTTTTTCACTTCCTCTTTCTTGAGGCTTTCTTCACACCTGTCACAAGTATCCTTGTAGGACACATCCAAGTCTTCATAAATATCATTCTAATCACAAGCTTTAAATCCATCTTCCCATCTTCCAGATAGAGCCAACAAAAGTTTGGCAGTGTCAGAATTGTATTCATTTTCTGACTTATCATCATCATACCAAGATGCAGTGAAACCTGTAGCGGTAGAAATGTTGAGACTAAGCCACTAGATTGACTCGACTCACACAAATCAAAATAGAAATCACCATCGTGCTTTATTGTTTCTAAAGGAATGGGAAAAGAGCGAATAACCCAAAAGAGGGGGGAAGATTCAAGGTAAGGGGGTTGGTTATGCAAGGGAAGGTATTATCACCCTAAACATCTATGGTACTCCGCAGAAACCTCTTTGTAAAATCTGTATGTTTTGGCTATAAAATGTTGTATGAAAATAGATTGTGGTGGTGAGGAAAGAAGTATATTTTTTTATGATTTTTGCACCCGCCGCGGTTGCGCACCTTTAGTGGCTACCTACCACCTTTCTTGCAATAGGGAATCAGGGTACACGTAGTTCCTCTTTAAAAATTTAAAACACAAGTATGTTGGTTAATTTTAGGAAAACAAGACGTTATTGTCATTGTCCGTGTGGAAAACATACTTACTACCCACAATTATGAGAAAGGAGAATTTGCATCATCTCAAAGTAGAGGATATGGCTTGGATTTTAAAATCAATAATTCCTCACTCAACACCCAAGTGGAAAATATCTCACTTCACTACATATTATAGAAGTATAGTTATTTGCATCACTACAAGGATTGACAAGAGTCCAATCTTTTGAGAAATATTTTAAAGATAAAAGCCAAAAATGGAAAAATAGTTTGAATGAGATTTAATGACTTTTAGTCTTCTCACAAAAATGTCAAAGTATTGTTAAGTTGATTAAAATTTGATTAAGAAATAATTTTTGAAAATGCATGGACATAAGTCCAACTTTATTATAAAAGTGGTTCGAGTTTTAAACCAAGAAGAGTTCTCAAAATGAGGGAGAAGATATTTGAAATTAAAGAAGATGGGAGGAGATTAAGAGACTATCCTAAGGCATAAGGTAAAAGCTAGGGAAAAAGAACCACCTAACCAATAAGAAGCCAACATTTAACACAATGAGTCAATGTAGAATTCCCATCCTTTGGATTTGAAACCAAACAAGCTAAGACGATAAACCTTTTAAGAAAGCCAAGCTCAAATTGCATTAAGTCTTCACAAAAATTGGGCAGAGTAACATCTGTATACAGGTGAGTTCTAGATCACATACTAAGCATATAATCACAATAACCTGCATAAAAAACAAAAAAACAACCCAATATCTTGGGGTAAACCCCAAGAACTCCAGACAAGATAACAATCAAGGTCAAAAGATCTCAAGGAAGGCCACAACTTCTAATCCTAAGTCCAAGAAGTCCACCACTCCATAATGCTAAGGATAGTAACCAAGTAGTCCAAGTAACATTAGAGACTTTTTAGGGTTCAAGTTGATTATTAGGTATATTCAAAAAGAAATGAAAAGCTCGAGTGAGCAAAATAAAAAAATGACATGAAGATAAAGGATCAAGTGAGCAAAGATAAAAATAGCATGAAATGTATATGCTAAAGTAAATGGTACATAAAGTAAAAGCATAAAATAAAAGCATAAAAAATAAAGTCAATTGTTAGGAATTAGTATTTAGTTGGATGACCATATTGAAACTTACATTTGGAACTCATTAGAGGATTGGTAGAACCAAAGCCTCTCAACAACAAGTTGCATTTGATTTTTGTCAAGTATATCATCCATTTAAGAATTCTAAATATAACACTTAATGATCAATGATGTTTAAGTGATCAACTTTGACCAAAATTGATGAAGTTCCATTAGAAGATTGGTAGAACCAAAGCCTCCTAACAATGGATCTCAAGGTTATTGGAACAAAGGATTAAAACTAACATACTTGGGCTTGCAAACATAAGTTTGGACCACGAATGATCATTTTCTCAAATCGGGACAAATTTTAGCACTATGTTAAGAAATCATAAATGGACTTATATAGAAGTCACACCTGTTTTGAGGCCGGACAATAGTAATCTATGTACCATATGTTTTGAGACATGATATGTAAATCAAGCTCCAACAATATTTAGTACAATAAGAAAGGGATAAGATGAAGAGGAAAGGGGAAATGAATAAACCACATTTGAACCAAAAATTTAATCAAACTATAATCGAAATCATTCATCCATTTTTATAGAGTTAGACTCAACACCATGGATCCAACGATGTTAATAAAGTTTATGGTCAAAATTTCAATCCAAGATCAACCAGAATAAATATAGAAATAAAATTGTATTTACAATAAAAGAAAAGGGTTTTCTTAAAATGATTAAAAATGAAAATAAGAGAGAAAAATAGCAAATATGTTCAAATAAATCATGAAAAATTAAATAAGACCATAGAAAAATCATAAATGAACTCAAATATTTTTATGAAATTTTTGGTAATTTTTTAAAGTCAGAAACTATTTTTTAAAATTAAAAGAAATAGACAAAACAAACAAAAAATAAAGAAAAATAGTAAAGTTAGAAATAAAAAGTAAATGAGATCACCAATATTTGTCAAAATATCATTGGATCCTTCCCTACTTTTTTCCGAATTTAAAAATTAATAAAGGTATTTTTAAAATAATTAAAAACAAGTCAAAACAAGAAAACTTATAAAAAAATATCAAATCTGGAAATAAAATTATGAAAAAATAAAAATCAGAAAGAGAATATTTGAAAATATTTTTGTGAATTGTTTCATAATTGTTTAGCCTGAAAAGATTTTTCTATGATTTTTTGAAGTTTAAAACAATTAAATATAAAAATCAGAAATAAAATATCAAACCAAAAAAATATAGACCATCTGATCATTGTAAAAACGCGTTAATAAACAAATCCAGTGGATCTGGCACACAGTGTATGTCATGGACCTTATTGGATATCACACCTGATCATTTATTTTAAAAATAAAACAACTAAATATCGGGCATGTTGGATGGAGTCTGAATAATGAAAGTAATCAGATCCAAGGGCTCTCAAAACCCGCATATGGAAAAGCAGGCACACCAAATGGAATTCAAAAAAGTTACATCTCACACTATCATTGGTTGAAGCACGACACATAGGTCGTCTTCAACCTCCAGACGCCATAGATTAGGATTCCTCAACCTGTAGAATTAGCAAACCATACCGGTACCATTAGATTCGTCTCTTCAAGACGATTCTAATGGTACCATCGCGCCAAATTTATATAAGCTGAGCAAGGTTGTGTTTGAAGAAAACCAGAAAAAATAGCGAGTATGAAAATCTGGGATATCTCACTCAAATCTCAATGGAATTGAAAATTATAAAGAGCACGGGTATCAGAAGGATACAGAGAGTAGGTTAGTCTTTTATTTGGATCAATTTGAACATGAAATCTACCTAAACAAAGTAGTGAGAAGTTGCTCTAAAACCTAACTTCTGCAGATCAATATAGGTCACGATTCTTGAGGATAATTGTATGGTTAGCTTCAGAGAGGTTCAATGAAGCTAATTGAATGGAGCTTTTGGTGTTTGAAGATGAGAATGTAAGAAATCAGAAATTCAAATTCAGAGTTCGTGTGGAATCTGAACAGGGGTCAATTGGCTATCAAAAGCTTTTGAAAATAGGTGGGATATGCATCTTATTTATAGGAGAGGATGAAGCAATGCTTAAGCATGTGAATGACGGTGTAATTGAGTGAATTCGTGTGGACCTACAACATGAGGGATCTGTGACTTGTTTTGCACCAAAACTCATCCAAATCATGCGTTTTATGATGATAAACGCTTTTGGAAAGTTTCTAAACATGATTCGAAGCAAAAATGTGTGCAAACATGGTGATTAGAAGCCATATTATGAATTTATAATTCTCATTTCTAATTCTAGCATGTTCAGTTCTGTCTTGATTCCTTTGATTGTACACAGCACTAACCTCTTTCTTGCCAGCAAATGGCTTCGTCACTGCATTGGAGGATGCATCCTTTTGGATCTTACCACTCTTAATTCTAGCTTGCACTCTTTCTCATGTCAGGATTAATTCAGTAAAGCCGACCGAGGAACTTCCAATTAGGTGATTAAATAACGGACCAGACAAGGTACCTAGAAACATATTCACTAGCTCCCTATCAGACAGGGGAGGCTGGACTCTTCCTCCTAAGTCCCTCCACTCCTGAGCGTAGTCTTTAAATCCCTCGGTCGAACCCATAGCCATACTTTGGAGTTGAGTACGAGTGGGAGCAAGGTCTGCATTATACTGATACTTCTTATAGAAATCAGCGACTAGGTCTTCCCAATTATGAATGTTGGTCCTCTCCAGCTGATAGAACCAATCTAACTGAGTTCCGAATAGACTATCCTGAAAGAAGTGGACCCCTATGTCCCTGTCAGCAGTGTGAGGTTGTATCTTTCTCACATAAGATCGAAGGTGCATCTTGGGACATGAAACCCCATCGTACTTGGCAAACACTGGCACCTTAAACTTTGGTGGAATGACAATTCCAGACACCAAACCTAGCTCTTCAAATTCTAGCCCAGGCACTTTCTGAATCTCCATTGCACTCAGACGCTCTTTCAGCTGTTTGTACTTTTCATCGATCGGAGGATACTACAATTCATTGTAATCAGTCTCATTATCAGATTCCCCCGGACTAGGGTCTTCCTCTTTTGTCTCTCCCTCTTGGTTATCTCCTTCTTTTGATGAAGATGTCAGCTCAACCACTTTCCTTAGAGGTCCTTTGAATCTCCTTCCCAGATTTACCACACCAACTGTCCTCTTTGGATTTTTAGTCTTGTCCTTAATAATCAGGGCTTTCAGTTCCTCTTGCCCTTTGGCTAGAGCCATAATCATTTGTTGAAACTGGGAATTTTGATTTTGTAGATCCTTCACTGTCTGTTCGAGATCCATTTCTTTACTGTTGAAATAAACAGTAAAGAGGATAAGAAACCTGCCATGAAACCTGTTTATGCAATGATATGTATGATATATGTATGCAATGATTTCAAGGATTTTGGGAAATCTAAATTTACAAACCAAATTGAAACAAATATTTTATTAGTAGAATTAAAAATACAATTTCCTTTTAGGCGTTTCAATTGAATATTCAAAAAACTAAAAAAGTCAAGTTTCTCATGGGCGCTTCCTCTTTGTGCCGAATTAGACATTAAGACTTCTTTCCTCATGAAGTTGCTTCGTGAGCTCTAAACTTTCCTCTCATGGGCATATAAATGGTCTTTATAGGTATCCCGCTCTTTCTTCAGATGAATCTAGGATCTCTGCAGTTCTTCAAGATCAGTGGGCATATCAGGATGCAGAACCATATAGGGAATAACCCCTTCAGTAATGGGCTCCACAATCACTGGTAAGATAGATACATATTGCATCATAAGGTTCTGAGCACGAGATCGTACCCATTGGAGATAAGGATCCATAGGAATGGAAGTCTTCGGCCCCAAAGTCTTGATGTCAAATCTGTTTACCGTTCCCTAAGCTCGTATGAACCTCTGGGGATACCCTTGAACATCATCCTCATAGTTAAACATAATGCTCTGGATAAGCATCTCGTGAGGACCATCCCGTCAAGCGTAACCAAATTGTCATAGAGCCAGAGAAGGATTATAGGTTATGCCTCCCCTAATGCCAAGTAGTGGGACATTAGGGAATTCCTCACAGCGGTCAATAATAGAAATATCTCCCATAGATCGGGAATACCAGAAAATATCCGTGTGAGAAAGTGACATTATCCTTTACGACCAGCCCAAACCTTCTTCATTCTTCGGTACTGTTTTAGGGAGGTGAGGAATAAACCACCTCGAAAGAAATGGCACACATCACATAAGAATCCTTCTTTTCTTTATGGTACGAGTGTGGAAGGTATGCAAGATATCTCCGAGTAAAGTGGGCACAGGGTTGCGAGAAAGGAAGACCTTGATAGCATTCACATCTATGAGTAAGTCTGGATAAGGGAAAAATACTAACCCATAGATGAGAAGGGCAAAGACCTCCTCAAAATACTAGAAGTCCAAATCATCCCAAAACAGCTGAGCCTTCTCTATTAGGAACTTGGCTAGAAAACCATTAACCCCGCTTCTTATTTCCCAGTTGGATACAACATCAGACCGTTTCAGGTGTAAAGCTTCTGCAATAATCTTCGAATTTGGAACTTCTTCCAAACCAGTGAAAGGCAGATGATCCAAAATAGGTATACCCAATATCTGAGAGAACTCTCCCATGGTGGGTACCTACTCATAGTCTAGAAAGGTGGAGCAATGGTGTTTAGGGTCGAAGAATTAAAAGAGCACGCTCATCATCTTCTCATCAAAACCTGAGGTAACCAGATTGAGGAGTCGACCATAGTTCTTGGTGAATGATAAAGTCTCAGAAACCCTAGATACTACCTCTTTGAGTTGAAGAGCTATTCTCACAAAGTTGATCCAGATGGTATTTCTACGAGCGGAAGCCATGATCTGCAAAACTTAACAAAGATAAAATCCCCAAATCCTTGAAATGGTTAGTGTAATGAAGAATGAATGTTTATGATGCATGATGTCATGTTTAAGGAAATTAATCACACATAAGCAAAGAACACAAGACATTAGGTTTAGGCTTGCATGGGGTTTATAGGTAAATACCCTCTTGAAATTTAGTTGGTTTCAAACCTGTCCTAGAAATAGTAACCAGGTTCTAAGGAGTCTCAATATCACTGATCTTTCTTTATCAGTATTATTTTAGTTTAGCAATCTTTTCTTGCGACCGAAACATCTCTAAAGTTCGATCTCAATGAGTGTAGTATCGAGTATCAACTGATTCCCAGCTTTACACTGAGGTTAGCTATCTCACTACTTTCTAATGGCCAAGTTTGTTCAACTAAGGTTTTAAGGTTCGTCAGTGATTCACGGCACCACGCGGCAGCTCCGTATTCTCCTCGATTCAACACAAGGGATAACGGTAGAAACCAAAGTGTCACACAACACACAGCTATCGCTTCAACCATATCGGTCTATGATGTACAGTCTCCACGATCTATTATTGTTTACCTAAAAAGGTGCCCCATATCCGGGTATAGGATCTTTACAAGAATACCCCAACAAACCCTCAAGGATAAAGCATTCAAAGCAAACAAAGAAAGCAATTTTAAAATGATCTAGACCCTAAGGTAAACCCCACTTTATAATTCTCCCCAACAGAGTCGCCAGTTCTGTGATACAGTGGCAGAACCTACTGTTAAATATTGGTTTGCGTTTTTTGTTTGCAAATTTCGCGGTAAGCAAGAGTCTCCGCCGACTTTTCTTTTATCCAACAAAGGAAAGGGTGAAAAGAACTGAAAAAGATCTTTTGTCGAGATTTTCTGAGTAAGGGGGGTAGATTATGGAAAGGGAATGTGTTAGCACCCTTTCCATCCGTGGTTTTCCACGGGCTCTTAGATGCTTAGTTCATTTGGTAAATACCTTGTGCTTTGTGTTTTGAAAAATGTTTTAGAAATGCCTTAGTACGGCGATTTGCTCTATGATAACTCTTGTATCAGTCCTCAAGGGTGTTGATAAAGAAAATGTTTTTTAAAGTTGTTTTTTTGAAATGTGTATGTGGAAAAATGGTTTAGTTTTGAGCAAGCATCTATGAACTATCTACTTTACTAGAAAGGTCATTCTTTTCCTCTTTTCCTTTAGACATTTCTATCCTACTATTAGTGAGTAGGTAGCCCCAGTCATTGGATGTTTGAGGGACATGCGTAGGGTCGTCGTTATGGTCATTGATGGCAACATGTAAGGATACCTTATCATTTTGAAGAGACTGTCATCATATATCCATAGGCATTATCGAGGGACAAGATCATTTCTCGTAGGCAACTCTAGGGACATTTAGGGATCATGATCTTTATGATGACTTTTAAACTGAGGGTCTTTGCTAAGATATCCCTATGTTCGAGGGACATGACCATTGTTTCCGAGGCAACCAAGTGAGATATACCCTAAGGGTGCAAGTGTGCAGCAGTGTGCTTTTTTCAGATATATTTATCTTGAGTTTAGTGATCTACTGATTGATTTATTAATCATTACTAGCAATCATATACAAGCATATAAAATATAAAAGCGAGAAATAAAGGTCCTACGCTATTACAAGGCTTTGGTGTAGATACATAAATAATTACTGAAAGTAATGTGCGGAAATAAAACCCTAATTAAGCTATTATCAACTTGGGCGGAGTTACATCAATAATGAAAAATAATCGTACAGAAAAAATAATTAAGCGCGAGAATTAAAAACTGGAGAAAAGATTCAAAACCCTAAAAAAAAACCTAATTTGATCATTGAAAATATTTTGGGATTTTTATGAAAAGGATTTGAATTTGACCAAATTTTTCTAATTAATTTTAATTAATTAAAAATAAATTAAAGTTGATGAAATTAATTTATTTACAAAAATGAATTTATTACAAAAATGAATTTATTACAAAAAAACTAAGTTCTATTTTTGTGATTTTAATTTTATGATTTTTATGAAAAAAATTGATTTAAAAAAATAACTAAACTAATTTAAACAAAATAAAAATAATAAAGTTAAAAAGAGAAATAGAATAAGCCTGAGGGGGTATGAGCCCAAACTGGGGTTGCAAGTGGAATTTCTGTCCAAAGCCCAATCTTTTGTGGCCCATGGCAAACGTTGGATTGAGTGGGGTTGTGCCAGGAGGGTCCACCATGAGGAGCTTCATTGAAAGCGTTTGATCTGGGCGCAGATGATCTAATGGTCATGGATCTGGAGGCTTATGATGAGCGTGCTTGTGATAAAAGGATAGGATCTACAAGGAAATGTTGAGAAAAATATTATGTATGAGGCAGGGATCGAACCCCTGACCACTTACACGCGCGCTTTGAAAACCCTTCGCCTGTACCAGTGAGCCAACATTTCATTCGTTGAATAACATAAACATAATATATTATATTTAATAATGGTCAGTAGTGATAAATAAAAAGAGCGCGCCATTCAAACTGGCCACTAATGTTTTGAAACACCTTCATCTTCTTCGCTGGACCGTCGTTTTAGGCGAGGGTTTTTACCTACGGACATGTGTTGTAGCTATAAACCGGCATATCTCAAAAAATCATAATCACGTAATAAAAATATAATCCAAGAATACAGATCAACTGGGTTGATCTCGTGAGTACAATGGTACTCATCTTTTGCCCTGATTTTGCCTGAAACGAAAAATCCTAAAAAGAACCTTGAAACCCTAACAATGGCACTCAGTCAAATATGCATCAAAACACACAATTAATTATGCAAACATGTTCTAAATGATTATACAAACATGAATATATATTTAGAATTCATGTATCATGAGTGTATAGTCAAAACCAAATTCCAGAAAAGAGGCAAACTGTGGTATTGGTATGGGGCATTTCTGGGTGTGTTGAGGCATGATAATGGTCCATATAGCTCCCGAATATGCCCAGGAATGGATTGCAAACCTTCAAAGTCCTTGAATATCCCTCTAAATCGAAATTCGATCACCACTTTTTGTCCAAAAGTTTGAGTTTTTTGTGAGTGTTCTACACGGCCAATCCTCCTTTTTGTGGTCTTGAAATGTTATGCATATATAATAGAACGTATTAGGTTAACAAAACTGAATTAAATCTTGAAGATTGAGTGAGGAAAGATTTGATTCGTGTCTTGTATTTTTTGTTTCTAAAATAGGTCAAATCTTGCTATTTTTATTCCAATCACCACTTGCACAAAATCTTTGATTTTCCAGCTGATTATAGACTCATCATGTGCTCATAAAATCAAATCTTGGATTTTATTTTATTATTCCACTATTTTATTTGATTTATTTTGATTTTAATGAATAAAAAATCAAACCAAATAATAAAAATAATGAAATAATGCATGAGTAAGCTCAGGGGTCGTGGGTCATGTTAGGAATAAGTTTCAATCATGAAAACATGGGCCCGTTTTGAAAAAAATCAAGTTTGGTCATTATCTGCTTCATGCACTTTTCCAAAAATGGTCAACTTTAGCAATGCATATCTCTCTCATTTTTAACCCTAGGAGGGTGTTCTTTGACTTTTAGAGAGCTTATGATATACTATAAACAAATTTTTTTTTATTTTATCTCAATTGGATCTTCCATGTTCATGTAAGGAGCTTTGACCCAAAAGGTGTTTTTGTTGACTTTTTGAATGGACCTATAATGTCTGAGCTTATATCTTTTTATTGAGGCATTTCTTGAACTTGAGGGATGAATAAGAGTTGCAGGGAATTGGATTCTATTCAAAATTAACCTTGGTTGGAAAATTTCTGATAAATTATGAGAAAGTTATGCTTGGTCAAAGTTTAGTTGACTTTTCCTATAGAAACCCTAATTTGCCATTTTTGATTTTTGATGAGTTAGGAGCATTTCTTGAGGAATCATGATAAACCCTTGATCAAATGATGGATAATACTTCAAAATATTGATGTTGACCAAAATTTTTGAATTTTGACTGTATTTGGGCCACAATTGACTTTTGACCTAGTAGAGTTGATTTTCCAATACTAGAGCTGTTGACTGAGCAAACTTGTTGTTCAAGGTATGAAATTTTGCATGGGTGATCTTGAGGACATATTAGGACAATGGAGAACATTTGGGATCCTTTGGATTCACAGATCTTGGTTAGGAGGGAAACCCTAGTTTGAGGCTTATTGTCTTAGGAGGAGAATTTGTCTGGTCAATTCTTGGCCATCCTAGGACAAGTTAGGGACCTCAATGGGCATGTGTTGAGTGAAATGAGAGGGAAAATTTTGGGTTACAACAGTCGGGTATTATTATTATTATTTTAGTTTTCTTGGAGTAGAATATCTTGGATGTCAAGTAAAGGTTAGACATACAAGAAAGTGATATGATACTCAAGGGAGAGACCAACCACAACAGACTCTAACAGAGATATCCAACAAGAAAGAGACCTAACAAAGCAGACTATAATAGAGACATCAAATATGGAAGATATCTAACGAAGCAATCTCGACCATAGGTATCAAATATGGAAGAGACCTAACAAAGCAGACTCAACAGAAGATATCAGAGAAGGAAAAGATCTAACACAGTGATCTCTGTAGCGGTAGAAATGTTGATACTAAGCCATTGGATTGACTTAACTTGCAAAAATAAAATAAAAATTGCCACCGTGCTTTATTGTTTCCAGAGGAATGGGAAAAGAGCGAATAAACCAAAAAGAGGGAGAGAATCTAAGTTCGAGGGTTGGTTATGCAAAGGGAAGTTATTAGCACCCTAAACATCTACGGTACTCTGCAGGAACCTCTTCGAAAATTTATGTATTTTGGCTATAAGTAATGTATACGAAAATAGATTTTGGGGATGAGAAAAGAAGTATTTTTTATAATTTTTTTGCACCCACCGAGGTTGCGAACCTTTAGTGCCTACGTATCGCCTTCCGTGCAATAGGGGATCAGGGTATGCATGATGTATGTATGAATGTATGAATGTTATCATGTATATGCTAACCTAACAGACATATAGCACTGGGAATAACCAGACAAAACCAGCTTGGATAAAGTCTATACTCGGCTAAATCACATCCAGGAGGAAATTTTCAAAAGAGAGTAAGCACCAACTGAGGAAACAAATTCCTACTTCATGGCTTAACTCACTGGGAAAAAATTGTCCGAAAATAATCAAGTAAAAAAAGTAAATTAGAACAAATACAAGGATATAACAACTTCCTCCAGGCTTCACCAGGGAACATCACACATACTTCAATGGGGAAAACAATTCCTTAATGCCTAGCCTTCCACTGGAGATTATAATACTGACTTCTCTAGGGAAGATGAAAACCATGCCTTCGAGAGACCAGTTGGGGATCCCGTGCTGACTTCACTAGGGAGGAAAATACCACATCGTTGAGAAGAGCCAAAAATACATTCTTTAATACCAAGAGTGATGATTAGACAAACTTCTCTGGGGAGAAATCATGAAACCACATGGGGATAACAACTTCAGAGAGAAACATTATCTTAGCTTTACTTGGGGATTTAAGAAGTCAAACAATGCAACAAGAAATCAAAATTATGGGGATTTTAAGTCAAACCCAACGCTTGGCGGGAGAAAACCCAAAATGTTGACACTTGTTTCAACACTTATTATTAAAGATACAGACCTTGCCTAGTTTCCAAACAAAAACAATAATGTCGACACCGTAAAAGGGCGGTGTTTTGCAAATGATTTGACCTCATCACACAAAGGGAGAAGGAAATTCCGTCATATGGGTGAAGACCTCACTGGGGAATCTGGGATAGAGGTTTCAAACCATCCAAGCTCGAAACCAAAACTATCAACCTAGAGGAAAAAAATGAACCAAGACCTTACTAGGGAAAATGGGATCACAAATCCAACACCGCACAATACATCAATTGGTATCATATCCAACTATTTGAGAAACAACAAGAAGATCATATGCATATCAGCAAAAGCAACCTTAAAGAACTTCCTTGGGAGATACCTACTTCCAAAAAATTCAGAGTTTGTCCATCCTCAGAATCACTATTTTTGTTTTTTTCTTCTCTTGAATCACAAAATCTAAAGTACAAGGTAATTTGTAAATTCTTTTCAAAAACAATTTTATCATTAAATCTCTTTGTTTTTGAAAATTACCATCAATAATAAATAGAGTCTTTGTAAGCAAAATAAAATAATAATTGCAAAGAATTGGATAAAAAGCTCAAGCTTTATTAATCGAATGGTAGTCTGCGAATGGGGAGACTCCATAGATGATTACAAAGTTTGGAAAATTGTAATACTTTGGAAAACATTCATTGAAATACAATGACAACTATTCTCCTTAACAACTTTGAACTCCTGAGCAGCAACTTCTGTTGAAGTGTGGTGAGGGTCTAAGAAGATTGTTTCTTTAATGATCAAGTCATGTCTGATGCAGTTACTTGCCAAGAAATCCCTAACTTTTTCTTAGGTTACCCTTGCGGGTTTTCAACCCAACGGGAAGAATTTATTCGATTTGTGTCTCTTATTTTTTCCTAGACCTCCCTTTCGGGTTTTCATCCTACCGAGACGCTCTTTTTTGCTTAAGTCGCCCTTTCGAGTTTTTGACTTAGCGAGTCGTTCTTTTATTTCTTTAGGCGAAGTATTTCTTGACTACATCAGCATTCATAGGACATGGGAACTCCTCTCCATCCATAGTTTCAAGAATCAATGCACCGCCAGAAAAGGCTTTCTTGACAACATATGGGCCTTCAAAATTGGAGGTCTACTTGCCCCTAGAATCAACATTAAAAGACATGATATTCCTGAGCACGAGGTCGCCTTCTTTGAATTCACGAGGCTTGACCTTCTTATCAAAAGCTTTCTTCATTCTCTTTTGGTATAATTGGCCATGACACAAGGCCGTCATTCTCTTTTCTTCAATCAAATTCAACTTGTCAAACCTGTCCTGAACCCATTAAGCCTCTCACAATTTGGTTTCCATTATCACGCATAAAGAGGGAATCTCAACCTCAACAGGGAGTACTGCTTCCATACCATACACAAGAGAGAATGGAGTTTCCCCTATCGAAGTGTGGATGGATGTATAATACCCAACCAAAGCAAAAGGGAGCATCTCATGCCAATATTTATAGGTAACAACCATCTTTTAAATGACCTTCTTAATGTTTTTATTACCAACTTCAACAGCCCCATTCATCTTTGGCCTGTAAGGAGATGAGTTGTGATAGACAATCTTGAATTCTTCAAAAGTTCTGTCATCATCTTGTTATTCAGATTCAAGCCATTGTCGGTGATAATCCTGCTTGGCAAACCATACCTACATATAAGATTATTCTTGATAAAGAGTACTACAACCTGCTTAGTAACATTGGCATATGAAGCTTCTTCCACCCATTTGGTGAAGTAGTCAATTGCTACCAAGATAAAACAATGTCCATTTGCCTCCTTAGGTTCAATCATTCCAATCATGTCAATACCCCACATAGAGAAAGGCCATGGGGAAGAAATAACATTGAGAAGCGTCAGAGGCACATGAATTTTGTTATCATAAATCAGGAACTTATGGCACTTTGTTGAAAATTTATAACAGTCAGATTCAATTGTCATCCAATAGTAACCTGCCCTAAGCATCCTTTTTTCCATCGAATGTCCATTGGCATGAGTTCCAAAGGAAACTTCATGGATTTCATGCATCAACATGTCTACTTCTTGTCTATCCATGCATTTGAGCAAGTCCATGTCGTAATTTCTTTTGTATAGCACATCTTCATTGAGGAAAAAGTTGCCTGCCAACCATCTCAATGTCTTTCATTCTTTGTTTGACGTACCAATCGGGTATTCCCGAGTCTGGAGAAAATGCTTGATATCATAATACCAAGGTTTTTCATCTAAAGTCTCTTTTGTTGCAAACACATGAGCTGATTTGTCCAAACGTTTCACTGTGATACAAGGCACATCGTTCCAAGTATTTACTTGATACATAGAAGCCAATATGGCTAAAGCACCTGCCATCTAATTTTCATATCTGGGAATATGATGGAATTCAACTTTATTAAAGAAGGGTAATAATCATCTAGAATATTCTTTGTAGGGAATAAAGCCAGGGTGACAAGTATCCCATTCTCCTTTAATCTGACTTATTACCAAAGCTGAATCGCCATACACATCTAGAATTTTGATTCTGAGATCAATAGCCTCCTCGAGACCCATGATACAAGCTTCATACTCTTCCATGTTATTGGTGCAATCGAATTCCAACCATGCAGTAAATGGGATATGTGATCCATGGGGAGTGATAATCATAACACCAATTCCTTTCCCATAAGCATTCACAGCTTCATCACACACCATGCCAAACCGGGATTCAGGATCAGGACCTTCCCAAGACAAAGGTTCATCACAATATTTTATTTTCAAAAACATCACATCCTCATCAGGAAAATCATATTTAACAGACTGATAATCATCAACTGGTTGGTGAGCAAGATAATCTGCCAACACACTGCTTTTTATAGCTTTCTGAGTACGATATTCAATATCATATCCAGACAATAGCATCTGCCAACGGGAAATTCTTCCATTAAGAGCAAGCTTTTAAAAAATGTACTTAATAAAATCCATTTTGGAGATCAACTAAGTAGTATGATTCAACATATATTGCTGCAACCATTTTGCCGCCCAAGCCAAAGCACGACATGTTTTTTCCAGCATAGATTACCGTGATTAATAGTCGGTAAATTTCTTGCTAAGATAATAAATTGCATATTCTTTTCTCCTTATTTCATCTTGTTGTCCAAAAATACAGCCCATAGAATTATCTAACATTATCAGATACATAATGAATGGTCTTCCTTCAACCGGAGGGAGAAAGATAGAAGGTTCGAGCATATACTCTTTAATACTTTCAAATTCCCTTTGGAAATCATCTGTCCACACAAAACCTTGATCTTTCTTTAACAACTTAAAGATCAGTCCGCACATTGCACTTATATGAGAGATAAATCTGGAAATGTAATTCAAACGCCCAAGGAAGCCTCTAACTTGCTTTTCAGTTTTCGGCGCTGGCATTTCTTGAATTCCTTTAAATTTATCAAGATCAACTTCAATTACTTTTTGGCTAACAGTGAAACCTAAAGATTTTCCTAATCGCACACCAAAGGTGCATTTATTTGGATTCAAGCGGAGACAGTACTTCCTCAAACGCAGAAACAATTTCAACAAATCTTCTATATGTCCTTCTTCAGTCTGGTATTTGGAAATCATATCATCAACATATACCTAAATTTCCTTGTGCATCAGATCATGGAATAGGGTTGTCATAGACCTCTGGTATGTTGCACCAACGTTCTTCAACCTGAAGGGCATCACTCTGTAACAAAATGTTCCCCAGGGTGTGATAAATGTTGTTTTTTCCATGTCCTCAGGAGCCATTCTGATTTGATTATATTTGGAAAATCCTTCCATGATCAAGAATACTTTGAATTTTGATGTACTGTCAACCAACATTTCAATATGTGGCAATGGAAAATCATCTTTTGGACTAGCTTTGTTTAAACTTCTATAATCAATGCACATGCGAATGTTTCCGTCATTCTTTGGTACTAGGACAATATTGGCAATCCACTGAGGGTAAACTGATGTCACAAGAAAACTGGTATTAATATGCTTAAAACGTCTTCTTTAATTTTTACTGCCATATCAGGGTGAGTTCTTCACAACTTCTGCTTGATTGGCGGGCATTCTGGCTTTAGCGGCAAATGATGTTCCACAATATCAGTATCCAATCCCGGAATGTCTTGGTATGACCAAGAAAATATGTCCACATACTCTTTCACCAATTCAATCAACCTTCTCTTCGCGTCGGGATGAAGCAATGCTCCAATCTTGACTACCTTTGGATCTTCCTCTGAACACAAATTAATTGTCTCCAACATATATTTATATGGTTGAATGGTACTTTCCTCGTGCTCAAGCAACCGTGAAACCTATTATGGGATTTCATCATATTCTTCTTCTTCGGCCGCATACGTAGGATATTTAAAGTTGGGAGAGGGTGTAGGGTCATTATATTCAACAGATTTTTTAATTAATCTGCACATATGATTTATGATTGTTTTTAGAAACTGACATATATAGAAAGTGATTATGTAGATTTATTTACAACTATTATTTATTTTGAAAGGATTTTTCTGATTGCCATTTTCCAAGAAAAAGCAAAAAATAAAGACACAATTAAGGAATCAAAGGCAACTTTTATTAATGATTTTAAAGATCAAAGCAACAGATATGCCCATACAATATCAATACTTTCACCTTGGGAAGAGTGAAAGATTTGGAAAAGATTAACAAAAACAAATTACTTTGAAATATGAATGCAAGAGGGAACATCAATAGTGACCCAGTTTTAGACTTTGACTCGATGCGTCACATAGTTCATCATCTCTTGCTCTAATTCTCCTTCCAGAATAGAATTGATCCCAGGAATAGTATTGTTGTACCCCAAAATTTGCCCTCTCTCTTTTTCACAAGAAATCACAGCTTCAGGCTTTTCCTGATTTTTCAGATTGGTTTAAGAATCGGTCAAACAGACTTTTCTCATCAGTCAGACAAAATTAGGGTTTTTCATTGATTTTGAATCAGTCAGACAAAATTAGGGTTTCTTTTGATTTATTTGAGTTTGGCTCAGGGTTTGATCAAGCAGACGCTTCTTTAACCTTAAATCAAGAATTAGGGTTTGCAGGCACATTCTCAGAAGAATTTGAATCCACAGTGTCTTAATTGGCTGTTACACTGCTTTGACGTTTGCTCAAGATTTCTGTTTGTTTCTCAAGGTCTAAACATTTGGGACATGGGCTGAGGCTGCTGATTGAGAGTTTGAAGTATTGGTCTAATCAGTAAAAGGAAAGGCATATGGACGTTTGTTTGATTAACTGTGCAATGCTTATGGTTGATTGAAATGTCGGGTGCATTGTTGATTAATACAAAGTTGCAAGACTACGGTGTTTATTATTTATTTATTTTATCTAAGTTAGAATAATTGGGATGAACTTCCAGTTATTTTAAATCAAGAGATTTAAATAAATAAATAAACAGTGCAAATTAAAGAATTATCTGACAAAAAGGTTTTTATTTATTTTTAATTATTGTTACAAATATTATTAGGATATTGTAAATTTATTTACAATATTTACAATTATGTTTTATTACAAATAATTGAAAAAATAAATTAAATATATCCTAAATCTTCATCTTCTACTGCTGTCACCCATTGCTCAACTGATTTTTTTTATCTGCAAAAGACAAGAAAAGAAAGAAGTCAACACAGATAAATTAAAAGAAAAAGCATTTTCAGACAGTTAATCATAAAAACTCATCATTAAAGATTTTGGCCGGAATCAGTTTATTCGTCCTCTCTGCAAATCGCAAGAAGATGTTTCTTCTTGGTTCACAAAGAGGAAAGCAATGTTTTACAAGCATATGAATTATTTTACAAAATGCACAAAGCTAAATTACAAAGTGCAAACTAAAATGCCAACTAAACTGTCAAAACTGTCCAAAGAAGCAAACCAAATTGTCAAAGAGGCAAACTGAGTCACAAATACAAAGCTGTCAACAAAACAATGTCAACTAAGCAAAACTGTCAAAAGCGGTCAACAAGCACAAAAGCAAGGCAGAAAATTTGGAAGTATGTAGAGGAAAGACAAATGCAAGCAAGCTTGTGAAGAATACATTTTTATCCATCATTTTCCAAGCCAAAATCTTTTCAGAAACAAAAGAGACATTCTAAGCAAAGATGTGCTTTCTGTGGAGAGAGAAAAAGAGAGAAAAGTAGCAGGCTTACAGTTTTCCAGGCAGGCCTAAAGATATATATAACAAAATCAGAATACTGTCAGAGGGGGGGCAGAATACATACTGAAGAAGATATCACAAAAAACTGTAAAACTTAAGCCTTGCAACCTGCATAAATTCAGAACCCAAACCTGCTCAAGGACAACATTCAAACCAAAGTTTGCTTAAAAAAACAAGCTTTGAGTCCTGTACCAAAGAAACAGCTTGCCTAATACCAAGTTACAGAAGCCAAAAGCAAAGAGGACAAACTCAAGAACCGGTTAAAACATTGAAGCCTGTTCCAAGCTTGTATCCCAAGAAAAACAACAAACAGCCTTCCTGTTTACATAACACAAACGAGAAGCCTAACAACACACCAGAAAAAAAAAAAGGCCAAGCAAAAACACAAGCCTGTTTCCAAGCATCCTGCATCAAAGCCTCCCAACCTCAAACAAAATTCAAAACTGTCTCAAGCCCACAAGCCTAAAACAAAACTGTATCAGAAAATACAAACTAAAGCAAGCCTTCAAACCACAACTGCCTCAAGCCTGTCAAAACCAGTACAACAAGCCAGTCTAAAACCAAGCCAAAACCCTCAAAACCTGTTACAGATACAAGCCTAAAAGCCTGTAACTTCAAGCCTTAACTCAAACAAACCTTTGTTTAAAAATCCAACATCCAAATATCCAAGCCACAAGAACAAAAGCCCTCAGAACCATGTTCATCATAGGGTCAAAATAGCCAAAAATTACCAACCAAGCATCAAGAGAGGAAAAGCTACTCAGAACAAAGCATTCAAACCAACAAAACCCTCAGAATCAAATTCATCATAGGGTTAGCATATCAGGCAGCTCAGATGTCATAATCATCAAAGGCAACATACAGAAGCAAAAGCATCTCAGAATCGAAGCCAGAAAGCAACAACAACAAGTATCTCAGAGCAATCAAACAGAAGAAGAAGAGAGAACTAAAAGCTAGGGTTTTCAGTGTTCATCATAAAACCAAAAGGAAGATACGAGTACCAAGAAGACCAGAGCAGCGCTAGCATCACCAGTCCTTCGCCCAGCCGCCTAGGACGCCTCCTGCCCACCTCTCCTCTTCTCCAGCAACGAACCCTAAAGGTAATAATAACTCCTCCCTTTTATTTAATACCTCACAGAAACAAAAACAAATAATAACATAAAAATCAAAACGAAGAAGAGTTTAGTCATGCAAAACTTGAAACCCTAAGAGCTTAGGATTGAATCGTTACCCTTTTTTCCGTCACTGTCTTGTTCGACCATGGAGAGAAGGAAGTGGAGATGGCGTTCTGGCAGCTGAGGTGAGGAAGAGCATCATTGGATTTTGCTTGAGAACGAGGACGATGAAGAAGAAGGTGGAGAAGCGGCGCCGTTCTAAGCCATTGTAACCCTAATTCAGAAATGAAACAAACTAATTCCAACCCTAACAAAAGCTTGTCAAGCGCGTTGGGCCTGCCTCAGGTATAAACCCTAAGCCCATTTCAAATCTGGCACATACACCCCCCATTTTTCTTTTGATTATGTTTGTTTTTTTCATTTTTGGGCCATAATTCCCCTAGAGCCCATTTAACCTTTTTTCTGTTATAATTTAATACTTTATTTATTTTTCTTTTATATAACATAAACTTAAAATTAACATTCTTGTTAAATAAAAATAATACATTAATTTCCTTTTTTTTGTAAAAAAATCTTACTAATACTTTTTTTATCACACTTGAAATGAAAATATTAGATTTTATCAAGTTTAAATAATTTTTCTTTACTAAAACCTTTTCTTTTGTTTAATTAGATCTTGTACATAAAAACATTAACGAAATACATAAAATAATAAATACTTAACAAACACATTAAGTTAACATTTTGCATCATTTGTAAATAATCACATACATTGCGCATTACTTTTATTTCTTTTTGATTCTTATACATTGCTATATTTTACATTGAGAATGCGATTCAATTTGGTTGTAAATGTTATTTGGACACTACTATTCCGACAAGTCTCATCCCCCATTTGTAAATATTTGTACCCCCATCCCCGGATACTTATTTGTAATAGTTTAGGACTTTAAATTCCCGCAATTTATCGCTTTCAATTATACCATGTTTAGACTTAGGGTTTGTATGCCAATAAAATCAACCGCTAGATAACCTAACACAAGATAAATGCATGACAATCAATACACAAATCACACTCGCACCCCGAGGGTAATCCCGCTTGTTGCCTTCAAAAATGGGCCATGCTTGCATGTTGAGTGTCTTTGGCAAAACAAAAACAAATCAAATGATCATAGTCCCTCGATGACGCTGTCGAAGTTGCCTAAAAAATGATCAAGTCCCTTAAAGGAAAAATGGCCAAAGACACTTGGCACTATTGCATTCATGGTCTAAACGATGACCCGCGCCCGTCCCGTTAACATCCTAACGCAAGGTTTTCACCAAATACAATGGTGAAACAACACTGTTAAAAGGGTTAAAACATGAGAAAGATCTTTGAGAAATTTAGGGTAGATAGCTGTTGGTTACTCAATCAAACTTGCAAAACTCGCTTGCCTACTTTCAAACACACTTCACAACACAATTTCCAAACAAACTTTCAAAAACATTGAAATATCTTTTCAAAAAGACAAACACCTTTGCATATACTCAAACAAGATTCATTACAATGGTTGCCTAGACAAGGCATCTTTTTCAAAACATTTTCAAAACCACACACACAAAGCACCCTTTCACACAATTGAAAATCAAGGCAAGTGATCTAAAACAAGTAACTAAAAGCCCATGGATAACCATGGATGAAAAGGGTGCTAGCACCTTCCCTTTTCATAATCTACCCCCCGAACCCACGAAAACATCTCAAAGGTCTTTCCTGTGCTTTTTGACCTTTCCTTAGGATAAAATAAAAAGTCGGTGGCGACTCTTGCTAAACCGAATAAGTGCGAATACAAACGCAAAACCCAAGTCAGTTCTCCCACCGTATCACAGAACTTGGCGACTCTGTTGGGGAAAATTAAAAGTGGGGTTACCTTAGGGTTTTAGATCACCTTTACATACTTGCTTTGATTGCTTTGATTGCTTTACCTTTGTGGTTCTCTTGTTTAGGCTTGAAATCCTACACCCGGATTTGGGAAATATTCATAGATAGCAATACATTGTGGAAACTGTGCGGGGTATACCGACACGGTTGAAGCAATAGCTGTATTAGTGCGACATATTTGTGAGTACCGGTAACCCTTGAGTTCAATCAAGGAGAGTACGGGGCCGCTGAGTGATGTCACTAAGCACTAATGACCTAGAACCTTACTTGACCATCTTGGCCTTTTATTAGGGGTAGTGAGATGACCGGCTTTGGTGCAGTCCGAAGTTGGTAGATACTCGATACTACACTCATTGAGGGTTGTTTTCTTGGCATATTTTGGTCGCTAGTTAAGTGGCTAAACCAAAACAATGAACATGGAAAACAATCCAATGATATCGAGCTCCTTAGAACCCGGTTACTATTTATAGGACAGGTTTTTAAGCCAACTACACTCAAGAGGGTACTTACCTATGAAACCTCATGCAAGCCTGAAACTAGGGTTTTGTGTGACTTGCTTGTACATGTGTTTGTGCATACATCATGAACATCATATAGCATCATATGCATCCACTAACCATTTCAAGGGTTTGGATCTTCATCTTTGTTCTTGTTTTGTAGGTCATGGAAATTCTTCGCAGGAAAACTATCCAAGTCAACCTTGTGAGAATCCCTCCTCAACTCAAGGAGCTTACGTCCAGAATTCCAGAAAGCTCTCTCTTCAGTGAAAGACATGGTAGACTGCTCAGCCTAGTCAACACCAGCATTGAAGAAGACATGGTGAAAGTGTTGTTCCAATTCTTTGATCCCCTTCACCACTGTTTCACATTCCCCGACTACCAATTGGTGCCTACTTTGGAGGAATTTTCTCAACTTCTGAGAATTCCTATTCTTAATCAACTACCCTACAACGGTACGGAAAAAGAACCAAAGCCTAAAGATTTTACTCAAGCACTACACTTGCAACCATAAGACATCAAGGGGAATTGGGAAACTAGAAGTGGTGTCAAAGGCTTCTTGGTAAAATTCTTGTTGGAGAAGG
The DNA here is from genome assembly GCA_948472305.1 of Vicia faba. NCBI lineage: Eukaryota > Viridiplantae > Streptophyta > Magnoliopsida > Fabales > Fabaceae > Vicia > Vicia faba. The sequence continues at coordinate 923,579,149 of OX451738.1, read as the reverse complement.
CACAAGAGTGTTGGAATTCATTGGATCTACAAGCCTTTGAAGAAATTGTGGCACTCCTCATTTATGGGTTGGTCTTGTTCCCAAATCCTGACCAACTTATAGACGTGAATGCTGTCAAGATTTTCATGTCCAAGAATCCCATACCAACATTTCTTGGGGACATCCTCCACTCATTTTACACACGAACAATGAGGAAGAGAGGTGTTCTCATGTGCTGTACTCCTCTTCTTGCAAGGTGGTTTATTTCTCACCTTCCACAATCAGTTTTGAAGAACGAGCAAGGCTTAAGGTGGTCACAACGATTGATAACCCTCACACATTCTGATGTACATTGGTGTTCTCGGTCCAGAGAAAATGTCATCATCGTCGATCGTTGTGGTGAGTTCCCTAATGTTCCATTACTTGGCATTAGGGGAGGCACTACTTACAACCCGTGTCTAGCTTTGAGACAATTTGGATATGCACGGAGGGATGGCCCTCATGACATGCTGATTCCTGACCTGGTTTTTGACTTCGACAACAATGCGCAAGGACTTCGCCAAAGATTCATCAGAGCTTGGAGGATGCCTAACAAGGTGGATAGCAAGACACTGGGGCACAAGAACTCCATCCCTCTTGAGCCTTATCTTAAGTGGGTACGAACCCGAGCCCAGAGTCTTATGATGCCTTACCCTCACATTCTCCCTTTGATCAAAGAGCCTGTTAAGGAAGGAGAGGTTCCCTACACCATCCTACATCCTGATATGCCAACATCATGGGAGGAGATGCAGAAGAGTTGGATCCAACTCAAGGAAGAGAGGGATACTTTTGAAGCCAGCTTCTACGCCAGTGAGAAGAAGGTTTTGGAGCTTACCCGCCGACTTCACGAGGAGGAGACCCTCAACACTTACATCGCACCAAAGAGGATGCGCAACGTCTTTTTACCTTAAGAAGTTTTTGTAATATTTGGCCCATGAGGCATTTATGTACTGACAAAATTTCTTCTTATTAATATGACGTGTGTTCTTTTTGTTTGCAACAACTTTGGATTTCTAAATCCTTGAATGCATTGCATGAATAAACATATCATTCATCATATGCATAAGCAGGTCTTCACACCAGGTTTCCTTATATTTCTGTTGTTTATTAAAGTAAGATGGATCTTGAACAGACGGTCAAAGATCTGCAGGCACAAAACTCGCAGTTTCAACAGCTCCTTATGACCTTGGAAAGGGCCAGGAGGATCTTAAAGCACTGTTAGGGAACAAAGAGCAAGAAAAAGGAAAAAAGAAAAAGAAAAGAGTTGGGGTAGCTACACTGGGAAGAAGATTTGAGAATGAAGCTAGGAGAGTTCTTGAATTCCCCTCCACATCTGATGAGGGGACCGGTAAGGGAAAAGGAGCTGCACTACCTTCTGAGTCCGAGGCTGAAGAGGAAGAGGTTGAGGAAGATGAAGATTATTCAGAGCAGTAATACCCGCCAGCGGATGACAAATACAAAAACCTGGAGGATAGACTGGCAGCTATGGAGCTGCAAAGGGTTCCCGGGCTAGATTTTGAAGAATTTGGATTGATTGCTGGGATTGTGATCCCTCCAAAGTTTAAGGTGCCAATTTTTTCAAAATATGATGGGCTGTCTTGCCCGAAGATGCACCTGAGGTCATATGTCAGAAGAATTCAACCTCATACATCTGATAGAAATCTCTGGGTACACTTTTTCCAGGACAGCCTGTCTGGTACACAGCTAGATTGGTTTTACCAGCTTGAGAGGTCAGAGGTGCATAGTTGGGAGGATTTGGCAGCTGCCTTTTATCGCCAGTATCAATACAACACCGACTTGGCGCCAACCCGTACTAAGCTACAAAGTATGGGAATGGCCTCAAATGAGGGGTTCAAAGAATACGCCCAGAAATGGGGCGACTTGGCTGGAAGAGTGCAGCCACCTCTTTCTGATAGGGAGCTAGTTGATATGTTCTTAGGGACCCTATATGGCCCTTTCTTCAACCATTTGATCGGGAGCTCTTCCGCAGGGTTTACTGAATTGATTCTGACTAGCGAGCGAGTGGAAGCTGGCATTAAGAATGGGAAGATCCAAAGGGATGCCTCTGCCTCCACAACTATTAAAAAACCATTCCTGGCCAAGAAGGAAACAACTGTTGTGTACTCTCAAAAAGGATTGGGGAGAACTGAGCGCCGGCCGACTGTAGGGGCCGTGATGATTCAAAATTCGTCAAATGATCAGCCTCATACTAATCAGTCTAGACCTAACCAACAACGGGTAGAACGGCCACAATGGCAATTCACCCGCATCAATATGACGCCTGCACAAGTTCTTCCCCATTTGTTGAAGTTGAATCTGACTGGTTTAAAGGAGGCACCGAAAAACCCTAACACCACATCTCCATACTACCTTTCCAATGCTAAATGTGCCTATCATTATGACAGCGCCGGGCATGACACCAACATTTGCTGGGCATTGAAGAATAAAATTCAGGACTTGATAGATGCTAAAGAGGTTGAGTTCGACGCCCTCGAGAAACCGAATGTAATCTCCGCTCCCATGCCAAAACATGGCCATCATGTTCATGTTGTTGAAGAAGATCTGTATGTTGCTACTGTTGATGATCTGTTGACTCCACTACTGACAATCAAGTTAAATCTGTTGAAGGCTGGGATTTTCCCAGGTTGTAAAGAAGATTGCTACTTTTGTTCCTCCCTGCCAACTGACTGTCCATTGATGAAGACAGGCATCCAACGCCTAATGGACAACCAACAAATTCTTTTTAAAAAGACTCCTGTTACTCCAACTCCTACCAATGAAGTTTCAATAATCACCATTTCCGCCAATCTTTCCAAGGTCCCCAAAAGGCCTGTTAAGATTACATCCGCTCCGAAGATTGTACCCTTGAAGATAACCATGCCTGGGCCCGTCCCCTACAAATCTGACAAATCGATACCGTGGAATTATGGTGGAGAAATCTACTACCACGGTGTTAAACAAATTGAGATAACCGAAGAGAGCTCTGGCGAAGAAACTGCCGACATTGGAAACATTGCCGGTACAAGCAAGATTACCCGAAGTGGGAGAATTTTCTCTCTAGAGATTGCCCCTCCAAAGGCAATCTTCAGACCCTCAGCTGCTGCCAAGGTTACCCCGACACCGATAAACCTTTCTGCAAGAACTCCGTTGATTGAAGAAGCTGTTATTCCTGTGGTTGTCCCTCCTACTTCTGCTGATAAGGGGAAAGGGATCCAAGAAGAGCTCGTCAGGACGAGGGCTCAGCCATTGGTCATCCCCGAAACCTCTAAGAAAGAAATGGAGGAGATTATGAAAATAATTAAGAAGAGTGATTATGATGTGGTAGAACAACTGGGCAAACCCCCTCAAAAATTTCAATGTTGTCCCTGTTTCTTTGTTCGGAGGCTCATGCCAAAGCCTTGATAAGGTTTTTGAAGACAGCCCATGTTCCCCAAGAAACCTCAGCCGATCAATTCCAAAACTGTGTGGCCAGCCTCACCGCCGATAACGGTCTGGGTTTCTCCGACGCTGACTTGACTCCTAAGGGAAGAAACCACAATGATGCCTTGCATGTTTCAGTTGAGTGTCGAGGGACCACTCTCGCCCATGTCCTGGTCGACACTGGTTCTTCTCTAAATGTGCTGCCTAAGAAAGCTATGGACCGGCTAGATTGTGAGGACTTGGAGCTGAAGCCAAGTAATATTATCGTTAGAGCTTTCGATGGTTCGAAGAGGATGGTCCATGGGGAAGTTGATATTCCCATCAAGGTGGACACCGAAGTGTTCAAATCTACATTCTACGTGATGGACATCCGTCCATCATACTCATGCTTGCTGGGAAGACCATGGATTCATCATGTTGGGGCAGTCACCTCCTCCTTACATCAGATGTTGAAGTACCCTATTAAGGGTAAGATCGTAACTGTACACAGTGAAGAGGAATACATGATCAGTCATCTTAACTCCTTTCGATATGTGGTAGTAGAAGGCGAGTTCATTGAAACACCTTTTCAGCACTTCGAAGAGGTTTCTCCCGAGGTGGTGGTAGCAAAGGCAGTAGCTGAGGTACCCAAGCAGGTGGCCAGGATGGCATCTCTGAAAGACGCAAAGGTTTCAATGAAGGAAGGAAAGAGCTCAACATGGGGGAGGTTGCCTGACTTCCCCCACAAGGAAGACAAATTTTGTTTGGGGTTCACCGCAGCGGGATAGAAGGCCATGCGCCGTTCCAAAATTGAAAAGACACCCGTCAAGATTTCTCCTCATAGAATCAATGCTTTGGAAGACGAAGACGAAGAGGGTAACTTTGAAGAGTGGATCTTCCAAACCATTGAAGGGGGACTACACAATTGGGAGGCAAAGGACTTCGTTCCCATTACTTTCATTAATCGGTAATTTATCTTTCGAACATTTTCTGTTGGTCTGTAATAATTACTAAAACAATCTGCACACTACTTTTTCACCTCATGCCTTGCCCGGGGCATGTAGGTCCATTTGTAAGGGTTTTGATTCTCTTCATAATCATATGCCATGTTTAATGAATCATTGGACGTTTTTCATTTATAAACTGCTGTGTTCATTTTCTTTCCTTTTGCATTTTTGTTTGTTTAAGGATGGCTATCCCTTACACACACCCACACTCACAAATGCATGTACCCATCCACTCTGGATTCTATGGGTGACTATTCTGCCGTATCCTTTGACAACTCTGAAGATTTGGTCAATCAAGCTGAATACGAAGATGACGAAGATTGTGAAGTGCCGGGAGAGTTAGCCAGACTTCTACAACAAGAAGAAAGGGCCATCTTACCTCATGGAGAGTTGTTGGAAACAGTCAACTTGGGAACAGAGGAAGACAGGAAGGAAGTACAAGTGGGTGCCAATCTGGAACCAAGTGTCAAGGAGCGCTTAATACAGCTATTGAATGAATACGTTGAAATATTCGCCTGGTCTTACGAAGACATGCCAGGGTTAGACACAGATATCGTGGTTCATCGTCTCCCCACAAGAGAAGATTGTCCACCGATCAAGCAAAAGGTCCGCCGAATGAGACCTGACATGTCATAAAAGATTAAGGCTGAAGTAATGAAGTAGTTCAATGCGGGCTTTCTGGCTGTTACATCCTATCCATAATGGGTTGCTAACATCGTGCCAGTACCTAAAAAAGATGGCAAGGTCAGAATGTGCGTAGACTATCGGGATTTGAACAGGGGTAGCCCTAAAGATGATTTTCCGCTGCCACATAATGACATCTTGGTTGACAACACAGCTCAGCACAAGGTGTTTTCCTTCATGGATGGATTCTCGGGCTACAACCAAATCAAAATGGCCCCCGAGGACATGGAGAAAACTACCTTTGTTACACAATGGGGTACCTTCTACTATAAGGTGATGTCGTTCGGACTAAAGAAAGCAGGGGCAACTTATCAACGCGCCATGGTAGCTTTGTTTCATGATATGATACATCATGAGATTGAAGTTTACGTAGACGATATGATAGCTCGATCACAAACAGAGGAGGAGCACCTTGAACATTTGCAGAAGCTGTTTGCCAGGTTGAAAGAGTACAAACTCGGGCTGAATCTAAACAAGTGCACTTTTGGAGTGAGGTATGGTAAACTTCTGGGATTTATTGTCAGCAACAAGGGTATTGAAGTAGATCCAGCAAAAGTAAAAGATATACAAGAAATGCTTGCTCCTCGTACTGAAAAGGAGGTTATAGGATTCTTGGGGCGCTTGAACTATATCGCCAGGTTCATCTCTCACCTGACGTCTACCTGTGAGCCAATTTTCAAACTGTTAAAGAAGGATCAGGTAGTGGAATGGAATGACGACTGCCAAGTTGCTTTTGATAAGATCAAGGAGTATTTTGTAGAACCTCTTATTCTGATGCCACCCGTTGAAGGAAGACCGTTGATCATGTATCTGACTATTTTGGATAACTCAATGGGGTGCGTACTGGGCCAACATGACGAGTCTGGTCGAAAAGAGCATGCCATTTATTACCTTAGCAAAAAGTTTATCGACTGTGAGACTCGCTACTCACTGCTCGAGAAAACTTGCTGCGCTTTGGTATGGGCTACTCGACAACTAAGGCAGTATATGTTGACTCATACCACTTTGTTGATTTCCAAAATGGATCCTATCAAGTATATCTTCGAGAAGCCTGCTTTATCTGGAAGAATCGCTAGATGGAAAATGATCCTGATTGAGTATGACATCCAGTACACTACCCAAGAAGCTATAAAAGGGAGTGTACTAGCTGACCATCTAGCTCATCAAGCTGTCGAAGATTATCAATCTATGAGATTCGACTTCCCAGACGAGGACATCATGACTTTAGACAACATTGAAGGTAACGGACCGTATGACGGACCTGAAAATGGATCCTGATGGACCCTGTACTTTGATGGTGCTTCGAATGCACTTGGAAATGGTATGGGTGCGGTACTCATTTCTCGAGAAGGTTTCCATACACCTTTCACGGCCCGAATTTGTTTCAGCTGTACCAATAACATGGCCGAATATGAAGCTTGCATCTTTGGTCTCAAGGCTGCCATAGACCTGGGGATCAAATCTTTGGTTGTATTTGGGGACTCGGCTTTGGTTATCAATCAAGTCAAAGGAGAGTGGGATACCAAGCATCCTAATCTTATCCCATACAAAGAACATGTCCTGACATTGCTGCCTCATTTCGAGCAGATCACCTTCGAGCATTTCCCGCGAGAAGAAAATCAGCTAGCAGATGCTCTGGCTACAGTGTCTTTCATGTTTAAACTCAACTGGGATAACGAGGCTCCCCAAATCACCATCGAGCGAATGGATGAACTTGTGCACTGTCATGAGATTAATACCGAAGAAGTAGTGGAACAACCTTGGTTTCACGAAATCAAAATGAATCTCCAGACTAGAGAATACCCTGAAGGAGCTTCCGTCAATGACAAGAAGTTCTTAAGGAGATTTGCTGCCAAATTCTTCCTGAGCAACGACATCCTCTATAAACGCAGCCATGATTGTGTTTTACTCCGATGTGTGGACAAAGCTGAGGCAGAGTTGATCATGACTGAGATACACAACGACACATTTAGCACCCACTTGAGCGGACATACGATGGCTAAGAAGATTCTAAGGGCAGGCTATTACTGGTCCACCATGGAAGCTGATTTCCATCAACATTCCCGTACTTGCCACAAATGTCAGGTCTATGCCGACAAGGTACATATTCCTCCTGTTCCTCTCAACATTTTGACAGCTCCTTGGCCATTCGCAATGTGGGGCATTGACATGATTGGAGAGATCAAGCCCATGGCATCCAATGGACATCGCTTCATCCTGGTCGCCATCGACTATTTCACCAAGTGGGTCGAAGCAGCTTCCTTCGTCTCTGTTACAAAAAATGTGGTTGCCCGCTTCATCAAGCAGAACCTCATATGCCGGTATGGTGTCCCCGACAGGATCATCACAGACAACGGTACAAATCTGAACAATACTATAATCGCCGCTCTATGCGAACAGTTCAAGATTTATCATCACAATTCATCTCCCTATCGGCCGAAGATGAACGGTGTTGTTGAAGCTGCGAACAAAAACATCAAGAAGATCATTCACAAAATGACGGTCACCTACAAAGACTGGCATGAGATGCTACCGTTTGCTCTACATGGATACCGTACCACGGCACGTACTTCAACAGGGGCAACCCCATTTTCTTTGGTATATGGCATGGAAGCTGTCCTACCCATGGAAGTTCAGATCCCTACTTTAAGGATTATGAAGGACTCTGGTTTGAGTGAAGACGATTGGATTCAGACCCGACTTGATCAACTCAATTTGATCGATGAGAAGCGACTCACTGCTGTTTGCCATGGTCAGATGTACCAAAAGCGAATGATCAAGGCTTTCAACAAGAGAGTCAGACGTCAAGTATATCAGGTCATAGATCTTATAATCAAGCAGATCATCTTACCGCAAAGTGATCCCAGGGGAAAATGGACTCCTACTTACGAAGGACCATTTGTGATCAAGAGCATCTTTTCCGGTGGTGCCATGATTTTGACCACCATGGACGACGACGATTTGCCACACCCTGCAAACGCAGACATAGTCAAAAGATACTACGCATAAAACAACCCGACAAGTCGAAAACCCGAAAGGGCGACTTGGGCAAAAATGGGCATCCCGGTGAACCGAAAACCCGAAAGGGCGGTTCAGTCAAAAATTAGGGATAAAACAAAAAAATCTGTACACCCGGCAAGTTGAAAACCCGAAAGGGCGGCTTGGGCAAAAAAGGGTTTCCTGGTGGATTGAAAACCCGAAAGGGCGATCCAGGCAAAAGTTAGGGAATTAAAGCGTATGACTAGGTCTCGTCGGATCACTTTAAGGAACAATCTCTTCATCAAAAAGCTCCAAGCTTCTGATCAATCCAGTCATCGGCGGATGAAGCAGTGAATGGACAGACATTCAGAGTTGTGAAGGCTATAGCAGAATGGGAATCCCATCGAATTATTACACATAGCCATCTTTCTTTTGTATAAACTTTTCAATTTTTTACGACAACATCCTCTTACTAGGATGTCTGTCTCCTTTGTACAAAGACACTCATAAAAAGTTAATACAAACACTTTTCCAAATACAGAAATTGGCTTTGTCTTCCTTTTTCTTCTTACACTTATGTTTTATTTGAGAAACGTCCAATGTTTTGTTAAATAGGCATATGCATTTGAACATAATCATTTTCTTACAAATCAAGAAAGATGATTGCTGATAGGTTGAGGGTACAGATGGATATCTTGAGGCCCTCTCAGAAGAGATCCCCAGCGGAATTAAACTCCAAATTCCTCGACAAGGTTAATATCCAGATCCTAATTCCCCAAACAGAGTTAAACTTCAGGATCGTCAGCAGAACAAGAGCTTTCTCAAAGCTGATTTCCCCAGCCAGAGAGCCTTCCGGAACTTAGTTCCCCTCAAAGTTAAGTTTCAGATTCCCCAGTGGAGCCCTAAAAATCTGAAAATCCTATCCCAAGTGGAGTCAAAGCTGTTAATCCCCAGCGGAGCTAAAACATCCGACTATCAATCCCCAGCGGAACCAGAGCAGTGAACATTCTCCCCACAGAGATACTTCCCACCAGATTGAAGATTCTCAGTCTCACTCCTCCAGCATGAGTCTCCCAGGTTCTGAACTCCCCAGTAGAGATCATCAGAATTCCCATTCCCCACAAATCACCAAGGATTTTTCAATCCCCAGCAGTGGTCCTGAGATCCCTCAACCACTGAAGACCTTGCTCCCCAAGCAATCAGCAGTCAACAAGGATGTCCAAAGATTTCCAATCCCCAACATTTGTCAAGGATTTATCCTCCAAAACAAATTACATCTCATGTTCTAAATTCCTTCATCACCTGCTGGAAGTTACAACCACCAACAGAATAACGGACAATTGAAGCTCCTAAAAATCTGTTTCTCTCAAGAATGAAGACTCTCATCCTTAAAACCTCAGAAGATTGGTATACTCCCGGTTTTTGACCCTTAACAGAATGAAGACTCTCATCCTTAAAACCTCAGAAGATTGGTATAATCCCAGTTTCTGACCCTTAACAGAATGAAGACTCTCATCCTTAAAACCTCGGAAGATTGGTATACTCCCAGTTTCTGACCCTTAACAGAATGAGGACTCTCGTCCTTAAAACCTCAGAAGATTTGTTATACTCCCAGTTTCTGACCCTTAACAGAATGAAGACTCTCATCCTTAAAACCTCAGAAGATTGGTATACTCCCAGTTTCTGACCCTTAACAGAATGAAGACTCTCATCCTTAAAACCTCAGAAGATTGGTATACTCCCAATTTCCGACCCTTAACAGAATGAAGACTCTCATCCTTGAAACCCCAGTAGATTGGCATACACCCAAGCTCCTGATATTCCCAACAGAATGAAGATTCTCATTCTCAAAGTGGCAGATAACCTGAATTCCTGATATTCCCAACAGAATGAAGATTCTCATTCTCAAAGTGGCAGATAACCTGAGTTCTTGATACTTCCCAACAGAATGAAGATTCTCATTCTCGAAGTGGCATACAACCCAAGCTCCTGATTCCCCCAACAGCGGTCCCAGGACTTCCCATTTTCAACGATCAAAAGATTCTTGCAACCCCCTGCAGCAGTCAAGGATTCACTTTCCCCGACAGCAGTCAAGAATCTATTATCTCCGGCTATTTAGGATTCATCTATCCTCAGCAAGACAGCTCATCAGCTTACATGCGCAATCATTACATTCATATCATAAACATTGATATAACATGTATTGCATCATACATTTCATGCAACATAACTTTGTGTTTCAGCTAATATTTTACCCTTTTCAGGATAAGATTATTAAGCTTCAACTTCAACGACACACAGTTCAACAAACATTCCAGGTGGCATCTTTAAGCCCATCCCCGTCAAGATTCTGTCTCCCCTCCAGATGGCATCTTTAAGCCCATCTCCAAATGGAATCTCTAATCCCATTCCCGCATCCATGTTCTGACGAGTGAAAATTTACGGGCACTCTAGTGTCCAATCTCCTTTTACCCTCGAGACGCGAACGGCAAACTTGCCAATCTAACTCTTCAGGTTCAAGAAGATTGAACAGGGGCAACTGTTGTACCCCAAAATTTGCCCTCTCTCTTTTTCACAAGAAATCACAGCTTCAGGCTTTTCCTGATTTTTCAGATTGGTTTAAGAATCGGTCAAACAGACTTTTCTCATCAGTCAGACAAAATTAGGGTTTTTCATTGATTTTGAATCAGTCAGACAAAATTAGGGTTTCTTTTGATTTGTTTGAGTTTGGCTCAGGGTTTGATCAAGCAGACGCTTGTTTAACCTTAAATCAAGAATTAGGGTTTGCAGGCGCATTTTCAGAAGAATTTAAATCCACAGTGTCTTAATTGGCTGTTACACTGCTTTGACGTTTGCTCAAGATTTCTGTTTGTTTCTCAAGGTCTAAATATCTGGGACATGGGCTGAGGCTGCTGATTGAGAGTTTGAAGTATTGGTCTAATCAGTAAAAGGAAAGGCATATGGACGTTTGTTTGATTAACTGTGCAATGCTTATGGTTGATTGAAATGTCGGGTGCACTGTTGATTAATACAAAGTTGCAAGACTACGGTGTTTATTATTTATTTATTTTATCTAAGTTAGAATAATTGGGATGTACTTCCAGTTATTTTAAATCAAGAGGTTTAAATAAATAAATAAACAGTGCAAATTAAAGAATTATCTGACAAAAAGGTTTTTATTTATTTTTAATTATTGTTACAAATATTATTGGGATATTGTAAATTTATTTACAATATTTACAATGATGTTTTATTACAAATAATTGAAAAAATAAATTAAATCTATCCTAAATCTTCATCTTCTACTGCTGCCACCCATTGCTCAACTGATTTTTTTTATCTGCAAAAGACAAGAAAAGAAAGAAGTCAACACAGATAAATTAAAAGAAAAAGCATTTTCAGACAGTTAATCATAAAAACTCATCATTAAAGATTTTGGCCGGAATCAGTTTATTAGTCCTCTCTGCAAATCGCAAGAAGATGTTTCTTCTTGGTTCACAAAGAGGAAAGCAATGTTTTACAAGCATATGAATTATTTTGCAAAATGCACAAAGCTAAATTACAAGGTGCAAACTAAAATGCCAACTAAACTGTCAAAACTGTCCAAAGAAGCAAACCAAATTGTCAAAGAGGCAAACTGAGTCACAAATACAAAGCTGTCAACAAAACAATGTTAACTAAGCAAAACTGTCAAAAGCGGTCAACAAGCACAAAAGCAAGCTAGAAAATTTGGAAGTATGCAGAGGAAAGACAAATGCAAGCAAGCTTGTGAAGAATACATTTTTATCCATCATTTTCCAGGCCAAAATCTTTTCAGAAAAAAAAGAGACATTCTAAGCAAAGATGTGCTTTCTGTGGAGAGAGAAAAAGAGAGAAAAGTAGCAGGCTTACAGTTTTCCAGGCAGGCCTAAAGATAAATATAACAAAATCAGAATACTGTCAGAGGGGGGGTAGAATACATACAGAAGAAGATATCACAAAAAACTGTAAAACTCAAGCCTTGCAACCTGCATAAACTCAGAACCCAAACCTGCTCAAGGACAGCATTCAAACCAAAGTTTGCTTCAAAAAACAAGCTTTGAGTCCTGTACCAAAGAAACAGCCTGCCTAATACTAAGTTACAGAAGCCAAAAGCAAAGAGGAAAAACTCAAGAACCAGTTAAAACATTTAAGCCTGTTACAAGCTTGTATCCCAAGAAAAACAACAAACAGCCTGCCTGTTTACATAACACAAACGAGAAGCCTAACAACACACCAGAAAAAAAAAGGCCAAGCAAAAACACAAGCCTGTTTCCAAGCATCCTGCATCAAAGCCTCCCAACCTCAAACAAAATTCAAAACTGTCTCAAGCCCACAAGCCTAAAACAAAACTGTATCAGAAAACACAAACTAAAGCAAGCCTTCAAACCACAACTGCCTCAAGCCTGTCAAAACCAGTACAACAAGCCAGTTAAAAACCAAGCCAAAACCCTCAAAACCTGTTACAGATACAAGCCTAAAAGCCTGTAACTTCAAGCCTTAACTCAAACAAACTTTTGGTCAAAAATCCAACATCCAAATATCCAAGCCACAAGAACAAAAGCCCTCAGAACCATGTTCATCATAGGGTCAAAATAGCCAAAAATTACCAACCAAGCATCAAGAGAGGAAAAGCTACTCAGAACAAAGCATTCAAACCAACAAAACCCTCAGAATCAAATTCATCATAGGGTTAGCACATCAGGCAGCTCAGATGTCATAATCATCAAAGGCAACATACAGAAGCAAAAGCATCTCAGAATCGAAGCCAGAAAGCAACAACAACAAGTATCTCAGAGCAAGCAAACAGAAGAAGAAGAGATAACTAAAAGCTAGGGTTTTCAGTGTTCATCATAAAACCAAAAGGAAGATACGAGTACCAAGAAGACCAGAGCAACACTAGCATCACCAGTCCTTCGCCCAGCCGCCTAGGACGCCTCCTGCCCACCTCTCCTCTTCTCCAACAACGAACCCTAAAGGTAGTAATAACTCCTCAATTTTCTTTAATACCTCACAGAAACAGAAACAAATAACAACATAAAAATTAAAACGAAGAAGATTTTAATCATGCAAAACTTGAAACCCTAAGAGCTTAGGATTGAATCGTTACCCTTTTTTCCGTCACTGTCTTGTTCGACCATGGAGAGAAGGAAGTGGAGATGGCGTTCTGGCAGCTGAGGTGAGGAAGAGCATCATTGGCTTTTGCTTGAGAACAAGGACGATGAAGAAGAAGGTGGAGAAGCGGCGCCGTTCTAAGCCACTGTAACCCTAATTCAGAAATGAAACAAACTAATTCCAACCCTAACAAAAGCTTGTCAAGCGCGTTGGGCCTTCCTCATGTATAAACCCTAAGCCCATTTCAAATCTGGCACATACACCCCCCATTTTTCTTTTGATTATGTTTGTTTTTTTTCATTTTTGGGCCATAATTCCCCTAGAGCCCATTTAACCTTTTTTCTCTTATAATTTAATACTTTTTTATTTTTCTTTTATATAACATAAACTTAAAATTAACATTCTTGTTAAATAAAAATAATATATTAATTTCCTTTTTTTTGTAAAAAAATCTTACTAATACTTTTTTTATCACACTTGAAATGAAAATATTAGATTTTATCAAGTTTAAATAATTTTTCTTTACTAAAACCTTTTCTTTTGTTTAATTAGATCTTGTACATAAAAACATTAACTAAATACATAAAATGATAAATACTTAACAAACACATTAAGTTAACATTTTGCATCATTTGTAAATAATCACATACATTGCGCATTACATTTATTTCTCTTTGATTCTTATACATTGCTATATTTTACATTGAGAATGTGATTCGATTTGGTTGTAAATGTTATTTGGACACTACTATTCCGACAAGTCTCATCCCTCATTTGTAAATATTTGTACCCCCATCCCCGGATACTTATTTGTAATAGTTTAGGACTTTAAATTCCCGCAATTTATCGCTTTCAATTATACCATGTTTAGACTTAGGGTTTGTATGCCAATAAAATCAACCGCTAGATAACCTAACACAAGATAAATGCATGACAATCAATACACAAATCACACTCACACCCCTAGGGTAATCCCGCTTGTTGCCTTCAAAAAAGGGCCATGCTTGCATGTTGAGTGTCTTTAGCAAAACAAAAACAAATCAAATGATCATAGTCCCTCGATGACGCTTTCGAAGTTGCCTAAAAAATGATCAAGTCCCTTAAAGGAAAAATGGCCAAAGACACTTGGCACTATTGCATTCATGGTCTAAACGATGACCCGCGCCCGTCCCGTTAACATCCTAACGCAAGGTTGTTCACAAAATACAATGGTGAAACAACACTGTTAAAAGGGTTAAAACATGAGAAAGATCTTTGAGAAATTTAGGGTAGATAGCTCTTGGTTACTCAATCAAACTTGCAAAACTCTCTTGCCTACTTTCAAACACACTCCACAACACAATTTCCAAACAAACTTTCAAAAACATTGAAATATCTTTTCAAAAAGACAAACACCTTTGCATATACTCAAACAAGAGTCATTAAAATGGTTGCCTAGACAAGGCATCTTTTTCAAAACATTTTCAAAACCACACACACAAAGCACCCTTTCACAAAATTGAAAATCAAGGCAAGTGATCTAAAACAAGTAACTAAGAGCCCATGGATAACCATGGATGAAAAGGGTGCTAGCACCTTCCCTTTTCATAATCTACCCCCCGAACCTATGAAAACATCTCAAAGGTCTTTCCTGTGCTTTTTGACCTTTCCTTAGGATAAAATAAAAAGTCGGTGGCGACTCTTGCTAAACCGAACAAGTGCGAATACAAACACAAAACCCAAGTCAGTTCTCCCACCGTATCACAAGTATGATGAAGGTAACCTCCATTGTGAAATATGTCTTAATATTTTCCCAAAGCAGACTTCGGCTTCATATTCTCACCTTTATTACTCTTCAAAGAGAATCCCAAACCAACTCTACTCTTATTCACAAGTGTATCAACAATCTGCCCCCACGCCTTAAAAGGGACATTAAGCACTACCTATTGAGCATCCTTAAATGAAGCTATATAATTCTCATTTTCCCTTACATTATCAATGGATAAAGCTTGGAACTGAGTTCCAATAGCAGCTTCATCCGCTTCCATAACACTGAAAGAGGATAAATGAGATATTAACAATGCTTGTTCTCCATTTATGATGACCATCTTTCCTTCACGAACAATTGGTGCAAAGTTGAAGTGATGGCTCCTTCTTCATGGATCTACGGTCGTCCTAGTAAACAGTTGTAAGTAGCAAAAAATATCCATAACCTGGAAAGTAATCTGAAATAAGTGTGGGCCTATGTGAATAGGAAAGTCTACTTTCCCGGTGACAGACTTCCTCGATCCATCAAAATCATTCACAATTATGCCACTCGGGCGCATGGGAGTTCCTTGGTACTTAAACTTTATGAGTGTGCTCCTTGGTATGGCATTTAAAGTGGACCCACTGTCAATCAGCACATTGGACAATGAATCATTCTTACAGTTCATAGAGATATGGAGAACCAAGTTATGATTCCTTCCTTCATCGGGAAATTTGTCATCATAGAAACTCAGGCTATTACAGGATGTAATATTCCTGAAAACACTACTGAATTGGTCCAAAGGTATATCACTTTCCACGAATGCTTGATTTAATATTCTCATCAAATATTCCCTGTGGGAAGAAGAGTTCATTATCAAGGCTAGAATAGACATCTTTGATGGAGTCTGTAACAATTGATCTACGATCCTGTAGTCGCTCATCTTGATAATCTTTAATATATCATCCACATCTTTTTCCAGAGTAGTACCACTATATTCCCCCACTGCTTTCTTAGGATCAGCACATCCAACAACCTTTTTTATCAGCATTAACATTCCCTCGAATGATAGGTGCGAAAACACGGCCACTGCGAGTCACGCGGCTAGCTTCCGTAATATTCTTGACATTAGACAAATATTGGATGGGAACTTCCATACCATCCTCTAGAATTGTAGAGTTGTATTTATATGGCACGACTTTGTTTGATTCATAAGGAACATGACCCGACAAGCAAATCACCACTGGAGCAACAATTGGCTTGCTATGTATTCAATATCTATAGGGGCGGGAACACTAAAACAAGGCACAATAACATTCACCCCCTCTTCAGAATACTTAGATATCATAAAATCCTTGCTGAAGAACACATCTTCATCTGAAGAAAAGAATTCATCTGCAAAAGCATACTCATCATCTGACACAGTCTCAACCAAGCAATCTTCAACTATGTTAATTCCATTGTAATCATCTCTATTGCCCAAAACATTAATATTACCATTGTCCAATAACAACTGAACACCCATTTTGACAATGGAATAACCTCGAGAATTTCTACATCAAATCTGGAAAGACCCATAATGGTGTTCTTCTTGACCATCCAAGTGACAGAAGGTAGCGTCTGAAATTCTGGCACAACAGACTCAGGTGTCCTACAAGGATGTCGAGACATCTTATTTGACGTAAGCACACATGCAATATAAAACATTATTGAAAAGATAAAGAACACACCAAAATTGTTTACCCAGTTCAGTGTACAACAACACCTACTCTTGGGGCTACCAAGCCATGAATAAAGTCCACTATCAGTAGTACCAATTTGTAGACCCTACAACCAACACACCCATTGACGATCTACACACTTAATCACTACCCAATGACCCTTCTACCTAGGTCATCCCTAGATATGGAATATCCCCATCCAACTTCCAATCATCACAATGATGTCTAGCAGTCAACACCATAGTCACCGCATAGACGGTCCTTCACCAAGATTATGATCACACGGATAAACAATTTGGAAGACATACTTCCATGACAACCTATCTAAGTCTCCAAGCCAAGATCCATTGTTTGTTAGATTTGATCCTAACATATCCTAGAGTTTCTTCAAGCTTCCTTCAAGAACAATACACCTCTTACCTACAGGCTTCGAGGTGAACATGGTAACCTTCCCACAACCCTGGAGGTTTACTTTGACAAAACCCTAGCCTTCTACATATTGAGATGTATCTTTCCTAGGTTACAAACCCTTCTATTTATAACTTGTTACCCAACTAGTTTTGGGACTTCAATCACAACAAATCAGCTGTAACAAACTGCAGAAACTTCTGCCCCAAGAAAGGTCTTCAATCTTTACTTTCCTAAATAATCTTCTTATTTAGAAAGTCTTCATTCTCCTTGATTTCTGATTGAATTTTCTGGAACTTTAAATATGCGCCACATAGGATACATAATATTCTCCTGAATATTCTTCCAATGTTGAGAACAAACTGAATCTCATTAATCCAGCTCAGCATGCGCGATGTCAAGACATATTCTTCGACATGTTGTTCCAGTTGTTGAAAAAGTTAAACACAACATGTTATGACATTGTAATAGGACTTCTTGTTGTACATGTTCTTCTTATCAAGATTATACATCCTATTCTTCATTACATTATTGTTGCTATTATTTGTTTTACAAAAATTAAGCCAATCCTAAAACAAGAGAATTAACAATCTCCCCCTTTGGCAAATTTTGGCTAAAACAAATAATCTAAAAAACAATTTGCAGCAATTCAGAAGGTGTTTCACACAACAATAGATCTTCAGTTGAAAATGATGTCTCAACATCTTGTTAGACATCTTCTTTGAAGCACTCTGAAGAACTCAATTGCATCAGCACCAACGAACATTAGTTTCAGGATAAAAGGAAGGAAAGTCCTGAAGTTTGGTTGATGAACACTATTGTACCCAAAAAATTTCCCTCTCATTTTATCAACATTTCTCATCACAAGGCTCTTGGAACTCAAGATCAAGCTAGGCTTTGCTCTGCTCAAGACATCTCCTTGTATTGATGACCTAAACTAGGGTTTGAGTTTGCACAAGGATTTTTGGACCTTCAATGCTCAAATTGACTTTCATACTTCATATTGGACTCATAAGTTTGTCCATACTAAATTTCAAGCCTTGAATCAAATTTTTGCCCAGTCAATTGGACAGTTGACCTAGAAATCAGCTGTATTGGGGAAAAAGTCAATTGTGGTCAATTTACAGTCAAACCTCATGAATTTTGACCCACATCAACATTATGAACTCATATGAACCATTTGATCAAGTTTGGACCAGAACTCCACAAAAAATTTGATCAGATCACCAAAAGGGCAAAATAGTCATTTTTAGGGTTTTGACTGTACAAAGGCAATTTTTAACTGTTTGACCTAGCCAATGGAAAATTAGGCTCAACCATAGACTCAAGAACTCAATGACATCATCTTGAATTATTCAACAAATTCAAAAGATCTCAAATGCATGGGATTGATAGATGAATTTTTCAGTCAACTGATCAAAATTTGATTGTATACTGAAAAGTCAAACTTTGACTTTTTGGTCAAAATCAAGTTCCAAGGGTCATTGTTCATCAAGATGTGTCAAATTATGAAACTTGTTCATCAAGAAACCCAAAATTGCAAATTAGGGTTTAAAGTTGAAAATTTTCATAACTTAGAATTTTTCTAAGTTATGAAATTTTCTTATTTTTTCCTAACTTTGCGCCACATTTTCACCATGATGCAAATGGATTCAAACAAAATCTACAACATGAAAGTTGTAGTCCTCCACAAATTATACAAATTTTATTCACAAAGTTTTCTCAAAAGAAGTTTGGAACAAGGGTCCCTAAAACTTTTAATTTAGTGAAATTTTGCCCTAGTTTAGGCAGGATTTTGACCTATCTTCTTGACCATTTTTCACATTGTTTCACTTGGAATCTCAAGTTGAATTTCAAAGATGGATTATAGAACATGTTTCAAGCTTTATAAATTGTCCAAGAACTCCTCAAACACATTTGTGGTTAGGGAGAATCGAAGGCTTGAAGTTGGCAAAAACTCACTTTTCATCCATGGCATATTCATGTTCATACAAGTTGCATTTTCAAATCAGCATGCCTTACACTAGTTTACAGGCCTCTAAACCACTTCACACTCCATAATTAAATGAAAATACATCAGTCTAAGCTTTTGTTTTGGCCATTTGGACATTGTACACAAAACTAAGCCCTAAGTAGAAAAATGCACATTTCCATTTTTGCCATAATGTGCTTTATGTCAAGCCACAATCCCTTGAGCATTGGTCCATATCTCAGAGGGAAAATCAAATCCACAAGTTTGAGGGTCCAAGAGAAAAGTATGCAAGCATATTTGATAGCCTGTACAGGCCTGTAACAATAACTTCCACATTTTGACTTCAAAAACAAAAAAAAATTGTCTAAAGCTTGAGAACTGGAAAACCAGCCAATACCAACTTATGCAAACAGTTTGAACATCTTTCTCACACCCCTTTGAGCTAGAAACACGATTGCTTGAGCCTCTAAACACCCCATATCCAGAAATCACATTCCTTTGCCAAAACAGGGCAGGTTCTGCAACTTGAGTTCCATAGCTCATTTGGCTCGTGCTTTTTGCCCCAAGTTGCTTCAAACACCTTCCATTCAACTCACCCAAGTTATCCCAAACCTCAAACACCAACTGTAAATCCATTTACAGTGTTCACCATTTTCATTTTGAGCTTGTGCAGGTTGAGTTCTATAGGCTGATTCAAAGACATTGAAGGAAAGCTAGCTATTGGAGAAGGTCAAGTGAAGTTCAAGCAAGCTACCAGACATCTCAAGCCTTGTTGAAAAGCACTACATTTCCCTACACGAATCAATCTGAAACAGGTTTTTCTCCATTTTCTATCTCTCTATTTAGGAAAATTTAGCCTTAGGTTTGTGAATAAAAAATGTAGTGTTCATTGCCATGAAGCTGTACGTATGCTCAGTTTTCATTTATATTAAGTGTGCTAGGAGAATTTCATCCATGAACATGCTGAAAAAACTAGGTCAGATTTTAGGGCCAGAGAAATTCTCTCTGGTCTTTGAGAGTTAAGACAAGTTGTTTATATTGTTGAAATCGTCTTGAAATTCTCTACAAGTTTGATGTTGTGAGTTTTTGCAATAGAGCTCGTATGGAGGATGTCCAAGTTTGTACAGGCGCGCACGTTTTTTCAAATCTGGAGGTTGAAGATGAAGTGGTGGGCTGCGCTTGGCCTGGCTCACTCTCGACAACCTCTCTTTTCCTTTTTGCACCCCCTGGCCCAATTTCTTGTAGTTTTATATTTTTGCATTTTTGTTTTCATTTCTGATTTTGTTTATTTATTTCCAAATATAAAAAATGCTCAAAAATATTTTCATAATGTTTTTTACATTTATTTGGCATTTTATTTTAATTTTTCTAACATGAAAAAGTATTTAAATACTTTTATATTATTATTTAAGACTTGAAAAAATATATAATTTATACTTTTATTTTTGTTCTTTATTTTTATTCATATTAAAAATATTTTCCTAAATATATTTTATTTTTGTACATATTTTAATTTATATTGTACCTATTTAATTTGATTAATGTACATATATATACATATATAATTTTATTTTATTAAATACTTTAGAATAAAAATATAAAAATATTACATTTTCACTTTTATTATTATTCATACTAAAAAATACTTTCTTCTATGTATATTTTATTTTTACATATATTAATATATTTTATTGTATATAAATAATATAACATATTTATTTTCTTAAAGAAATTAGGGTTTTACCCTTAAACAAATAAAATAAATATTTTTATTTATTTCTTTATTTTTTTTACATTAAATACTTTTACATACATGAACAAACAAAGACCTTTTTTTGCATAATTCATTTAGTTGATATATTTATTTATTTTGTTTATTTAAATATTGTCCATTTAATATTTATGCATTGGGAATTCAATTTGGATGTAATAGTAAATTAGGGTTTATATTTCTTGTCAAATACCCCCCATTCAAAGATTGTACCCCCATCCCCATAATCATGTTGTAATAGTCTAGATTTTTAATTCTCGCACTTTACGCTTTCAATTATGTCATGATTAGAGAATTAGGGTTTGTATGTAAAAATCCAAATCAACATATAGTTTGACCTAATCAAAGACAAAAATGCATGAAAATCAAACACAATGCACACTTGCACCCCTAGGGTTACAATCCACTTGTTGCCTTCAAAAATGGGCCATGTTATGCATGTTGGATACTTTGGCAAAACAAAAACAAAACAAAAGATCATAGTCTCTCGATGACGCTATCTTGGTTGCCTAAACAAAAATGATCAAGTCCCTCAAAAATTTACCAAATACACTTGACACAATTGCTATCATGGTCTATACGATGACCCGCGCCTGTCCCATTTAACATCCTAACACAAGGTTGCTCACCAAATGCAATGGTGAAACAACACTATCAAAAGGGTTAAAAACATATAGAAAAGATCTTTGAGTAAAATAGGGTAGATATATCTTAGTTACTTGATCAAAAAGCTTGCAAAAACATCCTTGTTATTTTCAAACACACTTCACAACACAAATTCAAAACATTTTCTAAATCAAACTTTCAAACATTGAAATCTTTTCAAAAGACAAAAACATCTTTGTATACATTCAAACAAGAATCATTAAAAAGGTTTCCACAACGATGGCCTCTTTTCAAAACATCTTTCAAAACCACACACAAAGCACCATTTCAAACAATTAAAAAGCAAAAGCAAGTGATCTAAACAAGTAACTAAGAGCCCATGGATAACCATGGATGAAAAGGGTGCTTGCACCTTCCCTTTTCATAATCTACTCCCCGAACCCAAGAAAACATCTCAAAGGTCTTTCCTGTGCTTTTTGACCTTTCCTTAGGATAAAATAAAAATTCGGTGGCGACTCTTGCTAAACCGAAACATTTGCGAACACAAACGCAAAATCCCAAGTCAGTTCTCCCACCGTATCGTTCTCCCACCGTATCACAGAACTGGCGACTCTGCTGGGGAAAAATCTATAAGTGGAGTAACCTTAGGGTTTAGATCACCTTTGCATGCTTATCTTGTTTTCTTTGTTTGCTTTACATTTGGTTCTCTTGTTTGGGTTTTGAATCCTCCACCCGGAGTTTTGGGAAACATTCATAGGTAAATAGCAATACGTTATGGAAACTGTGCGGGGTATACCGACATGGTTGAAGCAATAGCTATATTAGTGCGACATATTTCTGAGTACCGGTAGCCTTTGAGTCAATCAAAGAGAATACGGGGCCGCTGAGTGATGTCATGAAGCACTAATGAACTCTTAGAACCTTACTTAACCATCTTGGCCTTTTTTAAGGGTAGTGAGATGACCGTCTTTGGTACAGTCCGAAGTTGGTAGATACTCTATACTACACTCATTGAGGGTTATTTTCTTGGAATATTTCGGTCGCCAGTTAAGTGGCTAAACTGAAATAATGAACACAGAAAATAATCCAGTGATACTGAGCTCCTTAGAACCCGGTTACTATTTATAGGATAGGTTGAGCCAACTAACTTCAAGAGGGTACTTACCTATGAAACCTCATGCAAGCCTGAAACTAGGATCTTGTGTGACTTGTTTGTACATATGCTTGTGCATACATCATGAACATCATAAAGCATCATATGCATCCACTAACCATTTCAAGGGTTTGGATCTTCATCTTTGTTTTTGTTTTGTAGGTCATGGAATCTCTTTGTAGGAAAAAAATTCAAGTCAACCTTGTGAGAATCCCTCCTCAACTCAAGGAGCTTACTTCCAAAATTCCAGAGAATTCTCTCTTTAGTAAAAGACATGGTAGACTTCTCAACATGGTCAACTCTAACATTGAAGAAGACATGGTGAAAGTTCTCTTCCAGTTCTTTGACCCCCTATACCAACTAGTACCTACTTTGGAGGAATTTTTTCAACTCCTGAGGATTCCTATTCTCCATCAACTACCCTACAATGGTACGGAAAGAGAACCAAAGCCTGAAGATGTTGCTCAAGCCTTACACTTTCAACCATCTGATGTCAAAGGTAATTGGGAAACCAGAAGTGGTGTCAAGGGTTACTTGGAAAAGTTTCTGTTTGAGAAGGCACAAGACTGCTAGAATTCTCTAGATCTACAAGCTTTTGAAGAGATTGTAGCACTTCTCATCTATGGGTTGGTCTTGTTCCCAAACCTTGATCAGCTTATAGATGTGAATGATGTCAAGGTTTTCATATCTCGGAATCATGTGCCTACATTTCTTGGGGACATCCTACACTCATTTGACACACGAACAATGAGGAAAAGAGGTGTTCTCATGTGTTGCACTCCTCTTCTGGCAAGGTGGTTTATTTCTCACCTTCCCCAATTAGTTTTGAAGAACGAGCTGGGTTTACGGTGGTCACAATGGTTGATGACCCTCACACATTCTGATGTTCATTGGTGTTCTCGGTCTAGAGAAAATGTCATCATCATTGATCGTTTTGGAGAATTCCCTAATGTACCACTACTTGGCATTAGGGGAGGCATTACCTACAACCCCTGTTTAGCTCTGAGACAGTTTGGATATGCTCGAAGGGATGGCCCTCATGATATGCTGATTCCTGACTTGGTTTTTGACTTCGACAACGACGCTCAAGGACTTCGACAAAGGTTTATCCGAGCTTGGATAAGGCCCAAAAAAGTGAATAGTAAGACACTGGGGCACAAGAATTCCATCCCCCTTGAGCCTTATCTCAAGTGGGTACGAACTCGTGCCCAGAATCTTATGATGCCTTACCCTCACATTCTGCCTATGATCAAATAGCTTGTTATGGAAGGAGAGGTTCCATAGACCCTCCTACATCCAGACATGCCAACATCATTGGAAGAATTGCAAAAGAGTTGGATATAACTCAAGGAAGAACGGAATACTTTTGAAGCCAGCTTCTATGCCAGTGAGAAGAAGGTTTTGGAACTTACCCGTCAACTCCATGAAGAGTAGAATCTCAACACTTACATCTCGCCAAAGAGGATGCGCAATGTCTTTTTACATTAAGAATTTTGTAATATTTTTCCCATGGGGCATTTATGTACTAACAAATTTCTTCTTAATATGACGTGTGTTCTTTTTGTTTGCAACAACTTTGAATTTCGGAATCCTTGAATGCATTACATGAATAACATATCATTCATCATATGCATAAACAGGTCTTCACACCAGGTTTCCTTATCTTTCTGCTGTTTATTTCAGCAAGATAGATATAGAGCAGACGGTTAAAGATCTGCAAGCGCAGAATTCTCAATTTCAACAACTCCTCATGACCTTAGCAAAGGGTCAGGAGGACCTTAAAGCACTGTTAGAGAAAGAGAAGGAACCCGAAAATAAGAAAAAGAAAAGAATTGGTATGGCCACTATGGGAAGAAGATTTAAGCATCAGGCTAGGAGAGTTCTGGAATTCCCCTCAACGTTTGACGAAGGGGTTGGTAAAGGAAAAGGAGTTGCAATGCCCTCTGAATCTGAAGCTGAATAAGAAGAAGAGGAAGAGGATGAATATTACTCCGAACAGCAATACCCTCCGGCAGATGATAAGTATAAAAATCTTGAGGATCGTTTGGCAGCCATGGAGTTGCAAAAGGTACATGGGCTAGATTTCAAAGAACTAGGGTTGGTTGCTGGGATCGTCATTCCTCCCAAGTTCAAAGTACCTACATTTTCTAAGTATGACGATTTGTCCTGTCCAAAGATGCATCTGAGATCCTACGTCAGAAAGATCCAACCTCACTCTTCCGATAAGGATATATGGGTCCACTTTTTTCAATATAGTTTGTCAGGAACGCAATTGGACTGGTTCTATCAACTTGAGATATCTGATGTTCATAACTGGGAAGATTTAGCTGCTGCTTTCTACCGACAATACCAATACAACGCAGATTTAGCGCCTACTCGTACTCAACTACAGAGTATGGGTATGGCCTCTAATGAGGGATTTAAGGAGTATGCCCAGAAGTGGCGGGATTTGGCTGGAAGGGTGCAGCCACCATTATCGGATAGAGAGCTGGTTGACATGTTTTTAGGGACTCTGTCAGGTCCGTTCTTCAATCACTTGATCGGGAGCTCATCTACAGGGTTCACCGAATTAATTTTGACCGGAGAAAGGGTCGAAGCTGGCATTAAAATTGGTAAAATTCAGAAGGATTCATCCGCTTCCACTGTTATTAAGAAGACCTTCCCAGCCAAGAAGGAAGTTTCTACTATTCATACCCAGAGAAACCAAGGGAGAACAGAGCGCCAACCAACGGTTGGGGCTGTTATGATCCAAAACTCCTCAGCCGACCAACCTCGTAGCAATCAACCAAGAGCTAATCAGCAAAGGGTAGAAAGGCCACAACGGCAATTCACCCAAATCAATTTGACACCGGATCAAGTCCTCCCTCATCTGTTAAAGCTGAACCTTACCAACTTGAAAGAAGCACTGAAAAACCCCAATACCTCTTCTCCTTATTATCACTCCAATGCAAAATGTGCATACCACTCGGACAGTGTAGGGCATGATACCAACAAATGTTGGGCTCTTAAAAACAAGATCCAAGATTTGATAGATGCCAAAGAGGTAGAGTTTGATGCTCCTGAGAAACCCAACGTGATATCCGCTCCTATGCCAAAACATGGTCATAATGTCCATGCCATTATGGAAGATCTTCATGTTACCGCTGTTAATGAATTAATGACTCTATTACCAATGATTAAAGTAAATTTGATGAAAGCCAGGATATTCCCAGGCTGTGGAAAAGACTGTTACTTTTGTTTAAGCTTGCAAACTGACTGCCCACTATTGAAATCAGGCATTCAACGCCTGATGGATACCCAAGAGATCCTCTTTCAGAAAACCCCTGTTGCTACTATCACTCATGTTACTCCTATTACCTTTGATACTCCAATCAATGACATTGCTAAAATAACCATCTCCTATAATCTTTCCAAGACCTACAAAAGGCCTGTTAAGATTACGCCTGATCCTAATTTTGTGCCGCTGAAAATCACCATGCTAGGGCCTATCCCGTATAAATCTAACAAGACGATACCATGGAATTACGGAGGAGAAATCTTCTACCATGGTATCAAGCAGATCGAATCATCCGAAGAGAATTCCGAGGAAGAAACCCCTGATTAAGGTAATATTGTAGGAACGAGCAAGATAACTCATAGCGGAAGGATCTTCTCTCCGGAGATTGCTCCTCCACGGGCAGTCTTCGGACCCTTGAGAGCTTTTGTGTCTGTCAAACCATCTGTGTAAAGTCCAATAATTGAAGAAATTGACGCACCCGAAGCTATACCCTCTGATGTTACTACCAATAAAGGTAAGGGGATCCAAGAAGCGCCTGTCAGGACGAAGGCCCAAACTGTGGTTATCCCTGAGACCACCCAAAAAGAGATGGAAGAAATCTTAAAGATAATCAAGAAGAGCGAATACGATGTCTTGGAGCAGCTAGGGAAAACCCCTTCAAAAATCTCCATGTTGGCTCTCTTACTCTGCTCCGAGGCTCATGCCAAAGCCTTGACCAAATTTCTGAAGACGACACACGTGCCTCAAGAAACTTCTGCGGACCAGTTTCAAGAGTGCGTGGCTAGCCTTACAGCCGATAATGGTCTTGGTTTTTCTGATGCTGATTTGACCCCTAAGGGAAGAAAGCATAACGATGCACTGCATGTCTCGGTAGAGTGCAGGGGACCACACTTGCTCATGTTCTGGTGGATACCGGTTCATCCTTAAATGTTCTACCAAAGAAGGCGTTAGACAGATTGGACTGCGAAGGTTTGACCCTAAAGCCCAGTAACATCATTGTTAGAGCCTTCGACGGTTCTAAGAGGATGGTTCACAGAGAAGTGGACATACCAATCAAAGTGGGTACAGAAATTTTCAACTCTAAATTTTATGTGATGGACATCCGTCCTTCATATTCATGCTTGTTGGGAAGGCCATGGATCCACAACGCTGTGGCAGTCACTTCTTCTCTACACCAAATGCTAAAGTATCCAGTTCAGGGTAAGATCATAACGGTTCATGGTGAGGAGGAGTATATGATAAGTCACCTTAACTTTTTTCGCTATGTGGAGTTAGATGGCGAATTCATAGAAACACCTTTCCAACACTTTGAAGAGGTTTCTCCTAAAGTCGCAGTAACAAAGACCATGACTGATGTGCCTATCATTTCTAAGCATGTGTCTCAGATGGCATCCCTTAAAGATGCGGAGGCTGTAATCAGAGAAGGAAGAAGTACAGTGTGGGGCCAACTGCCTGATTTTCCTCACAAGATGGACAAGTTCGGACTAGGTTTCACTGCTGCTGGCCAGAAAGCTGTGTGTCGCTCCCGGGCTGAAGGACCACCCTTAAAAATCACTCACCATGGAATTCATGCCTTAGAAGATGATGACGAAGAATACAACTTTGAAGATTGGATCTTTCCAACCATTGAAGGAGGATTAAGCAACTGGGAGGCGAAAGACTTCGTTCCCATCACTTTCATCAATCAGTAATTTATCTTTGAACAATTTCCTGTTTGGTCTGTAATAATTAAATAATTTGTACACTCTTTTCACCTTATGCCTTACCCGGGGCATATAGGTCCATTTGTAAGGGTTTTGATTCTTCATTTTCATATGCCATTTTTAATGAATCATTGGACGTTTTCATCTATAAACTGTTGTGTTCATTTTCTTTCCTTTTACATTTTGTTTTGTTTAAAGGATGGCTATCCCTTACACACACCCACACTCACAAAATGCAGGTACCCATCCACTCCGGATTCCATGGGTGACTATTCTGCTTTGGCCTTCGGTGACTCTGAAGATTTGGTCAATCATGTCGAGTACGAAGGTGATGAAGACTGTGAAGTGCCTGGAGAGTTAGCTAGACTTTTGAAACAAGAGGAAAGGGCTATTCTGCCCCATGAAGAATTGCTAGAGACTATCAATTTGGGAACAGAGGAAGACAAGAAAGAGGTTAAAGTGGGTGCCAACTTGGAGCCAAATGTCAAAGAGCGTTTAGTTCAGTTGTTGAATGAATATGTTAAGATCTTCGCCTGGTCCTATGAAGACATGCCGGGATTGGATACGGATATTGTGGTTCACTGTCTCCCTACAAGAGAAGACTACCCACCAATCAAACAAAAAGTCCTCCGAATGAGGCCTGACATGTCCGAAAAGATCAAAGCTGAAGTAAATGAAGCAGTTCAATGCTGGCTTTCTAGCTATTACTTCCTATCCACAATGGGTTTCTAACATTGTGCCCGTGCCTAAGAAGGACGGCAAAGTCAGAATGTGTGTGGACTACAGAGACCTAAACAGGGCTAGCCCTAAAGATGATTTTCCACTACCACACATTGACATCTTGGTTGACAACACAGCTCAACACAAGGTATTTTCCTTCATGGATGGATTCTCGGGATACAACCAGATCAAAATGGCCCCCGAAGACATGGAGAAGACTACTTTTGTTATGCAGTGGGGTACCTTCTGCTACAAAGTGATGCCATTCGGACTGAAGAATGCTGGGGAAACCTATCAGAATGCCATGGTAGCTTTGTTTCATGACATGATACATCATGAGATTGAAGTCTATGTAGACGACATGATAGCCCGTTCCCAAACAGAAGAGGAACACCTCAACCATCTGCAGAAGCTGTTTGTCAAGTTAAAGGAATATAAGCTCAGACTGAACCCTAACAAGTGCACTTTCGGAGTCAGGTCCGGTAAACTTTTGGGATTCATCGTCAGTAACAAAGGCATCGAGGTTGATCCTGCTAAAGTCAAAGCTATACAAGAAATGCCTTCCCCCCGCACTGAAAAGGAGGTTAGAGGTTTCTTGGGACGCTTAAACTATATTGCAAGGTTCATTTCTCACCTAACATCTACCTGTGAGCCAATCTTCAAGCTGTTGAAGAAAGATCAGGTGGTTGAATGGAACGATGACTGTCAAGTTTCTTTTGATAAGATCAAGGAGTATTTGCTGGAACCTCCTATCTTGATGCCACCCGTCGAAGGAAGACCTTTAATCATGTATCTGACCGTTTTGGATAACTCAATGGGGTGCATATTGGGCCAACATGACGAGTCTGGCCGAAAAGAGCATGCCATTTATTACCTTAGCAAAAAGTTTACCGACTGTGAGACTCGTTACATACTTCTAGAGAAAACTTGATGCGCTTTGGTATGGGTTGCTCGCCGGCTAAGACAGTATATGTTGACAAATACCACTTTGCTGGTTTCCAAAATGGATCCGATAAAGTACATCTTCGAGAAGCCTGCTTTATCCGGAAGAATCGCTAGATGGCAAATGATCCTGACTGAATATGATATCCAGTACACAACTCAAAAAGCTATAAAGGGGAGTGTACTAGCTGACCATCTAGCTCATCAAGCCGTCGAAGATTACCAATCTATGAGGTTCGACTTCCCTGATGAGGACATTATGACATTGGACAACATTGAAGGTAACGGACCGTATGAAAGACCTGAACAAGGATCCCGATGGACCCTGTACTTTGATGGTGCTTCAAATGCACTTGGCAACGGTATCGGCGTGGTACTTATTTCTCCATAAGGTTGCCATACACCTTTCACTGCTAGACTCTGCTTCAGCTGTACCAACAACATGGCCGAGTATGAAGCTTGTATCTTTGGTCTCAAGGCTGCAATTGACTTGGGAATCAAATCTCTGATTGTGTTTGGGGACTCAGCTTTGGTTATCAGTCAAATCAAAGGAGAGTGGGACACTAAACATCCTAATCTTATCCCATACAAATAACATGTCTTGACATTGTTGCCTCATTTCGAGCAGATTACCTTTGAGCACTTCCCGCGAGAAGAAAATCAGCTAGCAGATGCTCTGGCTACAATGTCTTTCATGTTTAAACTCAACTGGGATAATGAGGCTCCCCAAATCAGCATCGAACGAATGGACGAACCTGCGCACTGTCATGAGATTAATACCGAAGAAGTAGTGGAACAACCCTGGTTTCATGAAATCAAAAGGTATCTCCAGACTCGAGAATACCCTGAAGGAGCTTCAGTCAATGACAAAAAGTTCTTAAGGAGATTTGCTGCCAAGTTCTTCCTGAGCAATGGTATCTTATATAAGCGCAGCCATGATTGTGTTCTACTTTGTTGTATGGACAAGGTTGAAGCAGAGTTGA
Source organism: Vicia faba (assembly GCA_948472305.1). NCBI lineage: Eukaryota > Viridiplantae > Streptophyta > Magnoliopsida > Fabales > Fabaceae > Vicia > Vicia faba. Next base: position 923,548,947 of record OX451738.1, on the reverse strand, counting down.
TCAGGACCGAAATACATAGTGGCACATTTGGCACCCAGTTGAGCGGACATACGGTGGCTAAGAAGATTCTAAGGGTAGGCTACTACTGGTCTACCATGGAAGCTGACTGCCTTCAACATTCCCGTACTTGTCACAAATGCCAAGTCTATGCTGACAAGATACATATTCCTCCAGTTCCTATCAACGTTCTGACAGCTCCTTGGCCATTCGCGATGTGGGGAATTGACATGATTGGAGAGATCAAGCCTACGATATCCAATGGACATCGCTTCATCTTGGTAGCTATTGATTATTTTACCAAGTGGGTCGAAGCAGCTTCCTTCGCCTCTGTTACAAAGAATGTGGTTGCCCGCTTCATCCAGCGGAACCTCATATGCCGGTATGGTATCCCCGACAGGATCGTCACGGACAACGGTACAAACCTAAATAACATTGTGATCACCGCTCTGTGCGAGCAGTTCAAGATTCAACATCACAATTCATCTCCCTATCGGCCAAAGATGAACGGTGTTGTTGAAGCCGCGAACAAAAATATCAAAAAGATCATTCAAAAGATGACAGTCACCTACAAGGACTGGCATGAGATGTTACCGTTTGCTCTGCACGGATATCGTACCACGGCGCGTACTTCAACTGGGGCAACCCCATTTTCTTTGGTATATGGCATGGAGGCTGTTTTACCTATGGAAGTTCAGATTCCTTAAGGATTATGAAGGATGTTGGTTTAAGTGAAGACGATTGGATTCATACCCGGCTTGATCAACTTAATTTGATCGATGAGAAGCGACTTACTGCTATTTGTCATGGTCAGACGTATCAAAAACGGATGATCAAGGCTTTTAACAAGAAAGTCAGGTGTCAGGTATATCAAGTCGGAGATCTTGTAATAAAACAGATCATCTTGCCGCAAAGTGATCCCAGGGGCAAGTGGACTCCTACTTACGAAGGACCATTTGTGATCAAGAACATCTTTTCTGGTGGGGCAATGATTGTAACCACCATGGACGGCGACGACTTGCCGCACCCTGCGAATGCAGACATAGTCAAAAGATACTACGCATAAAACAACCCGACAAGTTGAAAACCCGAAAGGGCGGCTTGGGAAAAAAAGGGTGTCCCGGTGAATCGAAAACCCAAAAGGGCGGTTCAAGAAAAATTAGGGATAAATAAAAAAATTTGTACACCCGGCAAGTTGAAAACCCGAAAGGGCGACTTGGGCAAAAAAGGGTTTCCCGTTGGATCGAAAACCCGAAAGGGCGATCCAGGAAAAAGTTAGGGAACTAAAGCGTATGACTATGTCTCGTCGGATCACTTTAAGGACAATCTCTTCACGACCAAACTCCAAGCTTCTGATCAATCCAATCATCCGCGGACAAAGCAACGAATGGACAAGATGCTCAGAGTTATGAAGGCTATAGCAGAATGGGAACCCCATGGAATTATTACACATAGCCATCTTTCTTTTTGGATAAAAATTTTCTCAATTTTTCGACAACATTCTCTTACTAGGATGTCTGTCTCCGTTGTACAAAAATACTTACAAAAGATAATACGAAAATACTTCAAAGTGCAGAAATTTGCTTGCCTTTCCTTTCTTTTTTACACTTATATTTTATTTGAAAACGTCCAATGGTTTGTTAAATAGGCATATGCATTTGAATATAATCACTGCTTACAAATAAAACAAAATAAGAAAGGATAATTACTGATAAGTCGAAAGTATAGGAAAACGTCTTTAGGCTATTCCAGAAGAAATCCCCTACAGTATGTCAGTCAGATCTTCAACAGAGTTAAAACCTTGAGATGCATATCCCCGACAGAGTTAAGTCTCAAAATTCCCCTCAGAGCTAAGTTTCTAAAAAAACTCCCAATCCCCAGCGGAGCCCGAAAACTTTGAACTACAGATCCCCGGCGGAGCTAGAATACTCTAAACTTTCATCACCAGTGGAGTCCAAAACTTTAAATCTTAAACCCCGATGGAATACTATCCAACTTCCTCTGATTCACCAGCAGAGTTCTCCACAAAACAAGGAATTCCCAGTAGATTGGCATATAACCCAAGCTCCTGATTTCCTTGGCAGAATAAACACTCTCCCCACAAAGTTATTTCCCGAAAGAACGAAGATTCTAGTTCCCGTTTCTCCATTTGAAGCCTCCCAGGTTTTAATTCCCTAGTAGAGGTCGTCAGATTTTTCCTTATTTCCCCAGGAAAGTCGTGAAGGATTCTCACATCCTCATGGAAGTTGTCAAAGTTTTGATAATCCCCGCAGGTTGCCAAGGATTTTCTATCCCCAATAGTAATCAGCTAGGTTTTCTCATCTTCAACAATCAAAAAATTTTGGAATCCCCAGCATCGGTCAAGGATTTACTTTCCCCGGCAGCAGTCAAATATTTCATTATCTCCATCTATCAAGGATTTATTTTCCTCAGCAAGACAGCTAATCAGCTTACATGCACATCCATTACATTCATATATCATAAACATTGATGGAGCACATTTTATTGCATCATACATATCATGCAACATAACTTTGTGCTTTAGCTAACGTTCTACCCTTTTCAGGATAAGATTAAAAAGCTATCGTTAACAACTATTCAGAGATTTCAGATACAATATGGATACACCCCCCAGACACGGCGGTCATTCTATTACTCATTCAGAATTTCAAGTCAAGATACAATATGGATACACCCCAGACATGGCGGTCATTCTATTACTCATTCAGACGTCAGCAATCAGATACAGACTAGATACGCTCCAGACACGGCAGCCATTCTATTTCTCATTCAGATTCAACTATCAAATTCAAATTCAGATACACTCCAGACACGGGAGTCATTCTGTCACTTATCCAAATCCCAGTTACAGTACGGATATACTCCAGACACGGAAGTCATTCTGCTACTCATACAAATCTCAACTTCAGATATTATCCAGATACGCTCCAGACACGGTTTCCATTCTGTCACTCATTCGGAATTTATCCCCAGCATATAGATGCTCCATACACAGATGTTTCTCTGTTACCCATTCAGAATAAAGATACACTCCAGACATGGCAGTCGTTCGGATATTCATTCAAGAATCAAATACAGTTATAGCTCGGATATGCTCTAGACACAGACGTCATTCCCTTGCTCATATGAACCCAGTCTCCAGATACAACTCAGATACGTTCCAAATACGGTACCATTCTGATGTTCATTCTACTGATTTTCAACAAACAAGTTTTGGATGGCATCTCTTAGCCCATCTCCAGAAAGATTCTACCATTTCCAAATGGCATCTTTAAGCCCATTCCCTCAGCTACATTTTGACGAGTGCAAATTTACGGGCACTCTAGTGTCCAATCCTCTTTTCCCTTCGAGTCACGGTAGCCATGCTGATCACTCATGCTGATGTTCCCTAGCTCGGATACGCTCCAGATACGGTAGCTATACCCTTGCTCGTATAGATTAAACCCCAGTTACAGCTTGGATACGCTCTAGATACGGCAGCTATACCCTTGCTCGTACAGATTCAGTCTCCAGATAGAGTTCAAATACGTTCAAGACACGGATACCATTCTGACACTCATTTTTCTGACTTACAACATACAATTCAACAAAAATTCTTGGATGGAATCTTTAAGCCCATCTCCAACAAGATTCTATCACATCTCCAAATTGCATCTTTAAGCCCATTCCCTCAACCACATTTTGACGAGTGCAAATTTACGGGCACTCTAGTGTCCAATCATCTTTTACCTTCGAGTCACGAACGACAAACTCGCCAATCTAACTCTTCAGGTTCAAGAAGATTGAACAGGGACAACTGTTGTACCCCAAAATTTTCCCTCTCATTTTATCAACATTTCTCATCACAAGGCTCTTGGAACTCAAGATCAAGCTAGGGTTTGCTCTGCCCAAGACATCTCCCTACACTGATGACCTAAATTAGGGTTTGAGTTTGCACAAGTATTTTTGGACCTTCAATGATCAAATTTACTTTCATACTTCATATTGGACTCATAAGTTTGTCCATACTAAATTTCAAGCCTTGGATCAAATTTTTGCCCAGTCAATTGGACAGTTGACCTAGAAATCAATTGTATTGGGGAAAAAGTCAACTGTGGCCAATTTACAGTCAAACCTCATGAATTTTGACCCACATCAACATTATGAATTCATATGAACCATTTGATCAAGTTTGGACCACAACTCCACAAGAAATTTGATCAGATCACCAAAAGGGCAAAATGGTCATTTTTAGGGTTTTGACTGTACAAAGGCAATTTTTGACTGTTTGACCTAGCCAATGGCAAAGTAGGCTCAACCATGGACTCAATAACTCAATGACATTATCTTGACTTATTCAACAAGTTCAAAAGATCTCAAATGCATGGGATTGACAGATGAATTTTTCAGTCAACTGATCAAAATTTGAATGTACACTGAAAAGTCAAACTTTGACTTTTTGGTTAAAATCAAGTGCCAAGGGTCATTTTTCATCAAGATGTGTTAAATTATGAAACTTGTTCATCAAGAAACCCAAAATTGCAAATTAGGGTTTAAAGTTGAAAATTTTCATAACTTAGAATTTTTCTAAGTTATGAAATTATCTTATTTTTTCCTAATTTTGCCCTGCATTTTCACCATGATGCAAATGGATTCAAACAAAACCTACAACATGAAAGTTGTAGTCCTCTACAAAGTATACAACTTTTATTCACAAAGTTTTCTCAAAAGAAGCTTGGATATCAAGTTATGATTTTTGGAACAAGGGTCCCTAAAACTTTTAACTTAGTGAAATTTTGCCCTAGTTTAGGTAGGATTTTGACCTATCTTCTTGACCATTTTTCACATTGTTTCACTTGGAATCTCAAGTTGAATTTCAAAAATGGATTATAGAGAATTTTTCAAGCTTTCCAAATTGTCAAAGAACTCCTCAAACACATTTGTGGTTAGGGAGAATCGAAGGCTTGAAGTTGGCAAAAACTCACTTTTCATCCATGGCATATTCATGTTCATACAAGTTGCATTTTCAAATCAGCATGCCTTACACTAGTTTACAGGCCTCTAAACCACTTCAAACTCCATAATTAAATGAAAATCCATCAGTCTAAGCTTTTGTTTTGGCCATTTGGACATTGTACACAAAACTAAGCCCTAAGTAGAAAAAGGCACATTTCCATTTTTGCCATAATGTGCTTTATGTCAAGCCACAATCCCTTGAGCATTGGTCCATATCTCAGAGGGAAAATCAAATCCACAAGTTGGAGGGGCCAAGAGAAAAGTATGCAAGCATATTTGATAGCCTGTACAGGCCTGTAACAATAACTTCCACATTTTGATTTCAAAAACAAAAAAAAAACTTGTCAAAAACTTGAGAACTGGAAAACCAGCCAATACCAACTTATGCAAACAGTTTGAACATCTTTCTCACACCCCTTTGAGCTAGAAACACGATTGCTTGAGCCTCTAAACACCCCATAGCCAGAAATCACATTCCTTTGGCAAAACAGGGCAGGTTCTGCAACTTGTGTTCCATAACTCATTTGGCTCGTGATTTTTGCCCCAAGTTGCTTCAAGCACCTTCCATTCAACTCACTCAAGTTATCCCAAACCTCAAACACCAACTGTAACTCCATTTACAGTGTTCACCATTTTCATTTTGAGCTTGTGCAGGTTGAGTTCTATAGGCTGATTCAAGGACATTGAAGGCAAGCTAGCTATTGGAGAAGGTCAAGTGAATTTCAAGCAAGCTACCAGACATCTCAAGCCTTGTTGAAAAGCACTACATTTCCCTACACGAATCAAACTGAAACAGGTTTTTCTCCATTTTCTATCTCTCTATTTAGGAAAATTTAGCCTTAGGTTTGTGAATAAAAAATGTAGTGTTCATTGTCATGAAGCTGTACGTATGCTCAGTTTTCATTTATATTAAGTGTGCTAGGAGAATTTCATCCATGAACATGCTGAAAAAACTAGGTCAGATTTTAGGGCCAGAGAAATTCTCTCTGGTCTTTGAGAGTTAAGACAAGTTGTTTATATGGTTGAAATCGTCTTGAAATACTCTACAAGTTTGATGTTGTGAGTTTTTGCAATAGAGCTCGTATGGAGGATGTCCAAATTTGTACAGGCGCGCGCGTTTTTTCAAATCTGGAGGTTGAAGATGAAGTGGTGGGCTGGGCTTGGCCTGGCTCACTCTCGACAACCTCTCTTTTCCTTTTTGCACCCCCTGGCCCAATTTCTTGTATTTTTATATTTTTGCATTTTTGTTTTCATTTCTGATTTTGTTTATTTATTTCCAAATATAAAAAATGCTCAAAAATATTTTCATAATGTTTTTTACATTTATTTGGCATTTTATTTTAATTTTTCTAACATGAAAAAGTATTTAAATACTTTTATATTATTATTTAAGACTTGAAAAAATATATAATTTATATTTTTATTTTTGTTCTTTATTTTTATTCATACTAAAAATATTTTCCTAAATATATTTTATTTTTGTACATATTTTATTTTATATTGTACCTATTTAATTTGATTAATGTACATATATATACATATATAATTTTATTTTATTAAATACTTTAGAATAAAAATATAAAAATATTACATTTTCACTTTTATTATTATTCATACTAAAAAATACTTTCTTCTATGTATATTTTATTTTTACATATATTAATATATTTTATTGTATATAAATAATATAATGTATTTATTTTCTTAAAGAAATTAGGGTTTTACCCTTAAACAAATAAAATAAATATTTTTATTTATTTCTTTATTTTTTTTACATTAAATACTTTTACATACATGAACAAACAAAGACCTTTTTTTGCATAATTCATTTAGTTGATATATTTATTTATTTTGTTTATTTAAATATTGTCCATTTAATATTTATGCATTGGGAATTCAATTTGGATGTAATAGTAAATTAGGGTTTATATTTCTTGTCAAATACCCTCCATTCAAAGATTGTACCCCCATCCCCATAATCATGTTGTAATAGTCTAGATTTTTAATTCTCGCACTTTACGCTTTCAATTATGTCATGATTAGAGAATTAGGGTTTGTATGTAAAAATCCAAATCAACAAATAGTTTGACCTAATCAAAGACAAAAATGCATGAAAATCAAACACAATGCACACTTGCACCCCTAGGGTTACAATCCACTTGTTGCCTTCAAAAATGGGCCATGTTATGCATGTTGGGTACTTTGGCAAAATAAAAACAAAACAAAATATCATAGTCCCTCGATGACGCTATCTTGGTTGCCTAAACAAAAATGATCAAGTCCCTCAAAAATTTACCAAATACACTTGACACAATTGCTATCATGGTCTATACGATGACCCGCGCCTGTCCCATTTAACATCCTAACACAAGGTTGCTCACCAAATGCAATGGTGAAACAACACTATCAAAAGGGTTAAAAACATATAGAAAAGATCTTTGAGTAAAATAGGGTAGATATATCTTAGTTACTTGATCAAAAAGCTTGCAAAAACATCCTTGTTATTTTCAAACACACTTCACAACACAAATTCAAAACATTTTCTAAATCAAACTTTCAAACATTGAAATCTTTTCAAAAGACAAAAACATCTTTGTATACATTCAAACAAGAATCATTAAAAAGGTTTCCACAACGATGGCCTCTTTTCAAAACATCTTTCAAAACCACACACAAAGCACCATTTCAAACAATTGAAAAGCAAAAGCAAGTGATCTAAACAAGTAACTAAGAGCCCATGGATAACCATGGATGAAAAGGGTGCTTGCACCTTCCCTTTTCATAATCTACTCCCCGAACCCAAGAAAACATCTCAAAGGTCTTTCCTGTGCTTTTTGACCTTTCCTTAGGATAAAATAAAAAGTAGGTGGCGACTCTTGCTAAACCGAAACATTTGCGAACACAAACGCAAAATCCCAAGTCAGTTCTCCCAGCGTATCGTTCTCCCACCATATCACATACACGAGGAAGAACATAGCAGAAGACAACTTGTACTCCCCCTCAATGCAGGTCACAACTGTGTTCATAACTCATGTCACAGGTCACAATCATATGTCACAGAAATAATAACCACTTGACATCTGTGAACATTAATAATAACCACTTATGGAGGCAGCAACAACATCTGAGCTGAGCTAATTCACCTTTCTCCCCCTTTATAGACAAAACTTGTCATAGGAGACCTTCATAATACCAGATCCAAGCACAGCTTACCCAAACTCGAATAAAAGCCATAAGAATTATGGACTCAAGAAGCTCACGGGGTTACAGAGATATGGAGAACTCTCTATAAATAACTGGGAATTTTACTTAGAAAATAACGATCCTAGATTGTAGCACCAATGTTGGTCAAAAGGAAACGATATTTGAGGAGAAAACTTCAAGTATCAATGTGCACCGTCCATAATGGCTTTGAATGCTATAACTACTTCCTGTACATACACATGCATAGTCAGACAAAATTTTCTCCCCCTGTTTACAGCCACGTGTTTGAACACATAGGCCACTCCATGCTATGTTAACCATGCAGGAACATGTCCTGTATAATGTCCTGACACTTAGTCAGACATTGTCTTCTTATTTCAGTGATCAACACATCTTCTCCCACCAATCATGGATGCTTCACCAGATTATCCACCTGTTCATACTGAATTTTAAGTGTTCTTCTTTCACTTAGACTTAGTGACATATACTAAGATATCAAAATATCACATTTGTGACACCTCTTCGTAATATAGACCCTCAAGGAGTCTTTTTGAAATCTATAGAAAAAATAAATTCTCCCAGACTTCCCATTAAACTTCTAAGAGATATGTGAACTTTGGATCTTCATCAAGCTTCTCATAGTTAGAAATAACCATGTCTTGTTAAGTTTATCCATAACTTCATAATGTCATAACATATTGTTTCACATCATTTCCTCATAGAACCTTTACAAAAGTGAACAATATTCTGGCTTGATAATACCTGTATCATTACAGCAACAATTTACAGATATCCACATGACTCCCTTTGTCATGAGTAACTAATGCCCCAACTGAAGATGAAGACTTGTGTACTAGATGAGAAACTTCAGCACTTCCTGGATATGTTGAACCTTGACTCCCTCAGTAGAGTCAAACCAAAGTCAGATATTCTCACTCTTTGAGAATAGACTTCTTCACAACACAAGGATACATTCGATCATTGTATTTTCATAACCACACTCTGTATCATGACCTTTTGAATAGGCAAGATGTCATGCATACTAGGTGTGAAGTCACTCACAAACTCCAAAAAATCTTAGTTTGCTTAAAAGCTTTACTAATATCCAGATCACCAAACCTTTTCTGGAGTGACTTGCAGCAAAAAAAATTACCACTTCAAAATACTCTGCTCAGACCTCAGTATCTGTCAGTGGCCTTCTGCCCTTATATCCACTAGTAATTGATGATACTAGTGGAGTCTTCAACGAAGTAGTCATGCATTCATTAGACATGCTACTGTAGACAGGATTAGTCTCTCCATATTCTAATCTACATAGTCAGAAATGTCACTTCTCACAATAATACTTAATTAAGCATCCAACTTCACATGAACAATCCCAAGCATTAAACAAAACAACCATCAACAATCATAATGTTAAGACATCATGTGGTACATCAACTCCATAATACAAAACCTAATCAAACTGGTTCTTGATCAATCAATTAAAGGACTCATTATGCATAGAAATCCTTTAAGAAGCTCCCATTAGAACACACAGTCGGTGCACAGGTTCCCGCATGTTTTACAATATGGTTTGCAGGAATGGCTTTGCACACCTGATTATCAGTCACATCCAACTCACGGTAATCATCTTTAGACATGCCCAGATAACTATTGATGACAGCAAGGGAAAATTCAACACAAACACCTTCCTATATTCCTTACTTCTGCGATCATCACAAGCAAGAAATCAGCTCTATAATCTCTTTGTACTCCAGTGCACATGCTCCCAATTCTCTTTCAAGTGAAAATTTTCTTTGAGACAAATATTTCCACTTTTCAGCATTGACAATGGAATGGAAGGAAATGTTGTCAAGAGGAGTATAAGACACCTTGATAGAAAGCTTCTTGCTTGCAGACTTCTTCAAAGGAGAGATGTCTTGGACATCATCCTCATCATCATCTGAGGAGCTATTGGGTCTAACTTTTCTTTTATTGGAGGGAGGGACTGCTTTACTTCAGGGCTTTTGAGGACTATACATAGTCTTCTTCTTGATACTCTTGGCAGAGGATATGACATCTCCTGACAATCAGCAGGATAGTCTTCTTTATCCCATTCGCTACTACAGAGAAAATATATTCTCGCAGAACCAACACATCCTCTAAGAGAAAGATGGTATACTCTAGAAATATTTGGATAGAGTCTTCAGAGACTCATAAGGACATAAACACCTACATCTTGTAGCAACATGTCTTAGCATGTTATCCAACATCATCTTCATTGTAGGGCGATAACTATATATGATTGACCATCACAAGATCCAAACAAACCAATTAGTCCAATGACTCCTCCTGTCATGGACAATCAAAACTTCATTATGGAGAAAACACAACACTAAACACCCACTAGTTCACTGGGAATAACTCCAAGTACCCTGAACTAGTAACATAACAAGCACACCTATGATTCATGCTTTTGCACGTTCACACATATTATCATGACTCTTTGGATGACTAAGATGTCATGCAACCATAGATGAAACCAACTTCCAACCATTTCTTAGTGTGCTTAAAAGCTTTACTAAGATTCAGACTCTCCAACAGAAGGAGTACCCCTTAACCAATGTGATGATTAAATCTTTCTTCTGCACATTACTAGTATTTGCTGACACTAGTAAAGTCTTCAAGCCAGGATAGTAGTTATACATTACTTGAGCATACTTCTCTTTCAATCAGAATCTCCTTATTCAACACCATAGATAGAACTGCCACTATTGAGTGTGGAGTTTGAATATTGATATTCATAGTTCCAAGTATCTCTAATACACTATCATCAAAAATGAAGTTTCAACATCATTTAAGAGATCAACAACATTACCACAGAGCTTATCTGCTTTGGTTATAGAATCATCATCCGAGGGACTTATTTCCATCCATGCCCTTTAACAAGCTCCACATTCTCACAAGAGGATCTCATAAGGTTCACAACAAAAATATTCCCTCACTATATTCTGTAGTAAGCTTCTCACACTAGGTAAAACTGATAGCTTTCTTCTTTACACCTGTGATACTTGTTGAATCTTTGACAAGACATCCAATCATGGCAGCTAAAACATTCCAGGTTAGGTCAGTGACTTGACCTTAAGCTCAACTCTTGGAGAAAACAGAGTATATTAGCTTCTCCTGACTAGAACCACATAGACCTAACGAGGGCATAGACAGCTACACCTAGTAGCCACAGGTCACAATATGTTGCTTGTAATATTCACAAGCTTGAATTACACGCAATCTCCATAGATAGGTTCTAAGCTCCCCCTATCATGGACAAACAAGGCTTCTGCTGGGATGAACACTCAGACACCAAAAGACAAACAAGAGACTTCATGCACTCACTAAAACATATCCACACTCTTATAAAAATAACTCATCTGGAATCTGATATACCAACTCCAGGTCTTCATACTTTTACAAGGTCATGTCTGATACATGGCCCTTCATAACCACACAATTTTTCATACCTCTTTGGATAGCCAAGATATCGTGAACACATACTTGGACATCATACAAGCACACGCCCTTAAATAGTTAGTTTTAAGCACACCAGTTTGACATACTTGCAACAGAGGAAAACCACCTTCTTCATATTCCTCTTCTCTAACAATCACTAGCAATTGCTTGTACTAGTGAAGTCTTCAACATAGTAGTTATACAGTCACCAAGCATACTACTAAAGGCAGGATCAAGATCTTCATCTTCTAATCCACAAAGTAGGATCTCCTTCTTTTGACAACCATGTTGATCCTCAATCATCCATAATCATAATCCCAAACCTTTCTTTAAAAAAATTATGTTAAAACATCATTTAGGACATCAACCTTTCATCACATATCCCAATAATCCAGTTCTTGATTTATCAACCAAAGAGATAATTAATCTTGATAGTCTTTTTAGGAGAAGATCACAAAATATTACATCTTCTGCGACTCATTTAGGTTGATACAACCACTTGATCACCATATAGAGAAATAAACTCTCAATAATATTTGAATCATCAGTTCAGATAGTAGATTTGCATCCATACCACAGATAAGTACGCATCTCCCGACAAAGTCTTTATCATCAGTAACATGTACATCTTCACAAGATCAGACTAATACTTAGCTCCCGCAAGATATTTGTCATTAGAGGAAAAACGTCCCCATACACACAACTGCAAATAATACTCCTTTTCAACAGATGTTAGAGCACTTGAACTGACATCTTTCTTCTTCATCGTTCAACATACGAGGATCCTTTCAACATTCCAAACATGTTCAGAGACTGGTCTTCAGCTCCATCATGATCAAACATTCAAACTTTGAACTTCACTGGTGAACAACAATACTCACCACATGATCTAAACAACAACTTCCTTTTTAGAGGAAGCACACACCTAGAAGTGATGTCCTGACATCAGATATGACATCATCCATTCTTACTATGGTTTTGGGGGTAACTTCCATAGTAACTTATAATATACTCTTGTGGGGGTTAACACAAGGAAACAAACCAACAACAACTGAGAAAAATCTTTAGGATTAGACTACCAACATATGCAAGGGATTACACGAGCCACATCTCAATAATATTTTCTTTAGACGTCATGTCTAACTTTTAGATGATTGATGCCATTTTTTTCAAAAACATTTTTTCCCTTGGTTCTTCAAAAACAATGCCCTTCGTATTTTAACATCTTCAAAGATATCATGACATTCTGTATGATATTAAATCAACCCTTGACAAGGGGATCTTTTCAACAACTTCTGAGGATACACAAAGAGAATCACAAATTCTATTCTTTAAGGGAAATTAAAACAATACTCAGGAGCATCAAACAATGTGGTTGGATTATAATTCTCCTCTTCAAACTTAATATGTTATATGGCCACAAACAGGATTCTATGAATCTGGTTCCTTTGATCAGAAGGATATTCCAGATACGAGCTCATCTTATATAAATAAAGGGTCTTGTGGAGATTCCTTTATGAGTTCTTCTCAAGAGCATGGAGCTCAACCTATAGACTCCCATAAGCCTGACACATGGAGTAGATAAATTGTTGATCGTATCCTAATCAACCTGCACAAACCAGATGCCTCCTCTTCCATATCAAGAGTAGGTTCCAAAAAAAAGTATTCATAATTTTTTTTCAGCACCCAAAGAATATGTTCTTCAACTTGTAGTTGCATACCTGCTGAAGTAATTTTCTAACATCCCATAGAACATCAGTTCCTTCTTCTTGGAACACACCATCCTTGACAGTCTTCAAGGTCAATATGCAGGTGTATATAAGCATCATTGATCAATTGATTCTCATCAACCTTATTGATAAATGTCTTTATGAGTGGACTTAAGGGAAATCTCAAGTATCTTTGACACTTTTATTACGGTTGAAAATGTCAGCATATATTCTGTTGAGGGTAACACCACTAGTATCCTTCCCATACTTTCAGGGTTATATCAGAAACCATGCAGCGGAATATAACGAACTCCTCAACAATATTCAGACACAATGCTTAAACCACTATCTAAGTACAAGCATGACAACCTAGGATTGGGGAAATAAACCATACATACAGCAGCTTCCCACTAAGCTACAGGCCTTATGGAAACAACCAGGAACAATACCTATCATATATAACCAATGATCCTTTCCAAGGGATCATCCATACAGTAGTATGAATTGTCCAAGTTCATACCTATTTTCAGTAAATACTTTCTTCCTTGCCCATGACCAGAAAGTACCTTCCCAGGATCTCACCCAGAGAAGAATAAAATGCCTGCTCTAAAACCATTTGAAATTCTGGCATAACAGACTCAGATGTCCTACAAGGATGTCGAGACATTTGATCAGACAAAAACACACACGCAAGATAAAACAGTACTGAAAAGATAAAGAACACACAAAAATTGTTTACCCAGTTTAGTGTACAACAACACCTACTTTGGGGGCTATCAAGCCAGGAATGAAGTCCACTATCAGTAGTATCAATTTGTAGACCCTACAACTAACACACCCATTGAAGATATACACATTTAATGACTACCCAATGACCCTTCTACCTAGGTCCTCCATAGATATGGAATATCCCCATCCCACTTCCAATCATCACAATGATGTCTAATAGTCAACAACTCAGTCACTGCATACATGGCCCTTCACCAAGATTCTGATCACACAGATAAACAGTTTAGAAGACATACTTCCATGAGAACCTAGCTAAGTCTCCAAGCCAAGCTCCACTGTTTGTTAGGTTTGATCCTAACATATCCTAGAGTTTCTTCAAAGAATCCTCCAAGAACAATACACCTCTTACCTACAGGCTTCGAGGTGAACATGGTAACCTTTTCATAAACCAAGAGGTTTACCTTGACAAAACCCTAGACTTCTACATCTTGAGTCGTATCTTTACTAGGTTATAAAACATTCTATTTATAACATGATACCCAACTGGTTTTGGGCCTTCAATCACAGCAAATAAGTTGTAACAAACTGCAGAAACTTCTGCCCCAAGAAAGGTCTTCAATCTTTACTTTCCTAAATAATCTCTTTATTTAGAAAGCCTTCATTCTCCTTGATTTCTGATTGAATTTTTTGGACCTTTAAATATGCACCATATAGGATGCATAATATTCTCTTGAATATTCTGCAAATGTTGAGAACAAATTGAATCTTTAATTCAGCTAAGCAAGCGTGATGTCAAGACATCTTCTTCAACATGTTGTTCCAGTTGTTGAAAAGGTTCAACACAACATGTTCTGAAATTGTTATAGGACTTCTTATTGTACATGTTCTTCTTAGCAAGATTATACATCATATTCTACAAACATTATTGTTTCTATTATTTGTTTTACAAAAATTAAGCCAATCCTAAAACAAGAGAACTAACAGCGTCTAACTGTATCAAATCGTCATTCATATGATTCACGTCAAAAATCCAGAATTCTATAGGACATCCAAAGACCATATTCACATCTTCTTCATACTCTGCCATTGGCCTAATTATACGAATGAGTCCCTCGTCCATCGTTTCCTGAAGATCCACTTTTATCTTATCACATCCCTGGACATTTGTACTTTAAATACTACAACCAGCATGATCGTGCGTATAGTAACTGAACTCGCAGAGGTCAGCATGGATCTTTACCAAATCTCCTCTAACCAGGTTGATATAAAAAATCCAGAAGTCCCCTGGACAACCAGCAACCATGTTTATAGCATTTGCTTCTCCATGCTTCGGCAAAGGATTATCTTTCACGTTAGGGCCAACATCTTTAAAAGATAAGAGACCGACTCTCACCATCTTTTGCACTTTAAATTTCAAAGGATAACGGTTCTTAATATTGTGTCCTAGTGCTCCCTGATGAAAAGCCCCTGTCTGGTATGCCTTATAATACCAGGGTAAATTTGAATGTATAGTAGGGGGCAGCCTGGTCTGAACCAACTTCTTTTAAATCAAAGCCGAGAGTAACTCTGCATAGCTCATTGGAATAGAGTCAAAAGCCTCTCTCTTCTGACTTTACCCTTGATTTCCCTAAGGAGATGTTCTTTGATAAGCATAAGTGGTTGGAGATACATTAACGATTGGAGTCACAGAAGCAACTCGTTGCTGGTACCATTGATGTCTTCTAGGTGGTGTAATCTTCCTTTCCCCAAGAACAACATTCACTTCCTTTCTTTCTTCCGAGAGAACCCGTATGATGACTTCTTTGTCCCTTAAACTTTTTTCAAGTGCCCATCTCTGATATCCTCTTCTAAATGAACACCCATGCTTACCATTTTGGTTAAGTCACTCGGTGAACTAGCGACCATCCTTTCATAATAAAATGATCCAAGGGTTTTCAGGAAGACCTTGGTCATTTCTTGTTCTTCTATAGGTGGCACCACCTGGACGCTATCTCGCGCCAACGCTACGCATATTCTTTAAATGACTCCTTGTCTCTTTGAGCCATTGCCCTTAATTGATCACGGTCAGGTGCCATGAACATATTGTAGTTATAATACTTGATAAAGGTTCCCCCCAAATCATTGAAGGTACAAATACTACTACTGTCTAGACTCATATACCACTTCAGAGCAGCACTAGTTAAACTATCTTGGAAGAAATGAATAAGCAAACGATGATCATCAATATGGGTATACATTTTCCTGATATACATCACGAGGTGGTCATGAGGACAAGATTTGCCCTTGTACCTTTAAAATTCCGGCACTTTAAACTTTGTTGGCAATTTTGATTCCATCAAAGCAGTCAGATTGGCCATACTGGCCTTCAAAGCAGTAACTTCTTCGTGCAGCTCGCGATTCTCTTATTCAATATTTTCCATTTTATTTCTTGAATTAGCCCGAGTATTATACCGGTGATACAACTTGCTGAACAAAGTAGAGAAACTCAATAAGACACCTGGGCATGAACAGAAATGCAAGAAATCTGTACAAGATGATACATGATATGGAATGCACATGATTTATTTTATTATTATCATTTAAAGGGACTCTAAGAATTATAGGAAATTTGCAAATACTAAAGTACTAACACATTTGAAATACTGAAAATCTCATTATAAAAACTTTAAAATGGATCACAACTTTTTAGTACAAGTTTCAACAATCCCAAGTACAAGAGAAGATAGAACCTAAATCCCTAAGAAAGAAAAGCTGATGAAGATCTCTCCACACACTTAAACTTTCCCGTGAGTCTTGCAATACGAGCCTTCAACTGCTTGTTCTCTTCTGCATATTTATTGGCGACCTCTTTCCAATCACCAGAGTCAGGAAGTGAATGACTAAGTCGTGATCGAGCTCTAGATGAAAATAAATCCTCTTGCCTCTCCATCATCTCTACAACACGACTCTCAAGAATCTCGATCAGGCCATCCTTATCTTTCAAGTATGCTTGGCAGGACATCTCTAAAGTCTGTCACTTATTCTTCCAAGCCTCCTTCTCCTTCTGCATCCTAACTTGGGCAAGATGAAGTTCTTCCACATCATCTAAAATGGGGAGGAGTGGTCTTCACAAACCTATTAGGTAAAGGTTCCTCACGGGAATATGGCATCTTTAACTGGATTTCCCTTGCATGTACCCACCAGAGATAAGGCTCTAAAGAAACAGCTCCTCTAGGTCCCAAGTCCTATCTACTCTTTTGTGAATATGGCGCCAAGCCTTTGCAATCTCCTCTTTAGCTTCCTTATGATCTTATCCTTATTTAAGAAAGAAACCACTCATATGAATACTATTTAGCTTGTCTCTCATCAGATATCCAAGCTGACATCATGTAAGAACGGGATTATAGTTAATTCCTCCTTTTGTACAAAGAAGAGGTACATTGGGAAACTACCACAACTATCAACAATCTCCACATCATGGTAATCTTGATGATACCAAACAGTATCTGAATGAGTGAGGGCCATAATCTTTGGAGCCCAACGAGGTTCCTTCTTGATATCCCGGAAAGCATCGGCCCAAGGTAAGTAAGAAATAAACCATTGATACAACAAAGGCGTGCAACAAAGGATCATCCCTCCATGATAAGAATCCAGAAGATGAATGCATTAATAAGAATCTCCTAATAATGTAGGAACTTGGTTCCCAATCATAAATATCCTGATGGCGTTGATATCCACAAATTTGTCGACATTAGGAAATAAGAACAACCCATAGGCAAGTAGAGCAAAGATGGCCTCAAAAGCAACTGTACTCTATATCCTTGCAAAGTAGCGAGCTTTCTCCAATAAAAACTAAGTGGGTAATCCTATAATTCCTCCTTTGGTAGTCACGTGGGCCTCAATATAGGATTTCCCCAAATGAACCATAGCAGCAATCTCATGAGACTTGGGTTCTCCCTCTAAAACGGTGAAAGGAACACGATCGGTAATAGGTAAACCCAGTAGGTAAGAATACTCCTCTAATGTAAGAACCAACTGGTATTCAAGGAAAGTAAAATATTGATACATCGGGTCATAGAACTGGACCAAAGCTGAGAGAATACCCTCGTTCATCCTGAGCTTCAAAAGAGACACGATGGATCCATAGCTCAAAGAGGTTCTTCTGGAGTACCGTAGATGTTTAGGATGCTAATACCTTCCCTTTGCATAACCAACCCCCGAACATAGATTCTCTCCCCCTCTTTTTGGGTTATTCGCTCTTTTCACATTCCTCTGGAAACAATAAAGCGCGATGGCGATTTTTATTGGATTTGTGCGAGTGAAGTTAATCCAATGGCTTAGTCTCAACATTTCTACTGCTACAACTGTCTCTGATCTTCAGAATAAGGTAAC
This sequence comes from Vicia faba, assembly GCA_948472305.1. Lineage (NCBI taxonomy): Eukaryota > Viridiplantae > Streptophyta > Magnoliopsida > Fabales > Fabaceae > Vicia > Vicia faba. The sequence continues at coordinate 923,530,432 of OX451738.1, read as the reverse complement.
CCTATTGAATTTTAAACTTGAAAACATGACCAAATCTGTAAAAATGTTTAACAATGGGTCTGATATGTTAGATGAAATTATTCAAGTTGTAAAAGGGGCTGTAAACTTAAAAGGTATAGGCTTTGATTACCAATCTCTAAAAAGAAAAGCCCGTGTGACAAAATTTATTCCTCCAGAAAGGAAGTATGAGCCCATGATGTTATAACATCCTGCCAGACATCTGGAAACTCAAACTAAACTCAAGTTTTTCATTGGAAATGTCATTATTGTGGAAAATATGGACATATAAAGCCTTTCTGTTATAGATTGCATGGTTATCAAAAACATCTAACATACCCTAGGGCTAATCATATGATAATTAAAACTAGAAAGGAATGAAAACCTAAGGTGGTCAATAGCAGTCTCATAGCTCATACCTTTTTAGAGCTTCATCTAAATAAGTATTTTGTGGGAATTTAGTCTTATTCCTCCAGTTTTGTCACGTTTGGTGATGGATCTAAAGGTGAAATTAAGGGAGTAGGAAAGTCATCTTGTACTAGACTTCCTAGATTGGATGATGTGCTTCTTGTGAAAGGATTGACTACAAATCTGATCAATATTAGTCAGTTATGTGATTAAGGATTAAATGTCAAATTCACCAAGTCTGAATGTTTGGTTACGAATGAGAAGAATGATGTTTCTGATAAGGGGAGTTAGGTCTAAATACAATTGATATTTGTGGGTACCTCAAGAAACTACTTGCTCACCCATATGTTTCATGTCTAAGGAAGATGAAGTCAAGTTGTGGTACTAGAAGCTTAGACATCTAAATCTCAAAGGCATGAAGAAGATTGTGTCTGAAGAAGTTATTAGAAGTACACCAAAGCTCAAAATCGGGGAGGGAAAAATCTGTGGTGAGTGTGAAATTGGGAAGCAAACCAAGATGTCATACCAGAAGTTGCAACATCAGACTACTTATTCATATGGATTTAATGGGGCTAATGCAAGATGAAAGTCTTGGTGGAAAGAAGTATGTCTATGTGACTTTTGATGATTATTCAAGATTTACGGGGTGAACTTTATCAAAGAAAAATTGGATTCCTTTGAACTCTTCAAAGACCTTTGTCAACACCTTAAAAGAGAACAAAGGTGAAAGATGGATCCCAAAAGTGATGAAGAGATATTTTTGGGTTATTCTACAAATAGCAGAGTTTATAGAGCTTTTAACTCCATAACCAGGTCATGATGGAATCTATTCATGTAGTGGTTGTTGATTCAATCATTGAGAAAATAACTGATGTCGAAGAAGATGTTGGAGCATCATCTCAACAGACTGATGCTCTAGAAAATGTGAACCAAAAAACTCTCAAGCCAACAAAGGTCCCTCTTTTAGAATTCATAAAAATCATCCAAAGGAACTTATTATTGGGAATCTTAATGAAGGGATGAATGTTATTGGCAAAAATGGATTTACAAGAACAAATCTGATGAAAAAGGTGTTGATTTAGATAAAAGCTTGTACAAAAGTATGATTGGTAGTCTGTTATATCTTATAACTAGCAGACCATACATCACTTTTGTTGTTGGAGTTTTTACTAGATATCAGGCTGAGCCAAAAATGAGCAACGTTACTCAAGTAAAGAGGATCTTGAAATACATCAATGGTACTTGTGACTATGGAATGTTGTACTATCATATTCCAAATTCCATTCTTATTGGGTATTGTGATGTTGAGTGGGCAGGTAGTGCAAATGACAAAAAAAATACTTCTGGAAGATGCTTCTTCTTGGGAAACAATCTTACCTCTTGGTTTAGTAAGAAGAAAAATTGTGTGTCTTTGTCTACAACTAAAGTTGAGTATATTGTTGCAGAAGGCAGTTGCTCTCAATTGATTCAGATGAAGCAAATGCAAGAGGAATACAATGTCAAACAGAATGTCATGAAATTATACTATGACAATCTGAGTGCAATCAATAATATCCAAGAATCGCATTCAACACAGCAGGACAAAGTGTATTGACATTTGACGTCACTTTATTAGGGATCTTGTGGAGGATGAAATTGTTACTCTTGAGCATGTGGCCACTTAGAAGCAACTGGAAGATATATTTACTAAGGAGTTGGATGCAAATCAGTTTGGGAAGTTAAGGGAAAAATTAGAAATTTGCACTTTTGAGGAGTTATAGCAATTACAGGTGTGGAGGAGTGCAACAAATACTTTCTCTTCCCTCCATTTAGTGGGGCACGAAAGATGAGGTCAATCTAGTTTGAATGTTGTTATTAATAACATTGTTGATAAAAAGGCTCATGTGTCTCTCTCTCTAAAATTTTGGTTACAGAACTTGAGACTAATGTTGTGTCAGATGTTACAACATCCTTGGTGTGATCGGTGGGAACGAGAACTGACTGTTTTGGAATGCTGGTTCGCGTTTGTGTTTGTTTTTGCAAAGTGTCGCGGTAAGCAAGAGTCGCCACCGTCTTTTATTTTATCCAACAAGGAAACGACAAAAGCACAGAAAAATTCCTTTTCGAGATTTTTTCTCGGGTTCGGGAGGTAGATTATAGAAAGGGAAGGTGTTAGCACCCTTTCTATTCGTGGTTATCCACGGGCTCTTAGGTACTTGCTCACTATGTTTTCAAAAGTTTGCTTTTCTTTGTGTTTGTGGGTTTTGAAAAGAGTATTGTTTTTTGAAGAGAGTGTAAGTGCGTAAAGTTTTGTTTTGTTTTTAAAAGGAGCAAGTACTTAAGAACATCTACCTACTCGAAAAGGAAATAAACTGTGCAAATGTCCTTTAGACATTGCTATCCCACTATTGAGGAGTAGGTAGCACCATCGTTGGAGTTTTCGGGTCAATTCGATTTTAGGGACGTGTGGTCACTAAAGCAATGTTAGGATGCTTTAGCGGTAACCCTAATGTCTTAGATCATTTTTATCGAGGAAACCATTTCGAGGCAACCATTTCGAGGCAACTTTGATCTTTAGACAGGAGGGCAACCTCTAATACTTCCTATGCTCAATAACCACATTCGAGGCAACCAAGTGAGGCGTACCTTAGAAGTGGCATGTGCAAGTGTGTCAATTTTTAGTTATATTATCTTTGCATGTCATGGTGAGCTACTGTTGATTTTAATTTAAAGGTTATCATGCAATCCTAGTTAGCATACATCTAAGCAGTTAATATATATACAGGAATTTAAAGTGCGGGAATTATAAATCCTACGCTATTACAAAGCTTCGGGGAGGGGGATTATTTACATGTCCAAAAATTGGGGGAATAAAGCAGTAAAATGTAAAAGTCTTAATCAAGTTATTACATCCCAGTAAGCAATTATAATAAAATAAACGCGCGTGAATCTGAAAATAAACTCTAAAAAATCCTAAGAATAAAATCTTTTTGTTGTTTTATTTTATTTTGGGAAAATGATCTAAATCTATTTAATTTTAGTTTTGAGAAAATGTTAAGATAATTAAGAGATTAATTAACAAAGTTAATTTTAATAGAAAAAACTAGCCTAATGTTTTTTGTGTTTTTTTGATTTTAATGTTAATTAAAAAAAGATAAAAAGATGTCAATGAAAACAAAAATAAAATTCAAGGGGGGATCCTTCGATCCAGGGAAAAAAGGAGTTTCGACCCAGGGAGGGAATGGAAGCTTCGATCCAGAGAGGGTCATGGTCCTTTCGATTGGGCCAGACAGTAAGGCGTGAGTAGCCTTCGATCCAGGGAAGAGGATTGTCTTTTGATCATGAAAGTCATGGCTTTCGATCCAGGAATGAGATGCCTCCTTCGATCCAGCATACTAATGGGTTCGATCCAGAGAAGGTGTCTCCTTTGATCTGGGATGTTATACCTGCAAAAGTATGTTAGCGTAATAAAATGCAGGGCCTGGGTATTGAACCCCAGGCCCCTCGATCCTGCGCTTGCTGGGTCTCTTCAGGCTATGTCTGCAGCAAATATTAGCAAACAATGGACATGGCCTGGGTGCCAAACCCAGGCCTCTTGATCATGTCTAGGATAGAAAATCGAAGGTAACAACCAGTATGGATGTATTATGCAGATATGAGGTTGGATAGTTTACCCTTTCTTACCAGCAGATTAAGTCTTCGATTTGGGCACTGGTTGGATGGGAGCACTTTTAATCTGGGATTTCTGGGCGTGGATACTTTTGTTGAAGGGTTGCTTTGGCCTGGATCACTTCTGAAAATGTTGACAACTTTTGGCAGCGTAACTCCAATGTTTTTTGTTCTCCTGTTGTGTGCAGAGTTTTTCCGTGTCCTTTACAATACTTGTGGTCTCTTTATATAGAGGGGGGTAGAGAGGACAGGAAGACAGAGGTTTAAATGACCTTGATTAGGTGTTGGACAGCCATGAATGAGAATCTGTAACGTTAATTGTATGTTTGAAAGCCATGAATGAGAGTTCGTAACGTTTTCCAAACACATGGGATCTTGTCCCTTTTTGAATTTTGAATGATATGTAACTGAATGCTCCCTCTCGAATGGGCTGATGGCCTCCTTCGAATGCTCCCTTTTGAATGGGCTGATGGCCTCCTTCGAATGCTCCCCTTCGAATGGGCTGATGATCTCCTTCAAATGGACCCTTTGAATGCTTCTTCGAATGGACCTTCTGGAATTCCAATCGAAGGACACTGTTACCATGCTAATCGAAGTGTTTATCCAAAATGCCAATCGAAGTACTTGTCCAGAATGCCAATCGAAGTACTTGTCCAAAATTCCAATCGAAGTGCTCCTTCAGAATACCAATCGAAGGGTCTTTCATAATGCCAATCGAAATGCTTGTTCATACTGCCAATCGAAATGCTTGTTCATACTGCTAATCGAAATGCTCCTTCAGAATACCAATTGAAGGGTCTTTCAGAATGCCAATCGAAATGTCTTTCTGAATGCCAATCGAAAGGTCTTTCAGAATGCCAATCGAAATATCTTTTTGAATGCCAATCGAAAGGTCTTTCAGAATGCCAATCTAAATGTACTTAAAGCATCACTCAAAAATTTTCCTTTTCCTTAGGCAAGAGTTTGTGATCAACCATGCAGGGGGAAGACTTTGGAAAACATGAGAGGGAAAATTTTGGGGTACAACAGTTGCCCCTGTTCAATTTTCTTAAACCAGAGGATATATATTGTCTTTCAAGCCTTTCGTGATCCGAAGGTGGAAGATAATTGAACACTAGAGTGCCCAGAAATTTGCACTCGCATGGTGTAGTATCAGCATTGTGATGTCAGGAATGGGCTTACAGATGCCATTTGGAGATTGTTGGTAGGAGGATGGGCTTATAGATGCCATCTGGAGATTGTTGGTAGGTGGTTTTGTCATCAATGACGGGTTGCGCCTCGGAAAAATCTTTAGGAATCAATTTAACTGGACCAGACAAGGTCTTGGAATAACTTCAACTAGATCGGCATCAGAAAAATCTTTAGAATCGATTTAACTGGACCAGAGGAGGTCTTGGAATAACTTCAACTGGATCGGCATCAGAAAAATCTTTAGGAATCGATTTAACTGAACCAGAGGAGGTCTTGGAATAACTTCAACTGGATCGGCATCAGAAAAATCTTTAGGAATCGATTTAACTGAACCAGAGGAGGTCTTGGAATAACTTCAACTGGATCGGCATCAGAAAAATCTTTAGGAATTAATTTAACTGAACCAGAGGAGGTCTTGGAATAACTTCAACTGGATCGGCATCAGAAAAATCTTTAGGAATCGATTTAACTGAACCAGAGGAGGTCTTGGAATAACTTCAACTGGATCGGCATCAGAAAAATCTTTAGGAATCGATTTAACTGAACCAGATGAGGTCTTGGGATAACTTCAACTGGATCGGCATCAGAAAAATCTTTAGGAATCGATTTAACTGAACCAGAGGAGGTCTTGGAATAACTTCAACTGGATCGGCATCAGAAAAATCTTTAGGAATCGATTTAACTGAACCAGAGGAGGTCTTGGAATAACTTCAACTGGATCGGCATCCGAAAAATCTTTAGGAATCGATTTAACTGAACCAGAGGAGGTCTTGGAATAACTTCAACTGGATCGGCGTCAGAAAAATCTATAGGAATCGATTTAACTGAACCAAAGGAGGTCTTGGAATAACTTCAACTGGATCGGCATCAGAAAAATCTTTAGGAATCGATTTAACTGAACCAGAGGAGGTCTTGGAATAACTTCAACTGGATCGGCATCAGAAAAATCTTTAGGAATCGATTTAACTGAACCAGAGGAGGTCTTGGAATAAATTCAACTGGATCGGCATCAGAAAAATCTTTAGGAATCGATTTAACTGAACCAGAGGAGGTCTTGGAATAACTTCAACTGGATCGACACTAGAATAATCTTTAGGAATTCGTTTAACTGAACCAGAGGAGGTCTTGGAATAACTTCAACTGGATCGGCATCAGAAAAATCTTTAGGAATGTATTTAACTGAACGAGAGGAGGTCTTTCTTGATAATGATGTGTGATGAAGGAATCTGAGACGATTGCTACCCCAAACATATGATGAAGGAATCTTGGATGACTTCTACAACAGCAGGATGATGAAGGAATCTTGGACGATTACTACCTTGGCAGGATGATGAAGGAATCTTTGAATGATTGCTATTCCAAAAGGATGGTGAAGGAATCTTGGACGATTACTACCTCAGCGGGATGATGAAGGAATCTTTGAACGATTGCTACTCCAAAAGGTAATGACCTTTATTTATCGATCGATCTTTCCTGAAAAGGTAAAGAGTTAGTTGTATGCAATGTCATGATGTATGCATTGTGTAATGATGTTCTCAAAATAAATGAGATTTGTGTTCTATGAATCGTATGCATGTCATGATGTATAAAGATGTGATGTTTTAGCTGGGGAAAATAAATCCCGGAGCTGCTGGGGAATAGAGTTGAGTTCTTCGTTTCCGCTGGGGATGATGAACGAAGATGATTGTGAGAATAAACCTGCAGGAGAAAAGAACTCCGTTGGGGAATAAACTTGATGAAGAGATTACTCTGAGGGGAAATACTCTGTGGGGGAGAGATATTTTGCTGATGATTTTAACGATAACTCCGTTGGGGATTCCATTGATAAGCTATGTTGGGTATTTCAATGATGAACTCCGCTGGGGATGGATTACTGTTGCTGGTGATATTGAATCTGTTGAGGATAGAAGTCCTGCTTGGGGAAAGAAAGAACTTTGCATGGGGGTGATCTTTCAGTTGCGACTTGCTGAGGATAACCCGGTTAGACTCTTGTGAGGATAGCCTCTGAATTTGGCTGGGGAGACACATTTGTATTCTGCAGGGGACAAGCTTCCAGAATCTACTGGGTAAGATGATTTGACTCTGGCGGGGAAGCTTTTTTTAGACTGCGCTGGGGCAATGACTTCACTGGGGGTATCTTATATTCCACCGGGGAACATTCTTATAATTTGTCGAGGAATATTAAGACTGCCAGGGATGCTCTTACGCTTGCTGGAGAATGTCTTTATACTCCGTTGGGGAATATTAAGACCTTCTGGGGATACCCGACCTTTTTAGGGCTGATGGGAGACTAACTCTGCTTGGGGGAGAGTATTGTTGATTCGTCCATGGTTGCAGGTCTCAGTGGGGAGAGCTTCCATCACTGTCTTACTCTGTGGGAAGTGAGAGTATCTTAGCCATATTCTTTAGCTGAATCTACCTTGGTACCTGGTGGATAGAGCAATTAGACAGCTCGGACAATTCTTATTGCCCCTGTTTCTGCGGGAGAAGGTGCATACGGAGGCCTTGTGGATCGGGTATTGTCCCCACCTATGAGGTTCTTGGAATGACAAGTCTTCTTCTGGTAGGTAAGTGACGAGATGACGGGACATAGTCGTACGCTTTGATCCCTAATTTTGACCTGGACCTCCCTTTCGGGTTTTCAGTCCATCGGGATACCCTTTTTTGCCCAAGCCGCCTTTTCAGGTTTTCGACTTGCCGGGTGTACAGATTTTTTTCATTTTCATCCCTTATTTTTTGCCCGAACCTTTTTAGTTCGCCGGGAAGCCCTTATTTTTGCCTAGGCCAGTCAACCTAGCGGGTCTTTGATTATGCGTAGTACTTTTTTTTTACTATGTCCATGCTCTCAGGATGTAGGGAGTTGTCACTGTCAGTAGTGTCGTGTTGCCATACTACCAGAAGATGCTTGATCATGTAAGATTCGTTGCTGGAATTCATGTCCAATGCCCCAAGTGAATCAGATGGAGATCTGCCCCTGGCTACTTGGCATCTTTGAGAGAAATCTTGACTCGACTACCCCAGATGATGGAAAATGATCATGACTGCCCCTTGGTTGGAAGTGTTTCTTCCACTTGAGATGACCTTTTTTATTGAAAAGGTTTTTGTTCACAAGATATTCATCGTGCGAATTTCTCTGCTGTTCGAACAAATAGTCATATGCAAACAATGTTATTTTAAGAATGCAAAGCTTATGCCTGTCTTGAAGTTTTTGAAAATGCATTTTCAGTAAAACAAGTGAATTTTTGTAAAATGTGATGTCAACTCAGGATTTTACAGCAAGCCCTACAGGAGTCAGGATACCTTTTGTAACAGTATGCTTTCGAACTAACCCATGCTTCAGCTAGGACTTTTAAGGGTTATAACGTGGCCTGGTTCACGGTTTAAGAAACAAAGGATAAAGGCTCAAAGTATATTTGTACCCACCCGCTCTTCGTGATGTTCTTCGATCCTAAACTCAGCTAATCGTGCATTAGATCTTGTTTGAGTCTTTGCTCTGATATACTAGTGATGGTTCGGATACTGACAGTTTATTTTAAACAGGAAGTCATTTTTATAAGAGTTTGCATGACCTCTTTCTTTTTGATTTTATTATCCCTGTCTTTTTTCCTGAACTGTTTTTTTTGTGATTACAGTCAGCGGGATGCCCCAGTTTTGTAAGTCTCCTTCATAGGTTTTGACTTGGGCTTTTATTTTGAGAGATAATGACTGCCTGTCTTGACGATTATAGGGAACCATCACTGTCTTTTGTTTTGGAAGGACTCCTTTGATGCCATTCATTGTGCACCTGGATCAGCTGAGAAAACTACCCTGCCCCTGATTATAATTAATGGTTTTAATTTTTGCGTGAAAAGAAAAACTCCAACTTCTTTGGCTCAAAGGGGTTGACTAGGGATTATCTTCCTTATAACTTCACTTTTTAGGATTTGAAACAATGCCTGTACCTCATCAGCGGGGTCTGTTCAAAAGCATACTGTAAAGATCGTGGTATCGTTTTCGTCATCCTCCCTCTAAAGGCTTAGATTTTTTTCCGAGAGTTGATCATCACAAAAAGGAAACATGAAGCAATTTAAGCATGGTGAAAACAATTAATTCAAAACAGACACGTGTAATGCATTAATGAAATAAAAGAGTTCAACATGATAATAGTTGTTTGAATAAGCAAAGAAAAATACAACTTCAGAATTAAACTGAACAAAAGTCTCTTAGTTTGAACTAGTCATCTCAGATGGAGAATTCTCAGCAGAAGATTTTCATCTCACCATCCGGCATGAACTCCATCACCCTTCCGTCAATCAAGTCTTGGATCTTGTTCTTCAGAGTCCAACAGTCGTCAGTGTCATGTCCAGGACTATCAGAGTGGTATGCACATCTTTCATTGGGATGATAGGTAGGAGCAGAGGTGTTGGGATTCCGGGGAGGATCCTTTAAAGTAATCAGATTGACCTCCAACAAGCGTTTCAGTATTAGAGATGATGGTACATCAGTCTCAGAGAAATGTCTTCCAGGCGTATTTCGCTTACGCCGATTACCCCGTTGATGTTGGGCTTGTGACCCTGAAGAAAGCTGAGGAGCTTTTCCCTTGTCTTCTTGCCCCAAAGGTGGTTGAATGATGACTGGAACTTCAACCCTAGTTGTTTGCCCCACTTGGTTATTTTGGAGCAGCTTGTTGACGAGGACCCTGAGCTCTTCTTATCCTTGAGCTATGTCTTGAATAAGAGCCATCTGCCCCAGCATCTGGGTTCTCATTGCATCTACCTCAGCTTGTAGATGTTTCAGCCGTTCGTCCTTATTGTCTTCAGGACTTTTCTTGACCAAATTCCCCATGAGGAGTGTTCTCAACTCTTCCTGCCCCTTGGATAGGTTTAGGAAGATTTCCCTGAACTGAGTCTCTTGAGTTTGAAGATCTTGGTTGTCTTGTTGGAGAGCCATTGCTGAAATAAACAGCGAGAACATGAGAGACCTGTACTGGAAGATCTGTTATGCAATGATATGTATGATATATGTATCCAATGTTTTAAAGGATCTCGCGGGGTAAACAAGAAACTTGTTAGAATCTGAATCTGGTAGCTTGATTGAAGGAACTTCATGTTGCTGAGAGTCCTTCTTCAAGAGTCAAGCTCACCATATCGAGTGGGTCATAGCCCCTTACTCAAATTATCGTGCTTGGATTTCTAGACAACCTTGGCTGGAGGAAAATAAATCCCATTTGCCCCTTGCTAGACATTTGATTTACCATAACCTGCATCACAGACCCTTGAGATCCTTGAAATGGTTAAAGAAATGTTAAGGCATGATGTTATGATGTGTATGTTATGCGTTTAAGCAAAAGTGTGAGGTGATGTAAGTAAGCCCTACAAGGACTGTAAATAAAACCTGCAAGGAACTCATGCTGTCAGATAACAAGAATGTGCAAGTAGTTCAAGTTTGAAGGCACATAAGTCACACAGATAAGCAAGAGTCGCGGCAAGCAAGAGTCGCCAACGTCTTTTATTTTATCCAACAAGGAAACGACAAAAGCACAGAAAAATTCCTTTTCAAGATTTTTTCTCGGGTTCGGGAGGTAGATTATAGAAAGGGAAGGTGTTAGCACCCTTTCTATCTGTGGTTATCCACGGGCTCTTAGGTACTTGCTCACTATGTTTTCAAAAGTTTGCTTTTCTTTGTGTTTGTGGGTTTTGAAAAGAGTATTGTTTTTTGAAGAGAGTGTAAGTGCGAAAAGTTTTGTTTTGTTTTTAAAAGGAGCAAGTACTTAAGAATATCTACCTACTCGAAAAGGAAATAAATTGTGCAAATGTCCTTTAGACAGTGCTATCCCACTATTGAGGAGTAGGTAGCACCATCGTTGGAGTTTTCGGGTCAATTCGATTTTAGGGACGTGTGGTCACTAAAGCAATGTTAGGATGCTTTAGCGGTAACCCTAATGTCTTAGATCATTTTTATCGAGGCAACCATTTCGATGCAACCATTTCGAGGCAACTTTGATCTTTAGACAGGAGGGCAACCTCTAAGACTTCCTATGCTCAATAACCACATTTGAGGCAACCAAGTGAGGCGTACCTTAGAAGTGGCATGTGCAAGTGTGTCAATTTTCAATTATATTATCTTTGCATGTCATGGTGAGCTACTGTTGATTTTAATTTAAAGGTTATCATGCAATCCTAGTTAGCATACATCTAAGTAGTTAATATATATATACAGGAATTTAAAGTGCGGGAATTATAAATCCTACGCTATTACAAAGCTTCGGGGAGGGGGATTATTTACATGTCCAAAAATTGGGGGAATAAAGTAGTAAAATGTAAAAGTCTTAATCAAGTTATTACATCCCAGTAAGCAATTATAATAAAATAAACGTGCGCGAATCTAAAAATAAACTCTAAAATTCCTAAGAATAAAATCTTTTTGTTGTTTTATTTTATTTTGGGAAAATGATCTAAATCTATTTAATTTTAGTTTTGAGAAAATTTTAAGATAATTAAGAGATTAATTAACAAAGTTAATTTTAATAGCAAAAACTAGCCTAATGTTTTTTTTTGTATTTTTTTTATTTTAATGTTAATTAAAAAAAGATAAAAAGATGTCAATGAAAACAAAAATAAAATACAAGGGGGGGATCCTTCGATCCAGGGAAAAAAGGAGTTTCGACCCAGGGAGGGAATGGAAGCTTCGATCGAGAGAGGGTCATGGTCCTTTCGATTGGGCCAGACAGTAAGGCGTGAGTAGCCTTTGATCCAGGGAAGAGGATTGTCTTTTGATCATGGAGGTCGTGGCTTTCGATCCAGGAATGAGATGCCTCCTTCGATCCAGCATACTAATGGGTTCGATCCAGAGAAGGTGTCTCCTTTGATCTGGGATGTTATACCTGCAAAAGTATGTTAGCATAATAAAATGCAGGGCCTGGGTATTGAACCCCAGGCCCTTCGATCATGCGCTTGCTAGGTCTCTTCAGGCTATGTCTGCAGCAAATATTAGCAAACAATGGACATGGCCTGGGTGCCAAGCCCAGGCCTCTTGATCCTGTCTAGGATAGAAAATCGAAGGTAACAACCAGTATGGATGTATTATGCAGATATGAGGTAGGATAGTTTACCCTTTCTTACCAGCAGATTGAGTCTTCGATTTGGGCACTGTCTGGATGGGAGCACTTTTAATCTGGTATTTCTGGGCGTGGATACTTTTGTTGAAGGGTTGCTTTGGCCTGGATCACTTCTGAAAATGTTGACAACTTTTGGCAGCGTAACTCCAATGTTTTTTGTTCTCCTGTTGTGTGCAGAGTTTTTCCGTGTCCTTTGCAATACTTGTGGTCTCTTTATATAGAGGGGGGTAGAGGGGACAGGAAGACAAAGGTTTAAATGACCTTGATTAGGTGTTGGACAGCCATGAATGAGAATCTGTAACGTTAATTGTGTGTTTGAAAGCCATGAATGAGAGTTCGTAACGTTGGCCAAACACATGGGATCTTGTCCCTTTTTGAATTTTGAATGATATGTAACTGAATGCTCCCTCTCAAATGGGCTGATGGCCTCCTTCGAATGCTCCCTTTCGAATGGGCTGATGGCCTCCTTCGAATTCTCCCCTTCGAATGGGTTGATGGTATCCTTCGAATGGACCCTTTGAATGCTTCTTCGAATGGACCTTCTTGAATTCCAATCGAAGGACACTGTTACCATGCTAATCGAAGTATTTGTCCAAAATGCCAATCGAAGTACTTGTCCAGAATGCCAATCGAAGTACTTGTCCAAAATGCCAATCGAAGTGCTCCTTCAGAATACCAATCGAAGGTTCTTTCAGAATGCCAATCGAAATGCTTGTTTATACTGCCAATCGAAATGCTTGTTCATACTGCCAATCGAAATGCTCCTTCAGAATACCAATCGAAGGGTCTTTCAGAATGCCAATCGAAATGTCTTTCTGAATGCCAATCGAAAGGTCTTTCAGAATACCAATCGAAATAACTTTCTGAATTCCAATCGAAAGGTCTTTCAGAATGCCAATTGAAATGTACTTAAAGCATCACTTAAAAAATTTCCTTTTCCTTAGGCAAGAGTTTATGATCAACCATGCAGGGGGAAGACTTTGGAAAACATGAGATGGCAAATTTTGGGGTACAACACTTGGCCTAAATTGATCATCCTGACAATGAGTATATTGAGTCTTCTGAAAAATATCAAGAGGATGTGTCTGAAGATGAATCAGTTGGTGGTAAGAAAGATGAGTCTGATGTTGGTAGTATGTCTGTTGAGGATGAGAAAGATCTGACTGACAGAGAAGACAAAGAGGAAAGTGCTAGTGTGAATTATTAGTCTACTGATCTTGTTAATATAGATTATCTAGGTTATGATGATGAGCCTATAAGAAATAAATTCGCTCCACTACAACATTTGTTGTCTCTGGCAACACTTTTTTAGGTAACATGTAGAAATTGTTGCCTTAAATTCATATAGGCAACGATTTACGATTGTTGTCAAAAATATGTTTGCAACCCTTGATAATCGTTGCCTAAAATACTTTTGGGGACGTTTATGGAGCGATACTCTTTTATTTTTTTGCCAACGGTTGTTAATTGTGCCCTTAACTGCTTTTGGGGACGATTTTAGAGCGTTAAAATATTATTTCTTTAGCAATGTTTGACAATTGTCCCCTAAAATATTTTTGGGGACATTTTTAGATTGTCCCCTAAAATAATTTGATTTTTGATCTCTACATACGATAATTTTTACTACTTAAATATTACCGTACGATTGTGGCGTATCACAAGTTTGAAATAATTTTATGTTTAATTTCTAGAATAGTAATTATGAAGACAATCTTCATTTATGATTCAAAATGTATGCCACTATCTAACAAAGTACTCTCCTTCTCATTGAAGATTTGTTAACAAAAAAAAAACACAGGGGTAAAAAAAAGGAATACTGAGGGGTATTTTAGCCACAAAAAATATGTTCCAATTAGTGACTATTCTCCTTCTCCTTTGCGCTCATTGCAGGTTTATATTTTCAGCCATAAACCCTTGCCATGGCGGTCACAACAATTTCAGAAACCTCTCAAATCCACAGATTCCCTCAATACAAATACATCCACGCCGTCCGTTGGCTTCCGGTTCTCTCCGCATTCAACCGCTTCGCCGTTCTCGCTTCCTCCGACTCCGATTCCAACGTCTCTTCCATCGAAATCCACTCTTTCAAACCAAACCCTATTTCCTTCGATTTACATTCTTCATGGGCCTCTCCTTCCCCAATCTCCTCTCTCAAAGCCTCGCAGTTCCTTCAGAAATCAATCATCGCCGCTTCAACTTCCTCCGGCTCGCTTCACTTCTTGTTCGCCGATTCCAGCAACGGGATGCTTGAATCTGAGGTTTCTGTACCGGAGAATGAGCTTCATTCGGTGGAGAAGTCTTGTATTGATTTGATCGATGGTGGCGTTGAGTGTGTTACCGTTGGGGATGATGGGAAGGTTAATTTGGTTTCGGTGGGAGATTCTAATTTGAATTATAGGAGGTTGTTTGATAGTGATGGGTTGGTCTCGTATACGGCGGTGAAATGGGCTTCTCTGGTGGAGTTTGCTACCGGGGGATATGGATTTGGGCTTCAATGGTGGGATCAGAGGAAACTGGGTCACCCGGTTTCTCAGTTTAAGGGTAACTGGTAAGAAAAATGTTCAACCTTGACTTATGTTGAGACTTGAATTGAATTATTTGAGATAATCCTTTTCATTTTGTTTCTTTAGGATAACTTATGAAACCAACTTATAGATTATATGAAAACAATTTATTTAATTTTTTAGTTTGTTATAGAAATAGCTTATACATAAGTCCTTACATGACACTAAGGGCCTCTTTGGATTGGCTTATTGAAGCTTATATAAGTTTTGTGACATTGGTTGGTAGTCTTAATTTGTTATGGAATTGTTTCGATTTGTGCAACGTGAAAAGGAAAAAAGAGAGCCCACTCAATCAGAAATGTATACTTTCTTTGATTGGTTTTCCTATTATGAGTTTAAAATCTGGCAGTGTAAATAAATACAACACATGCATGCTTCAATCTTTCCTTCCATCTCCTTCTTTGTTTTGACTTTGATAAATATGTATTTTATATTGTCTCAAGTTAGAATTTGAGTTTGAAACAATAAAAAAGAATAGAAGTTATATCTAGCTATCAATTAATAAATTTTATATTTTTTTTTATTGGAACTCTATCTATGGTCACGGTTTTAGGACCGTACATGTATTAACTTCAATCATTTCCTTCCATACCTGGCTAGCTCCGTTAATTTGAAAAAAAAAACAAATGAGTGTTGCAATCAACACTCATTTTTTTCCATATATGTCTGAAAATTACATTAATGCAATGAAGAAAAACCAACCATAGTCCTTACTGAAATTTTTTTCTTTAAATTTGGTGTATCTTCTTTCAGCTTACTATGCAAGGGAAACAACATATTGAATCTTCTAGCAAAGTAAACAATATCAAGCATCGTGACGAAACACCGCCTGATGTTTGAGTACGGAAACTAAAGGATCAGCTCATCCAAGCTAAAGTTTATCTTTCCCTTCAGGCAGTTAGGAACATTCCCCATCTCACTCGGGAACTTCGGCTACGGGTAAAGGAAGTTTCACGAACAATTGGAGAGGCAAGCAAAGATTCTGACTTGCCAATGAAGTAAGTGAGTTTTTAAGAATGTATTTTTTGTACTTGTCACCAGGTTTTCCTATTTTTATATAGCTATTACGTTAGTTATTTCATATTTAGCTTTATTGGGAAGTAGCATACAAATATGTTGAATAGTTCAGGTCTTCATGATCTACATTTTATTCAGTTTGAACTTATATTTGTAATTTTACTAATGCAGTGCAAATGAGAGAATGAAGGCAATAGAGCAATCATTGATGAAAGCAACGCAAATTCAAGATGATTGTGCCACATCCGTGAAGAAGCTTAGGGCTATGCTCCACTCATCAGAGGACCAGCTTCGCGTGCACAAGAAACAGACCTTATTCTTAACACAATTGACAGCTAAAACACTGCCTAAAGGTCTCCATTGTCTTCTGTTGCGCCTTACAACTGAATACTATAACTTGAACTCTTCTCAACAACAATTCCCCAATCAAGAGAAGTTAGAAGACCCTGGACTATACCATTATGCAATATTCTCAGATAACATATTGGCCACAGCTGTTGTTGTGAATTCTACTGCTGCCCATGCTAAGGTAAGTTATTTTCACGTGGAGATTTCCTGAGTTGTTTTTATTCGCCAGGATTATGAAACTGAACACCAAATAAAATAATCTATTATAGTATCTCTCTGCAGTTAAATTACTATTCTCTCAATGTTTTAACAAACTAATATGTTTTCATTTTATTTGTGCCTAGAGGTAGTGATGGATAAAAAATGAAAACAAAAACCTTATCTGTTACAATATAATGGTGGTATTTTTCTTTCTGATCAGCATAATAATAATGTAGTTTTAATAAATTTTCAGGATTCCTCCAAACATGTTTTCCACATTGTAACTAATAGGCTCAATTATGCGGCAATGAGGATGTGGTTTTTGGCCAATCCACCTGGAAAGGCGGCAGTTCAAGTTCAAAAAATTGAAGATTTTGCATGGTTGAACTCGAGTTACAGTCCAGTTCTTAAGCAGCTAAGTTCTCCTTCAATGATAGATTATTACTTTAAGGCTCACCGTGCTTCTTCTGATTCGAACCTCAAGTTTCGGAATCCTAAGTATTTATCTATGTTGAACCATCTCCGCTTCTACTTGCCTGAAATATTTCTAAATCTCAAGAAAGTGCTGTTTTTGGATGACGATGTAATTGTGCAGAAGGATCTTACTGGTCTTTGGTCAATTAACTTGAAGGGAAATGTAAATGGTGTTGTCGAAACTTGTACAGAAAGTTTTCATCGGTTTGATCGTTACCTCAACTTCTCAAATCCTCTTATTGCAAAGAATATAAACAATGTGTTTTGCTCATTGGTTTAGTTTTTAGTTGTGCGAGGTTTAATTCTTGTTGATGTGTTTTATTATAGATTATTTGTGCGATGTGTAAAATAATTTGGCAACGTATCAGAACAAGCACATTAATCTTATTTGTGCGATGTGTAGATAATTCTTGTTGATTAATGTACAGAAAGTTTGTGCAATGTGTAAAATAATGTGCAGAAAATATAGATTATTATAGAATATTCTCAGATTGTTGATGTGTAAAATAATCTTCATTGTACAGAAAGTTTTTATTTGTGCGATTTTATTATATTACAACTTTTATGGATGTATGGTTTAAGTTATATAATCAATATTATTTTTGAAGCCAATTATTATTGACTATATTATTTTGATAGTAATTGTAAAATTGTATATTTTATGTGGACACTATAAAACAACAACCTATAAGCTATGGCTACACTTCAAAAACGATCTTCCTGATTCAGGTTTAAGGCAACGATTGTTAATTGTAGCCGAATTTGGCAACGCAACGCTTAAAAAACGTTGTCTCAGAGGCCGTAAATAATCGTCCCCTATTCCTTTACTATAGGTGACGTTTTTCAAAAGCGTTCCCAAAAAACATAAAAAAACGTCGCCTCAAACAATAGGCAACGCTCGCACAGGAGACGCCTAGAAAACGTCCCCTATTGTTTTAGGCAACGATTTTCAGAGTTCTGGCAACGTTTTTCAATTGTTGCTGGAGAGCCTAAATGTTGTAGTGCTCCTTGTATTTCTAAAAGATTAAGGAATAGGAAGGATGATGTGTCTTCAAGCAAGCCTCTTATGGCATCCAAGAACTGTGCTAGTGTACGACCTGCAAAAAGGTGGAGCAAAGTTGTGGCTCTTGCTACTAAGAAAAGGTCATTGAAAAGGAATAAAGTTCCCTCAAGTGACTCTAAGTATGATTTCGAACAAGGTGTTCAAGACATCATGCCTTCAGCTAAAGAGAGAGCTGCTGAGAAAAAGGTTCCTACAAATGTACCTAAAGTTCCCTTTGACAACATTTATTTTCATTCTATGGAGTATATTGAAAAATGAAAGTATGTTTATCAATGAAGACTAGCTCTGGAAGCGAGTTTGGAAAGGATGTTATTAAATGCAAAGATGTGATGAATCTTATTGAAGAAGCTGGATTAATGAAGAGTGTGGTTGGTTTTGGCAAATGTTATGAGATGTTAGTGAAGGGATTTATTGTCAACATCACTAAGGAGTGTGAAATTTTCTCCAGAAATTATAAACAGGTTTTTCGATAGAAATGAGGATGAAGAACATGTTGCTACAGTTGATGATAAAGATGAGGAAACATATGAGAGTGTTGACATCTGATAGGATATTTGTGAACATTATGTGTTGTTCGTCTGCTACATTTGAGTTCTTTTTTTGCTCTTGGTACATGATGATTTAGTCTACATCATTTAAAGATGCAGGAATGATGTCTCATGGTACCAGAAATTGGAAAAACTAGAAATTGTTATGATGAAGCTGAAGAATATGATCAAAAATCGCATCAATAGTCTAAAGCTCAAAGCTAAGGATATTGATAGAATGTGGTTCTAAAATATGTAAATGTTGAGTTTTTTAGATTATTTGGTTTTGGTTGTAAAAACTTTTGGTTTGGTTGATTAATATGATTTCTCTGATTTATCAAAAAAAATAAATAAAAACAATTTAAATTTACAAAATAATATCTTGTATGCTACTTTCAAGTTACAATCATAAATTTTCTATTCTTCTAAATTAAATGTACTTTATTTTTTGTGATTAATTCAAATCATTGTTTTGATTATAATTGATAATCAATTATTATAATATAAAATTTATATTCCATATTTATTAAATAAATTTTTTAACATAATTAAAATTTAATACATAATAAATAAAAATTAATTAACAATCGCGCATCATGCGAGTTTAAATCTAACTAAAGAATAATTTATTGCACTTGCTTCCGTTATGCATTACATCTATTAAACATTTATATACCAAAAGCTACATGTGATGATGGTATAGTAGTTTATCAACTAAGTGGGCTTCTAGATCTTATTATCATCTAAACACATTGATTAATGGGAATCATTACATTTAACGCGCTTGAATAAATCATATACTATTATTTTCTTAAAATGATCTCAACTACTTAGATCATTGTCATGTAGTATTATCCATGAAGAGGAGTCAACATTAATTCATTAATCTATCAAAAGTTCAAAGACAGAATAATTTTAGGGTCTTTATGAATTGGTTTTTGGAGGACCCTTATTGAATCATAATTAAATAAAATTTATAGGCCGGATAAACAATTACCCTGGGCTACACTTTTGTGCCAAGAACACAATTGTTAATAGTAAATCCAGTCACTCAATTTCCTTGAGAGTTACTGTGTCTAAAGAAAAATTTAGAGAATTCTTGTTTAAGCTTAGATAGTATCATATTGATTAAGAATGTAATTACTACTTACACAAAGAAAATGTAAAAGAATACTTTTGCAAGCCTCATATTATAATCAACACTATACATCATACTGCTTTTACAAAACAAAAAGAAAGAAAAATTCAATAACTCTTCAGATTAACTTTTTATCAAACATGATTCAAAAACTTAGATGATGACACAGCCATTAGGATCTTCTTCAACGCTAACAGCAGTGTAATAAGGGCTGTATTGTGGTTTCGTCTGATGATTGTAATAGTCATGTGTTCCATAGAACATGAAAGGATTAATAATCAGATTTTCTTTCTTATCATCTTCCTTTTTTTTAGGTTCTTCTTTCTTTTCCTCTTTAGCTGGTCCAACAGAAATGATTTCAGCATGACAAAACTTCCTTAGCTTAGCAACTACACCTACTGGATCGATATCTCCTATTAAGGTTAATTTCTTGTCTTTCATGTCCATTGAAACTGACTCAACCCCTGAAAGCCCAGATACTGCCTTCATTGCTTTTTGCTTCATTCTGTCTTCATTTATTTCCAACTTTAACACAACTTTCTGTATCACAACAAATAAACTAGTTGTTAGGACAAAGCAAAGGTTGAAATTTAAAATAAGATGAAGAAAATAATAGAGTGGTTTTAATCCTGGTAAAGAACTAACTTACCATCATTGTTATGGAAGCTCCTGATATGTGAGATATAAGAGTTATACGATGTAAGTTTTGAAACTGAAATCAAGTGATGAAGTGAAGATGATTGTCAGAGGGTTTTATAGTAATGAAAGAAGAGTGACTGATGAGAGAGGGACGGTCAACGTAAACAAGTCAAGACAAATAGTGTGTGGTGTTCTTGGAAAGTTAATTTATAATTTGTTTGATTTCCAAATTCCAATATACCATTCCTTCGTGGAACACGTCAACCTACATAAAAGGACTATTTTAGTTATGACCAGTTCTACTTTTTGGTCATAATGAGTATGACTACATCCATTTGCATTTGACTATTTGGTGGTGGTTAATGTTGTACGTAATTTAATAGTTAATCTATACAAATCAGTAGGGCTGTCAAAATGTATTATCCAATCTTAGACGGGTCGGCTTTGATTGGCTTACGCTTTTTAGAGTTGAGCCAAAAAAACTCTATCGTAATATGGATTTCAAAATTACTATCTGAATTTGGCTATAGATGGATTTTGGACTACTCGGCCTTAGACATTGTTTTTGTACTAGAACGTTGCTATATGTCCCGATAAAATTTTAAATTTTAGAACTATATACATTATACAGCGCTTTACAGAAAAGCGATGTGTAAAATTGAGAAAAAGCCTTGCCTTAGGTTCATTAAAGAAAGTGCTTTAATAAAGCGTTGATATATATTCCGATAAAATTTAAAATTTTAAAACTATATACATTAGACAGCGTTTTACAGAAAAAACACTGTGTAAAGCCTAACAGTAGAAAACGCTGTCTTAGGTTCATTAAAGAAAGTGTTTTAATAAAGCACTGTTATATGTCCCAATAAAATTTTAAATTTTAAAACAATATACATTAGACACCGCTTTACATAAAAAGCGTTGCGTAAAGCCCAACAGTAGAAAGCACTGCCATAGGTCCAAAGCGCTGCTAAAGCCAAACTTTAGCCAACACTTTCTAAAAGTGCTTCCTAAGATCAATTAAAATTGACATACATTTTTTCTTCTAGAAGCGCTGCCATATGGCCTAAAGAGCTGCTTAAGCCACTCTTTAGGCAGCGCTTTCTAAAAGCGCTGCATAAGGTTAATTAGAATTGAAATAAAAAATTGCAGTCCAGGTTTTTCCTCATTACTTTTTATTCTCCATTGTTTTTCTTTTGCAAATCGAAACTCCAAATTAATCTCCTTCCATACAAACTCACAAAAATCCCAAATTAATCTCCTTTCTTACAAACTCACGAAAATTCCAAACAATCTTCTTCTCGTTTCCTGCAAAACTCCTTCTTCTCAAACTCTCTATCTCAAAAACCCTCAATCTCAAACTCGTTCATTCACCGTTGATTTCCCATTCGAACTTCTGTCATCCATTGATTTCATCTTCTCAAACTATCAATCTCAAAAATCGAAGAAAATTTCCCCGTTGATTTTGTTGTTTAGACATTACTGCCATTGGTATTCACATAACTAGTCACTTCTTCTTCAGTTGAATTCCTTTGGTTTTCTTCTTTTCATGTTTTTTATTTTTATTGTTGCTATATGTGTTTTTTGTTCTTAGAAATTAGTATAAATCTTATTGTAAATATGAAGTAGTAGTGATGGATATGAAGTAGCCGTGATAATAAAATATGAGACAAGTTGTTTTTGTTTTGTTTTGATCTCCAAACTGCTATTTAACATATAAAACATGGCTTCGAAGTATAAAATGGTTTGGATTTGGAAGTATAAAATGGTGTAGAGACATAGAAAGTGAACCATATTTATATGTATTGAGGGAGAGATGAGAGTCATTGGTTGAAATTAGAGATATCTCATTTGTACGTGAATGTTGAAAGAGTCTTTGTTTGGATTGAGATAGGTTTCACAACATGGTTTTTGTTATAATTCTAGAAGAAGAATAAAAATTGCTAATGAAATCATGTTATTTTGTATCAAGAAAATTGACTTCTAAGTATAAAAGGGTTTGGATTTGAATGAAATTAGGGATTTGAATCGCGAAAGACGTAACATATCGGGCGACCCTTTTTAAAACTCTGCCATAGAGTCTTCTATATTATTAATATAGTAGCGATCATAATATTAATATGGAACATTACATAAATGCTATTTTTATATTTCAATCACAAATATTCTAATAAAAAAACAGTGAAAGAGAAAAGTATAAGAATAAATGAGAGCAAGAGTGAGCTGAGTCTCCTCCTGAATATTCATGTTCAAAGTTGTAAAATTGTGATATATATTTAGATATTAATATAGTAGACATTGGTTACATTTTGTCCCTATTAGTTAGTGGTTTATCTTTATGATCTAACTATTCACTACTTAACTCTTTGAGCTGTAAAGTTAGTATTGCCATGTGTGATACGGTGGGAGAACTGACTTGAGGTTTTGCGTTTGTGTTCGCAAATGTTTCAATTTAGCAAGAGTCGCCACCGACTTTTATTTTATCCAAAAGGAAAGGTAAAAAAGCACAGGAGATACCTTTGAGATGTTTTCTTGAGTTCGGGGGGTAGATTATGAAAAGGGAAGGTGCTAGCACCCTTTTCATCCATGGTTTTCCATGGGCTCTTAGTTACTTGTTTAGATCACTTGCTTTGCTTTTCCAATTGTTTTAAATGGTGCTTTGTGTGGTTTTGAAAGTATTTTGAAAAGAGGCAATCGTTTAGGCAATCTTTATAATGATTCTCGTTCGTAAGAATGTATACAAAGATGTTTATCTTTTGAAAAATGTTTCGATGTTTTGAATGTTGTTTGGAAATTGTTTTTGAAATGTGTGTGTGTTTTTGAAAATAGCAAGGATTGCTTTTGAAATGATCAAGTAACTAGAAGCATATCTACCTACTCAAAAGTCTTTCCTACACATTTTTATTCCTTTGACATTGTTGACCTACCATTGTTTTGGTAGACAACCCTATCTTTGGATGTTAAACGGGACGGGCGTGGGTCATCGTATGACCATGATAGCAATGGTGCCAAGTATCTTAGCAAGTTTTAGGGACCAAGATCATTTTGTTTTTAGGCAACCTTGTCTAGCGTCATCGAGGGACTATGATCTTTTGTTTTGTTTTGTTTTTCCAAGATACCTAGCATGCATACCATGGCCATTTTGTTTAGATAACCAAGTGGGTGAAACCCTAGGGGTGCTTGTGTGCAATGTGTTGTCATTTTCATGCATTTTTGTCTTGTGTTAGGTCTTGCTATTTGTTGGATTTTTTGTCTTATCATACAAAATCCTAGTTTTTACTAAACATGGATATAATGCGATAAATTGCGTAAAGTAAATCTAAGCTATTACAACAATATTATGGAAGGGGGGATACAAGCTTGAATGGGGATATTTGCACAAAATAAAAACCCTAGTTTACTATACAACCCAATTGAATTTATTATACAATAAATAAATAAACATACAATACTTGAATATGAAATAAAATGTATGTATGCAAAAATGTTTTTGTATTTATTTTTATATATGTGAAAAATAAATTATTTAAGTCTAAAATAAGAAAAAAATATTGTGATTATTTTTGAAAGGGTGAGAAACCCTAATTTTTGTTTAAAAGAAAATATATTCTATATTATTCATTTTTGTTCAAGAAAAATAATAATAATATGTATAAAATGTTAAAAATTTTAAATATGTATGAAAATAATATTTTTAAATGTGAAAAATAATAAAATAAAAATGTATGATGTTTTTATATTATTTACAAGTTATTTTAAGAAAATGATTTCTATTTATTAAAATAAAACTATTTTTATATGCAAAAAATGAGATAAAAAATAAAATAAAATGCAAAAAATTAAGAAAAATATTTTTGGGATTTTTTAATGTTCAGAAAAAAAATAATAAAGTCAAAAATATAAAATATGCAAGAAAATACCAAAATATAAAAATAATAAGTCAGGGGGGTGCAAAAGTAAAATGGGGGGTGTGGAAAGTAGCAAGCCCAAGGCGCCAGGCCCAGCCAGCTTCATCCCTGACCTCCAGACAACACCAAACGCGCGCGTTCTGCCTTCAAATCCTGTTCTTGCTATTCTTTGCATAAAATCAAAAACTTATAACATGAACAATGTAGCTCATGATCTCACGATTCAAATGATATAAAGTTTGTGACCTAACACTCAAAGATCAAGGAGAATTTTATCACCCCTAGTTTCTGACCTAAAATTTTCATGAACTTCAAACTTCAAATTCTCACTACTCAGTTAATATAAATAAAAACTATGCATATGTATAGCTTAAACAAGTTAAGGACTACATTTTTGCTTCACAAATCGTGACCTAAAGATGCCTAAATAGAGAGATAGAAACTTGAAAAATACCTTGTTCAGTTGAGTTTGGATGTGGCAATATGGGGAATTTGAGTGAGGCCTGAAGATCGTGTGAGCTTGCTTGAAGTTCCCTCAAGCTTTTCCAATGCTCGGCTTGCCTTGTAGATGCTTGAATCTCCCTGTAGAAGTCAACCTGCAAACTCCAAAAATGAAAATGGTGAAGCTTGAAACAGGGGTTACAATTGCAAGACAAAGGCTTGGATAGTTTAGGTAGGAGGTATGGAATGTGTTTGAAGCCTTGCAAAGCAAAACGCACGAGCAAATTTCAAGTTGGCAAGTGGTTTGCAGAGGTTGCCATGTTTGGAAAAAAATTGGTGTTTTTTGTGTTTGATGGTGTTGGGGATGCTATGGATTCGTGCTTAGGCTTGTTACAAGGTTCTGAACTTGTTTTAAATGATACAAAGTCTTGCCTTTAACAGATACACAAGTTGTATTGACTTTTGCAAGTTTGCTTGCTTTTGAAGAAAGTTGACATGACCAATGCCAAAGGCCTGTACAGACTTACTTGTTAGCTGCATAGGGTTGATGTACTTTTCCTGATGTTTGTGGATCTTGTTTGCAACCAAAGATCAGGTCCATGGCTCAAGAAATACAAAATTGCAAAAAACATGCTTTATCAAAATAGTATTGTGAACTTTATGCCATAAATGGATTAATTCATTGTACAATGCTCCAAGGATAAAAATAAATCCATTGTCCACTGAATTAGAATTTAATTATGGAGTTTATAAAGGATTAGGACCTGTAATTCCAAGTACAAATATGCTAGGACAGATTTGCAACTTGAACCATTGTGAAAATGCCTTGAACAAAAGTGGTAAATTGCCATTTTCTCTTCTTCGATTCTCCCTAACCAAATATGATCTTGGAGAGTTCTTTGACATTTTGGAATGCTTGTAACATGCTCTACAATCCATATTTGAGATGCATTTTTAATTTCCTCTTGGAACTAGGTGAAAAATTGCCATGAAGTTAGGTCAAAAACCTGCCTAAACTAGGGCAAAATTTCACTAAGTTAAAAAGTTTATGGACCCCTATTCACAAAATCATAACTTGAGATCCAAGCATCTTTTGGGAAAACTTTGTGACTCAAAGTTGTATATTTCATGGAGGAATACAACTTTCACGTTGAAAGTTTTCTTTGAATCCAATTACATCATGGTGAAAAAGTTGTGGAAAGTTGGGGAAAAATAAGAAATTTCCATAACTTAGAAAAATTCTAAGTTATGAAAAATTTCAAATTAAAACCCTAATTTGCAATTTTAGGTTTCTTGGTCAACAAGTTTCACATTTTTACATATTTTGATGAATTATGAATCTTGGCACTTGATTTTGACCAAAAAGTCAAAGTTTGACTTTTCAGTGTACAGTTGACTTTGGATCAGTTGACTGCAAAATTCATCTGTCAATCCTATGCATTTGAGATCTTTTGAACTATGTGATTAGATCAAGATGATTCTATTGAGTCCTTGAAATCATGTTTGAACCCAATTGGTCATTGGCTAGATCAAAAATCAGAAATTGCCCTTCCTCAGTCAAAACCCTAATTTTGACCATTTTGCCCTTTTGATGATCTGATCAAATTTCTTGAGGAGTTGTGGTCCAAACTTGATAAAATGGTACATAGTAATCTAGAATGTTTTTGTTGATCAAAAATTATGAAGTTTGACTGTAAATTGGCCATGGTTGACTTTTCCCCTAATACAACTGATTTTTAGGTCAACTGTCCAATTGACTGGGCAAAAATGTGATTCAAGGCTTGAAACATGGTATGAATAATCTTAGGGGTCCAAGATGGTGTATGAAAGTCAAATGAAGCATTGATGGTCCAAAAATCCTTGTGCAAACTCAAACCCTAATTTCAGGCTATCAGTGCAAGGTGGGTCTTGAGCTGAGCAAACCCTAATCATGTCTGGAGTCCAAGGAGTCTTGTGAGGAAAATATTAATAAAATGAGAGGGTAAATTTTTGGGTACAACAGCTGCCTCTGTTCAATCTTCTTGAACCTGAAGAGTTAGATTGGCGAGTTTTGTTGTTCGTGACTCGAAGGTAAAAGATGATTGGACACTAGAGTGCCCGTAAATTTGCACTCGTCAAATTGTAGTTGAGGGAATGGGCTTAAATATGCCATTTGGAGATGTGATAGAATCTTATTGGAGATGGGCTTAAAGATGTCATCCAAGAATGTTTGCTGAATTGTGAGTTGTAAGTTAGAAGAATGAGTATTCAGAATGGTGTCCGCGTTTGGAACGTATCTGAGTTGTATCTGGAGACTGAATCTGAATGAGCAATAGAATAGCATCCGTGTCTGGAGTGTATCTGAGTTGTATCTGTATGTTGAATATGAATAAGAAATAGAATAGAATCCGTGTCTGGAGCGTCTCTGAGCTGGGGAAAATCAGAATAAGTGACAAAATGGCAACCGTGTATGGAGCGTATCTGGACTGTATCTGAAGTTGAGATCTGAATGAGTAGCATAAATGAATTCCGTGTCTGGAGTGTATCTGAACTGTATCTGGGATATGAATAAGTGACATAATGACTTCCGTGTCTGGAGTGTATCTGAACTTGAAATTGATAGTTGAATCTGAATGAGAAATAGAATAGCTTCCGTGTCTGGAGTGTATCTAATCTGCATCTGATAGTTAAAGTCTAAATAAGTATCAAGATGTCATCCGTATCTGGAGCGTATCTGAACTAGAATCTGAATAAGTAACAGAATGACTTCCGTGTATGGAGTGTATCTGTACTGTATCATGATTGTGTACTGTTAATGGTAGCTTGTTAATCTTATCCTGAAAAGGGTAAAATGTTAGCTGAAACACAGAGTTATGTTGCATGAAATGTATGATATAATAAATGTGTTTTATCAATGTTTATGATATATGAATGTAATGTATGCGCATGTAAGCTGATTTGCTGTATTGCTGAGGAAAATAAATCCTTAATAGTTAGGGGTAACAAAACCCTTGACTGCTGCCGGGGAAAATAAATCCTTGACCGTTGCTGGAGATTCAAAAACTTTGATTGCTGATGAGAAATCCTTGGTGACTGTTGGGGATTAAAAACCCTTGACAACTTCTGTGGGGATGTGAGGATCCTTTATGTCTTGAAGTTGGAGTATTTGAAAAAAATTATGTTGTGAGAGTAATGCCATGTACTACCTGAGGAATCTGCTTGGAGAAATCCAGAGAACTTTGTTGATGTCTACTGGGGATTACAATGGGAATCCTTGTTCTGCTAGGAAATAGAGAAAACTCTGATGACTTCTGCGGGGAATTAAGAATGAGAGTCTTTATTCTGGCGACCACACTGGGGAATAATAAAGCTCTGCAGGGAAGAAGGCTTACTGCTAGGGAGTAAGTTCAGGACTCTGGGGGAAAAAGCTTATTCCTGTTTGGAAAAAGTTCAGGAGTTTGGGTTGTCTGCCACTCTACTGGGGAATTATCCTAGGTTGGGGAAGGACAAAAAGTTAACTGTTATCTGGTTGGTTTCCAGGCTTCAAGACAACTTGCTGGGGAATTTGGGGAAAATTGAATGGTTCCCGCTGGGGATTGATAGTGGGAAATTTGACTCGACTGGGGAAGAAGGTTTCATTTCCGCTGAGGATCTGTAGTTCAAAGTTTTTGCTCCGCTGTGGATTAGGAATTTGAAAACTTAACTCTGATGGGAATTAAGGGTTTGAAATTTAGCTCCACTGGGGGTATGTATTTCAAGGTTTTAGCTCCGCTGGGGACCTAGATGATGTACTGCAGGGATTGCTCCTGGAATAGCCTAAAGACATTTTCTTATCCTTTCAATCTGTCAGTAATTGTTCTTTTCCACTTTGTTTATTTGTAAACAATAATTATGATCAAATGCATATGTTCACTAATGAATCATTGGACGTTTTTGCAAATAAAAACACAAGTGTAAAAAAAGAAAAAGACAAATAGTTTTTGTACTTTGAAAGAGATATCTTTGTATTAACTTTGAGTAAGTGTTTTGTATAAAGGAGACAAGCATCCTAGTAAGAGGATGGTGTCATAAAAAATTGAGAAATATTTATACAAAGAAAGATAGATATGTGTAAAAAACCCCATGGGGTTCCCATTCTGCTATAGCCTTCATAACTCCGAATATCTTGTCCATTCGTTGCTTCGTCCTAAGATGATTGGATTGATCAGAAGCTCCAGGTTTGTCAGTGAAGAGATTGTCTTTAAAGTGATCCGACGAGACATAGTCATACGCTTTAATTCCCTAACTTTTGACTGGATCGCCCTTTCGGGTTTCCAGTCCACCGTGAAACCCTTTTTGTCCCAAGTCGCCCTTTTGGGTTTTCAACTTGTCGGGCGTACATATTTTTTATTTATTCCTAATTTTTTCCTGAACCACCCTTTCGGGTTTTCGATTCACCGGGATGCCCTTGTTTTTTGTCTAGGTGTGTCAACCTAGCGGGTCATTTATGCGTAGTGTCTTTTGACTATGTCTGCGTTCCCAGGGTGCGGCAGGTCGCCGCCGTCCATGGTGGTTAAAATCATTGCCCCACCAGAAGAGATGTTCTTGATTACAAATGGTCCTTCGTAGGTAGGAGCCCATTTGCCCCTGGGATCACTTTGTGGCAAGATAATGCGCTTGATCACAAGATCTCCAACTTTATATGTTTGGCATCTGACTTTCTTGTTGAAAGCCTTGATCATCCGTTTTTGATACGTCTGACCGTGGCAAACAACAGTAAGTCTCTTCTCGTCAATTAAGTTCAATTGATCAAGCCGGGTCTGAATCCATTCGTCTTCACTCAAACCAGCATCTTTCATGATTCTCAAGGAGGGAATCTGAACCTCGATAGGTAAAACAACTTCCATGCCATAAACCAAGGAATAGGGTGTTGCCCCAGTTGATGTGCGTGTCGTGGTACGGTACCCGTGGAGAGAAAACGGTAGCATTTCATGCCAGTCCTTATAGGTGACTGTCATCTTTTGTATGATCTTCTTGATATTTTTGTTCGTAGCTTCGACAACACCGTTCATGTTTGGCCGGTAGGGAGATGAATTGTGATGTTGAATTTTGAACTGCTCGCACAAAGCAGTGATCATAGTATTGTTAAGGTTTTTACCGTTATCAGTGATGATCCTTTCGGGGATACCGTATTGGAAAATAAGATTTTGCTTGATGAAGCGGGAAACAACATTCTTAGTAACGGATGCGAAGGAAGCTGCTTCGACCCACTTGGTGAAATAGTCAATGGCCACCAGAATGAAGCGGTGTCCATTGGAAGTTGTAGGCTTGATCTCTCCAATCATATCGATTCCCCACATAGCGAATGGCCAAGGAGCTGTTAAGACATTTAGAGAAACAAGAGGCATGTGCACCTTGTCGGCATAGATTTGACATTTATGGCATGTTCGGGAGTGTTGATAGTAGTCAGCTTCCATGGTAGACCAGTAATAGCCTGCCCTTAGAATCTTCTTAGCCATCGTATGCCTGCTAGAGTGAGTGTCGAAGGTACCTTCATGCAATCCAGCCATGATCTTTTCAGCTTCAGCTTTGTCCACACAACGGAGCAGAATAGAATCATGATTGCGCTTGTACAGGATGCCATTGCTTAGGAAGAACTTAGCCGAGAATCTCCTTAAGAATTTTTTGTCATTGACCAAAGCTCCTTCAGGGTATTCTTGAGCCTCGAGATACTTTTTGACTTCATGAAACCATGGTTGGTCCACTACTTCTTCGGTATTAATCTCGTGACAATGTGTCGGTTCGTCCACCCGTTCAATAGTGATTTGGGGAGCCTCATTATCCCAGTTAAGTTTAAACATGGATGACATTGTAGCTAGAGCATCCGCTAGCTGATTTTCTTCTCGCGGGAAGTGCTCGAAGGTAATCTGCTCGAAATGTGGTAACAATGTCAAGACATGTTCTTTGGAAGGGATGAGGTTTGGATGTTTAATATCCCACTCTCCTTTGATCTGACTGATGACCAAAGCTTAGTCCCTAAACACAATCAAAGATTTGATTCCCAAGTCTATGGCAACCTTGAGTCCAAAGATGCAAGCTTCATACTCTGCCATGTTGTTCGTACAAATGAAGCAAAGCCTGGCAGTGAAATGAGTATGGCAACCTTCTCGGGAGATGAGTACCGCGCCGATACCGTTGCCAAGTGCATTGGAGGCACCATCAAAGTACAGGGTCCATCGGGATCCTTGTTCAGGTCCGTCATATGGTCTAAGATATTCAACGTTGTCCAACATCATAATGTCTTCGTCGGGGAAGTCAAACTTCATGGATTGGTAATCTTCGACAACTTGATGAGCCAGATGGTCAGCTAGTACACTCCCCTTTATAGATTTTTGGGTCGTGTACTGTATGTCGTATTCCGTTAGGATCATCTTCCATCTAGCTATTCTTCCAGATAGAGCATGCTTCTCAAAGATGTACTTAATCGGATCCATCTTAGATATCAGCAAAGTGGTATGAGTCAACATATACTGCCTTAGCCGACGAGCAGCCCATACCAAAGCGCAGCAAGTTTTCTCGAGCAGTGAGTATCGGGTCTCATAGTCGGTAAACTTTTTGCTAAGGTAATAAATGGCATGCTCTTTTCGGCCAGACTCGTCATGCTGGCCCAGTACGCACCCCATTGAATTTTCTAAGACAGTCAGATACATGATGAGCGGTCTTCCTTCGACGGGTGGCATCAAGATAGGAGGTTCTAGCAAATACTCCTTGATTTTATCGAAAGCAACTTGACAGTCATCATTCCATTTAACTACCTGATCTTTCTTCAACAACTTGAAGATTGACTCACAAGTAGATGTTAGGTGAGAAATGAACCTAGCAATGTAGTTTAGGCGTCCCAAGAAACCTCTGACCTCCTTCTCAGTGCGAGGAGCTGGCATTTCTTGTATAGCTTTGACTTTGGCAGGATCAACCTCGATGCCTTTGTTGCTGACAATGAAACCCAAGAGTTTACCGGATCGGACTCCGAATATGCACTTGTTGGGATTCAGTCTGAGCTTGTAGTCCTTCAGCCTGAAAAACAGCTTTTGCAAGTGATCAAGGTGTTCTTCTTCAGTTTGTGATCGGGCTATCATGTCATCTACGTAGACCTCTATCTCATGATGTATCATATTATGAAACAAAGCTACCATGGCGCGTTGATAGGTTTCCCCGGCATTCTTCAGTCCGAATGGAATCACTTTGTAGCAGAACGTACCCCACTGTGTAACAAAAGTAGTTTTCTCCATGTCCCCAGGTGCCATTTTGATCTGGTTATGGCCTGAGAATCTGTCCATGAAAGAAAATACCTTGTGCCGAGTTGTGTTGTCAACCAGGATGTCGATGTGCGGAAGCGGAAAGTCATCTTTAGGGTTGTCCCTGTTTAAATGTCTATAATCCACACACATCCTGACTTTTCCGTCTTTCTTAGGCACGGGAACAATGTTAGTAACCCATTATGGATAGGAAGTAACAGCCAGAAATCCAGCATTGAACTGCTTCATAACTTATGCTTTGATCTTTTCAGACATGCCATGTCTCATGCAGCGGACCTTTTGTTTCACTGGTGGACAGTCTTCTCTTGTGGGTAGACGGTGTACCACAATGTCTGTATCAAGTCCCGGCATGTCTTCGTATGACCAGGAAAAGATCTCAACATATTCATGTAACAACTGAATTAGACGCTCCTTGACACTCGGTTCTAGGTTGGCACCCACTCTGATTTCCTTCTTGTCTTCCTCAATCCCCAAGTTGATTGTGTCCAACAACTCCTCATGAGGAAAAATTGCTCTTTCTTCTTGTTGTAAAAGTCTGGCCAATTCCCCTGGCACCTCACAATCTTCCTCACCTTCATATTTGACTTGGTTGATCAGATCTTCAGAGTTACAGAAGACTATAGCAGTATCGTTACCCATGGGTTCCGGAATGGAAGGGTACCTGCATTTGTGAGTGTGGGTGTATGTAAGGGATAGCCATCTTAAAAATGTAAAAGAAAGACAATGAGCACAAAAGGTTTAAATATGAAAAGCGTCCATGATTCATTAAAATGACATATGAAAATGAAATAAGAACCCTTACAAATGGACCTATGTGCCTCGGGTAAGACACAAGGTTGAAAAAAAGTACGAATTGTTTTGTGAATTATTACAGATCCAACAGAAATGGAAAAGATAAATTACTGATTTATGAAAGTAATCAGAACAAAGTCTTTTTCTTCCCAGTTGCACAATCCTCCGCCAATAGTAGGAAAAATTGAGTCTTCTAAGCTGCCTTCTTCATCATTGTCCGCTAGTGCATTAACCCCTTGGTGGCTGATCTTCATAGGAGGCCCTCCGGCACGAGAGCGACGCACGGCCTTCTGAGCAGTTGAGGTGAACCCCAAGCCGAATTTATCTGATTTGAAAGGAAAGTTGGGAAGTTTCCCCCAGATAGTGGATCCGCCTTCTTCCACTACTGCCCTAGCATCCTTGAGAGATGACACCCGAGGTACAGGTCTTGTGATCACAGGAGTTGAAGATACTTCTTTAGTCGCCGCTATTTCTTCAGAAACTTCCTCAAAGTGTTGGAAAGGGGTCTCTATGAATTCACCATCTAACTCCACATAACGGAAGGAATTCAGATGACTAATCATATATTCCTCTTCACCATGAACAATTATGATTTTCCCTTGGACAGGGTACTTGAGCATCTGGTGCAAGGTGGAAGTGACAGCATCGACATTGTGAATCCAGGGACGTCCCAACAGGCAAGAGTAGGAAGGACGGATGTCCATCACGTATAATGTTGGATTGAACGTCTGGGTGCCCACCTTGATCAGGATGTCCACCTCCCCATGGACCATCCTCTTAGAACCATTAAAGGCTCTGACAATTATATTGCTGGGTTTCAGGGTTAGGCCTTTACAATCTAACCTATCCAAGGCTTTCTTCAGCAAGACATTTAAAGACGAACCAGTGTCTACCAGTACGTGTGCTAGGGTTATCCCTCTACATTCCACCGAGACATGCAAAGCATCATTATGTTTTCTCCCTTTCGAAGTTAAATCTGCATCGGAGAATCCTAGACCATTGTCAGCTGTTAAACTAGCCACACATTCCTGGAACTGATCAGCGGAGGTTTCTTGTGGCACGTGGGCCGTCTTCAAAAATTTGACCAAAGCTTTAACATGTGCCTCAAAGCACAGCAACAGGGCTAATATAGAGATTTTGGAGGGGGTCTGCCCCAGTTTCTCAACAACATCATAATCACTTTTCTTAATGATCCTTAGAATATCTTCCATCTCTTTCTGGGATATTTCAGGAATGATTAGTGACTGAGCCTTCGTCAAGACAGGCTCCTCTTGAACATTCTTTCCTTTTTTCTCAGCAACGGAAACAAGGATGGGAATTGTATTGTTATTGTCAGCGGGTACACTTGTGGGTACAATCACAGGGGTAATCTTCAGAGTGGCCACGGGTCCAAAGACTGCTGTTGGAGGAGCAATCTCTAGAGAAAAGATTCTTCCGCTACGAGTAACCTTGCTTGTTCCGGAAATTTTACTGATGTCGGCAGTATCCTCTTCAGAGCTTTCTTCTTCTGCAATCTGTTCAATTTGTTTGACACCATGGTAGTAGACTTCTCCACCATAGTTCCATGGTACCATTTTATCAGATTTGTATGTGGTTGGTCTGGGCATTGCTATCTTTAATGGAGTAGTCATAGGAGTGGATGTAATCCTAACGGTTTTTTTAGGAACCCTGGAAGGATTGGCGTATATGGTTATTATTGAAACTTTTGGAACTGGAATGGGTGAGATGAGAGCTTTCTCAAACAAAATTTCCTTGTTATCGATAAATTGTTGGATTCTTTTCTTCAATAGAGGATAGTCAAATGGGGAGGATAGGCAAGCATGGCAATCTTGGTCACAACCTGGGAAGACCCCAGCTTTCAATAAATTTAACTTGATGGTTAGGAGAGGAGTTACCAGTTCATCCACAGTAGAAACAAACAAGTCTTCTTCCACAGCACTGACATTGTGTCCATGCCTAGGCATTAGAGAAGAGATAACATTCGGCTTTTCAGGAGCTTCAAATTCAACTTCCTTTGCGTCAATCAAATCTTGAATCTTGTTCTTCAGAGTCCAACAGTTGTTGGTGTCGTGCCCTGGACTTTCTGAGTGGTACGCACATCTGGCGTTGGGATGGTAATATGGAGAAGCAGTGTTAGGATTTTTAGGGGCCTCTTTTAGCATGGCCAAATTCAACTTTAAGAGATGTGGTAGGACTTGAGCAGGAGTCATGTTTATCTTGGTGAATTGCCTTACAGGCCTTTCCACCCTTTGCTTATTATTCCTCGGCTGATCATTTCTCGGTTGATTGTTTCTCGGCTGGTCTGACGCAGAATTCTGAATTATAACGGCCTCCACAGTTGGTCGTCTTTCGGTTCTTCCCTGATTCCTCTGGGCATAGATAGCAGACACTTCTTTCTTTCCCGTGAAGGGAGTTTTGCAGCAGCAGAGGTAGATGCATCCTTCTGAATTTTTACGCTTCTAATATCGGCTTCCGCCCTTTCGCCAGTTAGAATCAACTCAGTGAAACCTGCAGAGGAGCTTCCAATCAGGTGATTAAAGAAAGGACCTGACAGAGTCCCCAAGAACATATCAATTAGCTCTCTTTCAGATAAAGG
Organism: Vicia faba; assembly: GCA_948472305.1. Taxonomy (NCBI): domain Eukaryota; kingdom Viridiplantae; phylum Streptophyta; class Magnoliopsida; order Fabales; family Fabaceae; genus Vicia; species Vicia faba. The sequence continues at coordinate 923,495,113 of OX451738.1, read as the reverse complement.
TGGTTGCACCCTTCCGGCTAAATCCCTCCATTTTTGGGCGTAGTCTTTGAAGCCCTCGTTGGTAGCCATAGCCATACTCTGTAGCTGAGTAAGGGTTGGCGCCAAGTCGACGTTGTATTGATACTGTTTATAAATTGCGGCTGCCAAATCCTCCCAATTATGGACATCTGCTCTCTCCAACTGGTAGGGCAAGACACCCCATCATACTTAGAAAACAGTGGCACTTTGAATTTAGGAGGGATTACAATTCCAGAAACCAGCCCTAACTCCTCAAAATCCAGCCCCAGAACTCTGTATTTCCATGGAAGCTAGACGCTCTTCTAGGTTCTTGTATTTGTCATCGGCCGGAGGATACTGTTGTTCAGAGTAATCCTCATCTTCCTCTTCTTCATCTTCAGATTCAGATGGCACTGCCGTTCCTTTACCCTTTCCTTCCCCCTCTTCAGATGTTGATGGGAATTCCAAAGTCCGTCTGGCTTGTCCTTCAAATCTTCTGCCCATAAGAACTACCCCAGCTCGCTTCTTCTTCTTTTTCTCTTTTTCCTTCTCTAGTAGAGTCTTGAGCTCCTCCTGCCCCTTGGCTAAGGTCAAGAGTGGCTGTTGGAATTGTGAATTCTGGGCTTGTAAATCTTTGACTGTTTGTTCAATATCCATCTTGCTGAAATAAACATCATAGAGATGAGGAAACTTGGTGTGAAGACCTATTTATGCATATGATGAATGATATGTATTCATGTAATGCTTTCAAGGATTCAGAAGATTCAAATTTGTGTTAAACAAAAAGGAACAAACGTTATATTAATAAAATAGAATTTGTTTACATCAATGCCCCTAGGGGAAAATAGTACAAAATTCTAAGATAAGAAGATGTTGCGCATCCTATTTGGTGCAATGTAGGTGTTGAGAGTCTGCTCTTTATGAAGTTGACGAGTGAGTTCCAAAACCTTCTTCTCGCATGCATAGAATTGGGCTTCGAAAGTGTCGCGCTCTCCCTTGAGTTGTATCCAACTCCTTTGTAGGTCTTCGAGTGATGTCGGCATGTCAGGATGTAGGAGGGTGTATGGAACCTCTCCTTCCATAACAGGCTCTATAATCACAGGGAGAATGGAGGGGTAAGGCATCATAATACTTTGGGCGCGGGTTTGTACCCACTTGAGGTAAGGCTCAAGGGGGATGGAATTCTTGTGTCCCAAGGTCTTACTGTCCACCTTGTTGGGCATCCCGCAAGCTCGGATAAACCTTTGTCAAAGTCCTTGATCGTCGTTGTCAAAGTCAAAAACCAAGTCTGGAATCAGCATGTCATGTGGGCCATCCCTTCGGGCGTAACTAAACTGTCTCAGAGCCAAGCAAGGGTTATAGGTGATGCCTCCCCTAATTCCAAGTAGAGGGACATTAGGGAATTCTCCACAACGGTCAATGATAATAACATTCTCTTTTGATCGATAACACCAATGGATATCTGAATGTGTAAGAGTCATCAATCATTGTGACCATCTCAAACCTTGCTCATTCTTCAAGACTAATTGGGGAAGATGAGAAATAAACCATCTTGCCAGTAGAGGAGTGCAACACATGAGAACACCTCTTCTCCTCATTGTTCGAGTGTGAAAAGAGTGTAAGATATCTCCAAGCAATGTAGGCACCAGATTGCGAGCCATGAAGATTTTGACAGCACTCACATCTATGAGTTGATCAGGGTTAGGAAACAAGACCATCCCATAGATGAGAAGAGCTACAATCTCCTCAAAAGCTTGTAAGTCCAAATAATTCCAGCAGCTTTGGGCCTTCTCAAACAGAAACTTTGACAAGAAGCCTTTGACACCACTTCTAGTTTCCCAATGTGTTGTGACATCAGAGGAGTGCAAGTGTAAGGCTTGAGCAATCTCTTCTGGCTTTGGATCTCTTTCTGTACCGTTGAAGGGTAGTTGATTGAGAATAGGAAACCTCAAGAGTTGAGAAAATTCCTCCAAAGTGGGCACAAGCTGGTAGTCAGGAAATGTGAAGCAATGATGCAAAGGGTCAAAGAACTGGAAGAGAACTTTCAGCATATCTTCCTCAGTGTTGGTGGTGACCAAGTTGAGTAGACGACCATGCCTCTCGGTGAATGGAGAATTCTCAGGAATCCTTGAAGCTAGCTCCTTGAGTTGTGGAGGAATTCTTACAAGGTTGACTTGGATAGTTTTCCTGCGAAGTGAATCCATAACCTACAAAACAGGAACAAAGATGAAAATCCAAAATCCTTGAAATGGTTAGTGGATGCATATGATGCTTCATGATGTCCATGATGTTATGCACAAGTATATATGTACAAGAAAGTCACACAAGTTCTTAGTTTAGGCTTGCATGGGGTTTCATAGGTAATTACCCTCTTAAAGTTTAGTTAGCTCAACCTGTCCTAGAAATAGTAACCGGGTTCTAAGGAGCTCAATATCACTGGATTGTTTCCTTGTTCATTGTTTCAATTCAGCCTCTTTACTGGCGACCAAAATATTCCAAGGAACCAACCCTCAATGAGTGTAGTATCGAATATCTACCAACTTTGGACTGCACCAAAGTCGGTCATCTCACTACATCCTAAAAGGCCAAGTTGGTCAAGTAAAGGTTCTAATAGTCCATTAGTGCTTCATGACATCACGCAGCGGCCTCGTATTCTATTTGATTAACTCAAAGGCTACTGGTACCCACAAATATGTCGCACTAATATAGCTATTGCTTAGACCATGTCGGTATACCCCGCACAGTTTCCACAATGTATTGCTATTTACCTATGAATGTTTCCCAAATCCGAGTAGAGGATTCAAACCCAAACAATAGAACCAAAGTGTAAAGCAAACAAGTCAAACAAGATAAGCATGTAAAGGTGATCTAAAACCTTAAGGTAACCCCACTTTTATAATTCCCCAGCAGAGTCGCCAGTTCTGAGATACGGTGGGAGAACTGACTTGAGGTTTTGCGTTTGTGTTCGCAAATGTTTCGGTTTAGCAAGAGTCGCCACCGACTTTTATTTTATCCAAAAGGAAAGGTAAAAAAGAACAGGAAAGACCTTTGAGATGTTTTCTTGAGTTCGGGGGGTAGATTATGAAAAGGGAAGGTGCTAGCACCCTTTTCATCCATGGTTTTCCATGGGCTCTTAGTTACTTGTTTAGATCACTTGCTTTGATTTTCCAATTGTTTGAAATGGTGCTTTGTGTGGTTTTGAAAGTATTTTGAAAAGATGCCATCGTTTAGGTAATCTTTGTAATGATTCTCGTTCGTAAGAATGTATACAAAGATGTTTATCTTTTGAAAAATGTTTCAATGTTTTGAAAGTTGTTTGGAAATTAGTTTTGAAATGTGTGTGTGTTTTTGAAAATAACAAGGATTGTTTTTGAAATGATCAAGTAACTAGAAGCATATCTACCTATTCAAAAGTCTTTCCTACACATTTTTATTCCTTTGACATTTTTTGACCTACCATTGTTTTGGTAGACAACCCTATCTTTGGATGTTAAACGGGACGGGCGTGGGTCATCGTATGACCATGATAGCAATGATGCCAAGTATCTTAGCAAGTTTTAGGGACCAAGATCATTTTATTTTTAGGCAACCTTGTCTAGGGTCATCGAGGGACTATGATCTTTTGTTTTGTTTTGTTTTGCCAAGATACCTAGCATGCATACCATTGCCATTTTGTTTAGGCAACCAAGTGGGTGAAACCCTAGGGGTGCTTATGTGCAATGTGTTGTCATTTTCATGCATTTTTGTCTTGTGTTAGGTCTAGCTATTTGTTTGATTTTTTGTCTTATCATACAAAACCCTAGTTTTTACTAAACATGGATATAATGCGATAAATTGCGTAAAGTAAATCTAAGCTATCACAACAATATTATGGGAGGGGGGATACAAGTTTGAATGGAGATATTTGCACAAAATAAAAACCTTAGTTTACTATTACAACCCAATTGAATTTATTATACAATAAATAAATAAACATACCATATTTGAATATCAAATAAAATGTATGTATGCAAAAATGTTTTTGTATTTATTTTTATATATGTGAAAAATAAATTATTTAAGTCTAAAATAAGAAAAAAATATTGTGATTATTTTTGAAAGGGTGAGAAACCCTAATTTTTGTTTAAAAGAAAATATATTCTATATTATTCATTTTTATTCATTTTTGTTCAAGAAAAATAATAATAATATGTATAAAATGTTAAAAAAATTAAAATATGTATGATAATAATATTTTAAATGTGAAAAATAATAAAATAAAAATGTATGATATTTTTATATTATTTACAAGTTATTTTAACAAAATGATTTCTATTTATTAAAATAAAACTATTTTTATACGCAAAAAATGAGATAAAAAATAAAATAAAATGCAAAAAATTAAGAAAAATATTTTTAGGATTTTTTAATGTTCAGAAAAAAAAAAAGTCAAAAATATAAAATATGCAAGAGAATACCAAATATAAAAAGAATAAGTCAGGGGGTGCAAAAGTAAAATGGGGGGGGTGTGGAAAGTAGCAAGCCCAAGGCGCCAGGCCCAACCAGCTTCATCCCTGACCTCCAGACAACACCAAACGCGCGCGTTCTGCCTGCAAATCTTGTTCTTGTTATTCTTTGCATAAAATCAAAAACTTATAACATGAAAAATGTAGCTCATGATCTCACGATTCCAATGATATAAAGTTTGTGACCTAACACTCAAAGATCAAGGAGAATTTTATCACCCCTAATTTCTGACCTAAAATTTTCATGAACTTCATACTTCAAATTCTCACTACTCAGTTAATATAAATAAAAACTATGCATATGTACAGCTTAAACAAGTTAAGGACTACATTTTTGCTTCACAAATCGTGACCTAAAGATGCCTAAATAGAGAGATAGAAACTTGAAAAATACCTTGTTCAGTTGAGTTTGGATGTGGCAATGTGGTGACTTTGAGTGAGGCCTGAAGATCGTGTGAGCTTGCTTGAAGTTCCCTCAAGCTTTTCCAATGCTCGGCTTGCCTTGTAGATGCTTGAATCTCCCTGTAGAAGTCAACCTGCAAACTCCAAAAATGAAAATGGTGAAGCTTGAAACAAGGGTTACAGTTGCAAGACAAAGGCTTGGATAGTTTAGGTAGGAGGTATGGAATGTGTTTGAAGCCTTGCAAAGCAAAACGCACGAGCAAATTTCAAGTTGGCAAGTGGTTTCCAGAGGTTGCCCTGTTTGGGAAGAAATTGGTGTTTTTTGTGTTTGATGGTGTTTGGGATGCTATGGATTCGTGCTTATGCTTGTTACAAGGTTCTGAACTTGTTTAGAATGATACAAAGTCTTGCCTTTAACAGATACACAAGTTGTATTGACTTTTGCAAGTTTGCTTGCTTTTGAAGAAAGTTGATATGATCAATGCCAAAGGCCTGTACATGCTTGCTTGTTAGCTGCATAGGGTTGGTGTACTTTTCCTGATGTTTGTGGATCTTGTTTGCAACCAAAGATCAGGTCCATGGCTCAAGAAATACAAAATTGCAAAAAGCATGCTTTATCAAAGTAGTATTGTGAACTTTATGCCATAAATGGATTAATTCATTGTACAATGCTCCAAAGATCAAAATAAAGCCATTGTCCACTGAACTAGCATTCAATTATGGAGTGTAGAAAGGATTAAGACCTGTAATGCCAAGTACAAGCATGCTAGGAAAGATTTGCAACTTGAACCATTGTGAAAATGCCTTGAACAAAAGTGGTAAATTGCCATTTTCTCTTCTTCGATTCTCCATAACCATAAATGATCTTGGAGAGTTCTTGGACATTTTAGAAATCTTGTAACATGATATAAAATACATATTTGAAATGCATTTTGATATTCCTCTTGGAACTAGGTGAAAAATTTCCATGAAGTTAAGTCAAAAACCTGCCTAAACTAGGGCAAAATTTCACTAAGTTAAAAAGTTTATGGATCCCTATTCACAAAATCATAACTTGAGATCTAAGCATCTTTTGGGATAACTTTTTGAATAAAAGTTGTATATTTCATAGAGTACTACAACTTTAATGTTGTAAGTTTTCTTTGAATCCAATTGCATCATGGTGAAAAAGTTATGGAAAGTTGGGGAAAAATAAGAAATTTTCATAACACGGAAAAATTATAAGTTATGAAAAATTTCAAATTAAAACCCTAATTTGCAATTTTAAGTTTATTGGTCAACAAGTTTCACATTTTGACATATTTTGATGAATTATAACTCTTGGCACTTGATTTTGACCAAAAAGTCAAAGTTTGACTTTTCAGTGTACAATTGACTTTTGATCAGTTGACTGCAAAATTCATCTGTCAATCCTATGCATTTGAGATCTTTTGAACTATGTGATTATATTAAGATTATGCTATTGAGTCCTTGAAATCATGTTTGAACCCAATTGGTCATTGGCTAGATCAAAAATCCAAAATTGCCATTCCTCAATCAAAACCCTAATTTTGACCATTTTGCCCTTTTGATGATCTGATCAAATTTCTTGAGAAGTTGTGGTCTAAACTTGATCAAATGGTACATAGGAACCTAGAATGTTGTTGTGGATAAAAAATTATGAAGTTTGACTGTAAATTGGCCATGGTTGACTTTTTCCCCAATACAATTGATTTTTAGGTCAACTGCCCAATTGACTGGGCAAAAATGTGATTCAAGGCTTGAAACTTGGTATGAACAATTTTAGGGGTCCAAGATGGTGTATGAAAGTCACATTAAGCATTAATGGTCCAGAAATCTTTGTGCAAACTTAAACCCTAATTTCAGGCTATCAGTGCAAGGTGGGGTCTTGAGTTGAGCAAACCCTAATCCTGTCTGGAATCCAAGTAGTCTTGTGAGGAAAATCTTGATAAAATGAGAGGGAAAATTTTGGGGTACAACACCATGGTTATAAAATGATTTACACAATTAGTTTAGGGTAATTGTCTTAATGATACTGTTGAATAATTAAACAATTATTTCCCCTTTTCTTGTTTGCAAAATCAAAAGGTTTTTCCCATTATTTTCATTATATGAATATAAATGCAAATTTCTTAAATGCCATTTACAGCGTGATAAACGTCGGTCATAAATACCTTTGCTAGGGGTTATTTGTGAAGAGTGAAATTCTCATCATTTCCAAGAATCTTACACTATGTGGTTCCATAAGTTGTTGGCTTTTGTATAGGTAATTAGTTGTTCTTTTGCTATAGTTGCGTGAATAATTATAGTGTTTTGTTTACCTTTATTAGTAGTAAAAACATGGATAAAAATGGATGTTTGCCGATCGATTGTCAAAAGCGTACGAGAATAGGGTATCATAATTTGTTAGGTTTGTTGTTGAACCTGCCAAAGACCCCAACCGAATGAAATGTACTTGCTTGGGTTTATGGGGGTCGGGTTGACGCAGTTGGGTTGAGATCGCATTTACTGAGGTATGGAATTGATCGAAGTTATACATGTTGGATATTTCTTGGTGAGAAAAGTAACAAGAATGTTGAATCGGGGGGATAGTACAACATATGCTTCAGACGATAATGGCGCAGATACATACGATTGTGATCGAGTCGAAGAGATTGCAGAAGCACTTGAAGAAGATCTTCAGGATTATCCCAAAATGTTTGAGAGGTTGGTAAGCGACGCAGAGAAATCGTTGTATAATGGTTGCACTAAATTCACAAGATTGTCTTCATTATTAAAGTTGCACAACTCAAAGGTGGGCAATGGATGGTCAGATAAAAGTTTCACAAAGTTATTAGTCCTTATGAAAGATATGCTTCCGGAGGATAATGTTCTTCCTAATCATACCTATGAGGATAAAAAATGTTGTACTCTATTGGCATGAGCTATGATAAGATACATTCTTATCTAAATGATTTCATTTTGTTTCAAAATAAATATGCATAGTTAAATGAGTGCCCTAAATGCGGTTTATAGATATAAGAAAAAATTGTCTCCAGCAAAAGTCTTATGGTATTTTCCTAAAATTATGAGATTTAAACGCATGTTTCATAGTGAAACCGATGCAAGACACTTGACTTGGCATACAGATGAAAGAATTATGGTGGAAAGTTTTGACATTTGGAAGATTCACCACAATGGTCGAAAATTGATAATGATTATCCTGATTTTGGAGGAGAAGCAAGAAACCTTCGCTTGGCATTATCTACTAATGGAATGAACTCACATGGTCTTCAAAGCATCTCACATACCACATGTCATATGATTATTATGATTTATAACCTACCTCCATGGCTATGTATGAAGTGCAAGTACATGATGTTATATATGTTAATTTGTGGGCCTAAACAAACAGGGAATGACTTAGACATATACTTGACACCTTTATTCGAAGATTTAAAGATTTTGTGGGAGAACGGTGTGGAGTTTATGATGGATATAGGAACAAAAGTTTCAATTTGAGGGTGATGTTGTTTCGCACTATTAATGATTTTTCAACATACGAAAATTTATCAGGGTATAACATTAAAGATCAAAAAGCGTGTCCTATTTGTGAAAAAAACACAGATTGGAAGCAATTGGAATTCTGTCAAAAGAATGTATTTCTCGGTCATCGTGGATTCTAAAATTCTAATCATCACTATCGTGGATGGAGAAAGGATTTCAATGGAAAACCAGAACATGATAGAGCTCCACCTACATTGACAGGTGACCAAATTTTTTAAAAGGTGAAAGATATGAGTACTCAGTTTGGCAAGCCTTTTGCACATACGCTTTTCAAACATGGGTGGAAGAAGAAGTCAATTTTTTTTGAATTTCCATATTTGAAGTCGTCATATGTAAGAAATTTTCTTGATGTTATGCATATTGAAAAAAATGTATTTGAAAGTGTTATTGGTACGTTTCCCAATATACAAGGAAAGTCTAAGGATGGCCTTAAAGTAAGAAAGGACTTGATAGAGATGAGAATAAGAACTGAATTATGACCCATGAAGAAAGGAAAATGAACATATCTACCGCCTACTACTTATACTTTATCTAGAAAGGAAAAAAAATATTGTGTAAGTTTCTAAGTGAAGTTAAAGTTCAAGAAGGTTACTCTTCAGACATTAGAAGACATGTCTCTATGAAAGATCTCAAGTTAAAGAGTTTAAAGACACATGATTTCCATGTTATAATGGTGAATTTTCTACCAATAGGTATACATTCTATTTTTCTAGAAAAAGTAAGAAGCGCCATAACTAAATTGGGTTTTTTCTTTAGGTTAATTTATAGTAAGGTAATCAATCCTAAGATCTCACAAATATTGCACAAAGAAATAGTTATTACTTTGTGTGAGCTTGAAATGTATTTTCCTCCCTCATTTTTTGACATTATGGTACATCTTGTTATTCATCTTGTTGAAGCTCTTCTCAAAGATCCATCACATTAGGATTTTTTCTAAGCCTCCAAAAGCTACCACCTCCTTGGTGAACTGGTCAATATACCCGCCAAAGGTTTCTTTATTTCCATGCATAATTTCAGAGAGCATGACCATGACGGTCATTTGGCTCTTCCTAGCAGTGAACTGGGTTGTGAAAGCCTAATATAAATCAGGCCAGTAGTCCATAATTTTATTAATAAGGGAATTTTATCACGATAAGGTTTATTTGGTTAAGATTAATGCAAAGAGCTTTCACTTCACAACTCATTTGTTTGTTTACATGCTCGCTGACTCATCTGGATATCCAGTCCCATTTTAGCTCTAGAGCTTTAGAGGCTTCTCCATTGACATATGAATTTTTTTCCAAGATTATAGTGTACATGGTGTTCTTCTTCCATGTATTGGAAGAAACATCCCCTCTATACCTTTCCCTCCTCAAAGGGCACTAAACTTTAGAGGAGTATGGATACTCCCCTTTCCTTCGAATCAGAGAAAGGAGTATAATGTATGTGTCTTCGGTGGCTTGGGGATTTCAGGAACTCTTTCAGATCCCTTCAAGGTATAGGGATGACGTTTTTGAGAGAAACTACCTCTTGTACAATGTTGTTTCTCGACTTGACATTGTGTAAACTTTCATTAATCAGAGTTTGCGTCTTTTCCAAAGCTTGGTAGTTCGGATGATGAACCATTTGGTAGACTATGTTCAACAATTCGTTGGCTCCCTATAATCCAATATTAGCTAATAAAAGTTGATAGTTGGAAAGTTTTTCTTATCTGAAAATTGTAGGCGATAACAGAGGTGAGAGTGAAGGTTTACCTAGGTGAAACAGCAATGCAGATCCAAGGAATGAAATAGGTTGAAAGACACTTTGAAATACATAGATAAAAAAATTGTGGCGGGAAACGGATGGAACGATTGGCAGGATTTGATCGTTTGTGCCTTGAAGAAGAAGCAAAGAATTCCTAGCAGCTTTGGGGACACAACATCTTGTCGTTGGACGGTATAACGGGTAAATTTAGAAGCTACTACCGTTGAGTGATCTACTGAAGGAGAGTTTTAATCTGAATTTGACAGAATTTGTCAGGAAGTAAAAATATGTGGTTCCATCGAAGGAGATCTAAATTTCTATCAGAGGAGATTCGGTAGAGTCCAGAGAAGTCAGATCATGGAGAATCGTAGGAATCAAAAGTCGTTTTTCATAGAGGGTGTCAATGTTTCATACTGGAACTAGAGATGATTAGAAAAAGTGGGTTCATTGTCTTCTATGGTGGTTTGCAGCTCCCAATATGGTGAAGAGAATGATGACATGCAAGGCTAATACTCCAATGTTCAAGTCAATCAGAAATTGAAAAGTGGAGTTCGAATGAGGAAGAATTTGAATACTTGTCAAGTGGTTCATTTTCCTTGTTAAATTGGGGAAATGGTTGCTAATTGCACGCAGGTCATCCGTTGGATTAATCTGAGTTGTTAGCATGATACTCTCGTGAGAGGTTATCTAAGACACGCGGGAAAATGATGCACTTGGTCTGCATTTAGTCACTTGTTACTCTATAATTGAGTCTTCGTCTTCTAAGTCTTGGAGACGGCCCAAACAATTGTGAAAATGCAAATGTGTAGTATAGTTTCTTCATCTCAATCATGATCTTTCTATTACATTTCTTTCAGGCTTAATTTCAGTTTTATCAAAACATAGGGAAAAACGATTTTCCCTACTAAAAATTATGTCTATGATTAAATTGAGGAGAAGTCTAGGTTGAAATTATGAGATGAGATCTCAAGCTTCGAATGTCAATTACTTGTACTAGAATAAAAACAAAAAATAGTAGTTGGTTAATGAGTAGTACATGGGATTGGAAACAGAGAAAAAAATGAGTGAGAAGTCACTAGTGCAGAAATGACTTTTTACATCGGGCAAAACTAACTTTTTACATCGGTTCTGGATCCGATGTAAAGTCAGGCGATATAGTAAATCAGGGACTTTTTACATCAGTTCTGGGTTCGATGTGAAAAAGACAACTAACACATCGGTTATAAGCTAAGCCTGATTTAAAAAACAATTATAAAATTATTTTAAAAAAAATTGATGCAACATTTTACATCGGTGGACCGATGTAAAAGATGCCATTTTTACATCGGTTGTGCTTCTCGCCCGATGTAATAGATATAATTTTGACAATTTTTACATCGGTTGGAAGTAATGACTGATGTAAAATGTAAGCAATTTTTTTTGAATAAATTTTTTATTTTCTGGATGGTTCCCTGTAAAAAAAAATTGGTACCAATTTTTTCATATTTTTCCAATATCATACAGACTATATTTAGGTCGCTATATATATGTCATAGCTTTCAAACATCACATAGACCACATCTAGGTCGATATTTTCATATTTTTCACAACAAACTTACAAAATGAACAATTGTATTGCAAACTTGAATTGTATCACAACAAAAAAACTCACAACAAACTTACAAATATATATTCTTCACAAAACATACAAAAATATTCAACCATTTATAAGCCTTTTTCCAAACTTGAATTACCAATATAAAATCCACAATTAGATGAGTTATAGCTTCAGACAACACCAAAATCACATTGCCTGATAATAAATAATAACAATTAACATCAACAAAAAATATCAAGAAACTCAATACATGTGCAAAAACCACATGTAATGTGCAAAAACTCAATAATAACAATTATGTGCAAAAACCACAACTTAGACAATTCTATAAAACTCACCAGATAAAGCTTAATTTTTATATAATTCAAAGAAACATTTTGCCCAACGTAGTCGCAAATCATACAAATCATCTTGTGTTAATTCTGTTGAGTCATCAAATACCTATAATACATAAATATAACAATATAGAGTTATTCTTTAAAAACTCATATTAAGTTGCAAAACACAAAGTAAATAAAAAAGTAAAGTTATTTTTATTTCCTGCATCCAATTCTTGGGTATATTGGCAGAGACAATATCCAACATACTTTTCATCACATAATACCCACAATCATTAGAGTTATGTTGTTGCCTTGTCTATAATTGAATGACATAATTAGTGAATATTTATCATAAATTTAACTATATAATTACAATTTACATCACACTTACACTGGGATGAAGCCATGTAGCCTTTTTTCTTTTTCCATTTTCCATTTGATGAATCCCAAAAGAACTAATAAAGAAAGATAAATATCACATAACTAAATTTACTCGCCAATGAAAAATCACATAACTATTAATTGCCAATGAAAGTCACATGAAAGATAAACTTACTTTGTAATAATTTTCTTCGTGTTCTGGTCAATTTTCTGATAAAGTGAACAAAATACGACAACTAAATTGTCTCTTGGACACATGACTATTAATTTCCAATGTCTCCTGTACGTGTGTGGAAACAGAAAAGTCACATAAAATATATATGTTATCAAAATTAAATAATATAAAATATAATTTCATAAAAATTCTTGCTCATGAATTAATGGTAGTAAGTGGCACACTATGTTTTCATCACATAACTTTTCTAGTATGTAATTTTTAACATCCTCTTCAGATTTCACTCCATTATCATTATAAATACACCTAGTAGGATCCATAAAACCATATAATTCTGAAATGGAATTCTCAAGACATACACGATGAATATACCTGAATAACTTTAAAATAAACATTAGAATCAAAGTGATGAGAGATATAACATATTAATAGAGATTGACTTTAATAAAACAATAAAATATACTTACGTGCTCCAAATTTGCAAAATAGACACGTCAAGCCAACAACCTAAATCCACCAATAACTCTCTGATACACTTAGCTGAAATATAAAAATTAGAGACACTCGCACAATGACTTAATTGTATTTCCAAATGGTTGTCATCCATTTTCAAAACCATGAGTAACAATCTCTGAACATCATCAACTTCCACGTCTTTTGTGCTTTCTTTTGTGCTTCCTGTTGCAGCTGAACAACTTCCTTTTTCCACTTCCATCGATAATTTCCATTTTTTAATGCATTTAATATTATTTGTGCTTTGTGATAAACCCATAGACTTAAGTGTCTCCATTAATGATTGTTGAAACATCTTACACTCTTCAACCAACTTTTTTTCAAGTTCAGCTCTAAGTTTTGTTTCCAATGTTGTAAGTTGTCCATTTACGTCAATATGTTGTTGTTGATGTGACCTTCCAAAGTAAGTGCTTTGTTTATGGCGTTTTCCAACACCACAAACACGACCTCAATGCTCAGATGTTCCAATGGCTGATGTTAAGATATTGTTATGTCCATCCGGAACAACGACACCTTTTTCAGCCTCTTGAACTAGAGAATCCTACAAAATGCAAAAACCACAATTAATCAATCACAAATATAATGATACTTGAAGTATTTTTTATTGTTTACTTACAATTTTTTCAGCAACCTCTTGTGTAGATTTTGATGTGTATTCTCCTCCTTTCTTTTGTCGTGCTCTCTTCCATAACTCATGGCATGATGGTGGAGATGGACTACCATTATCATCTAATGTAGAATTATCTCTCGATGATGACTTTTCTTTCATAATTTTCTCCTCAAGCAAGCAATACCCACAAGGAGACAATAAGACTGGAAGACGGCGGCCTGTGATTGACGTCTTTGTGCAGGACGAGGCGGATCTACGAGGAGACGGCAGAGGGCGGAGCAGAGGGCGTTCGTAGGCGGAGACAGACGGACTGTGTAGGCGGAGCGAAGGACAAAGAGATGGTTTTGAGGAGAGAATAAAAAGGAAATGTACAGCAGTGAGAAGATAGGGTTTATTTCTTAAATATATATTAGAGTTTTTACATCGGTGGAAATTTTAGCCCGATGTAAGTGTTTCGTCACAATCATGTTTTTACATCGGTGCATATCAATTACCGATGTAATGATTACGTTTTCAGGTTTTTTACATCGGTGGATCGCAAGGCCCGATGTAAGGGTTTTCAGGTTTTTTACATCGGTGGACCGCAAGACCCGATGTAAGGGTTAGCGTGTTTTTTATTTACCAATCCGCCACCTAGTTTTTTATTTACAAAACTGCCACCATGTTTTTTTATACAAAACCTTTTACATTGGTGGATTAATTGGCCCGAAGTAATAGCCAGCGCAAAATATTTTTTTAATATTGTTTATATCATTACAAATAAATACCTAATGTAAAATCTTTTTAATTTTATTTTTTATATTATATATTTTTATATCTGATGTAAAAACCTTTTCTTAAATGTCATTTTTTTAGCGGTGAGTTTTCAACAAACAATTTGAATTCATTCTATTGGAACATAAAAAATTAAAGAGAAACTAGTATTTCCATTCATTGATGCTGACTTTGGTGGGGCAGAAACTCCAAGGATTGGTGTTGAAGTTTATCTATCTAAGCTTGAATGTATTTTAAAGGAATAGAAGACCATATAATATTGACTGAGAATAAGAGAGAAGTAGTCAGCTTGAGTCAATTTGAATTATTATGAAAAGGGACTGCACATGATTGACAATTGTGTGTATTGTCATTATTCATATGCAATTAATCATTCAAAGCTTGCTTGGGATCTAAGTACTTGTTCAACTTCAATTATTTTGAACATTAGTGTCAATAGTAAACCATGTAAACCACTTCTTCCACTTATACTTTATCATGCCATTTCACTAATAATCACAAACTCATTTTATTATATCATTAATTCAATCCCTTAATTTTAAATGCTATCAATATTAGTTACCTATGTGACAAACATTTAACACAATTTTAGTGATCAATTCGAATGTCTCGCATATTGATTAAGAACTTAGAGAATTGAAGTATAAATTTAGACAGCATCAGATTGATTAAGAATGTACTTATTACATAAAGAAAATGTAAAAGAATAGTCTTGCAAGTATCGTATTATACAAATCAGTATACAAAACTTAGATGATGACACAGCTATTAGGATCCTCTTCAACACTAACAGCACTGTAATAAGGATTGTATTGTGGTTTCATTTGATGATTGTAATAGCCATGTGTTCCATAGAACATGAAAGGATTAATAATCACATTTTCTTTCTTATCATCTTCCTTTTTTTTAGGTTCTTCTTTCTTTTCCTCTTTAGCTGGTCCAACAGAAATGATTTCAGCATGACAAAACTTCCTTAGCTTAGCAACTACACATACTGGATCGATATCTCCTATTAAGGTTAATTTCTTGTCTTTCATGTCCATTGAAACTGACTCAACCCCTGAAAGCCCAGAGACTGCCTTCATTGCTTTTTGCTTCATTCTGTCTTCATTTATTTCCAACTTTAACACAACTTTCTGTAACACAACAAATTAACTAGTTTTTAGGACAAAGCAAAGCTTGAAATTTAAAATAAGATGAAGAAAATAATAGAGTGGTTTTAATCAGGGTAAATAAGTAACTTACCATCATTGTTATAGAAGCTTCTGATATCTGAGATAAGAGCTATACGATGCAAGTTTTGAAATTGAAATGAAGTTATGAAGTGAAGATGATTGTTAGAGGGTTTTTATAGTAATGAAAGAAGAGTGATTGATGAGAGAGGAATGGTCAACGTAACAAGTCAAGACAAATAGTGTGTGTGTGGTTTTCTACGAAAGTTAATCAGCAGAAATAGAGGACCTTTTCCAATATATCGTTCCTTCGTGGAACACTGGAACCTACATATACCAAATTTTTGTGTGAACTCTATTATTTTAGATACGACCGGTTCTATGGTGGACCTAAACTCGACTGATACTTAGAGTACTGGCATTTATATAGGAGAAAGTTATTTTAACACCTCAAAGGTGTCTCATACACTGTATACAAGTAGTCTCGTTGTTGTTTTTGCTAATGATTTGTTCTATTTTAAGATCAAATAAAAGTTATTTTACATGAATTTTTTCTCGTGTAAACAAGTATCAATAGGCTAGCAACTATAAATAAAATATACACAGATATAAATATATATAAACAAAATACTTAAAATGATAAAAATCATCGCAATATCTTTAAAACGTGAAGAGAAAATTGGTGAGTGGACTTTAAACTATTTTTTTTATAAAATGTCTAACTAATTTTCAATATGAGTACAAAGTGATTTATATAGAAAATCACAAGATAGAATAATAAAAGTTACAACATTAACTATTTCTAGGTCCCTAAGAAATAAACTTCCCACTGCCCAAAGGGAATCTGTCTTTTGCACTACTAAAGACAAATTTGAATTTAACCAACAAAACTCCCTCATAACTTCAAATATTCATTCGATCCATCATGCCTAGTATTTTCTTGTCTCTGTCGAATAGCTCCTTCGACATTGGTTTTGTAAGAATGTCTACTGCTTGATCTTTGCTTGCAACGTGCTTCAGTTCGATGCTTCCATCCTTACATGTTCTCGAATAAAATGGAATCGAACATCAATGTCTTGCTTCTTTCATGGCTGACTGGATTCTTTGCCAGTTCGATTGCAGATTTGTTATCGACTTGAATTATTGTTGCGTCTTTCTGTTTCGATTCCATCCTGCTCAGCAATCTTCTCAGCCATATTACATGGCATACGCACCAAGATGCTGCCACATACTCTGCTTCACATGTCGAAAGAGTTACTATGAGTTACTTCCTTGACAGCCAGGTGAATGCAGTGTTTCCATGAAGAACACGTATCCTGAAGTGCTCTTTCGATCATCTATGTCACCACACCAATCGCTGTCCAAGTAGCCAGTCAACTTGTATTCTTCTGCTTTTGAATAAAACATTTCAAGTGACACAGTTCCTTGGACATATCGAAGGATTCTCTTCAGAGCTTTCCAGTGTGCAAAAACTGGTTCTTCCATGAAACGACTCACAATCCCAACACTCAGCTAAAGATCTGGCATTGTGCATGTGAGGTATCGAAGACTTCCCACTAAGCTTCAAAGTTTGTTTGCTTCGACATGCTCTCCCTCATCAAATTTCGAAAGCTTTTCTCCTGGTTTCATTGGAGTCGAAATTGGATTGCAACTTTCCATTTTAAATATTTTAAGGATATCTTTTGCATATTTTTCTTGTGAGATGAAAATTCCTACTTCTTCTTATCGAACCTCCAGACCAAGAAAGTATTTCATCAGGCTTAAGTTTGTCATCTCAAATTCTTGTGTCATTGTGCCTTTGAATTCTTCTATCATCTGATTATTGTTGCCCAAGAAAATCAAGTCATTAACAAGAGAGCAACAAGCAACATTTTCTCTTTTTCCTTCTTCACATACAGGGCATATTCGTAGGGACATTGTTGAAATCCTTTTTCTTTGAAGTATGTGTCAATTCTTGTATTTCATGCTCGTGGTGCCTGCTTTAGCCCATAAAGTGACTTCTTTAGCTTTAGCACATTTCCTTCATTTTCAATTTTCATGTATCTAGGGGGTTGTTTGATATAAACTTCTTCTTCGAGCACACCATTCAAAAAGGTTGACTTGACATCCATCTGATATATTTTCCATTTGTATTGAGCAGCTTGAGATATGAGCAGTCGAATTGTTTCCATTATCGCAACAGGTGCAAATACTTCATCATAGTCGATTCCTGCTTTCTGCTTGTATCCTTTCGCCACAAGTCGCCTTGTATCTTTCGATTTAACCTTGTGCATTTATCTTTTTCTTTAACACCCACCTCACACCAATTGTTTGACTTCCTTTTGGTAACTATGCTAGTTCTCAAGTATCATTGCGTTCGATGACCTTAATTTCTTCATTCATAGCATCCTTCCAATTTTTGTTTCTTATTGCTTCGTCAAAACTGACATCTTCAGTGTCTGCCAACAAATATACGAGATGCACTTCTTCTGTGTTTTCATACAAGTCTTGTAAACTTTGCAACTTGGGCTATGAGAGTCCTTCTTCATCATCAGAGTCTTCTAGTTCTGCAGAAGTGTTTTTGATATAGCATCTAGTAATTCGACCATAACTTCAGTTGAGTTGTTCCAGTCCCACTTGCTTCCTTCGTTTAGTCGAACATCTCTACTCACTATCACCTTTTTATTTGTTGGGTTGAAAAGTCTGTAACCTTTCATTTTTTCATCATACCCAATGAGTATGTATTTATGACTCTTATCTTCCAACTTTGTTCTTCTTTGATCAAGTACATGTGCATAAGCCCCACTTCCAAACACTTTGAAGTGAGACACAATTGGCTTTCATACGCTCCAAGCTTTTTGAGGTTTTAAATCTCCCAACTTCAAATATGGACATTTATTCTGAACGTAGATTGTACATTGTACAACTTCTTCCCATAATTCCTTCGACGTGTTCTTTCTCTTAAGCATTGATCGAACCATGTCAAGGACTTTTCGATTCTTTCTTTCCACCACACCATTTTATTGAGGTGAGTATACAACAGTCAGAAATCTCCTTATGCCTTGCTCTTCACAATACTTCATTAAGGCTGTCGGAGTATACTCCCCACCTCTGTCTGATCGAAGAGCTTTGATGTGCTGGTCTGTTTCTTTCTCCACAATTATCTTAAACTTGTTGAATACTTTGAAGGCTTCTGACTTTTCTTTCAGAAAATACACCCAAGTTTTCCTTGCAAAATCATCAATAAAGGATATAAATTACTTTTTTCCACTAAAGGATTCTGGGGTAATTGGTCCACATATGTCAGTGTGAATCAATTCTAGAATTTGTTTATCCTGATATTCTGCCTTCGATTGAAATAAGGTTCTCATCTGTTTTCCAAACACACATTCTTCACAGAACTTTCCTTAGAATTCCACGTCTGGCAGTCCATGCATCATATTTTTCTTTGCTAACCTCCTTAGTCCATCCTGATGTAGATGACCAAAGCCTAGATGCCACAGGGATGCTTGGTCTTTGATATTGACTTGTAAACACTTTTTTCGAATGCTTCTCAATTCAACTTGTACATTCAATTTCTCCCCATTTTGACTTTAGCAACCAGACGTCCTGACTTGTCTTTTAAGTGCAAGCTTCGATCTTCCATGAGAATTGAATAGCCCTTTTTTGTGAATTGTCCCAGACTCAAAATATTTTTCTTTGAGGTTTGGTACATAGTACACATCTTGGATTGATCCTAACAAATCATCCTTCTGCAAGAAACTGATTGTTCATTTTCCTTCGACCCTTACTTTCGACGCATCTCCAAAGGAAACATGAGCATCCTTAATTTTATTTATTTATTTGAACAAGTGCTTATGATCATACATATGGTTACTTGCTTCTGAGTCCAGGTACCACACAATGTCATTTTATGCATCTGCTTTCTTTTGAATAATTAACAGAAGTCCTTCATTCGATTCTGTTTTTAGGGCAAGATTTGTTGTTTCTTCTATCTTTCTTCTGAGTCGACAATATTTTATAAGATGTCTCATTTTACCACAGTTGTAGCAATTATAGGAGTTGCAATCTTTTGCATAGTGCCCATGTTTATTACATTTGTAACATTCAATATTGTTGTAATTCGACCTACCACCTCTCTGGCCACGTCCTCTATCACACTAGTTTTGTTGGCTTGACTATCCTCTATCGAAGTTGTTATTTTGGTAACTTTGACCACCATTACGTCTTCCACGACCATGTCCTATCCCACGCCAATTTTGAGAGAAAAGTGCCTTTTCGTCTCTGTTGGGTTCTGCATACTCAAGTGTCTCCTCTGTTAGAAAAAGATTAGTTCTGATCATATCTCATAGTTTTGATGATAACAATAAATTATATTTTAGATAATTTATACTCTGATGAACGTATTTGAATGTTTCAGATAATGTTCTGTTAGAAGCATTTTGATGTGCTGAGCTAAAAATTAATGAAGAAGTTCTTTGATGAAAGAACTATTTGCTTTAAGCGCAACTGCTGTTGCTGACTCTGGTAAGACAATTATTTTTAAATGCATCTTCTAACACTTAGCAGGATTCCTTGTTCGGAAGATTACTTGAAAGTAAGTGTTGTTCAGAAGTTTATTTGAAAGCAAGCGCTGATCAAGTTCTTAGCAAGCAAAACATTGTTTAGAAGATAAGCAAGCATGTTCTGAATTCAAGACGTTGAAGCAAGTTCTGAAAGAATGTAAAAGCCAACTTGTCTTGTTAAGCTTCAAGAAACATGTTCTTACAAGTGTCGTTTGCTCATTTAATGCAAAGAAGGCTATATGCACTCAAGTGTCTACGCTAGTGCATTGAAAAATAGAATACTACAAGGAAACACGCAAGCATTTAATGCTCTCCATTTGAAGGCAACAACTGTCATTTTTTCTCATGCTATATATAGAAGAACATTAATTGCAAGCCAACTACCGTTCTAACGCAAAAACGCACTATTGCTAAAACGCTGAAAGATTGAACATCTGAAGTTCTGAATAGAACTAAATTAAAAGAAGCAAAAGCTATGCAAAATATTCTTGGCTCACAAACAAATTTCATACACTTTGTGCTAAAATATTCTTAGTGAAAAATCACAGTTGTGATATAGCTTTCTTAGAAGCAAACTTTGTTTCACTATCTGTAAAGATTTTATATCTTGTAATTGTTCCTTGAGAGACCAAGGTTGGTCAGGATTCTCAAGTAGACTAGGACTAGTTTAAGTCTTAGTGGTGAAAGTCACTTGTAAGATTACTTGTGTATTGTTAGTCACAACAGTTGTTGTGTGATTGTAATCAGTTGATTATAGTGGATTAAGTCCTTGTTGAGAAAGGCGAAATCACCTTGACGGGTGAACTGGAGTAGTTTGAGTTCAAACGAACCAGGATAAAAATAACCTTGTCTTTCCATTATTGTTGTGCATTCAAGAAAAAGAAAAAGAGAAACTTATTCACCCCCCCCCCCCCCTCATCTAAGTGTTTTCTCCACCTTCATCCTCCTTCTTCTTTATTTTGTGTTGTTCATGTTCCTCAAGTGAACCAGCCACTTCTTCGACAGTGATTGTCGAAAGGTCCTTCGCATCTTCTATTGCTCATACTATGTTTTCGAACATGTTTGTCAAAGATCTCAGAATCTTTTCGACAATACGAGCATCAATCATTTCTTCTCCATTTCAATTGAGTTGATTTTCCATCGTCTGCACACGAGTGATGTAGTCCGATACAGACTCTGTCTCCTTCATCTTTATTCTCTCCATTTCTCCTGGAAGAGTCTGCAATCGAACTTGTTTGACTCTATCTGCTCCTTTGAAAACCTTTTCTAGTGTGTCCCATGCCTCCTTCGACGTAGTCGAACCAACAATCTTTTCGAAAATGGATTCGTCAACTACTCTAAAAGCATGTATAATGCTATTTTATCATTTGCTCGCGTTTCTTTCAACGCCTTGTTCTGAGCAGCTGTGTTTGCCGCCGTATTTGATGGTTCTTCAAATCCATCGTTAGTTATTTCCCATACATCTAACGATGCCAGCAGCGCCTTCATCTGGATACACCAGTTCTCATAATTCGACTTTGATAGTCGTGGCAGTGACATTTGACCCATCATATTTGTCATGCGCTCTGATACCAATTTGAAGAAATTGAAGAGAAAATAGGGAGTGGACTTTAAACTGCTTTCTTTATAAAATGTCCAACTAACTTTCAATGTGAGTACAAAGTGATTTATATAAAAAATCACAAGATAGAATAATAAAAGTTACATCATTAACTATTTTTAGGTTCCTAAGGAATAAACTTTTTACTGACCAAAGAGAATCTGCCTTTTACACTATCCAAATCAAATTTAAATTTAGCCAACAGATATAGCCTTGATTAAGAAATAAGCATAAGAAAGAAAAACAAATAAGCATCTAAACATAAAAGTGGACACCAACTAAGCATACAAGAAGGGAAATCTTTGAAAAACCATAATTAAGATTTGAGTTAATGTTCTTAGACTATCTATAATTTACTTTATGTAGTTATAATTTAACCTCTTTGGGGTTAATGTTCTTAGACTATCTAAAATGTTCATATTCCCAAAATCATGCATTTTTTTTGTTCGAAGGACTTTAAGCCTCTAAAACAAGGTCATTTAAAAATAAAATAAAACTCCCAAAACAATATTATATTCTTATAAACAGATAGAGTATTGTTTGTACCTAGTAATTATTTTCGGATGGAAGATTTGTGAATAATTAAAATATACATGTTTCAAACGTTATCTTTTTAAAACGTTATTTGTATTTGGAAGCCTCATACAACCCCATTTGAGTTAAGGTGAATACTGCTGGTTCTGTAGAGAATTTATATGTAGTATGCGATGGAATTTTGAGAGATCATAGTGAAGCTTATCTTTGTGGGTTCACGTTCAATATTGGTTAAATTTCTATTTTTTTTATTGTGAGTTGCACAGTCTTATCTTATGTCATATGGGCTAAAGTAAGAGTTGTGTGGATAAGCTTGTTAATCAAATTTATTTTAGATATGAGCGGTTCTATGGTAGACCTAAACTCGATTGTATTGAAGAGGAGGCGTCACATGTAATGGTGCATGCACTAAAAAAAGAAACACAACCTCTATTGCATGCACTACCAATACGCTAATAACATTGACACATACAGTATATAGGCAAAGAGGAGGTGCCACATCTCCTGGCGCCTATGTGTACTGACTTATTTTATAAATAGGTTCTTCATTCCACATCATTTTCCACACATCCCTTGGTGCCTATATCGTCGACTGCACAAAGCAGGGCTATATTCTCCCCATCAGTGACACAAAGTCACCATGTGACTCCTAGACTGACTATAGCTATTGATTTTTGGCCTTACATGCCAAGTTTGACAATGCCTATGAATGGTCATGAACAACCTTGCGGAATGCCAACTTCGATGATGACAGGCCTACATACAAATGCATCCACATTTGTTGACAACCCGAAAAATACATATTCGCCATTACAAGGACCAGGATCGATCATAAATAATCTTAGTTGAACAACCCAACATTTGGGAATGGGGTTTTCCTCCCAAGAAATATCGACTTTCACCATAAATTTTGTGACAGTGTTGAGGCAGCAAATGAATGAAAGTAACCATGATATGGTTGTTAGAACAAGATTTGGTCATGCAATTTTATCTCTAAGTTTTGATGATAACAAAGAGTATGTTTGTATGAACAATTTTGGTACTATAATGTTTGTTATTTTGCATATTTAACAAACAGGTTCTACTTCTGATGAAAGGCGCTGCCAAGACATTAGAAGAGAATAAGTTCCGCTTCTAGCTACACCTGTTCTGATGAACAATAGCAAAACACTTCAGATGACTCTGAAGTAGTGTCTCTGATACAAGTCCAAGAAACCAAATTCTGAAGATCTGAAGACCTGAAGACAGAAGTTGTATCTGAAGCCCAGATGCTGAACACTTATGTTTCTGAAGACAAAGGGTTCTGAAAGACCAAGTGCTGGAGATTTTGAAGACACGGTTCTGAAGACTCTAAAGACTTGAAGTTCTGATAACCCAAGGTTCTACAAATCGTTCTAAAGACCAAGTACTGAAGACTTGAAGTTCTAATGAACCAAGTGTTATTTTCTTACTTCTAACTCATGCTTGTCAGAAGCCCCTGAAGTACAGAAGATTAGAAGATAACATTAACGTCTACGTAGTACATGGTACAATCAAATATTTCATTCCACTACCATGAAGGATGGACGCGTTGTACGATCTTGTCTCCCAATATATATCAAGTTGTCAACTTTTTGAAAGTTCCTGAAATACCCTTCAACGATTATATTATTATATTAGCTATATAAAGGCTTAAAGACTAAGAGAGAAGGATGCTAATTCACATTCTCTAAAGACTATTCATACATTTTCTTATTTTTCTTAGTCTATATTCTTGAAATATTATTTACATATTCGCTTGTGTAGAAGCATATCTTTTTTAAACAAACTTTGTTCAAACGTTTGTTTGATTTCCCTTAGGGGACCAGTTGGTCAGAATCTTTGAGAACTCTAAGATTAGTGTGTCTTAGAGGTTGTAACGTTAGTCACATGCAGTTAGCTTGTGCATTATGATAATCAGTTGGATAATTGGATTAAGACCTTGTTGAGAAAGAAGAAATCACCTTGGCGGGTGGACTATACTAGCTTGATAGTTTTCAAGTGAACTAGTATAAACATAACTTGTTCATTTCTTCTTGCTTCTTATCATTATTATCAATAAGTGAAGAAAACTTGTTTGTGTTAAATGGGGATTTTAAAGAAAAGTTTTTGATTTAAAACCCAACTCAAACCCCCCTTTCTGGTTTTTTTTTTTCACACTTTCAATGGTTAATTTTCTTACTCGACAAATGGGTACGATATTTAACCCTTTGATTCAAAATACCTATAGGAGTTATCAACAATTAGCAACTCAGATTACTCGAATTGCATATTCTTTTGGTGCCCCTCAAGCGCAAGTTCGACTGGTTTTACAACCTCAACCGGCTAAGCCTGTTTGAAATGGGGAAATAATCCTTGAAGAAAACATCGCTAACCAAGGCCAACAATTTGTTCCCTATGAAGTCAAACAACCAAGGCCTAGGGAAGTTGAACGCCCACCAATTATTTTAGTAAATCGAAATCAGAATGCTGACCAAGTGGTCAATTAAGTTCTACAAGACGATGTCGTAGGTGAAAATAATCTTGCAACCATGGTCGAAAGGATAATGGCACGAAATGGAATGAATATGGTCCTGCAAAGGCCAAATTATGTATCCCTAATGTCTGAGTATGTATTGCATACGGTACTCCCAAGGGGTTTGAAAGTCCCTAAGTTTACCAAATTCTCTGGTGACACTAGTGAATCTATAGTCGAATATATCGATCGATATTTTAATGAAGCGGGAGATATTGAAAATAATGATAATTTGAGGATGATATATTTCCCTATTTCTCTTACGAAAAATGCTTTTACTTGGTTCACGAAACTCCCTGCATATTCCATCAGTGATTGGACTCGTTTAGAAAGATTATTCCATGAAAAATTCTATATGGGGTAGTCCAATATTAGCCTTGAAGAATTGTCTAGCATAAAACGACAGTTCACTAAAACAATATATGATTACCTAAACAGATTCTGACTACTTAAGGCAAGGTGTTTTTACCCAAGTGCTTCAGCATTAACTAGTCGAGATGACTGCAGGAGGTTTAGATTATTCTATCAGAAAGAAATTGGATACCTAATATCTGAAAGATATTTCCCAACTAACAGACAAAGTTCGATAGGTTGAGCACCTGAATGCAGAGAAATCCGGGGCAAATAAAAATAGGAAAAAAATGGTTAGCTTTCATCGACAGAGATGAAAATAACCAAGAGTCATATGTCAGATTTGGTGGTGTCGAGGAAAATGAAATTAACTTGGTCGAGTTAAAACAAGGGTCACCTTATGTGTGTAAATTGCTCACACCATCGAATGGAAAAAACCTTGTTGAGCTTAAGAAAATTGAAAAATTCCCTAAGAAAACATATACTTTTGACATGACCAAGTGCGATAAAATTTTCGACTTGCTGATCGCATATGGCCAAATTATAGTGCCACCAGGCGCTAAAACGCCACTATTGGAGCAATGAAAGAAAAGAGGGTTTTGAAAGCATCATAACTTTTTGGGCCGTAAGACTTCACAATATTTTCTTTTCAGGGATCTTGTGCAAAATTCCATTACAGAAGGAAGACTTAAGTTCGCAGACAAAGGGAAACCTCAAATGAAGATTGATGTTGACCCTTTGCAAATTGGGGAAGCCCACTATACTGAGCCTGTCAAATTCAATATGGTAGAGTTCACTGAAGACCTCAATGGAGCGAACAAAATTTTGAAGATTACAAAAGACCCCAATGCTTAGGTTGATATAGTCGAGTTTACTGAAGACCTCGGAGCTTAGTTTGAGATGGTCAAGATCATCGAGGATCTGAATTTCAAATTAACATGGTCTAAATTAGTGAGGACATCGACATGAAGGTTGGAGAGAAGGTTACTCAAAACAACGAGGATCAGATGGAGGCTATCTATCTAAAGCCTGGGGGAGAATCTAGTCGATTTCCTTGATCGTTGTAAGGAAAAAATGTTAATGGGTGACTTTGATTCAGGATCTGAAACCTCACTCGACATAAGCTACAATCTAGTGTCGGTACTCCCAGTAGAGTATGACTGTGAGACGTAGGTGGAAGAGCCTGAAGAAGGTGACGGGCTAGAAATGGCCAAACATAGGCCAATGAGTTACTATGTCATGGATAATGGTTGTGCCTAAGAAAAAATGCCTTCTTTGAAAGGCCTAACAAAGGTATGAAAAGCCATATAAACCCCTTATTTATTAGGACAAAAATTGATAACACTGGGATCTGAAGGTAGAGAAAAAACAAGAGAGGGGGGTTTGAATTGTGTTCATAGAAAACATTCCCCATTAAAATTCTAAGCACTCAAATGACAATAGAAATAAAGACGATGAAGATAAAGGACACAAGTATTTCATCCAGGTTCTCCGTTAACTAGGCTACTCCTGTCCACCCTTGCAAGGATCATTTCTCCTTATCCAAAGAATTAATCCACTATAACCAAACTGATTACAATCTCACGGGAAATTGCCGATGACTAACATACAATGACACGTTCAGGGATCCAACCGAATATAATGTTCATTGACCCAATAGAATCCAATTCCTTGTAATCTCCTACAAGGATTTCCTTGCAATGATATCCATCAGGGATCTCACAAGAGTACCTTCACTCAGTTCTCTTTGAGATATGACTACGATTGACCCAACAGAATTTTATTCCTTAGAATCTCCTATAAGGATTTCCCATAATGACCAGCAGTCATTATCTTCTTGAGATCAGACTTTCACTCAGTCTCTCAAGGAACCTTGCAATGATATGTTCACTGATCCAACTGGATATAATAATCATTGACCGAATAGAATCAGATCCCATAGAATCTCTTATCAAGATTTTCCACAATGACCAGCAGCCATTGTCGTCTTGAGATCAGACCTTCACTCAGTCTCTCAAGGAATCTTGCAATGATATGTTTAGTGATCCAACCAGATATAACAACCATTGACCCAATAGAATCTGATCCAATAGAATCTCCTATCAGGATTTCCTACAATGACTAGCAACCATTGTCTTCTTGAGATCACACCTTCACTTAGTCTCTCAAGGAACTAATCAACAATAGTTGATGGGGTTTATGTGTTTACATGGTTGCTTCTTCTAAGAAAATTACACAAAACATTTAAGCACATATTGTTTAACACTTCTACAAGCAACAACTCATGTGTTAAAACAATATACACGAAGAGATATGAACAGAAACACTATTCGAGAAACAAATTTAGTGTTCATTACAATATTTTACAAAGATGTATATGATCATAAGTTTGATATCATCTTGTAGTGTTCTTCTTCATCTTCTTTGAGTAAGCTACGAGCAACAACTCCTTGCTTCTTCTGTTTCATCCAAGATTCATATAATGATAATTGAATGGCATCTTGTTGAAATCTTATTTCTTTTTTTTCTATTTTCTTTATTGGTCTTTAATATGTATAGCATTACAACTTTAACATCTTCAGTGTCCACTGCTTTCCTTCCACAGGATGAAGCTTATTAGCCAATGGCAACGGTTAAACAGCTAACCAAAAATTTATCTTTGAAGCTTTGATATTCTTTTGTAGCCCTTGATAGAGAGAGACATTGTGAGGATAGAACATACTTTTCCTGCACCAACGGTTAGTTCCCAACAGATAGAATAAAGTGTAAGAGTTTAGACAGTATAAAATAATTTTTTGGTATCCTGTCAATAATAGCTTTCCACCTTTTCCTCTGAATAATATTTTTCTATTCAGCTTGTAAACAGAGATCCATTAAGTAAAGAAAGATAGTTGTAAATCTAGTTGTTTATTCTCAACTATCACAATGAGAGTGGTTGTCAATACAGTATAAAGGATTGTCCTTATGTCACCCTAGGGGTAGAGGTCACAGACACTTTATGTACCTTTTGCACAACATCACACGTTAACAATTTGAACTTTCTTCTTATCTTCAGAGCCTTCAGATATTTGAATGTTGATCATTGAAGCTTGTTGTAGAAGAATCTTTCTTATGATCCTTAGAACCTAAGTCTTGGAGTCTTCAAAACTTGTCACATAGAACCTTGTTCTTCAGAGTCTTCAGCACTTGGTTGTAAGAACTTCCTTTTCTTCAGATCATCAGAACTTGTTCAGCAGAACCTTATTCTTCATAATCTTCAGAACTTGTAACACAGGAGTAAAGCTTTAGAAGGCCTCCAAAGCTAAAACACAAAGCCACAATTAGAACTTCTTATGCTAACATTCCTAAGACATGTTGTAGAAGATAAGTTCAGAACCTTGACTTTACCAAAACATGCAACCACATGTTTTCTTCCAGAGTGTATGTTCAGAACCTAATGATGTCACATGCCTTGTACCAGAGTCAGAATATTATAGCAGCAACTACACACTAGATGAAACAATTAGTGTATACACTTGTTCTCTAAGATAACATGTGAAGTTATCATCAAAATCTCAAGGCTAGATGTAGGAAACACTTCTTGTTCTTACAATCTCCCCCTTTTTGATGATGACAAAACCATGTATTTTGATAGAATAATTTATACAGGGTAATCACCATAACCTACAAATTTAGAGTTAAGCTCACAGCTCCCCCTGAATCTGTTAAACCCAAAATTTCATTTAAGCTTGTTAAGAGTCCCCCCCTGAGCCCAAGACTCACAAAATAAATTTTGAGTATCAGAACATAAGAATATATAAGTAACACTTCCGCACAGCAACTTATCAGAGTCTGACTAGAACACTTGGTCTTCATTTAAGAACCTGGTTTCTATCAACACTTAATGAATAATCAAAACTTAATTTGAGCCCACACCTTATGTATCAACGCTCTTGGACCATGATTCTGATATCACAACCAAAACACTATGATTCTCAAGCATCAATATTTGATCTGATATTCTCCATTGTATCAGACATTTAGACAGCTCACAACTTCTAAATAGAGTGTGTGTTGCTGAAGCACACGTATCAGAGCATAGATTCTGAGTGGCATCTCTGTATGAGAGAATGCATCAGAATGTTTACTTGTCTTCCTTCTAGGAGAGCACAACTTCGGAGCTTTGAGTCTGAATTTTATACTTTCAGAAAGTTCACAACTTCTGAATACTATGATATCAAGCAATATTACCTTACTTTTAGTAAGTTTATAACTTCTGAATTATGTTTGGTATATTTGTTTGAATATCCATATATTCACAAGATGTACAACATCTTAGATATAAAATTAGAGTTGATATCATCCATAAGGTGTTCAACCTTTGCATAAGGATCTTCTACTTCAACCTGTCTTTGAATAATTGGTGAACTTATTTAGAGTTCCCAGAATGAAACATCAAACAAACTGTTAGTAGCAACAACATTATACATGTTTGTTATTTGTTATCAAAATCATATTTTACTTTCTCCCCCTTTGTTTGAAATCAAAAAGGTGGTGAGTAGAATATAAAGGTAAAATTAGAAAGGATAAGAAAACAACAATCATAACATAAGTTATTTGAGATGATTGAAAGCAAAAGGATACATAACATATAGATAACTAATTGTTAGATTTAAGAGATCATTGATTATAGAAAAGAAGATCCCCATAACAATCTATAAGATATAATGAAATATATTAAAAATTAAATTAGCACTAATTTAACAGAGATGAAAGGTAAGACTAAATGGAAACATATATCCAAGGAAATCATGCAACAAAATAGAAACATTTTATTGATTGGTTGTGAGATAAAAAGTAAGATATGACAATGTCGAGACAGACACATAACAGGAAGAACCGACTCATAACAAGCTAAAATTCTAGAACTTCACGTCAAACTTCCTCTAGAACATCCTCAGGTCCATTTCGATGAATTGCTTCAATAATCCTATATCTTGTGAAGAGAGTAGAGAGAATTCTAGAAAAAGGTATAAAGATCTGGAGCCAAGATCTGGAATTAATGATTGAGTCTCTTAGGTAGTTAAAACCGGTTTGAGGTGAGTTTATTCTAATATGATGGTTGAGGAGGTAGATGAAAACACTGCCATTATAGGTTAAGACATTCAAAATTGATGCTCTAGGTCTAAAGTTTGATATCACAAGCTGGAAAAAAACAAAGGCAGCTGGAAGAAGATTGGAGAGATTGAAGTGTCCATATTCATCAGAGATGTTATGAATAAAGCGGAGTCTATCAGCGAAAAAGTATCTGCTATGGAACACCTCTACAATAAATACATCTTGTTCACCGCCAATAATAGTTTCGACTGATGCTGGAGTATCCAAAGATAGACGAGTGGACGGAAGTGCCAAATAACCTAATTTCAACATTCATTCATAATACCTTAACTAGGTCAAGATATATTGGTCCAGTCAACACGGAAAAATAGTTGGACCATCTTTGAGCGGTTATATTCTGAGTGAGACTCAGGTTATCACCGATTGATCTTGGAATATTTAGACGACGTTCACAGATAATTACAAGAAGATCATCATCACCAAAGAGAATTCTTGAATCCATAAGGAGAGAGAGATGAAAAGATCGGACAAGGTAATCAAGGCTTTAAATAGAGGAAAAGAAAATGTAACTGAATGTATAAGATTTATGGTTTAGATACCTCAAGATGGATGACAACTCAATGAATGAAAATTGAGAGAGGGGAAGAGAGAGAGAGAGAGAGAGAGAGAGAGAGAGAGAGAGAGAGAGAGAGAGAGAGAGAGAGAGAGAGAGAGAGAGAGAGAGAGAGACTACGAGTTCCAAGATGTGAGATAGGACAAATGATAGACACTTATAATGTAAATTGAACATAGAGAACTAATTTCTTTTAGACTGACATTAATTAGGAAGAGACTCTTTAGAAATCAAAGGGAAAATATTCATATAAAATATATATTCGAAAGAAATACTTTAACATTTTCTTTGATAGAATAACTCTTAACATGTAGAGGTATATATAAGTACTTTTTCAGACAATATATAAATACTAATCTGATGTATTTTGTCTATGATGAGATTTTGAATGATCGAGAGATTTGCAAGGGGACTTTAATTAGATGGAGGAGAATGAAACAAACTAATTTAGAATTTTGAGAAGAAAACTAATCATAAGAGATATTGATAACACATAAAGAAAACTTGTGGATAAGGAAGTATCTACAAGTTCCAAGATGAGTCATCAGGGATATCTAAAATGATATAGACTCTAGATTTTTAGGAGGAAGGATGCTACAAGGGTTAGACTGATTAACTGGATTCTTAGTATTTGATAAGGATTATTTGTTAAAATATTATTTACCTTGGAAAACTTCTAACGAGAAGGAGAGAGAGAGAGAGAGAGAGAGAGGCTAGATGGTTATTAGAGCTAAGCATGGGCTAAGAACTAGGAATATTAATTGCCCTAGGAAACCAGTTGATAAATAGTTTTTGAAGTTATATAAGAAGAATATTTAAAAATTATAATATCCTAAAAGATTATAATTCATTAGAAAGCATGTAAATTCTAACCCGGTGTACTTTGCATGTAACGAGTTTACCTTCACCATTGATCTTGTTTCTGATTAGCCAGTCTATTGAGCACTTCTTGTAGTTTACATATCATTCCTTGTCCTGAGATGCTTCTTCTAAACTTCATGCTTCTTGAGATGTTATTGACTTTGAATTCTTCAGATTTTCTCCCAATCCATTATGATTCCTTTGAGCAGATATCTTTGAGTAGGTATGCCTTCTTCAGAGGTTGACAATAAGAACCTTTTGGATGATCATCTTCTAATTTCTTTACTTCTTGTTCTTCAATAGATGCTTCATTTTCTTCAGATTCTAAAAGTGGTTTCCATATACTTTCTGAGTTGTCTTTGATTTGATCTGCTTCTTTGTGAATGGTATTTTCTCCTCTTGACTTCCGATTCTTCTATGCAACACTTCTTAGAGTTATTGTGGAATCTTCTAGAGGTGACATAGATTAGATCAATTTTAGCTTACAACGGTTTGTCATTTGGTTGACAACTTTCGTTGGAGAGTTGAAGTGCTGAATGTTAACCTTTGCTTCTAATGGAAAACTTTTATAGATTGAGAAGAGGAGTTCCTTTTCCATCAGGTACTTGATCCTTCATAATCCTGAGAACTTGTTTCCAATTATTCTGTGTTCACGTTTCTGATTCTTGTCCAGAGTTTTGATTACTCTACAGAGCGAGTTTTGAATCAAAAAGTCTTTTTATCATTTGAGTAGTAGGCAGCTAGAAAATTTTCTCTTCCTAGATCTCTCTACATGGTTAAGTGTTTTATTTTTAATTAATAACAGAGTCAGGCTCTGATACCAATTGAAGGTAGAGAAAACACAAGAGAGGGGGATTTAAATTGTGTTCATAGAAAACATTCCCCATTAAAATTCTATGCATTCAAATGACAATAAAAATAAAGACAATGACGATAAAGGACACAAGTATTTTATCCAAGTATTTTTTCGTTAACTAGGCTACTCATGTCCACCCTCGCAAGGATGATTTTTCCTTATGCAAGGACTTAATCCACTATAACCAAACTGATTATAATCACATGGGCAACCGCCAGTGACTAACATACAATGCCACGTACAGGGATCCAGCCAAATATAAAGTTCATCGACACAATAGAATAAGATTCCTCATAGTCACTGTTGTGCCCCAAAATTTTCCCTCCCATTTACTCAACATATGTTCATTAAGATACTCAACTTGCTCAAGGATGCCCAAGAGTTGACCAGACAAACTCTCCTAAAGCAATGAACCTCCAACTAGGGTTTCCATTTTCATCAAGATTGGTGAGTCCCAAAGGCCTCATATGCTCTCCATAGTCCTAATATGTTCTCAAGATCATCCATGTAAAGTTTCATGCCTTGAACAAGAAGTTTGCTCAGTCAACTGCTCAAATGCCTTAAAATCAACTATATTAGGTCAAAAGTCAACTGTGGCCCACATACAGTCAAACTTAAAGATTTTTGGTCAACATCAACATTTTGAAGTAATACCTATCATTTGATCAAGGGTTGATCATGAATCCCTAAGGAAGGCTCCTAATTCATCAAAACTCAAAAGTTGCTAAATTAGGGTTTCTCAGGAAAAGTCAACCAAATTTGACCAGACATAACTTTCTCATACTTTGTCAGAAATTTCTCATCCAAGGCTCATTTTGAAGAGAATTTAATTCCCTACAACTCATCTTCAATCCTCAAGTTCAAGAAATGCACTCATGAAAAGATATAAATTCAGACATTATAGGTCATCCCAAAAAGTCAACAAAACATCTTTTGGGTCAAAGAGTCTTACATGAGCATGGAGGACCCAATTGAAATGAAACCAAAAAGGGTGTTTAGGGGACATCCTAGGCTTTCTAAAAAGTCAAAGAACACCCTCTTAGGGTCAAAATTGAAGGAGATATGCATTGTCAAAGTTGTCCATTTTTGGAGAATTGTCAAAAGTCAACAATGCCCAAAATTGCATTTTTTGGCAAATGGGCCTAACTTTTTATGCTTGCATCTTACCTCTAACAATGTCCACGACCTAAACACTCTTCCATATTTTATTGAATTTTTTTTATTTTTTATTTTAATCATTTAAAAATCAAATAAATGATATAAAATATGGAAGATTTGTTTTTAATCTGATTTTGAATGAAATGCAATCCATTTATGCTGCCAAAACAGAATCAAATCGTGCCAAGGTTGATTGGAGTGAGAATGGAATGATTTATCTTGATTTGTAAAGAAATAATGCATGTTTGGAATGGAATCAAATCATAATAATTGTCAAGGATTTGAAGCTTTTTTGTTAACCTAATTCAAAGAGATACATATACATAACAAATCCCAAGCACAAGGAGGTAGAAAAATCATGTGAAACGGCCAAGAACAAATTGTGCTTTTTGTCAAAAAATCTCAATTGGAATCCCAGATTACATCCATTCTCAAGGAGGTTTAAAGATTGCAATACATTCCTAGACGTCTCTGGAAGCTTTTCCAACCCTTGCCAAGCTCTGAAGCATCAAGAATCATGCTCCATACACGTCACAGTTTGACATGTTTTTTTATTTTGATTACGTGCATACAAGCTTTTTCCATGAAATTTAATCATGTATTCTGGTTTTTCATAATGATTCGATGCTTGCTGTATGCTTTAATTGAGTTTTGAGTGCAGGGAAGGAAGATTGTCATTCTTAGGGTTTCCAAGCTTCATTTTGGGGCTTCCCTATATAGGCAAAATTAGATCAAATCATGGGCACCATTGAACCCAGGGTATGATTTTTGACTGTTCTATACCTTTGGTTTAAATTTATTTGGCTTGTGTTGCATTTTCAATTATTGCAGGTTTGTAGCCATGGACGAAACTGTCACTATAACCTTCAGTGACAGTTTTATCCGTAGGTAAAAGATGGGCATCTAAAACAACAGTTCAGAGGAAAGAGACGATTGCATGGCAGACGTCCATTGGTCCATTTAAATTAACGCGCGAGTTTTAGGCATGAAGCATTGTTTCCATTATATTATTATTTTGTCATATATATCAACGAATGACAACTTGGCCTGGTGGTAAGGAGAAATGTATGGGAGGCGAGAGTCCTGGGTTCGAGACCCAGTTTTGGCATTTTTATTTTCTAACAATCTGATTGCAGATCCGGTGTGTCTCACCTTCCCAATACGTGGCACGCGCCCCTGATCCTTCCATTGGATCATCACCATCAAAGATCCAATGCTCAGCATACGCAGGTCCACCGTGAACCCTCAGAAGTCAAGAAGTGAAAAACACAAGAAGGGGGGTTGAATTGAAACTTAAAATCAAAAGCGTAGTAGACACGATATTTTTATCCTGGTTCATTTGATCTCAAACTACTCCAGTCCATCCGCCAAGGTGATTTCGCCTCTCTCCAACGAGGACTTAATTCACTAATCGAAACTGATTACAACACAACTTTGACAACTGCCAAAGTCTTGTTGAGTACAACCACAACCTGATTTATCTCAAGGAAAACTAGCTTAATCAAGATAAAATAATCAACTGTGTACTGTTGCTTTTTCCTTACAAAAACTATATCACTACTGTGATGTTTTAAACAATTTTGAATGTATATATGAATATGTAAGATTGCTGCGCTTGAGAGGTATTTGCAGTTATTTTTTCAAATTTGTAAATGATTTGTCCTCTAAGTTTGTTTATATAGGTGTGGAAATCTTGTCCAACATAAAGCGTGATAATGGATGTTCAATGCTATTTCCATATTGAGAAGATTCTTGTCTGAATGAAGACGTTGCATATGATGTTGTCTTAAATGAAAAGTAACGCTTCAGAACATAGAATCTTGCATGCTGCAATTGCTTCAAAACATTGATGACTTAGAGATGTGAGGATATGATGGTGTGATCGGTGGATCTGGAACTGACCGTTTAACGCTGGTTCGCAAAATGTCGCGGAAGCAAGAGTCGCCACCGTCTTTTATTTTCTCCAAATGGAAAGGACAAAAGCACAGAAAAATTCCTTATAGAGATTGCTCTCGGTTCGGGAGGTAGATTATAGAAAGGGAAGGTGTTAGCACCCTTTCTATCCATGGTTATCCATGGGCTCTTAGATACTTGCTCACTTGTGTTTTCAAAATTGTTTGTTTGCTTTTCAATTGTGGGTTTTAAAAGTTTCTTTGAAAAATTTCAGTTCGACTCGTACGTCAGAGTGTTTGAAAAATTTGCTTTGAAAGCTTTTGAAAGTGTGTTGGTGTGAAAAGTATTTTTGCTTGAAATTAGAGCAAGTATCCTTGAGAACCTACCTACCCTAAGGAATTCGTCTGTGTAAATGTCCTTTAAAGTAGTGCCATCCCACCATTGAGAGGTAGGTAGCACCACCGTTGGAGGTGTTCGGGTCAATTCGAGGTTTTAGGGACACGGTGATCACCGGAGCAATGGGAAGACACCTTAGAAGCTACCCTCATGCCAGGTTCCCGGATCATGAGGACTTACTAAGACGTCCTCTACTCGACGACCACCTTTCGAAAGGCAACAGGTGAGGCGTACCCTAGGGGTGGTGTGTGCGAATTGTGCGTCATGTTTCAGTTATTTGTCTTGTCATGTTTATTTGTGTTCTACGCTTGATTTTAATTAAGACATTCATTCTTGCATGCTTTTTAACAATTATATATTTGCGGGAAAATAAATCTAAACTATTACAAATGGCGCGGGTCCACATCGCCAAAATTAAACCGGACCCGGTTTGGACTGAAAAATAAATAAAGCGAATAAAAGTGCAAGAAATAAAATTATTACAAGGCTTTGGGACATGTACATAATTATAATAAGCGACAAAGTAAAATGCGCGAAACAAAATAATTAAAGCGACGGGCGTTGGACCCTTTTGCAAAATATCAAATTAATGAGGAATTAAAATGAAAGTTAAAAATTAAATGTTTTTTGGTATTTTTGTGTTTTTTAAGATTTAAAAGAAAAAGAACTTTTTAGAATGAAATTTGAAATGCAAATCCTAATTCTAATGTTTTTTAGTTATTGTGAAAATGTTATATTAATCTAAATTAAACCCTAATTTTTACTTATGTACATTTAATTATAAAAATAAAATAAATAAATAAATAATATTGTGATAAAAAAAAGGAAAATTTAAAAGGTATAAAAAGTCATTAAACCTAATGCTATATTTTTGGATTTTTAGTTATTAAGAAAGTAGTAAAATCTAACCTAAATGCAACCCTAATTAGTTTACAAGTTTAATTATGAAAATTACTAATATTATGGCAAAAAACAAGGAAAGTTAAAAGGAATAAAAAAAGTCATTAACCTAATGCTATATTTTTGGATTTTTTTTATGGAAGAAAGAATTAAAGTTAAAACCTATTTTACTAAATTTATTTACATGTTAATTATTTACAAGAAAATAAATAAAATAAATATTTTTTATATTTTTATCCTTTTTCTGATTTTATGATGTTTTTGTGTTTTTGTTAAAAAATAATTAATTAAATTAGAAAAGAAAATAACAATTAAAAATAAAATAGAATAAAAAAAACAAACCAGGGGGGGGTAGCCCCAAATTAGAGGTGCAGGCCTTAGGATGCTGGCCCAATTAGCTTTGAACTTGTTGACTTTTCTGGATCATGTATGATGCATTGACTCGCGCTCATGGTATACACCAATTTTCAGCCTTGGATGGGAATCTCCTGGGCACGTGGGCATCTGGATGATGGTGGTACATGATATGCTTCAACGTTGTGCCTGCATAGGAATGAGTATAGAAAAATAATAGCGAAATTATTCAGACCTGGGGTTCGAACCCAGGTCTTTGGACATCAATGCGTTGATAGCTTGCCAGCTGAGCCACTTAGTCAATTTGATATATAATATGCAAACAAATATTAAAAAAAAAAGTAACGCATTAGTGGCATTTTGGCGCCAGAGTTTGAACGGACCAATCCACGCTTGACATGGCATCATCTTCCTCGCGTGCCTGAAAGACAAAACATTGAGCAACGGTTTCCGTTGTGTTGCTTTAAGCCAGCTACCAGAAAATAGCGAATAGGCCTACGCAGCTCATAAATTAATCGCGACTAATGCTTTTTCTTCGTCTTGATGAGCTGATTGCAATGGTGTGTGTCTGGAACCCTAATTTTGCCTAGGGTAGAAAACCCCAATTTTGAAAACCTGTAACCCTAGAATCTCAAACATGGCATAATCTCGTATGGTCAATAAAAACGCAATTAAAGGTAATGGTTAGCTTGGAAACTTCAATATGAACAAGAATCAATAAACAAAAATGCACAAAGATGTATGAATCATGATATACGATTTCAAAAGTTTTGCTTTACAGTTTGAGTTATAGATACCACTTCTTTGCGTTTTGGTTGATGTTAGGGATTGGCACACGTTCAGAGTTTGTCAAGGAAGCTATTGAACCAAGTTTGGAGCCTTGAATTCACCTCTAGAGTGCTTTTCAGTTTTGACTTTTATGGCAAAAATTTCAAATTGGTACTAGCCTTTTCTGCGCAGCTGAGAGTGTGTTATGATTAGGGTTTGACTCAGTGCTTATGAGGGAAGGAAATCAGGTCATTAGTTGGCCTTTATCCATGCCCATGAGAGAATTGGTCTTAGGTCTTTTAGCATTAACAAACTTTTCCTTCTTTTAAGCAAGACCAAGACTTGGTGTATAATCTAACCCTAGCATGAGTTTGTGAGCTGGCACATGATATATGGAAGCTATCCCAATTCAAATGACACTATTTCATTGACTTTTGAATTTTATTTGAATTTTTAAAGATTTAAAATGAATTAAATTATCAAAAATTAAATAAAATAGAAAAATCAATATTTGGTCTTGAAATTAATCATGGGACACGTGTGTGGCATGACAAGGCTGAATCAAGTGGAAGAAAGTGGGCCCTTTTGTCAAAAATTGAAGTTTCAAGGATAGTTGACTTTTGCCTTTTCACAAAAATTTCCCAACTTCTACAAGGCATAACTTGCTCAATTGTTACGCTTTTCTCATGTTCTTGGACATTTTGGAAAGGTCTTTGAGTCCTTTAACCAATGCCTTTGGTCCCATGTCATTTTGATTTTCCAATCTCAAGTTATGGCCTTTGACTTAAAGTCCCTTTTTGTTGACTTTTGAAAATGACCTATAATGTTGAAATTGATAACTTTTTGTGAGAGCATTTCTTGGACTTGAAGTATGAAGATGAGTTGTAGGAAATGTCTTTCTCTTCAAAATGAGCTTTGGATGGAATTTTTCTGATAATCCATGTGAAAGTTATGCCCTGGTCAATTTCAGTTGACTTTTTCAACTGTCCAAATATAGCAACTTTTGCATCTTTGATGATTTCTGAGCCAAATTTTGAGAATCATGATCAAGCATTGATCAAATGATGTTTGTGGCTTCAAAATGATATATTGACCAAAAATTTGAACTTTTGACTGTCAAATGACCATTTTGCCCCTACAGTTGACTGTAGTGCAATTTAGGGTTTTGACTGTGCAATTTTGAGTTGAATGCCTTGAAACTTGATATGAGGATGCTTGACCATGTTTGTAAGCATATGAGACTTGATTGAGCCTTTGAACACTTCCTTTTCTTGATCAGACTCAAAACCCTAATTTTGACTGTATGGGAGACTGTTGCACTGCACAACCCTTGGGGAATTTTCTAGCTTGGCTTGGAAATTTCTTGAGGAATATGGGAGGGCAAATTTTGGGGTATAACAGATGGTATATTAAACTTCTGTTAAGAATCAGAGTATTCTTCACTTCAACGCAGATTCTGATCATCATTCTTCAGCACAGATTCTGATCATCATTCTTCAGCGCAGATTCTGATTACCTCAGCTTGAAAGCTTCTGTAGCTTAATTTCTGATGTTGTTTCGGTCAGAACTTCTGCATAAAAAATAACACAAATTTAGAGTGGATATTTGTTCTTTTTGTTTGTTATCATCAAAACTCTAATTAAGGGTTGTAGAATCAAACTATGTTCTAACAAGAAGATGGTCTCAACAGATCAGGCGCCAAACTCTGGGCCATCATTCTGGGCCCATTACAAATTTTGCAATGCACCCCCTAGAGTGCTAACTACATCAGGCCCATCTGTTTTTCTTTCTATTCTTTTTATTTGTTTTCTCTTTTAAGTTATTATTTTAATTATTTTCACAATAAAAATCATTTTTTAATTAAATCATAAAATCAGAAAATCATTAAAAAATTAGATTTAGTTTTTTTTTCTTTTCTTCCATAAAATATTTAATTGCTATTAAATAATTAGCTTAATTAGATTAAATCAAATTATTTTTTATAATTAAAATTAATTAGACAAATTTGGTTAAGATTTCAAATATTTTTCTCAACAATAAAATGCAAAAAAAATATTTTCTCTTTAATTGATTAGATTTTTTAGGACTCAGACTTTATTCTTGTACTTAATTCATCGCGCACACCTTTACTTTCTTTTAAATTAAAATTATTGTAATTGTTTCAAGTTTGTAATAGACTAATTAGGATTTTAATTTCTGCATCTTTATTTTCAGTCAAATGTTTGTGTATCTGCCCAAAAGCCCTATAATAATTAGGTCTTTAAATTCTCGCACTCTTTAATTTTTGCAACTATTAAACTGCTAGATGTATGGATAATAGGATTGAATGGCAAGATAAATAAATTTAAAATGGTAGACAACCATAATTGTGCAAAGATAATTAACTGAAAAAAGGCACACTTGCACATGCTCACTCCTAGGGTTTGCCCCACTTGTTTGCCTCGGAACTAATGGACGTGTCCCTCGAATGTATGGATACCTTAGCAATGACCAGCGATTCAAAGTCATCACAAAGATCATGGTCCCTACTTGTCCCTCGAGTTGCCTACGAATTGATCTTATGACAATAGTCCCTTCGAAATGCTAAGGTATCCTTACTTGTTGCCTTCAGAGACCATTTCGTCCCTTCGAACGTCCCTTTAAAATTCCAACGACGGAGCTACCTACTCCTTAATAGTAGGATAGAGTTGTCTAAAGGAAACGAGAATGAACAGAATTTTTTTGAGTAGGTAGAAAAACTCTTAAGTACTTGCTCAAAACAAAAAAATTTCACACAAACACTTTTCAAAAACAGTTTTCAAAACAACTTCGTCACACTCTTGAGGATCGATACAAGGGTTATCACGAAGTAAACAGAAATTTTAAAAACAAGCATGCACAAGAAATTTAAAAAATGAGCAAGTACCTAAGAGCCAGTGGAAAACCACAGATAGAAAGGGTGCTAACACCTTCCCTTTCTATAATCTACCCCCCGTACTCAAACATCTCAAAAAAAGGTTTTTTCTGTTCTTTTTCCTTTTCCTTTGTTAGATGAAGTAAAAGTCGGTGGCGACTCTTGCTTACCGCAACATTTGCAAACAAAAAATGCAAACCAGTATTAACAGTCGGTTCTGCCACCGTATCACAGTCTCCTACCAGGATTTCCTTGCAATGATAACCATTAGGAATCTCAGAAGATTATGACCTTCACTCAGTCCTCTTTGAGATATGTCTACCATTGACCCAACAAAACCTGATTCCTCAGAATCTCCTATCAGGATTTCCCTTAATAACCAACAACCATTATCTTCTTGAGATCATACCTTCACTTAATCTCTCAAGGAACCTTGCAATGATATGTTCAATGATCCAACCAGATATAACATCCATTAACCCGATAGAATCCAATCCAGCATAATCTCCGGTCAGGATTTCCCATAATGACTAGCAGCCATTGTCTTTATGAGACCATACCTTCACTCAGTCTCTCAAGGAACATTACAATGATATGTTCAATGAACCAACCGGATATAACAATCATTAACCAATAGAATCTGATTTGGCAGAATCTCCTATCAGGATTTCCTACAATGACTAGCAACCATTATCTTCTTGTGAACAGACCTTCACTCAGTCTCTCAAGGAACTAATCAACAACAGTTGATGGGGTTTGTGTTTACATGGTTGCCTCTTCTAAGCAGATTACATAAAACATTTAAGCAAATATTATTTAACACTTCTCTGAGCAACAACTCAAGTGTTCATTATAATGTTCTACAAAGATGTATATTATCAGAAGTTGAGTATCATCTAGTAGTGTTCTTCTTCATCTTCTTGTTGAGCAGGCTAAGAGCAACAACTCCTTGCTTCTTATGAGATCTACCAAGATGTATTTGATTGGAAGTTGAATAACATCTTGTAGTCTTCTTCTTTCTTTTCTCTCTTCTTTTAATGGTATTCGGTATTTATAGAATTGCAACTTTAACATCTTCCACTGCTTTCCTTCCACAGGATGAAGCTTGTTGGCCAATGGAAACGGTTAAATTTCTAACCAGCAATTTATCTTTGAATCTTTGATCTTCTTCTATAGCCCTTTATAGAGAGAGACATTGTGAGGATAGAACATAATTTTCCAGCACCAACGGTTAGTTCCCAATGGATAGAATAAGGTGCAAGAGTTTAGACAATATAAAATAATATCACATTTTCAGACAAAATGGAAAAATATCAACATAGAAATAACTGACTCACTTCCCAAACTTACATGTTTATAAGTTGTCGAAAATCTCACCATAGACAAAATTTGTTGTGTCCG
This sequence comes from Vicia faba, assembly GCA_948472305.1. Classification (NCBI taxonomy): domain Eukaryota; kingdom Viridiplantae; phylum Streptophyta; class Magnoliopsida; order Fabales; family Fabaceae; genus Vicia; species Vicia faba. The sequence goes on along the minus strand of OX451738.1, from coordinate 923,452,644 downwards.
CACACGAACTTCCTTCATCATCTAAAATAAGAATCTTCAATGCTTTTCTTGACTTTACCCTTGAAACATCCACATATAACTGGCCATGAGTAAATATAGGGCGTTGTAAATACAAATCGACCTGAGTTAGAGATTGACCTTGGGTATTATTAATAGTCATTGCAAAACACAACACAATTGGAAATTGTCTTCTCTGAAACTTAAATGGAAAACACGGATCAGAAGGAATTAAATTCATTCTCGATATATAAATATTTTCACCAATATTGTTTCCTGCAATAATAGTGGCACCAATAATCTTTGAACACAATTAATTTATGAGCAACCTTTTTCCATTGCAGAGCTCGTTTGGTTGATATATGTTCCTCAGAAGCATAACTAGAACACCAATCTTCAACCTTAAACAGTGATTGAGCATTCTGGAACATTTCATGTCATTCCAAAATTCAGGTGTGAACCAATCAGCCCACACTGCACTATTTTCATCAGATATAACAGTTATGTTAGCACTCAAATAAACTTTTTCACCACTTAGTATTAACGATAGAATGAAATCATTAACAATATCCATAAAATCATGAGTGGGAGAAAGTAATGCCCTCTCTTCATAGTATTTCAAATTGTTCCTATTTTCTAAAAGCAGTGGATATGTTAATTCAACCAGAGTTAATATAGGATTATGAGAATATGTAACCAATAGGTCATTAGGAATATCAATTGTGTTCTCTCCATACTCATTTAAGTTGTGTTTACCATTTCCAATATCAAGAAACCAGTCTATAAACCATTTAACTTCATTAGAGTCTCCATTCAAGTTTGCATCGGCCAGCCGCATGTTCTTCGACAACATTAATACCTTGCAATATTTCCATATTTGTCTGAAATCTCCTTCAAAAATGACGACCTTACCACCAAATGGTTTATATTGGTTTGAATCGTCTACAATCCTCATGATATCCCTCAAAGAACGATCTATAGATTCGGCACAAAATCTATTTAGTATTGGTGCTTCATCCCATATAATATGCCTAGCACGCAAGATAAGATTACATATGTCAGTGTATTTTTTGATGTTGTTGTTCCATCTGTTTATATAGTCTAAAATCTAACTACAAGTGTACAACCTATCGAAGTAATATAAAGGATTGTCGGGCAACAAAGACCAATCGTCAATTTATCAACTCTATTATTAAGTTGCTTATCTAAGGCGGATCAATTCAGTTGAGTGAGTATAATGCAAAGGAAATAAATAGATAAATTAAATTTAGACAAACGACAGGCTATAATGTAAATCACATTGGTCAAATAACATTTCAATTTGTAATTAATAGAACTAATCATGGGGCAATATTTTCCACTCTTGTAAAGGAACAATTTGTCGGGAACTTTTCGCTTTCACTAACTAAGAATCGAGTTTACTCTCTAATCAAATCCTTCTATTGTCACTTATGAAAGGGTGCTTAGCGCGTTAAAGCAACAAACCTATTTTTAAGAAATTAGTTTCTTAACTTAGTAAAAAAAGTGGTTTCAACTCGGAATGATTGACATAAAGAGATTTCTGGCTTTCGCTCGAGAATCAGATTGTAAACCTATAAATGCATCTGAAAATAGTTTCAAAATCATTTTCTAAAAGTGTCAAAGATCCCTAATTAACCAGCCAAAACGCTTTCGCCCTTTTTGAACAGTTAAAATCTAACCAAGTTTACTCTTTGAAATGGATGACTTTTTATCTTATCCAAAAAAATATTAAGTACAGAAAACTAGTGTTAAAAGTTAAAACAACCCCTAAAGTGTTTCTACTGATACGGTGTTGAAATGCTCTCATGACAATGATCTTTACATTTCAACCTTAAAATATTTAGCCAGACATGGAAATAAAATCAAGCATATTAAAGTTGATTGAAATAAACATAGTAATAAAGGAAAGGCAAGGTAATAAACTAAGTAATGCAAGTGCAAGACAAAGCGATTGAATAAAATAAAAACCTAAATAGAAACCTGCTCCAAATCGTAGTCTTTAAATCTTGGTACAACTGGAAAGTAAATGCTTGAAGTAAAATGGTGGCAAGATTGTAAATAAAAGAGATGCTCCAACCTAATCAAGGCTATGGTGCAATAATCCTCCGATGTGGCGAATTATTGCTTTTACACAAGTGAGTATAGGCTTAGCGTTAAAAGACTAAGTTGGATACTAGAAAATGAAATGAAAACTACTATCTATAGAAGTTCTCCAGGCTATGCTTTGACAAAAATGCCCCCTAATTCCTTTTGGGTGGGAAGAAGCTTCTCAAAGACCGCAACCGCCGAGGCCCCTCCGCGGGAGCTGAGTGAGCCAATAGAGAGATCATGGAGGCATGGCAGTTATCCCCTGGTTAGAGTGGGACACGTCAAGGCGCCCCTTATAGCGGCCGCTGAGCTAAAATCAATGTGTAGGATTTCACTGAAAATCTCGATTTCTTGGCTTTTTCACTTGGTTTCTTCAAGAAGAGCTCCAAATGGGCATGTTGCCTGAAAACAAGACAAATACAAGTGTGATCGGTGGATCTGGAACTGACTGTTTAACGCTGGTTCGCGAAATGTCGCGGAAGCAAGAGTCGCCACCGTCTATTATTTTCTCCAACATGGACAGGACAAAAGCACAACAAAATTCCTTATGAGATAGTTTCTCGGTTCGGGAGGTAGATTTATAGAAAGGGAAGGTGTTAGCACCCTTTTTATCCATGGTTATCCATGGGCTCTTAGATACTTGCTCATTGTGTTTTCAAAATGTTTGTTTGCTTTTCAAGTGTGAGTGGGTTTGAAAAAAGTTTCGTTTAAAATTTCAGTTCGACTCTTGTATCAGTCCTCAAGAGTGTTTGAAAAGTTGTTTTTGAAAGCTTTTTGAAAAGTGTCGGTGTGAAAAGAAGTTTTTGATTTGTTTTGAATCAGAGCAAGTATCTACGAGTCATCTACCTACCCTAAGGAATTAGTCTGTGTAAATGTCCTTAAGGTAGTGCCATCCCACCATTGAGAGGTAAGTAGCACCACCGTTGGAGGTGTTTGGGTCAATTCGAGGGTTAGGGACAGTGTGGTCACCAGCCAATAGTAAGATACCTTAGAAGCTACCCTTATGCCATTGATCTTTTTATTCCGAGGCAACTGTTTCGAGGCAACTGTTCCGAGGCAACTTGTTTCGAGGCAACTAGATCAATGGAACATAAGGACTTACTAAGACGTCCTATACTCGACGACCACGTTTCGAGGGGCAAGGCAACAATGTGATCACCAGAGAAACAGTAGGACACCTTAGAAGCTACCCTTATGCCATGTTCATGGACATAAGGACTTACTAAGACGTCCTGTACTCGACGACCACGTTTCGAGGGGCAAGGCAACAGTGAGGCGTACCCTAGGAGTGGTGTGTGAATTGTGTGTCATTTTCAGATATTATTTGTCTTGTCATGCATTGGGTGTTCTACGCTTTGATTTTATTTGGGCATTCATTCTTTCATGTGATTAACAGTTTAAAAGGTGCGGGAATTAAAATGCGGAAAATAAAGGTCCTACGCTATTACAAGGCGCGGGTCTACAACGCCAAATTAAACAAAGACCCGATTTGAATAAAAAAATGCGGAAAATAAATGTCCTAATTATCTATTACAAGGCTTTGGGGCAATTATATAAAAAGAAAAGTAAAAGTAAACATGCGAAAAGAAATTAGAATCGAGTGCGAGGGCGTTGGACCCTTTAAAGGAATTAAATATGAAATTAGGAGTGAATTAATGATTAAAGAAAAAAGAAGTTATTTTTTTGATTTTTTGGTATTTAAATGAAATTGAAAACTAATTAATTATTTTAATTACAAGAAAATATTTTTTGACCTTTTTTATGTTTTTATGAAATAAAATAAAAAAAGAATTAAAAATGTCAAAAGAAAAAGCCTAAGTCTAAATTTGTTTTTATTTATTGTGAAAAAAGGTTAAAAATAACTAATTAAACTAATTAATTTGTTAGTATTTTATTTACAAAAATAATTACTAAAGTGAAATTAATAATAATAATAATAATTACATTTTTTTTGTTTTTCTCTGAATTTATGAAAATAATTATTTGTGAACTAACTAAATAATAATAATAATTAATAAAAGGAAAGAAATAAGAAAAGAAATGCTAAACCAAGGAGGTGAAGGCCGGATTTTGGAGGTTTTACTCAAAATCATCCTTAGGCATCAAAAATTCCGTCTAAGCCCATGGTTGTGATCGTCCATGTCTCCTGATCACGTCTATGCTTATGGTTTGTCCCAATTTCACCTGTAGACAAAATACCTAAAAACAAAAACCAACGAACCCTAGGCACGGGTATTGTTATACGAAGCTTAAAAATGAAATTGAATATAGCAGTTACATTGGAAATTAGGCATGGAGTATGAATATGCTATTATTTTCCAGAAAAGTGCAAGAATGGAGAAACATGATTTCGTGTACAGGGGTGAGTTTGAGACAACTTACAGCGCTTGGTAGTGGACCTTAGGACGCGTTTGTGGTTGCTTTGGCTTCAGGGAGTGGCAGGGAAGAAAGCCACATGCTTGCTTGGATCTGAAAATGTTTGCAACATCGCTTTAGATCTCTCACTTTTTTGGACAAATTTTGAACTTTTCCTCTGGCCGTTTGTGCACACTCTCCTTTTTTTCTAGGTCCTGAATGAGGCTTGCAAGGCTTGTATATATAGGCTTGGATGAGAATCAGTCACATTAAGGAGCTTTTAAGCCTTGCAATGATGTTTTGATTTTCTCCATAATCACCATTGAAATAACTTGCCATATTTGCTCCAAATTTGAATTTTTTTGCTTGAAATAGGTCTTGAACGAATTTGGTATATGTTTTATGGTGTATCAAAGCTATTCAAACCACAAAATATCCTCCTATTAATTTTCTTGATTTTTATATGAATTTTAAAGATTTAAAATGAATTAAATCAAATAAAATTAAACAAAAATAGAAAAATTAATTTTTATTCTTGAAATAAAACATGGGACACTTGGGAGGTATGGAAAATCTGAATCAAGTGGAAAAAGTGGGCCCCTTTTGTCAAAAAATGAAATTTTAAGGATAAATGATTTTGGCCATTTCACAAAAATTTCCCAACTTCTCCAATGCATATCTTGCTCAATTTTTAAGATTTGATGATGTTATTGGACATTTTGGAAAGGTCTTGAAGTCCTCTAACCAATGTCTTTGGTCCCATGTCATTTTGATTTACCAATCACAAGTTATGGTCTTTGACTTAAAGTCCCTTTTTGTTGACTTTTGAAAATGAGCTATAATGTTGAAATTGATAACTTTTTGTGAGAGCATTTCCTGGACTTGGAATGTGAAGATGAGTTGTAGGAAATGTCTTCCCCTTCAATATGAGCATTGGATGGAATTTTTCTGATGAACCATGAAAAAGTTATGCCTTGGTCAAGTTATAGTTGACTTTTCAGTTGTCCAAAAATAGAAACTTTTGACACCTTGATGATTTTTGAGCCATTCTTGTGAAATCATGGTCAAGACTTGACCAAATGATGATTGTGGCTTCAAAATAAGATGTTGACCAAATTTTTTTACTTTTGACTGCCAAATGACCATTTTGCCCCTATAGTTGACTGTTGAGCAAATGGGACTTTTGACTGTGCAACTTGACCTTGTAAGCCTTGAAATTTGACATGTAGGTGCTTGACAATGTTTATGAGCATATGGGACTTGATTGAGCCCTTGAAAACTTCAACTTCCTTGCCATAACCAAAACCCTAATTTTGACTGTTAGGAGGCCATTGGACTGTGCGACCCTTGGGAGATTTTGAAGCATGATCTTAGCAAACCTTGAAGAATATGGGAGGGCAAATTTTGGGGTACAACAACAAGCATAACGCAAGAAAATAGTATTAAAAATTATGAGAAACATGTGTTATTTGAGTCAAATATGCAGTGCGATCATGTGTAATCAAATTCTCCCACACTTAAACATTTGCTTGTCCTCAAGAAAAAACTCTCAGAAGTAAAAGAAGAACGGTATTTACAAGATTTTGAGCTAAAAGGGCTTCTAAGTTCAAGTAAGGATTTGCTGATAGGTACTAACTGATCGAACCAAGGATATCGTGATAACACTTTCTGCATAAAAATGTGGGCATAAACTTTATTTCTATAAAACACATCCATGTTAGTCTATTATGCCTAAGCTTCTTTATTTTGTAAGGTCCTTCTTCATTCAGGCGCAATCACATTAAGCTCGTTATCCGTACCTACTCGTAGCAGAGTTACCGGTTGTTTAGTGACTCTGATCTCAAGCATGGGGTTCTGGTATATGAATAGGTATAACCCCTTTATTTACCCAACCGTGGTTATGGGGGATCGTACCGTAATCCGCCCTACCGAGTCCAGTACCAGACACCACTGAACCAACCAACAATGGGCATAAACTTTTATTTTCTTTTTGTTTCTTTTTTTTCTCAATATTTTCCAACAATTTTTAGTTAAGTGTCTGTGTGAGAGTCACCCAACCCGGAGTTGTATTTTCAGTTAAATAACAGAAACAAAGATCATTCACTTATTTTCATCGGTCCCCTGTGTAGAGCATGCTTAGGCCTGATATGACTGCTAAGATAAACTACTAAAAGACCTTTGTTACAATAAAACAAATCTATATTATAGGGGGTAATAGGTACAATTATTATATTTACAAAGTTTATGGTGCTAAAACGATATCGATTTTTCAAAAAGAATTCCTGAGTCAAACACATCCTACCCTGAACCTCTCTTACAACTCAAAAAAATTTAAAACACATTGTTTTCTTTGGCACCAAAAATTTGTTGGGTAAGGCTAAATGTGGGGAAATAAGGATACACAACGCAAAAATGCAAAGGACTCATCAAGCACATGAATTTTATTAAAAACAAAACAAACAAAATAACTAAGGTACTAGAAAGCGATAAATAGTGAAAATAAAGAAATGAAAAGCGATAAAAATCTCCTCCCACACTTAAACCAGACATTGTCTTCAATATTCCGATAAAAGAGTAGGAAGGAGTAACCTGGATAGTGCTAACGGGGTCCATTGGCACCCTCGTCGCCCTATGTGGGAAGATCAGAACAACGACTCCTGCTACGACGTTGGATCTCTTTGGAAATCTCAAGTCGGCCAACTCTTTTGAAAAGAGCAACGTTTACTTCCTGCAGTTGGCGGGTTCTAACTAAAAAGGTGCCTTGAGAGGCTTCCATCAAAGCAAAATGCCTTGCGAAGCTAGACTATTGACGATGTCGCTCCATCTGGAAAGCAAACTGGGTCTCCATAATGGTACACAAGGAGCCAGCATTTTGCACTTGAGATGCTTGCATGAATGCAATGTTGTCCGTAAGTTACTGCTGCATGGAGGAAAGGAGGGAATCTCGCCTATCCTCTCGAGCCATAAGCTCTCTCCACATGTCTTCAATGACATAGAAGAATAGGGTGTGGTGTGTGTGTGGTACATTGTGAACATGTGACTGCTCATGCAAATCATACTCATCATCAGTGTTGTTACACTCCTCCAAAGGAAAATTTGAGCGTAACGGACCAGTAAAAGCTGGAGCACTCAAATCATAGGTCCAATTACTCTCAAATCACACATTAGTGCACCGAGTGCAGGGAATAACAACACTGGGTACATCAATACAATTAATCATAAGGTGAAAACCTCCTTCCTTCCTCACTTTGCATAATCTCATAGCTTTTAAAAAGTTTAAATTTATAATGCGAGGAGGATGTGGCTCAAGTGTAGAAAGCTCGGTGTCCAAACCTAGGGCACGAGCAATAGAAGTAACCAGGCCACCAATAGGAGGATGGGTTTATAGATGCCATCTGGAAGTGTGACAGAACTTTGTCGTGAATGGGCTTATAGATGCCATTTGGAACTGTTGGTATGTGGATGGGCTTATAGATGCCATCTAGGTGTCGATCGCGTAAGAGATTCCTTAGCGAGAACTTGCGTACCTGAGAAAGAGAAATAATTACCTGGCCTGTTACAGGGGTTGATCTTCAAAGTCTTTATATGGACGCACCCTGGTTGGTTACAGGAATCGAATCTTCGACCTCTTCAGGCGTGCCCTAGCGAGATACAGGAATCGAGTCTGGAGCTTCAAAAGGTGATGAATGAATCAGGGATGGTTACTACCTCAACGGGATGGTGAGAGAACCTTGGATGATTACTACCTCAACAGTAACGATGAGAGAATCTGGGGCGATTACTACCTCAACAGTAACGATGAGAGAATATGGGGCGATTACTACCTCAACAGTAACGATGAGAGAATCTGGGGCGATTACTACCTCAACAGTAACGATGAGAGAATCTGGGGCGATTACTACCTCAACAGTAACGATGAGAGAATCTGGGGCGATTACTACCTCAACAGTAACGATGAGAGAATATGGGGCGATTACTACCTCAACAGTAACGATGAGAGAATCTTGGATGTCTTCTACTGAGTCTTCATTAGGAAAATCTTTAGGAATCGATTTAACTGGACCAGAGAAAGCCTTTGACTGGATAAGAATCAGAAAAATCTTTAGGAGTCGATTTAACTGAACCAGGCAAGGTCTTGGAATCTTCAACTGGAATAAGAATCAGGGAGATCTTAGGGTCGATCTGACTGAACCAGAGAAGGCCTTTGACTGGATAAGAATCAGAAAAATCTTTAGGAGTCGATTTAACTTAACCAGGCAAGGTCTTGGAATCTTCAACTGGAATAAGAATCAGGGAGATCTTAGGGTCGATCTGACTGAACCAGAGAAGGCCTTTGATTAACTTTGACTGGATAAGAATCAGGAAAATCTTAGAATCGATTTAACTGAACCAGACTAAAGTCTTGGAATATCTTCAACTGGATCGGCATCAGAAAAATCTTAGGAATCGATTTAACTGAACCAGAGGAGGTCTTGGACATAGATGAGAATTTAACTGGATCTTTCCTGAAAGGTAAAGGTCAGTCATATACAATGCATGGATCAAGCCATGATGTTCTCAACATAAATGAGATCGTATGTTCATGATGCATATATGCATGCTATAATGTATGGAAATGCGATGTTTATGAACATATGTTTTTGTCTAGGAAAGTAAATCCTTGACAGGTGCCGGGAAGTCACATCCTGGGCTGATGTTGGAGAATAGTGCTTTGTTGTTTCCGCTGGGGATGATAGTTGCAAGAATACCGGTAGGAGAAGATAACTCCGTTGGGGAATAAACTTGGCGAATGGATTACTCTGTGGGGAAAAATTACTCTAGATACCTTGCTAGGGAACAATACTCTGTGGGGAGAGGGGTACTTTGCTGGGATGCTGATGGTAACTTCGCTGGGGATACCGTGGTTATGTTGGAAGTGTTAATAGACTCCGCTGGGGATAAGAAGACTTCGCCAAGGACGATCTTTCCATGGCTATTGGCTGAGGATAACCCAGTTATATCCTGGTGGGGAAATAACTTTCTGAATAAAGCCGGGGGACGCGTTCGTGCTCTGCAGGGGATAAGCTTCCAGAATCTATTGGGGATAAGCTTCCTGCTGGGGAGATGGATTCAAACTTTCCTGGGGAAATCTTGAACTATGTTGGACCCTCCTGGGGAAACTTTGAGATGCATTGGGGAAATGGCTCTGTTGAATGTCTGGTATACCGCCGGGGAACAATCTTAGATCAAGATTGCCGGGGACGCTTGTTGAGGAATGTTGATATCTGCTGGAGGATACCCAACTTCCTTAAGGCTGACAGGATAACTCTGCTTGGGGAGAGTGTATTGACCTGCTGGCTCACTCTCTGGGGAGTTAAGATATACTGGTTACGTTCTTCAGCTGAACCTATCTTGGTACCTTGGTGGACCGAACCATTAGATCGCTTAGACCACTCATTATTGCCCCGGTTTCAGTGGGAGAAGGCACCTGTGGGGGTAATTGACAAATCTTCTGGTAGACGGGTGACGAGATGCCAGGACATAGTCGTACGCTTTGATCCCTAATTTTTGCCTGGACCGCCCTTTCGGGTTTTCAGTCCATCGGGATACCCTTTTTTGCCCATGCCGCCCTTTCAGGTTTTCGACTTGCCGGGTGTACAAATTTTTTCCATTTCATCCCTTATTTTGCCCGAACCCTTTTGGTTCGCCGGGAAGCCCTAATTTTTGCCTAGGTATGTCAACCTAGCGGGTCTTTGATTATGCGTAGTATTTTTCGACTATGTCCACGCTCTCAGAATGTAGGGAGTTGCCCCTGTTAGAAGTGTTTTGTCATACCCCCAGAAGATGTTTGATCAGGCAAGATTCGTTGCTGGAATGCCCCAAGTGACTCAGGCGGAGATTTGCCCCAGGCTATTTGGCCTTTGAGAGATTCTCCGAATCTTGACTTAACTGCCCCAGATGGTAGCCCATGATCATGTCTGCCCCTTGATTGGAAGTGCTTTTGTTCGTTAGACATTCGTCGTGCGAACTTCTATGCTGTTCAAACAAAAGGTCATACGCAAAGAGTTATGTCAAAAATGCAAAGCTTATGTCTGTCTTGAAGTTTTTGAAAAATGCATTTTTCAGTAAAACCAGCAAATTTTGTAAAATGTGATGTCAACTCAATATTTTATAGCAAGCCTTAAGGAGTCAGGATACCTTTGTAACAATATGCTTTCGAACCAACCCATGCTTCAGCTAGGACTTTTAAGGGTTATAACGTAGCTTGGTTCACGATTCAAGAAACAAAGGATAAAGGCTCAAATTTATTTGTACCCACCCGCTCTTCGTGATGTTCTTCAAACCTAAACTCAGCTGATCGTGCGTTAGACCTTGTTTGAGTCTTTGCTTTGGTATACCAATGATGGTTCAGATAATGATGATTTATTCTGAATGGGCAGTCATTTCTTTTTGTTGAGGGTTTGTGTGACCTCTTTTTTTTGATTTTATTATCCCTATTTTTTTTGCCTGAACTGTTTCATTTATGATTACAGTCAGCGGGATGCCCCAGTTTTGTAAGTCTCCTTCATAGGTTTTGACTTAATGGGTTTTTATTTTTTGAGATATAATGACTGCCTATCTGTATGATTGTTCGGAACCATCACTGTCTTTTGTTTTGTAAGGACCTCTTTGGTGCCATTCGTTATGCACTTGGATCAGCTGAGAGACTACCCTGCCCCAGGTTATGATTAAGGGTTTTAAATTTCGAAAAGAAAAACTCCTACTTCTTTGGCTCAGAGGGGTTGACGAGGGATTATCTTCCTTATAACTCCAGTGTTTAGGAATTGAAACAATGCCTGTACCTCATCAGCAGGGTCTGTTCAAAAGCATACTGTAAAGATCGTGGTATCGTATTCGTCATCCTCCCTCAAGAGGCTTAGAATTATTGAGAGTTGACCGTCACAAAAATATGAAAACAATTTGCATATAGTGAATGCGAATATATTGCTTCAAAACAGACATATGCGATGCATTAATGAACTAACAACGTTTAATCATGAATAAATGTTTGAACAGTCAAAAGAAAGTTATAACTTGAAAATTCTAATAAACACAAGTCTTCTAGTCTCAGGGCTTGTTACTTCGACTGGTGCATCTTGTAGGGATGGCAGGAGCATTCAGCTTGGCCTATCTGGGTGAAATTCACAGCTCTTTCATTAATCAGATCTTGAATCTTATTCTTCAAAGCCCAGCAGTCGTCAGTGTCATGTCCTGGACTGTCAGAGTGGTATGCACATCTTTCCTCAGGATTGTACTTTAGGGAGGTTGTGTTGAGATGCTTAGGAGGGTCCCTTAACGTCACCAGATTCAACCTCAACAATTGTTGTAAAGCTTGAGACGGTGACACGTTGAGTTTGGTGAACTGCCTTTTAGGCTTGTCTGGCTTGCTCTGATCAGCCCGTTGTTCTTGGCGAGGTCGTGGTTGGACCTGTGAAGTGATAGCAGCTTGGAGAGGTCTATTCATTGGACCAGACCTTTGTCCTCTTGGAAGCTGTTCAATGACCTGGCCCCTGACTTGGGCTGGTTGCTTCATGTCGTGATGAAGCTGACTGATCATGGCCCTCAGCTCTCCTTGCTCCCGAGCTAAACTTTGGATGAGAGCCCTTTGTCCCAGCATCTGGGTTTTCATCGTATCTACCTCAGCTTGCAGACGTTTCAGCTGCTCGTCCTTGTCATCTTCGGGACTTTGCTTGGCCAAATTCCCCATAAGGAGTGTCCTCAACTCTTCCTGCCCCTTGGATAGGCTTAGGAAGATCTCTCTGAACTGAATCTCTTGAGGCTGAAGATCCGGGTTATCTTGTTGGGAAGCCATTGCTGAAATAAACAGCGGAGATGGTAAGTGACCTGTCAAAAGGGTACCTGTTATGCAATGATATGTCTGTATATATGTTGTACCCCAAAATTTGCCCTCCCATATTCTGCAAGAATTGCCAAGTCAAAATGCAAAAGTTCCCCAAGGGTTGCACAGTGCAAGAGCCTCCTATACAGTCAAGATTAGGGTTTTTGTTTTGATCAAGAAAATGAATTTTCCAAAGGTCCAATCAAGTCTCACATGCCTACAAATATGGTCAAGTATCCTCACATCAAGTTTCAAGGCATTCAGTACAAAATTGCACAGTCAAAAACCCTAATTGCACTACAGTCAACTGTAGGGGCAAAATGGTCATTTGGCAGTCAAAAGTTCAAATTTTTGGTCAACATATCATTTTGAAGCCACAAACATCATTTGATCAATGCTTGATCATGATTCTCAAAAGTTTGGCTCAAAAATCATCAAGATGCAAAAGTTTCCTTATTTGGACAGCTGAAAAAGTCAACTGAAATTGACCAGGGCATAACTTTCACATGGATTATCAGAAAAATTCCATCCAAAGCTCATTTTGAAGAGAACGACATTTGCTACAACTCATCTTCATGCTTCAAGTCCAAGAAATGCTCTCACAAAAAGTTATCAATTTCAACATTATAGGTCATTTTCAAAAGTCAACAAAAAGGGACTTTAAGTCAAAGGCCATAACTTGAGATTGGTAAATCAAAATGACATGGGACCAAAGGCATTGGTTAGAGGACTCAAAGACCTTTCCAAAATGTCCAAGAACATGAGAAAAGCTTAAAAATTGAGCAAGTTATGCCTTGTAGAAGTTGGGAAATTTTTGGATATTTTGAAAAGTCAACATTGATCCAAATGACCTAAAATTGCTAATGGGCCCATTTTTCTTCCACAATTCATCATCCATGACATGTGCACGACCACTTGGCCCAAAGGGAAGTATTCTCTCATTTTTTATTTATTTATTTGAATTTTTATTTGTATTAATTCATTTAAATCATTTAAATATATGAAAAAATATTTAACTTAACCTAAGCAATCTTTTTATACATGTTTTAGCCTCAAGATTTCGTGTATATGCAGATAAGGAAAGATTTGGAGAGATTGGCTTGATTGAGAACAAAGAACACATGGAAAAAGATATGAAAAAGATCCTTAAAATCAAATTTTCAAAAACCATCATTGCATTGGATTTGTTCTACTTTTCTTAACCTAATTCACCCAATACAAATGCCTGATCACAACCCTAATGAGAGGACACACACTAAGCTGCGCAAGAAAGCCATTCACAAACTTGGAAAAATTGTCAAAAAAGTCAATTCTGAAAACATCATTCCAGGACGATTCAAGACCTAATTCTTATTTCAATAGCTTCCTCAAGGTTCCCTGAACATATTCCAATCAAGAACAACCATCCAAACGCAAGGAATTGGTATACAGCATTCAAGATACCTAGTGAAAAATTCATCATCGTGTTTTGAAATTTATGCATCTTCATAACATTTCATTTATTGATTCATATTCCTGATGAAATTCTGAAGCTAACCAATATAATTAATTGTATTTTTATGCTGTATACTCGATTTCACCATGCTTGAGTTTTAGGGTTTACAGGACCTCCAATTGGGGATTTTGAAACCAAGAAAAATTGGCCTTCAAGAGTACTATGGTTGTAATCAGCAAGTCTGGACGATCACAAACCACCCATCGCGCCTAATTTATGAGTGACCTAGGCTTATTCGCTATTTTCTCAAAACTGGCCTAAGAGAACGTACAAGAAACCGTTGCCTCATGTTTTTGTATTTCAGGAATATGAAGGAGACGAAGTCGTGTCAAATGGTGATACGCCAGTTCAAAAGTTCGCGCGCGTTTCCAAGCCATTAACCCACTTTCTTTTATATTATTTGTTTGTTTATTATATATCAAAATGCGTGATAGTGGTCCAGTGGCAAGGTGTGAACGTTGGTAATGCATATGACCTGGGTTCGAGTCCCAGGTCTACGTTAATTTCCATATTATTTTGCAATATATATTCATATGCAGTTTCAAAGGTGGAGCGCACCATACATCCTCTTAATCCAGTCATCCACGTGCACATTGGAATCAGATCAAAGGCTGAGAATTGGGGAGTACGCTACGCCCTAGTCAACATGCCAACACGTGATTCAAAAAGTCCACCAGGCCTTGCTAAATGGGCCAGATTACTAAGGCCAAACCTCCAAATTGGGGTCTGAACCCCCAGGTTTGCACATTCCTTTTATTTTCTTTATTTCTTTTTTTTTTGTATTGTTATTTTTTATTCCTTTTTATTATTATTTATCCAATTTAATTAATTATTTTCATAAAATCATAAAACACATAAAAAAGTCAGAAAAGAGCAAAAATAATCAATATTTTTATTTTTTATATTTCTTGTAAATAAATGCATGTAAATTATTTAGTTTTAAATTAGGTTGCAATTTTAATTCTTTTCATAATAAAAATCTAAAAAATGTAGAACTAGGTTTAATTAATGTTTTATTCCTTTTCAATTTTTTTTCCTTTTTTTCACAATAATATTATTTATTTTATTTATTTTCATAATTAAAATTGTATGTAAAAATTAGGTTTAATTTAGGTTTAATTCTAATGTTTTCTTAATAAATTAAAATAAAATAGAATTAGGGTTAGTAGTTAATTTTAATTAATTCTTTCTTTTTCTATTAAATCCTAAAACACTAAAAAACACCAAAAACAAGTCCTTTCTTTCTTTTAATATTAATTAACTTCATCATGTAATTTTAATTTCGCAAAAGGGTCCAACGCCCTCGTTTCGATTTAATTTCGCATATTTATTTTATGTCATTTAAATAATTATGTACCTCTCCCAAAGCCATGTAAATTACTTCTCGCACTTTTCAATTCTTTATTTACTTTGTTTATTTATTTTCCGTCAAATCGGGTCCTGGTTAATTTTGGCGATGTGGACCCGCGCCATTTGTAATAGTTTTAGATTTACTTTTCCTCGCAACTTTTAACTGTTAAACAAAGCATGCAAGAATGAATGGCCTTAAATAAAAACAAGCGTAGAACACCAATAACATGACAAGACAAATACAAATGAAAACGACACACAAATCGCACACACCACCCCTAGGGTACGCCTCACTGTTGCCTTGCCTCGAAAGGTGGTCGTCGAGCAGAGGATGTCTTAGTAAGTCCTCATGATCCGGGAACCTGGCATGAGGGTAGCTTCTAAGGTGTCTTCCTATTGCCCTGGTGATCACCATGTCCCGAACCTCGAATTGACCCGAACACCTCCAACGGTGGTTCTACCTACCTCTCAATGGTGGGATGGCACTACTTTAAAGGACATTTACACAGACGAATTCCTTAGGGTAGGTAGACGACTCTAGATACTTGCTCTAAATTTCAAAACAAAACAAAATACTTTTCACACCAACACATTTTCAAAAAGCTTTCGAAAGCAATTTTTCAAACACTCTTGAGGACCGATACAAGAGTCGAACTGAAATTTTCAAAGAAACTTTTTAAAACCCACAGTTGAAAAGCAAACAAACCATTTTTGAAAACACAAATGAGCAAGTATCTAAGAGCCCATGGATAACCATGGATAGAAAGGGTGCTAACACCTTCCCTTTCTATAACCTACCTCCCGAACCGAGAGCAATCTCTTTAAGGAATTTTTCTGTGCTTTTGTCCTTTCCATTTGGAGAAAATAAAAGACGGTGGCGACTCTTGCTTCCGCGACATTTCGCGAACCAGCTTTAAACAGTCAGTTCCAGATCCACCGATCACAGAACTGGCGACTCTGCTGGGGAGATTTTGAACTTTAAAGTAAGGTGTACCTTAGGACTAAGATCACTGTGTTTTCAATTGTATTGCTTTGCTTGCTTTAAATTGTGGGTATTGTCTTGGGAGTTCTATAGATCCTAACCCGGATCTGGGGGATACCTTCTTAGAAAGTAGCAACAAGGCTGTGAGGGAACTGTGCGGGGTATACCGACATGGTTGAAACAGTCTGCTACGTTGATGTGGCACTTTGGTGTGTACCGGTAACCCTTGAGTTCAGTCAAGGAGAGTACGGGGCCTCCGCGTGGTGTCGTGAAGCATCAACAGACCTTAGGAACCTTAATTGAACTATCTTGGCCTCTTTAGGGTAGTGAGATAACTGACTTTGGTGCAGTCCGAGGTTGGTTGATACTCGATACTACACTCAATTGAGGGTTGCTTTCCTGGAATATTTCGGTCGCCAGTTCAGTGGCTAAATCGAAACGATGAACAATGAAAGCAATCCCGTGATATTGGGACCCCTAGAACCGGGTTACTTCTAATAGGACAGGTTGAACCAACAAACTGAAAGAGGGTAATACCTAGACCCCATGCTGGCCTAAACTCTAAGGGCTTCTCTTGTGTGACTTGTGTGCCTTCGTACTTGACTACTTGCATGCTTTTTTGCCTGACACTCGAGCTTCTTGCAGGTTTTGGTTTATAGTCCTTAACTGGGACTCATAACAGGGCTACTCACATTACCCCATGCATATCATGACATCATACCATTGCATACATTCTAACCCATTTCAAGGATCTCAAGGGCTTGTGATGCAGGTCATGACGAATCAAACGTCTAGCAAGGGGCAAAGAGGATTTATTTTCCTCTAGACGAAGTTGTCAGGGGCTATGACCCACTGGATATGGTGAGCCTTTGACCCCTCAAGAAGAATACTCAACAGCATGGGTTTCCTTCAATCAAAGCTACCAATTCCGATGCTAACAATTTTCTTGTTTACCCTGCGAGATCCTTGAAAACATTGCATGCATATCATACATATCATTGCATTACAGGTACCCGTTCTTTGCAGGGCACTTACCTTTCTCGCTGTTTATTTCAGCAATGTCCTTCCAACCGGACAACCAGGACCTTCTTGCTCAAGAGACTCGGTTCGGGGAAATCCTCCTGAATCTATCCAAGGGGCAGGAGGAACTAAGGACACTTCTCAAGGGGACCTTTGTCGGGAACAGTGCTGAGGATGAAAGGCTGAAACACCTACAAGCTGAGATGGGTGCTATGAAAGCCCAAATGCTGGGGCAGAGGAATGCCATTCAAGGTTTAGCTCAAAGACAAGATGAGCTCCGGTTTCTCGTCAACCAGCTGCTTCAGGGTAGCCAATTGGGGCAAACATCTAAGGGTAAAAAGCCAGTCATCGTTCGACCATCTTTGAGACAAAGAGGCAAGGGGAAAACTCCTCATACGGCTCCAGTATCACCAATTCAGTATCAACCTCACCAGCTTCAACCAGACAAGCCCCAAAGGCAATTCACCGAGCTCAACGTGTCGCTGTCTCAAGCCTTACAACAACTGCTGAGGTTGAACTTGGTAACTCGAAAGGATCCTCCTAAGAATCCCAACAGGACACCTTCAAGGTATAACCCCAACGCTCACTACGCTTATCATTCTGACAGCCCGGGGCATGCTACAGAGGATTGTTGGAATTTGAAGAATAAGATCCAAGACCTGATTGAGGAAGGAGCTGTGGAATTCACCCAAGATGGCCAGGCTGAATGCTTCTACCATCCCTACAGGAGGCACCATTTGAAGTAACAAGCCCTGAGATGAGAAGACTTTTGTTCGTTAGGATTTTCAAGTTGCAATTCTCTTTTGTTCAAACATTTACTCATGTTAAACATTGTTATCTCATTAATGCATCGCATATGTCTGTTCTGAAACAATATATTCGTATTCACTATATGCAAATTATTTTCATATTTTTTCTGATGATCAACTCTTAAATAATAATTCTAAGCCTCTTGAGGGAGGATGACGAAAACGATACCACAATGTACAGTATGCTTTTGAACAGACCCCGCTGATGAGGTACAGGCATTGTTTCAATTCCTAAACACTGGAGTAATAAGGATGATAATCCCTCGTCAACCCATCTGAGCCAAAGAAGTAGGAGTTTTTTTTTTCGAAATTTAAAACCCTTGATCATAACCTGGGGAAGGGTAGTTCTCTCAGTTGATCTAAGTGCATAACGAATGGCGCCAAAGAAGTCCTTACAAAACAAAGAAAGACAGCGATGGTTCCGAACAATCATACAGACAGGCAGTCATCATAGGAAAAAAGCCCAAGAAGTCAAAATCTATAAAGGGGACTTACGAAACTGGGGCATCCCGCTGACTGTAATTCCAAAAAAGGAAACAGTTCAGGCAAAAAAAGAAAGGGATAACTAAATCAAAAAGAAAGAGGTCCTACAAAACCTCAACAAAAAAGGAGATGACTACCTATTCAAAATAAATTGTCAACATCCGAACCATCACCGGAAAATCAGAGCAAAGACTCAAACAAGGTCTAACGCACGATCAACTGGGTGTAGGTTTGAAGAACATCACGAAGAGCGGATGGGTACAAATAATTTGAGCCTTTATCCTTTGTTTCTTAAACCGTGAACCAGGCCACGATATAACCCTTAAAAGTCCTAGCTGAAGCATGGGTTAGTTCGAAAACATACTGTTACGAAGGTATCCTGACTCCTGAAGGTTTGCTGTAAAATCTTGAGTTGACACCACACTGTATTACAAAAAATGCATTTTCAAAATTCAAGACAGACATAGGTTTTTGCATTCTTAAAATAACCTTGTTTGCATATGACTATTTGTTTGAACAGCGGGGAAATTCGCACGATGAACACCTTGTGAACAGAAGTACCTCCAATCAAGGGGCACAGTAGGAGCATTGCCCATTATCTGGGGCATGGCAAAATACTTCCAACAGGGGCAACTCCCTATATTCTGAGAGCGTGGACATAGTCGAAAAATACTACGCATAATCAAAGACCCGCTAGGTTGACACACCTAGGCAAAAATAAGGGCTTCCCGGCGAACCAAAAGGGTTCGGGCAAAAATAAGGGATGAAACGAAAAAATCTGTACACCCGGCAAGTCGAAAACCTGAAAAGGAGGCTTGGGCAAAAATGGGTATCCCGGTAGACTGAAAACCCGAAAGGGCGGTCCAGGCAAAAGTTAGGGATCAAAGCGTACGACTATGTTCCGGTATCTCATCACTTGTCTACCCGAAGATTTGTCAAATTACCCACACATGTATCCTCTTCCCTCACCTCCGAAACAGGGGAAATAATGAGTCGTCCAGGCGATCTAGTTGCTCTGTCAACCAAAACACTAAGGTCAATATAAAGATGATTACCATTTACCTTTACCAATCCCAGATCAACATTAAAAAATCAGGTAGCCTAACCCCGGTTCCTCCAGAAGTCTTACACGGATTTATTTCAAGTTTGACACGAACTTACCTCCAGGTAACCTTACCCCGGTTCCTCCTGAAGTCTTACATGGACCTATCTCAAGATGACCTAACCCCGGTTCATCAAGAAGTTTTTACACGAACTTATCCAAGTAACCTAACCCCGGTTCCTCCTGAAGTCTTACATGGACCTATCTCAAGATGACCTAACCCCGGTTCATCAAGAAGTTTTTACACGAACTTATCCAAGTAACCTAACCCCAGTTCCTCCTGAAGTCTTACATGGACCTATCTCAAGATGACCTAACCCCGGTTCATCAAGAAGTTTTTACACGAACTTATCCAAGTAACCTAACCCCGGTTCCTCCTGAAGTCTTACATGGACCTATCTCAAGATGACCTAACCCCGATTCATCAAGAAGTTTTACACGAACTTATCCAAGTAACCTAACCCCGGTTCCCCCCAGAAGTCTTACATGGATTTAGCTCAAGATAACCTCACCCCGGTTCATCAAGAAGTTTTACATGAACTTACCTCACTAAGCAACCCTACACCGGTTCCCTCTCTTCAGATGCAGTTTTACATGGACTCGTCACCCAGAAACCCTACACAGGTCCTCCCTTTCTAAAAACGAAGTTTTACACGAACTCATCATCAAAGTAACCCTACACAGGTCCCTTCTCCATTTCAGATGCAGTTTTACATGAGCTCATCAGCAGGCAACCCTACATAGGTTCCCTCTTTCAACTTACAAAATTACAGTTCAAAATCTCCCCAGGAGAGTCCAACCTAGCCCCCCAGGAAAGTTGGAATCCACATATCCCCAAGCAGTAAGCTTATCCCCAGTAAATTCTGGAAGCTTATCCTCGCAAAGCACGAACGTGTCGCCTGGCTTCATTAAAAGAGTTATTTCCTTAACAGGATATAACTGGGTTATCCTCAGCCAAAAGCCACGAAAAGAGCATCCTCGATGAAGTCTTCTTACCCCAGCAAATTATTATCAACACTCAGCAAGGCATCCCTCTTCCCACAGAGTATTGCTTCCCCGCATGGTCGTTAGAGTATCTTTTCTCCCCGTAGAATCTTCCATTTGCCAAGTTTATTCCTCAACGGAGTCATCTTCTCCTACCGGTATTCTTGCAGCTATCATCCCCCAGCGGAAGCGAAATCTATTCTTCAACATCAACCCAGGATATGACTTCCCGGCACCCGTCAAGGATTTACTTTCCTAGACGAAAACATACGTTCATAAAACATCACATACATCATTATAGCATGCATAGACGCATTATACAAATCTCATTTATGTTGAGAACATCATTGCTTGATCCATATCATGCATTGCATATGACTGACCTTTTACCTTTCAGGAAAGATGCAGTATAAATTCTCAATCATATTTCAAGACCTAGACCGGTTCAGTTAATCGACTCAAAAGATTTCTTATCCAGTCCCAGGCCTTCTCTAGTCCAGCTAAATCGACTCCCAACAGATTTTTCTTATAAAGACTCAGCAGAAGTTATTCCAGATTATAATTTCCTATTGGTCCTCTCTCCGACGGTGCATGAGATTCCCATTTTAGGGTTTTCTTTAAGATTATAATTTTCAGATGGGTTCCCTCTCCGACGGTGAGTGAGGTGGTAAGTCCTTTTCAGATGTTTCCCTCTCCGACGGTGAGTGAGGTGATAGTCTCCTATGGTTCCCTCTCCGACGGTGAGTGAGGTGGTAAGTCCTTTTCAGACGTTTCCCTCTCCGACGGTGAGTGAGGTGATAGTCTCCTATGGTTCCCTCTCCGACGGTGAGTGAGGTGGTAAGTCCTTTTCAGATGTTTCCCTCTCCGACAGTGAGTGAGGTGATAGTCTCCTATGGTTCCCTCTCCGACGGTGAGTGAGGTGGTAAGTCCTTTTCAGACTTTTCCCTCTCCGACGGTGAGTGAGGTGATAGTCTCCTATGGTTCCCTCTCCGACGGTGAGTGAGGTGGTAAGTCCTTTTCAGATGTTTCCCTCTCCGACGGTGAGTGAGGTGATAGTCTCCTATGGTTCCCTCTCCGACGGTGAGTGAGGTGGTAAGTCCTTTTCAGATGTTTCCCTCTCCGACGGTGAGTGAGGTGATAGTCTCCTATGGTTCCCTCTCCGACGGTGAGTGAGGTGGTAAGTCCTTTTCAGATGTTTCCCTCTCCGACGGTGAGTGAGGTGATAGTCTCCTACGGTTCCCTCTCCAACGGTGAGTGAGGTGGTAAGTCCTTTTCAGATGTTTCCCTCTCCGACGGTGAGTGAGGTGATAGTCTCCTATGGTTCCCTCTCCGACGGTGAGTGAGGTGGTAAGTCCTTTTCAGACGTTTCCCTCTCCGACGGTGAGTGAGATGATAGTCTCCTATGGTTCCCTCTCCGACGGTGAGTGAGGTGGTAAGTCCTTTTCAGATGTTTCCCTCTCCGACGGTGAGTGAGGTGATAGTCTCCTATGGTTCCCTCTTCGACGGTGAGTGAGGTGGTAAGTCCTTTTCAGATGTTTCCCTCTCCGACGGTGAGTGAGGTGATAGTCTCCTATGGTTCCCTCTCCGACGGTGAGTGAGGTGGTAAGTCCTTTTCAGATGTTTCCCTCTCCGACGGTGAGTGAGGTGATAGTCTCCTACGGTTCCCTCTCCAACGGTGAGTGAGGTGGTAAGTCCTTTTCAGATGTTTCCCTCTCCGACGGTGAGTGAGGTGATAGTCTCCTATGGTTCCCTCTCCGACGGTGAGTGAGGTGGTAAGTCCTTTTCAGATGTTTCCCTCTCCGACGGTGAGTGAGGTAATAGTCTCCTATGGTTCCCTCTCCGACGGTGAGTGAGGTGGTAAGTCCTTTTCAGATGTTTCCCTCTCCGACGGTGAGTGAGGTGATAGTCTCCTATGGTTCCCTCTCCGACGGCGAGTGAGGTAATAATTCCTTTTCTATGGTCCCCTCTCCGACGGTGAGTGAGGTGATAATTACTTTTCAGATGGTTCCCTCTCCGACGGTGAGTGAGGTGATAATTCCCTTTCCGATTATAATTGTCTATTGGTCCTCTTCCCGATACTGCGAAGACGGTAATTCCCACTAAGATTTTTCTCAACGAGCGTTGTTGAAGTTAAAGCCGCCCAAGGTTATCTTACCGTTCATGCTAAGGTAGTAACCATCCCTGGTTCATTCATCATCTTGTGAAGCTCCAGACTCAGCTCCTGTAACCAGTCAGGACACATCTATACCAAGCATCTGAAAACCAACTCCTGCAACGTGTCAGGTACTCATTTTTCTTTTGCAGATATGCAGGTTCTCGCTAAGGAATCTCTTACGCGATCAACATCCAGATGGCATCTATAAGCCCATCACCCTATCCAGCAACCTCTAAATGGCATCTATAAGCCCATTCCATCATCACTGCTACTATGTGAGCGCAAATTTCTGGGCACTCTAGTGTTCAATCATCTTCTACCTTCGGATTACGAAAGGCACGTCAGCCAATCTGCATCCTCAGGTCTAAGAAGATTGAACAGGGGCAACTGTTGTACCCCAAAATTTGCCCTCCCATATTCTGCAAGAATTGCCAAGTCAAAATGCAAAAGTTCCCCAAGGGTTGCACAGTGCAAGAGCCTCCTATACAGTCAAGATTAGGGTTTTTGTTTTGATCAAGAAAATGAAGTTTACAAAGGTCCAATCAAGTCTCACATGCCTACAAATATGGTCAAGTATCCTCACATCAAGTTTCAAGGCATTCAGTACAAAATTGCACAGTCAAAAACCCTAATTGCACTACAGTCAACTGTAGGGGCAAAATGGTCATTTGACAGTCAAAAGTTCAAATTTTTGGTCAACATATCATTTTGAAGCCACAAACATCATTTGATCAATGCTTGATCATGATTCTCAAAAGTTTGGCTCAAAAATCATCAAGATGCAAAAGTTTCCTTATTTGGACAGCTGAAAAAGTCAACTGAAATTGACCAGGGCATAACTTTCACATGGATTATCAGAAAAATTCCATCCAAAGCTCATTTTGAAGAGAAAGACATTTGCTACAACTCATCTTCATGCTTCAAGTCCAAGAAATGCTCTCACAAAAAGTTATCAATTTCAACATTATAGGTCATTTTCAAAAGTCAACAAAAAGGGACTTTAAGTCAAAGGCCATAACTTGAGATTGGTAAATCAAAATGACATGGGACCAAAGGCATTGGTTAGAGGACTCAAAGACCTTTCCAAAATGTCCAAGAACATGAGAAAAGCTTAATAATTGAGCAAGTTATGCCTTGTAGAAGTTGGGAAATTTTTGGATATTTTGAAAAGTCAACATTGATCCAAATGACCTAAAATTGCTAATGGGCCCATTTTTCTTCCACAATTCATCATCCATGACATGTGCACGACCACTTGGCCCAAAGGGAAGTATTCTCTCATTTTTTATTTATTTATTTGAATTTTTATTTGTATTAATTCATTTAAATCATTTAAATATATGAAAAAATATTTAACTTAACCTAAGCAATCTTTTTATACATGTTTTAGCCTCAAGATTTCGTGTATATGCAGATAAGGAAAGATTTGGAGAGATTGGCTTGATTGAGAACAAAGAACACATGGAAAAAGATATGAAAAAGATCCTTAAAATCAAATTTTCAAAAACCATCATTGCATTGGATTTGTTCTACTTTTCTTAACCTAATTCACCCAATACAAATGCCTGATCACAACCCTAATGAGAGGACACACACTAAGCTGCGCAAGAAAGCCATTCACAAACTTGGAAAAATTGTCAAAAAAGTCAATTCTGAAAACATCATTCCAGGACGATTCAAGACCTAATTCTTATTTCAATAGCTTCCTCAAGGTTCCCTGAACATATTCCAATCAAGAACAACCATCCAAACGCAAGGAATTGGTATACAGCATTCAAGATACCTAGTGAAAAATTCATCATCGTGTTTTGAAATTTATGCATCTTCATAACATTTCATTTATTGATTCATATTCCTGATGAAATTCTGAAGCTAACCAATATAATTAATTGTATTTTTATGCTGTATACTCGATTTCACCATGCTTGAGTTTTAGGGTTTACAGGACCTCCAATTGGGGATTTTGAAACCAAGAAAAATTGGCCTTCAAGAGTACTATGGTTGTAATCAGCAAGTCTGGACGATCACAAACCACCCATCGCGCCTAATTTATGAGTGACCTAGGCTTATTCGCTATTTTCTCAAAACTGGCCTAAGAGAACGTACAAGAAACCGTTGCCTCATGTTTTTGTATTTCAGGAATATGAAGGAGACGAAGTCGTGTCAAATGGTGATACGCCAGTTCAAAAGTTCGCGCGCGTTTCCAAGCCATTAACCCACTTTCTTTTATATTATTTGTTTGTTTATTATATATCAAAATGCGTGATAGTGGTCCAGTGGCAAGGTGTGAACGTTGGTAATGCATATGACCTGGGTTCGAGTCCCAGGTCTACGTTAATTTCCATATTATTTTGCAATATATATTCATATGCAGTTTCAAAGGTGGAGCGCACCATACATCCTCTTAATCCAGTCATCCACGTGCACATTGGAATCAGATCAAAGGCTGAGAATTGGGGAGTACGCTACGCCCTAGTCAACATGCCAACACGTGATTCAAAAAGTCCACCAGGCCTTGCTAAATGGGCCAGATTACTAAGGCCAAACCTCCAAATTGGGGTCTGAACCCCCAGGTTTGCACATTCCTTTTATTTTCTTTATTTCTTTTTTTTTTGTATTGTTATTTTTTATTCCTTTTTATTATTATTTATCCAATTTAATTAATTATTTTCATAAAATCATAAAACACATAAAAAAGTCAGAAAAGAGCAAAAATAATCAATATTTTTATTTTTTATATTTCTTGTAAATAAATGCATGTAAATTATTTAGTTTTAAATTAGGTTGCAATTTTAATTCTTTTCATAATAAAAATCTAAAAAATGTAGAACTAGGTTTAATTAATGTTTTATTCCTTTTCAATTTTTTTTCCTTTTTTTCACAATAATATTATTTATTTTATTTATTTTCATAATTAAAATTGTATGTAAAAATTAGGTTTAATTTAGGTTTAATTCTAATGTTTTCTTAATAAATTAAAATAAAATAGAATTAGGGTTAGTAGTTAATTTTAATTAATTCTTTCTTTTTCTATTAAATCCTAAAACACTAAAAAACACCAAAAACAAGTCCTTTCTTTCTTTTAATATTAATTAACTTCATCATGTAATTTTAATTTCGCAAAAGGGTCCAACGCCCTCGTTTCGATTTAATTTCGCATATTTATTTTATGTCATTTAAATAATTATGTACCTCTCCCAAAGCCATGTAAATTACTTCTCGCACTTTTCAATTCTTTATTTACTTTGTTTATTTATTTTCCGTCAAATCAGGTCCTGGTTAATTTTGGCGATGTGGACCCGCGCCATTTGTAATAGTTTTAGATTTACTTTTCCTCGCAACTTTTAACTGTTAAACAAAGCATGCAAGAATGAATGGCCTTAAATAAAAACAAGCGTAGAACACCAATAACATGACAAGACAAATACAAATGAAAACGACACACAAATCGCACACACCACCCCTAGGGTACGCCTCACTGTTGCCTTACCTCGAAAGGTGGTCGTCGAGCAGAGGATGTCTTAGTAAGTCCTCATGATCCGGGAACCTGGCATGAGGGTAGCTTCTAAGGTGTCTTCCTATTGCCCTGGTGATCACCATGTCCCGAACCTCGAATTGACCCGAACACCTCCAACGGTGGTGCTACCTACCTCTCAATGGTGGGATGGCACTACTTTAAAGGACATTTACACAGACGAATTCCTTAGGGTAGGTAGACGACTCTAGATACTTGCTCTAAATTTCAAAACAAAACAAAATACTTTTCACACTAACACATTTTCAAAAAGCTTTCGAAAGCAATTTTTCAAACACTCTTGAGGACCGATACAAGAGTCGAACTGAAATTTTCAAAGAAACTTTTTAAAACCCACAGTTGAAAAGCAAACAAACCATTTTTGAAAACACAAATGAGCAAGTATCTAAGAGCCCATGGATAACCATGGATAGAAAGGGTGCTAACACCTTCCCTTTCTATAACCTACCTCCCGAACCGAGAGCAATCTCTTTAAGGAATTTTTCTGTGCTTTTGTCCTTTCCATTTGGAGAAAATAAAAGACGGTGGCGACTCTTGCTTCCGCGACATTTCGCGAACCAGCTTTAAACAGTCAGTTCCAGATCCACCGATCACAATATATATGCAATGTTTTCAAGGATTTCGCAGGGTAAACAAGAAAATCATTAGAGTTGGGATCCGATAGCTTGATTGAAGGAACTGCATGTTGTTGAGAGTCCCTCTTCAAGGGTCAAAGGCTCACCATATCCAGTGGGTCATAGCCCCTGACAACCTTGGCTAGAGGAAAATAAATTCCCTTTGCCCCTTGCTGGACAGTTGGTTCATCATGACCTACATCACAAGCCCTTGAGATCCTTGAAACGGATTAGTCCTTATGCGGGATGTATGCAATGGTATGATGTTATGCTATGCATAGGGTAATGTAGGTAAACCCTGTTATGAGTCCCAATTAAGGACTGTAAACAAAACCTGCGAGAAACTTAGTAAACCCTGTTATGAGTCCCAATTAAGGACTATAAACAAAACCTACAAGAAACTTAGTAAACCCTGTTATGAGTCCCAATTAAGGACTATAAACAAAACCTGCAAGAAACTCAAGTGTCAGATAACGAGCATGCAAATAGTCAAGTACGAAAGCACACAAGTCACACCACGGCCCTTAGAGTTTAGGCCAGCATGGGGTCTGGGTATTACCCTCTTTCAGTTTTAGTTGGTTAAGACCTATCCTATCAGAAGTAACCGGGTTCTAGAGGATCCCAATATCACCGGATTGCTTTCATTGTTCATCGTTTCGATTTAGCCACTGAACCGGCGACCGAAATATTCCAAGAAAACAACCCTCAATTGAGTGTAGTATCGAGTATCAACCAACCTCGGACTGCACCAAAGTCAGTTATCTCACTACCCTAAAGAGGCCAAGATGGTTCAATTAAGGTTCCTAAGGTCAGTTGATGCTTCACGACACCACGCGGAGGCCCCGTACTCTCCTTGACTGAACTTAAGGGTTACCGGTACACACCAAAGTGCCACATCAACGTAGCAGACTGCTTCAACCATGTCGGTATACCCCGCACAGTTCCCTCACAGTCTTGTTGCTACTTTCTAAGAAGGTATCCCCAGATCCGGGTTAGGATCTATAGAACTTCCAAGACAGGCCCACAATAATAAAGCAAACAATTCAGACAATTGAAAACACAAGTGATCTTAGTCCTAAGGTACACCTCACTTTTAAAGATTCCCCAGCAGAGTCGCCAGTTCTGTGATCGGTGGATCTGGAACTGACTGTTTAACGCTGGTTCGCGAAATGTCGCGGAAGCAAGAGTCGCCACCGTCTTTTATTTTCTCCAACATGGACAGGACAAAAGCACAGCAAAATTCCTTATGATATAGTTTCTCGGTTCGGGAGGTAGATTTATAGAAAGGGAAGGTGTTAGCACCCTTTCTATCCATGGTTATCCATGGGCTCTTAGATACTTGCTCATTGTGTTTTCAAAATGTTTGTTTGCTTTTCAAGTGTCAGTGGGTTTGAAAAAGTTTCGTTTAAAATTTCAATTCAACTCTTGTATCAGTCCTCAAGAGTGTTTGAAAAGTTGTTTTTGAAAGCTTTTTGAAAAGTGTCAGTGTGAAAAGAAGTTTTTGATTTGTTTTGAATCAGAGCAAGTATCTACGAGTCATCTACCTACCCTAAGGAATTAGTCTGTGTAAATGTCCTTAAGGTAGTGCCATCCCGCCATTGAGAGGTAAGTAGCACCACCGTTGGAGGTGTTTGGGTCAATTCGAGGGTTAGGGACAGTGTGGTCACCGTGCAATAGTAAGATACCTTAGAAGCTACCCTTATGCCATTGATCTTTTTATTCCGAGGCAACCGTTTCGAGGCAACTGTTCCGAGGCAACTTGTTTCGAGGCAACTAGATCAATGGAACATAAGGACTTACTAAGACGTCCTATACTCGACGACCACGTTTCGAGGGGCAAGGCAACAATGTGATCACCAGAGCAACAGTAGGACACCTTAGAAGCTACCCTTATGCCATTTTCATGGACATAAGGACTTACTAAGACGTCCTGTACTCGACGACCACGTTTCGAGGGGCAAGGCAACAGTGAGGCGTACCCTAGGAGTGGTGTGTGAATTGTGTGTCATTTTCAGATATTATTTGTCTTGTCATGCATTGGGTGTTCTACGCTTTGATTTTATTTGGGCATTCATTCTTTCATGTGATTAACAGTTTAAAAGGTGCGGGAATTAAAATGCGGAAAATAAAGGTCCTACGCTATTACAAGGCGCGGGTCTACAATGCCAAATTAAACAAAGACCCGATTTGAATAAAAAAAATGCGGAAAATAAATGTCCTAATTATCTATTACAAGGCTTTGGGGCAATTACATAAAAAGAAAAGTAAAAGTAAACGTGCGAAAAGAAATTAGAATCGAGTGCGAGGGCATTGGACCCTTTAAAGGAATTAAATATGAAATTAGGAGTGAATTAATGATTAAAGAAAAAAGAAGTTATTTTTTTGTTTTTTTTGGTATTTAAATGAAATTGAAAACTAATTAATTATTTTAATTACAAGAAAATATTTTTTGACCTTTTTTATGTTTTTATGAAATAAAATAAAAAAAGAATTAAAAATGTCAAAAGAAAAAGCCTAAGTCTAAATTTGTTTTTATTTATTGTGAAAAAAGGTTAAAATTAACTAATTAAACTAATTAATTTGTTAGTATTTTATTTACAAAAATAATTACTAAAGTGAAATTAATAATAATAATAATAATTACATTTTTTTTGTTTTTTCTCTGAATTTATGAAAATAATTATTTGTGAACTAACTAAATAATAATAATAATTAATAAAAGGAAAGAAAATAAGAAAAGAAATGCTAAACCAAGGAGGTGAAGGCCGGATTTTGGAGGTTTTACTCAAAATCATCCTTAGGCATCAAAAATTCCGTCTAAGCCCATGGTTGTGATCGTCCATGTCTCCTGATCATGCTATGCTTATGGTTTGTCCCAATTTTACCTGTAGACAAAATACCTAAAAACAAAAACCAACGAACCCTAGGCACGGGTATTGTTATACGAAGCTTAAAAATGAAATTGAATATAGCAGTTACATTGGAAATTAGGCATGGAGTATGAATATGCTATTATTTTCCAGAAAAGTGCAAGAATGGAGAAACATGATTTCGTGTACATGGGTGAGTTTGAGATAACTTACAGCGCTTGGTAGTGGACCTTAGGACGCGTTTGTGGTTGCTTTGGCTTCAGGGAGTGGCAGGGAAGAAAGCCACATGCTTGCTTGGATCTGAAAATGTTTGCAACATCGCTTTAGATCTCTCACTTTTTTGGACAAATTTTGAACTTTTCCTCTGGCCGTTTGTGCACACTCTCCTTTTTTTCTAGGTCCTGAATGAGGCTTGCAAGGCTTGTATATATAGGCTTGGATGAGAATCAGTCACATTAAGGAGCTTTTAAGCCTTGCAATGAAGTTTTGATTTTCTCCATAATCACCATTGAAATAACTTGCCATATTTGCTCCAAATTTGAATTTTTTTGCTTGAAATAGGTCTTGAACGAATTTGGTATATGTTTTATGGTGTATCAAAGCTATTCAAACCACAAAATATCCTCCCATTAATTTTCTTGATTTTTATTTGAATTTTAAAGATTTAAAATGAATTAAATCAAATAAAATTAAACAAAAATAGAAAAATTAATTTTTATTCTTGAAATAAAACATGGGACACTTGGGAGGTATGGAAAAGCTGAATCAAGTGGAAAAAGTGGGCCCCTTTTGTCAAAAAATGAAATTTCAAGGATAAATGATTTTGGCCATTTCACAAAAATTTCCCAACTTCTCCAATGCATATCTTGCTCAATTTTTAAGCTTTGATCATGTTATTGGACATTTTGGAAAGGTCTTGAAGTCCTCTAACCAATGTCTTTGGTCCCATGTCATTTTGATTTACCAATATCAAGTTATGGTCTTTGACTTAAAGTCCCTTTTTGTTGACTTTTGAAAATGACCTATAATGTTGAAATTGATAACTTTTTGTGAGAGCATTTCCTGGACTTGGAATGTGAAGATGAGTTGTAGGAAATGTCTTCCCCTTAAAGATGAGCATTGGATGGAATTTTTCTGATGAACCATGAAAAAGTTATGCCTTGGTCAAGTTACAGTTGACTTTTCAGTTGTCCAAAAATAGAAACTTTTGACACCTTGATGATTTTTGAGCCATTCTTGTGAAATCATGGTCAAGACTTGACCAAATGATGATTGTGGCTTCAAAATAAGATGTTGACCAAAAATTTTTACTTTTGACTGCCAAATGACCATTTTGCCCCTACAGTTGACTGTTGAGCAAATGGGACTTTTGACTGTGCAACTTGACCTTGTAAGCCTTGAAATTTGACATGTAGGTGCTTGACAATGTTTATGAGCATATGGGACTTGATTGAGCCCTTGAAAACTTCAACTTCCTTGCCATAACCAAAACCCTAATTTTGACTGTTAGGAGGCCATTGGACTGTGCAACCCTTGGGAGATTTTGAAGCATGATCTTAGTAAACCTTGAAGAATATGGGAGGGCAAATTTTGGGGTACAACAACAAGCATAACGCAAGAAAATAGTATTAAAAATTATGAGAAACATGTGTTATTTGAGTCAAATATGCAGTGCGATCATGTGTAATCAAATTCTCCCACACTTAAACATTTGCTTGTCCTCAAGAAAAAACTCTCAGAAGTAAAAGAAGAACGGTATTTACAAGATTTTGAGCTAAAAGGGCTTCTAAGTTCAAGTAAGGATTTGCTGATAGGTACTAACTGATCGAACCAAGGATATCGTGATAACACTTTCTGCATAAAAATGTGGGCATAAACTTTATTTCTATAAAACACATCCATGTTAGTCTATTATGCCTAAGCTTCTTTATTTTGTAAGGTCCTTCTTCATTCAGGCGCAATCAGATTAAGCTCGTTATCCGTACCTACTCGTAGCAGAGTTACCGGTTGGTTAGTGACTCTGATCTCAAGCATGGGGTTCTGGTATATGAATAGGTATAACCCCTTTATTTACCCAACCGTGGTTATGAGGGATCGTACCGTAATCTGCCCTACCGAGTCCAGTACCAGACACCACTGAACCAACCAACAATGGGCATAAACTTTTATTTTCTTTTTGTTTCTTTTTTTTCTCAATATTTTCCAACAATTTTTAGTTAAGTGTCTGTGTGAGAGTCACCCAACCCGGAGTTGTATTTTCAGTTAAATAACAGAAACAAAGATCATTCACTTATTTTCATCGGTCCCTTGTGTAGAGCATGCTTAGGCCTGATATGACTACTAAGATAAACTACTAAAAGACCTTTGTTACAATAAAACAAATCTATATTATAGGGGGTAACAGGTACAATTCTTATATTTACAAAGTTTATGGTGCTAAAACGATATCGATTTTTCAAAAAGAATTCCTGAGTCAAACACATCCTACCCTGAACCTCTCTTATAACTCAAAAAAATTTAAAACACATTGTTTTCTTTGGCACCAAAAATTTGTTGGGTAAGGCTAAATGTGGGGAAATAAGGATACACAACGCAAAAATGCAAAGGACTCATCAAGCACATGAATTTTATTAAAAACAAAACAAACAAAATAACAAAGGTACTAGAAAGCGATAAATATTGAAAATAAAGAAATGAAAAGCGATAAAAATCTCCTCCCACACTTAAACCAGACATTGTCTTCAATATTCCGATAAAAGAGCAGGAAGGAGTAACCTGGATAGTGCTAACGGGGTCCGTTGGCACCCTCGTCGCCCTATGTGGGAAGATCGGAACAACGACTCCTGCTACGATGTTGGATCTCTCTGGAAATCTCAAGTCGGCCAACTCTTTTGAAAAGAGCAACGTTTACTTCCTGCAGTTGGCGGGGTCTAACTAAAAAGGTGCCTTGAGAGGCTTCCATCAAAGCAAAATGCCTTGCGAAGCTAGACTATTGACGATGTCGCTCCGTCTGGAAAGCAAACTGGGTCTCCATAATGGTACACAAGGAGCCAGCATTTTGCACTTGAGATGCTTGCATGAATGCAATGTTGTCCGTAAGTTACTGTAGCATGGAGGAAAGGAGGGCATCTCGCCTATCCTCTCGAGCCATAAGCTCTCTCCACATGTCTTCAATGACATAGAAGAATAGGGTGTGGTGTGCGTGTGGTACATTGTGAACATGCGACTGCTCATGCAAATCATACTCATCATCAGTGTTGTTACACTCCTCCAAAGGAAAATTTGAGCGTAACGGACCAGTAAAAGCTAGAGCACTCAAATCATAGGTCCAATTACTCTCAAATCACACATTAGTGCACCGAGTGCAGGGAATAACAACACTGGGTACATCAATACAATTAATCATAAGGTGAAAACCTCCTTCCTTCCTCACTTTGCATAATCTCATAGCTTTTAAAAAGTTTAAATTTATAATGCGAGGAGGATGTGGCTCAAGTGTAGCAAGCTCGGTGTCCAAACCTAGGGCACGAGCAATAGAAGTAACCAGGCCACCAAAAGAAATTGGCCCCCCTTTTTCAAAATGAATCTCATATGGGCGATCATAAAAGGGACAGAGTTAATTTTGGTGTTTGTGAGACACTCTTGCATAAAGATGAGTTCCTTGGCATTTACTTTGTTTGGATTCTCTCGGATAAAAATAGTGCATGCCAAAAGATAGCAGAAAATACCTATTGTCGGGTTATGGATACTCGAAGCTAAAAGGCCGTCAAAAGAATTAGCATGTTGGTTTGACAATTTAAACCAAAAGGCATAGCCTTCGAATATCCAGTATGAATCCAAGGGTGCTTCACAAATTGCACCATCCCGATGAGGCATCCCCAACAATTATGTTAAGCATTCGGTGAAGTATTCATATTAAACATTAAAAATCCTAAATTCCACTCCGCCTACGGTGATAGCAGTGTTGGGACAGACAGGTAGGTGCTTTTTGAGAAAATATATCATGCAGACCTACTTTATCTAATAAACAGAAAATACTATGATATATCCCTAAAGTATACATATAATCTTCATTGATATACCTGGTAGAGTAAATCTCCTGCGTCTGTAAATTTTCAAGCAGCTTCTTTTGTTGCTCTCCCGGTTTCCCCGTGCGAAGTATGTACCCATTGAACTCCATTGTTGTTGCTTTTGACGCTAGAAGATGGGAAATGGTTTTTAATAGTGATAATGAATAAAAATGAGTGTTAGTGGATTTTTAATGGTGAGAATGGAATGGTAGATAGTGATTTGAGTGGGTTTTAATTGTAGTGGGAAAATTATGGCCTTTAATAGAGTTTTAAGGTGGTCAAAAATGGAGAAAATGGGTTTTGGAAGAGGAAGAAGAAAGGAAAATGAGGTTTTTACGAAATAGAGCCGTTAAAGCTCCATACCCCTCTGCAGCCACTGAGGAAGGTCCGCGGACGCGTACTTTGAAAAAGTGGTCTAGGCCGTTTATTTCTTGGATTAGGCCTTGGACCTTGCATTTTGCTACCAATTTTGGGGGGGTATGCTCAAAGTATCTCCTGCAAATTTTTATATTTTTTTTCTTCTTGCTCCATGCATGATATAAATATAGTAAATGATAAAATAATAAAAATAATTTAAAATAAGTTAAAATAAGTTAAAATAAGTTAATATAAGTTAATATAATCACACAAATAATAAAGGATAAAATAATAATAATATATTTATAAGTGGTCATGGAAAAATAAATAAAAAGTGTGGTGCAGAAATAGAAACAACATAAAGTAAAGAGTTAGCAAATAGGAAAATGTCAGGATATGAAAAATATAATAGTAATAATAATATGGATGATATCTCTCAATCAACAGGAACAATGTTACCAAAGGGGTAGAGGCTCGGCAGTGTTGCCAGGACCTTGGAACTCTGCTAGCTGGCGCCTAAGATCAGCAATATCTCGAGATAATAAATCAGACTCGGATGCATGAGTGGCCTCACAGACCTTAATGTGCAAAGTTAGATAGACAACCTCTTGATGAAGTGCGGCTAACTCAGTACGCATAGCAGCAAGCTATGAACGAACATCCGGTTCCTGTAAAGCAAAATTGTTAGAATACATAGTGGTTGAGGGTGCCTCTGGCGCAGGTGTATAATCAGGAACAAAAGGCTCTCTAGGTCCATCAATAGTCTCTCCCCATTCCTCTAAATAGTAAGCCCGGTTTACTGGGTTGTAGACGCAAGTCATCGAAGGATCAGGCAAGGTGAAATAGTGGACAATCTCGTCATTGATTAGGAGTCTGTACTGGCGAGGATAAAATGAGACCCGCCTTATCAGACCATGACCCAAGCAAAAGTCAATGTCCATAAAGGAACTACCATAGTAGGAGGTCAAATGGTATAACTTGCTATCCAAGCCTAAAGCAGGTGTTATCTGAGTCACATTACCACCCGCATGTATGGATCCTTCAAAAGATCTAGCAGTCATGTGCAAACTCTCAATCTAGAAGTTGGCACTGGCGATAGAGCGAGACTGGCTGGTACAAAATAGGAATAGAAGCTCTTCGGCACTAACAAGGTCGTCAACATCACTCCTTCATAAAAAGGTATAGCAAAGGATCATATGAAAATACCTGAATGATGGGTTATGAATCTTCTTGGACAGCTAAGTAGAGGGATCAGGGCTACCGCCCTTAGAGATTTCGCTCCAGAACCTGTCTATGCTCCTATTCATGTAATAACTCAAAGGAAGCTCAGGGATAGCATCAGGACTACTCTGAAAACCCAATAAATCACCAAACTGTTTCATGGTGAAAGTGTACTCGGTTCCAAATAGCCTGAAACTGACGAGTCCTCCGTCATCTCCGCTACTCACATACGGCTCATAGTCGAGTGAGCTAAGAAACTCCATAGTGAGGTTTCTGTAGGTCACATTGACATCATCAGCATACTCCTCCAACTGAAGCTGGTTGTACAAGTATTTCACAATTGCATCAATTCCTAGTGCTTCCATGCAGTTTGGGTCGGGGTACCGGGTAGGTAGCATTGAACGTGTAGATAAGGTAGCATAGTGTCCCCATTGTGCATCATCCCTAAAAACCACATGCATGTCATCAAAGTGCGGCATCCTGAAAAATATAGTTAGAGTATCTGGACCTGAAAAAATATTATAAAGATTAGTCCTCATAAAATTAATTTATGATAAAAAATAAAATAAATGAAAATAAATGAAAAGGAAACCATGGGTTGCCTCCCATGCAGCACTTGTTTAACGTCATTAGCTCGACGATTAAATCTCACATTTCGGAAGTATGCATTGGTGGGTCTATCAATGTTTGGCTAGAGTATTCAACTAGAACGTCGCCTCCTTTATAAAGCTTTAATCTTTTCCCATTTACCACGAAGGGGGTTCAAGAGTTATTTTTGATTTCAACTGCCCCGCACCTCAAGATCTTGGATATTTCATAGGGACCGGTCCATCATGAACGTAGCTTACCATGAAAAATTCGTAACCTGGAATTAAAAAGAAGAACAGGATCACCTATGTTAAAGTCTTTTTTAACGATTCTCTTGTCATGCCATACTTTTGTTCTTTCTTTGTATATTATGGCATTTTCATAAGTATTCAGACGGAGTTTCTCCAGTTCATGGATATTGAGGATACATTTTTCTCCGGCTACTAAGTAGTCTAAGTTCAAAGTTTTTATAACCCAATATGCCTTGTGCTGTAATTCAAAAGGTAAGTGACATGAATTTCCGTAAACCAACTAGTAAGCGTTAGTTCCAATTGGGGTTTTATAGGATGTTCTGTAAACCCATAATGTGTCTTTCAGCTCTTCAGGCCAATCTTTTTTTAATATTGAGACGGTTTTCTCCAAGATCTATTTGATTTCCTTGTTGGACACCTCAACTTGACCACTGGTTTACAGGTGATATGGTGTTGCTAATTTATGTTTTACTACATATTTACTCAAAAGTTTGTCAAAGATTTTGGATATGAAGTGTGATCCTCCATCTCTTATGAGTAGGTGAGGTATTCAATACCTTGTGAAGATGTTGTTCTTAAATAACTTGATTACTACTTTGTTGTCGTTTGTGGGTGATGCAATAGCCTCAATCCATTTGGACATGTAGTCCACAACTACCAGTATGTATTTATTTCGCATGGAGGATGGAAATGGTCCCATAAAATCTATACCCCATTTATAAAAAATTTCCACTTCTTGTATATACCTTAAGGGAATTTCATCACGTCTTGAAATATTCCCAGTGCGTTGGCATCGGTCGCATTTGACAATGTAGGTAAGAACATCACGCCACAAAGTTGGCCAGCTTGAAGGATTTTAGCATATGTTTTGGACGTGCTTGTGTGTGCACCATATGGTGCAGAGTGACATTGTTCGATGATGTTTTCCACTTCCTCTTCTAGGACACAACGTCTAAAGATATTGTATATGCCTCTATTAAATAGGAGTGGTTCATCCCAATAAAAATGTTTAACATTGTTGAAGAACTTCTTTTCTGTTGGTAGTACAAATCAGGGGGTATGATATCGGCGGCTAGATAATTTAAAAAATCAGTGTACCAAGGTACACTTCTCATTATTGAAACTTTCTCAAGGTTTTAATATATGTAAAGCTCAAAGTTGTCTATCTTAGCTACAAGTCTGTCATAGGTGAAATAATCATTTATAGGCAATAAGTCAGGTTTCAAATATTCTAACCTAGAGAGATGGTAAACGACTACATTCTCTGTGCCTTTTTTATCTCTCATGCCCAGATCAAAATCTTGGAGTAAAAGGATCCATCTAAGTAACCTAGGTTTAAAATCCTTTTTGTTTAGCAGGTAACGAATAACAGCATGATCTGTGTAAACAATGATCTTAGCTCCAACCAAATAGGACATAAACTTATCAATTGCAAAAATCACGACTAGCAATTTTTTCTCTGTTATTGCATAATTAAGTTTGGCAACATCTATGGTTCTACTAGCATAATATATGACATGTAATTTCTTATCTTTTCTCCGCCCTAGAACAGCACCAACGATATAATCACTAGCACCGCACATGACTTTGAAAGGTTGTGTCCAATCTGGAGGTTGCATGATTGGAGTTGAAATCAGTCCTTGTTTCAAAAGGTCGAAGGCTTCATTACATTTCTCATCGAAAACAAATTTGACGTCCTTCATCAAAAGATTA
This sequence comes from Vicia faba, assembly GCA_948472305.1. Lineage (NCBI taxonomy): Eukaryota > Viridiplantae > Streptophyta > Magnoliopsida > Fabales > Fabaceae > Vicia > Vicia faba. The sequence continues at coordinate 923,414,726 of OX451738.1, read as the reverse complement.
GTTAAAGGCTTTGTTATTTTGGAGAATCTTTGATAAAACACCGGTAGAAACCAGCATGTCCAAGAAAACTTCTGACTTCCCTAATAGTTTTATGTGGCTTGAGGTTCTCTATTACTTCTATCTTGGATCTATCGACTTCAATGCTTTTTTCGGAGACAATGTGTCCTAATATTATACCTTCATTAACCATAAAATGACACTTCTCCCAATTTAATACAAGGTTTACCTCAACGAGTCTTCCTAGGATTTTCTTAAGATTAGAGAGTCAGTCTTTAAAATATAATCCACATACCAAGAAAACATCCATGAATACTTCCATAATTCTGTCAAGATAGTCTGCAAAAAAATGACATCATACAACGCTGGAAAGTGGCTAGCGCATTACAGAATCCAAAGGGAATTTGTCTATAGGAAAACTTTCTGTAAAGACAGGTAAAGGTCATTTTTTCTTGATCCTCAAGGTGAATAGGGATTTGGAAATATCCCGAGTACCCATCTAGATAACAAAAATACGAGTGTCTAGCTAGACACTCAAGAATTTGATCTATAAAGGGAAGAGGGAAATGATCTTTCCTAGTCGATTTGTTTAACTTTCTGTAATCTATAAACATACGCCAACCTCCTTCTGTTCGCTTTGCAACATGTTCACTTTTTTCATTTTCCGTGATTGTGATGCCTCCTTTCTTAGGTACCACATGTACAGGACTCACCCATTTACTATATGAAATTTGATAAATTATACCAGCCTCTTATAACTTAAGAACTTCTCTCTTAGAAACATCATTCATATAGGGTTTATCCTCCTTTGATGTTCTCTAGAGGGTTTATAATCTTCCTCCAACATAATCCGGTGCATGCACACATATGGGCTTATTCCTTTTAAATTAGAGATGTTACACCCTAAGGTTGAGGGATATTTTTGCAAGATATCTAAGATTTGTTTTGTCTCGTCTTGATTTAAGGTAGCACTAACTATAACAAGACGATTCAATTCTTTATCTAAGAATTTATATCTCAGATTCTTTGTAGTTCTTTAATTTCTAAAGATGGTTTCTTAGGGCAAGCATAGGATCTGGAGTAAGGGCTAAACATTCGTAAAGGTTATCATCAAAGTAGGGTTCCAGTCTTTCAAATCCATTTTCCTCCCAAATGGGGGTTGAAGGTAACTTGATAGTTTCGACGGGTTCTTCTTGATCCAGTTCCAATATACACTCATCAATGACGTCAATGGCATAGCACGCATCTCCTATGAATGGTTCCATTAAGAACTTAAAAAGAATATATTCTATATTTTCATCACCTACCTCAAAATTCAATTTTCCTCTCTTAACATCTATTATGGCTCCTGCATTTGATAGGAATGGTCTACCTCGAAGGATTGGAATTTCATCGTCTTCTTTAATATCCATGACTACGAAATCTATTGGGATATATAGCTGACCTATTTTAACTGGTATGTCTTCAAGTATGCCCATAGGATATTTAACTAATCTGTCGGCCAATTGAAGAGACATTTTAGTCGGCTGCAATTCTCCTAAGTTTATCCTCTTACAAACTGCCAAAGGCATTAGGCTGACGCTAGCTCCTAGGTCTAAAAAGGCTTTGTCAAGCATGTGATTTCCTAGGATACAAGGTATGGAAAAACTTCTTGGGTCCTTTTCTTTCTTGGAAAGTTTATTTTCCAAAATGAAATTGCACTCTAAAGGTTTAGGATCGTCAAATCTATGCTTTTTGGTCAGGATGACTTTTAGGAATTTTGCATAAGATGGTATCTGAGTGATAACTACGGTAAAAGGAATCTCTATATGGAGTTTCTCTATAACTTTTATGAATTTTTGATATTGATTATCAACCTTGGTTTGTTTAAGTCTTTGCGGAAATGGGATCAAAGGTTTGTATTGGGGTGGCGGTGTATAAGTTTTATCTTTAGTTTCATTCATGGGTATTTTTTATTTTCAAGTTCCTCTTATTCCTCTACTTGGTCTGAAGGCACTACACTTCACTTAGGTTGTTTAGGCATGCTTAATGCTGGGTTTGTTGGTCCATCGTAAGCAGTCCCACTTTGTAAGGTAATGTCATTAGCTTTCCTTTTTGGATTTGGTTGAGGTTGTCTAGGGAATTTTCCTCCAGGTGTAGTTTGAGAAGCTTGTATCTGGGCTACCTGAGAGATCTGGGTTTCAAACATCTTGTTATGAGTAACTATCTAGTCAACCTTAGTTCCTAATTGTGTGATTAGTTCATTTATATGAATGTTCTGATTCAGGAACTCTTTATTTTGCTGATTCTGGGCCGAAATGAAATTGTCCATGATTTTCTCAAGGTTTCGTTTCGGTGGTACAACTTGCATAGGTTGATGTGGTCTTTAGGCTTGGAAACCTTGGGGTCTCCGAGGTGCAGAATTCTGAATTGGGTTGTTGTTCTTATAGGAAAAGTTTGGGTGATTTTTCCATCCGGGATTGTAAGTGTTTGAGAATGGGTTCCCTTGGGTATAGTTGACTTGGTCTATTCTAAATCCACTTAACAAGATACAGTCCTAATTTTGATGTCCTTGGGTCCCACAAAGTTCACATTCCGAGTGTACTGCTGCTACAATGTTTGGGCTCTGAGACATGTTTTCAACTTTTAAGGCAAGAGCGTCCACTTTGGCTTGCATCATTTATAGGCAACTTATCTCATGTTCTCCTCCTTGGGCCTCCTTTTTCTCTACTGTTGCTCGTTATGCTCCCCGTTGGTAATGGTTTTGGGCCATATCTTCTATGAGAGCATAAGCTTCAGGGTAAGGTTTGTTCATCAGTGTGTCACCAGTGGCATCATCGATAGACATCTTTGTGTTATAATGGAGTCCATTATAGAAGGCGTGGATAATTAACCATTGCTCCAGGCCATGGTGTGGACAAGCTCTTAACAGGTCTTTATGTCTCTCCCATGCTTCAAAAAGTGATTCTCCTTGGTTTTGAGTAAATCTAATGATCAGGTTTCTAAGGACAGTGATTTTGCTTGGCGGGAAAAACCTAGCAAGAAACACTCTCCTAAGGTCTTCCCAAGTTGTTATTGAATTGGCTGGAAGGGAATCTAACCAATCATGTGCTTTATCTCTGAGGGAGAAAGGGAATAGTCTTAGACGAATTGTCTTAGGTGAAGCACCGTTGGTCTTTAGAGTGTCTGCGAATTGGATAAAACCTTTCAAGTGTTGATTCGAATTCTCTGAGGCGAGACCAGCGAATTGATTTTGTTGCACTAATTGTAATAATGAGGGCTTTAGTTTGAAATTATTGGTGGTGATGGCAGGGTTTACTATACTTGAACCAGGCTCCTATTCTGATGGTTGGGCAAATTCCTTAAGGGGTCTTCGGTTACGATCTTCGGCCGTTGTTCTCTTTATCCTAAGGAGAAAAAGACGTGCTCGAGTGTAACATTCGGGTTCCACTAAAGGATCTACTAAGTTTCTGGTACTATGATTATTGCGCATTTATCGGCTAATAAAGCCTTAGTCTAAAAGGAATAACAATAGGGTATGAAATTTGACCAAGTTTGGTCCCCCACAATGGCGCCAAAAAACGTGTTCCGTATGTTTATAGAGTCTAAAAACTAAATACAAGTGCACTTCCTATCAAATTAATATAAAGGATTGTTGAACCACAGAGACCAATCGTCAATATGTCAACTCTATTATTAAGTTGCTTATCTAAGGCAGATTAATTCAGTTGGGTGAGTATAATGCAAAGGAAATGAATAAATAAAATAAATTCAGACAAAATACATGCTAGAATGTAAATCACATTAGCCAAATAACATTTCAATTTCTATTTAATAGAACTACTCATGGGGAAATATTTTCCACTCTTGTAAAGGAACAATTTGACGGGAATTTGTCGCTCTCGCTAACTAAGAACTAAGTTTACTCTCTAATCAAATCCTTCTATTGTCACTTATAAAATGACGCTTCAAGTGTTAAAGTAGCAAACCTATTTTTAAGAAATTAGTTTCTTAACTTAGTAAAGAAAGTGGTTTCAACTCGAAATGATTGACATAAATAGATTCTTGGCTTTCACTCGAGAATTGAATTGTAAACCTATAAACGCGTTCGAAAATAGTTTCAAAATCGTTCTCTAAAAGTGTCAAAGATACCTAATTAACCAGTCAAAATGCTTTTTCCCTTTTTGAATGGTTAAAAACTAACCAAGTTTACTCTTTGAAATGGTCGGCTTTCGATCTTATCCAAAAAAATATTAAGTACGAAAAACTTGTGTTAAAAGTTAAAACAACCCCTAAAGTGTTTCTACTGATACGATGTTGAAACGCTATCATGACAATGATCCTTACATACCAGCCTTAAAATATTTAGCCAGACATGGAAATAAAAGCAAGCATATTAAAGTTGATCTAAATAAACATAGCAATAAAGGCAAGGCAAGGCAATAAAATAAGTAATGCAAGTGCAAGACAAAACGATTGAATAAAATAAAAACTTAAACAGAAACCTGCTCCAAATCGAAGTCTTTAAATATTGGTACAACTGGAAAGTAAATGCTTGAAGTAAAAGGGCGGCAAGATTGTAAATAAAAGAGATACTCCAACCTGATCAAGACTATGGTGCAATAATCCTCCGATGTGGAGAATTATTGCTTTTACACAAGTGAGTATAGGCTTAGCGTTGCAAGACTAAGTTGGATACTGGAAAATGAAATGAAAACTACTATTTCTAAAAGTTCTCTAGGGTATGCTTGAAAGAACAAGATTAGTTCTGACCTATCCCAAGTGTTTTGATGATAACAAAATTATATTCAAGATAATTTATGCTCTAATGAATGTGTTTTGAATGTCTTAGTTAATGTTCTGAACAGAAACATTCCAAAGTACTAAGCAAAGATTATGAAGAAGTTCTTTGATAAAAGAACCTTTTATTCAAACGCATCTGCTGACTCTGGTAAGAACCTTTATTTTTTAAATGTATCTTATAACTTCTAGAAGGCTTCTTGATTCTGAAGATAACTTGAAAGCAAGCATTATTCAAAGTTCTTAGCAAGCAATGCTCTGACCAGAAGTTGAATGAAGCATGTTCTGAGTTAAAGCAAATACTGAAACAACGTCTTAATCAACGTGTCTTGTCAAAACAAAGGAAACAAGTTCTTACATTCTGACGTTTGCTAATTAATGCAAAGACGGCTGAAAGCACTCAAGTGCCTACAACTAGTTTCTTGGAGAATGGAATTTTGCAAGGATACACGCAAAGCATTTAATGCTCTCCATTTCCTATGAAGGCAACAACGGTCTTATTATTCCTACTATAAGTAGAAGGACATTTATTGCAAGCCAACAAGAACGTTAAAACAAGAAACTACGTGAAAGATTCAAAAGCTAACAAACTCATAGTTCATACATTTTGTGTATTATATTCTAAGTGAAAAATCACAGTTGTGATATAGCTTGATTAGAAGCAAACTCTATTTCAATTATCTATAAAGATTATACTTCTGTATTTGATCCTTGAGAGACCAAGTTTGGTCAGATTTCTCAAGAAGACTAGGACTAGATTTAAGTCTTAGTGTTGTTAGTCACTTGTAAGATTACTTGTGCATTGTTAGTCACAACAGTTGTTGTGTGATTATAATCAGTTGATTATAGTGGATTAAGTCCTTGTTGAGAAAGGTGAAATCACCTTGGCGGGTGGACTGGAGTAGTTTGAGTTCAAACGAACCAGGATAAAAATAACTGTGTTTTTCCATTATTGTTTGAGCTTTGTTTTGAAAAAGAAAAGAGTCACTTACTCAACCCCCCCTTCTAAGTGTTTTCTTACCCCTTCAATTGGTATCAGAGCTTGACTCTAAGCTCAACACTTAACCGTGTCAGGAAAAGATCCAGAAGAAAACACAATGGCCGCTGAACAAAATAATAATAGTTATAACAAACCTCCAGTGTTTGATGGAGAAGATTTTGAGTACTGGAAAGATAGACTAGAAAGTTTCTTTCTATCTTTGGGATATTGTCTTGGATGGTTACAAACATCCTATAGATTCTGAAGGAAACAAAGTGGATAGAAAAAATATGGATAGACAACAAAAAGCTGATTTTAAAAATCATCACAGAGCTAGAAATATTTTTTTAAATGCTATCTCTAAAGTTGAATATGAAAAAATCACTAATAGAGATACAACGCATGATATGTTTGAATCTCTCAAAATGATTCATGAAGGAAACGCTCAAGTTAAGGAGTCTAAAGCTCTGGCTTTAGTTCAGAAGTATGAAGCCTTCAAAGTTGAAGAGAGTGAGTCTATAGAAGCAATGTTCTCTAGATTCCAAACTCTGATCGCTGGTCTGAGAGTTTTGAACAAAGGGTATACCAAAGCAGATCATGTGAAAAAGATCATCAGAAGCTTACCCAGAAGATGGGCACCAATGGTCACCGCCTTCAAAGTGTCAAAAGATCTGAACAATGTGTCTCTGGAGGAACTCATCAGCACTCTCAAAAGTCATGAGATTGAACTAGATGAACATGATCCTCAGAAGAAAGGTAAGTCTCTAGCCCTTAAATCAATTAAGAAATTTGATACTAACGCTTTTCAGGCTGAAGAAGAAAACTCCGAAGAATCAGCTTCAGAAGAAGACGAACTATTTTTGCTCTCCAAAAGGATCAATCATCTGTGGAAGCACAGGCAAAAGAAGTTCAGGAACTTCAAAAAGTCAGAAGATAAACCAGAATCTTCTGGACACAAAAAGTCAAACGGAAGAGAGATCATATGTTATGAATGCAAAGAACCTGGTCACTTCAAAAGTGATTGTCCAAAGCTTCAAAAAGAAAGACCAAAGAAGAGATTTGGAAAGAAGAAAGGAATGATGGCCACCTGGGATGACTCGGATTCTTCTGAAAATGAATCTGGTTCTGAAGATGAAAATGCCAACCTAGCCTTAATGGCTATCACAGAAAATGACTTAGACTGCGAGTCAGAACCAAGAGAGGTATTTTCTGAATTTTCTAGAGAAGAACTTGCTGATAGTTTATCAGAAATTCTGGAAAACTATAGTAAGCTCAAAATCAAATACAAGAAACTCAAGAGTCTTGCATCTGATTTTAAGAAACTTGAAACAGAAAAATCTGAACTTTTAGAAAACAATCTTAAACTTGAAAAGGAAATTGTTCAAAAGAATTTTAGTTCAGAGTCTGTGTCTGGTTCAAAAGATATTCTGAAAGAATATGACTATAGCTTTCAATCTTTTCTTGCTAAAAGCATAGACAAAAGCAAAATGGCTTCAATGATCTATGGAGTTAGTGGGAAAAACAGAAGAGGAATTGGATATGAACCTCCCAAAGGGAAGGAGACATACATTCCAAAACCTGTTGCCAAGATGACCTTCACTTACAAACCTCTGAATAAGCAATTCAAGTTTGGACACTCACATGATATAAAATATACATCACATTCTGGAAACTCTTATGCTAACCCAAAAGGACCCAAAAAGATATGGGTACCTAAGGATAAAATAATATTTGTTGCAAATGTCCTTAACAGCTCAATTGAAACACCAGTCATGGTACCTGGACTCTGGGTGCTCATGACACATGACGGGAAAAAGGTCTATGTTCCAAAGCCCAAAACTTAAAGCTGGAGGAGATGTGAAGTTTGGAGGTAATCAGAAAGGGAAGATTATTGGTTCTGGAACCATAGGAAACGGTAACCTTCCTTCTATCTCTAATGTTTTATTAGTAGAAGGATTAGCTCATAATCTATTGTCCATAAGTCAATTAAGTGACAATGGCTATGACATTATCTTCAATCAAAACTCCTGTAAAGCTGTAAATCAAAAGGATGGATCAATCCTCTTTTCTGGCAAGAGAAAGAACAACATTTACAAAATTGATTTATCAGATCTTAAATCTCAAAACGTAAAATGCCTTTTTACTGTTAGCAATGAGAAATGGGTATGGCACAGAAGATTGGGACATGTCAGTCTTAGAAAAATCTCTCAACTAAATAAATTAAATTTAGTCAGAGGACTTCCCAATCTGAAGTACAACTCAGATGCTATGTGCGAAGCATGTCAAAAAGGAAAATTTTCAAAACCTTCCTTTAAATCTAAAAATGTTGTTTCCTCCTCTAAGCCATTAGAGTTACTTCATATTGATCTGTTTGGGCCAGTTAAAACTGCATCCATCAGAGGCAAGAAGTATGGATTGGTCATTGTTGATGATTTCAGCAGATGGACATGGGTAAAGTTTTTAAAACACAAGGATGAGTCACATTCTGTATTCATTGACTTCTGTACTCAAGTGCAAAATGAAAAAGATTTTAAAATCACAAAAGTTAGAAGTGATCATGGTGGTGAATTTGAAAATCATTATTTTGAAAAATATTTTAAAGAAAATGGTATTGTTCATAATTTTTCTTGTCCTAGAACTCCCCAGCAAAATGGAGTTGTAGAAAGAAAGAATAGAACATTACAAGAGATGGCCAGAACCATGATCAATGAAACAAATATGGCTAAGAACTTTTGGGCAGAAGCTGTGAATACAACGTGTTATATTCAGAATAGAATCTCTATAAGACCTATTCTTGAAAAGACTCCCTATGAATTGTGGAAAAACAGAAAGCCCAACATTTCTTATTTCCATCCTTTTGGATGTACTTGTTTTATTCTAAACACCAAAGAAACTCTGAATAAATTTGATTCCAAAGCACAAAAGTGTTTCCTACTTGGATACTCTGAACGCTCAAACGGCTATAGAGTATACAACACAGAAACTCTGATTGTTGAAGAATCAATCAAAGTCAGATTTGATGATAAGCTTGGCCAACAACAGCCAAAGCAAATTGATTTTTCTGTAGGTACAGAAGATCATCACTCAAACTCTGAAACATCAGAAGCAAAATAAGACGTAGCAGATCATACTCTTGATAATGCTCTGAACAATCTCAGAATCTCTGACCAACCCACACAGAAAAGGTTTCCTACATTATCTTCAGCTCACAAAGAAGACGTAATCATTAGAAGAAAAGAAGATCCCATCAGAACAAGATCATCTCTCAGAATCAATAAAGAATCTTTGTTTGGTTTAGTCTCTCTGATTGAGCCAACTACCATTGATGAAGCTCTGGAAGATAGTGATTAGATCTTTGCAATGCAAGAAGAACTAAATCAATTCTCAAAGAATGATGTATGAAATCTTATTCAAAGACCCAAAGGATTCAATGTTATAGGAACCAAATGGGTCTTCAGAAACAAATTGAATGAACAAGGTGAAGTAATCAGAAACAAAGCACGACTGGTTGCACAGGGTTATAGTCAACAAGAAGGAATTGATTATAATGAAACCTTTGCCCCAGTCGCCAGGTTAGAATCTATAAGATTATTAATTTCTTTGGTTGTACAAAATAACATTTCATTGTATCAAATGGATGTTAAAAGTGCATTTCTAAATGGTTATATTGAAGAAGAGGTATATGTCCATCAACCTCCTGGATTTAATAATTTAAAGCATCCAGAACATGTTTTTAAATTTAAAAAGTCTTTATACGGTTTAAAACAAGCTCCCAGAGCTTGGTATGATCGTCTGAGTAATTTTCTATTAGAAAAAGATTTAACCAGAGGAAAAGTGGACACAACTCTCTTCAGAAAAACATTTAAAAATGATATTTTAATCTGTCAAATTTACGTTGATGATATAATTTTTGGAACCTCTAATATCTCCCTTGGAAAAGAATTTGCTAAGACAATGCAGGAAGAATTTGAAATGAGCATGATGGGTGAATTGAAATTCTTTCTTGGAATTCAAATCAACTAGACTCCAGAAGGTACCTTCATACATCAGACGAAGTATGTTAAAGAACTTCTGAAGAAATTTCAAATGTCAGAAAGCAAAGATGCCAAGACACCTATGCATCCAACCTGCACTCTAGGTAAAGATGAGGTAAGTATGAAAGTAGATCAGAAGCTCTATAGAGGTATGATTGGATCCCTTCTCTATCTGACTGCATCTAGACCTGATATATTATTTAGAGTGTGCTTGTATGCTAGATTCCAATCAGATCCTAGAGAATCTCATTTAACAGCTGTTAAGAGAATTCTTAGGTATCTGAAAGGTACTGCTAATCTTGGTCTGTGTTACAGAAGATCACAAGATTACAAACTAGCAGGTTATTGTGATGCTGACTTTAATGGAGATAGAATTGAAAGAAAAAGCACCTCTGGAAGCTGCCAGTTTTTGGGTGACAATCTTATCTCATGGTACAACAAAAAGCAAGCAACAATTGCTCTATCAACCACAGAAGCTGAATATATATCTACTGCTGGATGTAGCTCTCAGATGATTTGGATGAAAAGTCAACTAGAAGATTTCAACCTTTATGAAAGTAAGATTCCTATCTTCTGTGACAATACTTCTGCTATTTGTCTTTCTAAAAATCCAATCTTACATTCTAAAGCCAAACATATAGAAATTAAATATCATTTCATAAGGGACTATATTCAGAAGGGAATTCTAAACTTAATTTTTGTAAAAACAGACCATCAATGGGATGACATTTTTACCAAACCCCTTTCAGAAGATAGATTTAAATTCATTCTGAAAAATATTTGTATGGAATTATGTCCTGAATAAAATAACATTTATTTTCTGTGACTGGCTTCAGAACTTTCTAAAATGAATGCTCTGATCAACAACTCTTCAGAAGTTAGAAGAGAAGTTGTAACAGAAGCTATATGAAAAAGTTATGAATCATTCTAACGCTTCATGTCCAAGTGTAGTTCAGAAATTCATTAGAACAAACAGTTGTTACATGCATCCTTCAGGATATGAACACGTGGTGTGTTTCTGAAAGGTCAAGCGTGCAAAAGCTACTGATGACGTTCTAGGTAACTGTTGATGATTAGCCATAATCTCACGTTTTCCCTCATTTTTAGCAAATCATTAAATACAAGTAATGATGAGATTCGTTTTTTTAAATCCGTTTTAATCTTTATTTTAATTTGTCTTAAAATAAAATAAAAAACTTTTAATTTTAATTCTTAACCTATTCTCTGAAATTATTGCCTATAAATACTCTTTGAAAGACCCTTTTCATTCTTTACTGTCTCTTTCAACTCAAGTTTTTATTGTATGTTTCTCTTAAAACCCTTTTCGAAAATTTCTTTTTTTTCCAAAGAACTTCAATGGCTTCTTCTTCCTCTACCCATTCTAAGAAATACAGTATACCTGAAAGGACAACTCTCATTCCGATAGAAAGTTTGGAAGTTTTGAGTGAGCTAATGGTAGACTTTGAGAATCTCAGAGAGAATGGATTTGACTTGTTCCCTGCTGTGAAGTTTCAAGGTTGGGAAAGCTACTTTGATCGTCTTAGTGGTCCAGTCTTTCCTCATTTGGTAAAAGAATTTTGGATTCACGCCATTGCAACTCCCAAGGTTATTCTCTCCTTTGTAATGGGCAAGGAAATATCCATTACAGAAAATCAAATCAGAAGGTTGCTAGGATTTAAAGGACTTGGAGTTACAGGAATGCCCACTGGAAGAATGGAGATGTCTAGGGTATATACAGAGATTTTTACCAACGGTCAAGGTTCCTCCAAAGTCAGGGGTTTGAAAGACAAGTATAAGATTTGGGCAAGGATAATTCATGGATGTATTCACCACAGAAAAGACACCAGTTCTCCTGATTACATCAATGCTGATCAACAATATTTGTTGTTTTGCCTTGGAACCAATGTCAAAATTGATTTGCCCTACTTACTTTTTGAATACCTCTGGAACCATGTCAAAGAAACCAGAGAAGCTGAAAGGATGAAGAATCCCAAATCAAAGAGGAATTGGATTCCCATGGGGAGGTTATTATCAAACATTCTGACTGAGAATGGTCTGATTGCTCACCTAAAAGAAGCAAATCTTCTGGGGGAGCTTGAACCTATCTGTGGTAAGACTATGACTGGAAAGAACTTGCTAAAGAGGAAAATTATTGACAAACTGCTGGTGGAACCCTCTCCATGTCTGTCAACTATTGTGAAGAAGAGAAGAATTCCTATTGCTGACTTTCCTATGTTCAACTCAGGGGAGCATTCTCGTATGGTTTTGCACTATCTTGAGACCTGCAGAGAAACAGGATCACCTATTGATCCAGCTTGGCTTCAAGGAAGAAATCAAGTTGCTGCTGATGTTGTTCTCCAAGGATCTGTGAAGAGAAAAGCTGTAGAAGGACCTTTTGACACTCCTCAGAAGAAGAAAAAGAAGACAGGTAATCATGCTGAAACTATACCTGTTTATAATTCTGAAAATATATCTGCATCTGCTGAACCCTCTCAAACCTTAGGATACTTAGATGTAGACATTGATCTGACCTTACCTGCTGAACCCCTTGCTGACAACCCTAGTAAAAATCAGTTTTCAACAGATTTAAGTGATTCTGACTCTGATGAACTTTCTGACAGCCAATCAGAACCCCCTGAACCATCTATTTTTCAACCTATTCCTGCTGAACATTTCTCAAGACCCCCTCCCAGACCTTTATCACCCAGACCCACTGGATGGTATGATGCTAGATCTTGGAGAATACCAGGGATTAATGAACCTCTAGAAACCATAAAACCTCCTTTCAATCTACCAACTGAAAATATTTTTGCTATGAACCAACCATAACTTCAAAATCCCATTCCCACTCCTGCTTATACAATAATTATTTCGCCTGATATCACTCCACCCACCTCACCACGACATACAACACCTATCTCAACTCCTCAAAATCCAGAACAACAAATTTTTGAACAAACTGAAATTGCTGAACCATCCGTACCTCATGATATATCAGAACCTCCTATTTGTGTTAACCAACCTGAACCTGAAACTACAAATACTCCTGAAACCAATAGCTTTTTAAGAACTGTAGTGGACTCTCAATCTCTACAATTCTTGAAAAACAAATCTTACAGAACGACTGTCCCTAAAACTATTCAGCCAGATGTAAATATTTTGTTTCAGAATTTTATAACAAATGTTCAAGCATGGTTACAACCGCTGAAAGAAGATTGTATCAGAAGTGTGAACACAGCAGCAATAAATCTTCTATGGGAAACTTTCAGAAGAACCTTGGTTGCTGAATCACGAAGTTACAGGATTTGTGCCACTCTCAGGTGCTGGACAACTTTTCCAAACTTCTGCATGTTTTCAAGATAGAAGCTGCTGATACTTGGAATAAGAAGTCTTCGCTACTGATTGCTGATACACCAGCTGATAAGATGGTCATATCAGAAGATGAATCTGAATAATACTCTGAAGATTCAAATCCTCTGGCTATTGTTCTATTGAATCAACCTTCAGTTAAGGATGGACCTGAACTTGTGCCAACTCTTGCAATGGATCTGGGCACTCTGCTCTCCACCTTTGTGAAGTCTGATTCATCAGTTGCTGCTTCTGACCCTGTTTTTACTGAAGCTTCATCATCTTTTGCCCCTACCTCACTCATTATGGACACTCTGAAAGAGCTAAAGAGGGAGAATGAAGTCTTGAATAGACGCATGGATAAGCAAGATCAAACAAATCTAGAGTTCAAGAACTGGATGGCAATGCAAAGTGAATCTGCCTCTGAGATCAAGAACCTTCTAATGGCTCTTGTCTTTAAGAAATCCTAGTTTATTTTTGTCTCTTATTTGGATGTTTTGTTTGTACTTCTGGATATCTATTTTTAACTTATGAAATCTCTCAAAATTTCTCATTTTTTACACTTTTTGATTATGCCAAAAAGGGGGAGAAAATGTGCTTTTTTGAACTAATCACTGCTTAACAGTTATGGGACTATGTCTCAGACATTCTAACAAATTTGCAAAAATTCCTTCTGTGCAAAAGATTTTTTTGCAGGTATCATTTAACTCTGAAAGAATATTCCATCTAAGATTTATCTTCTTGAAAAAGTTCTGAAGAAATTCAAGAAGGCTGTGTATCACTCTGACTAAATAATCTCAGGATGTCTTATGCATAGAAATATTCATTTCAGGGGGAGATTCTTATCTCTTAATCTGTTTCTTTTCTTTATCTAAAATAATTTTTTGTCATCATCAAAAAGGGGGAGATTGAAAGAACAAGATTAGTTCTGACCTATCCCAAGTGTTTTGATGATAAATAAATTATATTTAAGATAATTTATGCTCTAATGAATGTGTTTTGAATGTCTTAGTTAATGTTCTGACAAGAAACATTCCAAAGTACTAAGCAAAGATTATGAAGAAGTTCTTTGATAAAAGAACCTTTTATTCAAACGCATCTGCTGACTCTGGTAAGAAACTTTATTTTTTAAATGTATCTTCTAACTTCTAGCAGGCTTCTTGATTCTGAAGATAACTTGAAAGCAAGCGCTGTTCAAAGTTCTTAGCAAGCAATGCTCTGACCAGAAGTTGAATGAAGCATGTTCTGAGTTAAAGCAAATACTGAAACAATGTCTTAATCAACATGTCTTGTCAAAACAAAGGAAACACGTTCTTACATTCTGACGTTTGCTAATTAATGCAAAGACGGCTGAAAGCAGTCAAGTGCCTACAACTAGTTTCTTGGAGAATGGAATTTTGCAAGGATACACGCAAAGCATTTAATGCTCTCCATTTCCTCTGAAGGCAGCAACGGTCTTATTATTCCTACTATAAGTAGAAGGACATTTATTGCAAGCCAACAAGAACGTTAAAACAAGAAACTAAGTGAAAGATTCAAAAGATAACAAACTCATAGTTCATACATTTTGTGTATTATATTCTAAGTGAAAAATCACAGTTGTGATATAGCTTGATTAGAAGCAAACTCTATTTCAATTATCTGTAAAGATTATACTTCTGTATTTGATCCTTGAGAGACCAAGTTTGGTCAGATTTCTCAAGAAGACTAGGACTAGATTTAAGTCTTAGTGTTGTTAGCCACTTGTAAGATTACTTGTGCATTGTTAGTCACAACAGTTGTTGTGTGATTGTAATCAGTTGATTATAGTGGATTAAATCCTTGTTGAGAAAGGCGAAATCACCTTGGCGGGTGGACTGGAGTAGTTTGAGTTCAAACGAACCAGGATAAAAATAACTGTGTTTTTCCATTATTGTTTGAGCTTTGTTTTGAAAAAGAAAAGAGTCACTTATTCAACCCCCTTCTAAGTGTTTTCTTACCCCTTTAATGCTTTGAAAGAAATGCCCCCCAATTCCTTTTGGGTGGGAAGAAGCTTTCCAAAGACCACGGTCGCCGAGGCCCCTCCGCGGGCGCTGAGTGAGTCAATAGAGAGATCATGGGGGACATTGCAGTTATCCCCTGGGTGGAGTGGGACACGTCACGACGCCCCCTATAGCGGCTGCTGAGCTGAACACCGTGTGTAGGATTTCACTAAAAATCTCAATGTCTTGGCCTTTTCGCTTGGTTTCTTCAAGAAGAGTTCCAAATGGGCATTTTTCCTGAAAACAAGACAAATACAAGTATAACGCAAGAAAAAAGTACTAAAAATTATGAAAAACATGTGTTATTTGAGTCAAATATGCAGTACGATCAAGTCTTATCAGTTTCACGTAGATGTTTCATTTGTAACTAATGGAATACAAAACATAGAATGGGATATCTTTCCTCCAGGTAACAGTAATGCCGCAATCCCACTTGTAGAAAAATTTAAAACAATTAAGCCTTGGGATCTAACAGTAGTTGACAAAGTTTTCCAAATAAACGTTTTTCCCGTACCTCCATATCCATGTAAAAAATAAAATCCTCCATAATCAGTCATCATAGTATCAATAATTAGATCATACACTGACCTATGTTCAGTAGTTAAAGTTAACATCAAAGACATGTGGGTTGCTGCCAACTCTTCATTGTCATAGTTTAATTCAACAACCAATAAACCATTTTGAAATTGAGCCATTTCTTAATTTGAAGGTTGTGGCATGGACTCAATGTTATCAAGAGATTTACCATAAGAAGAGAGCAATTTCTCAATCTCAATCAAACAAAGATTTTTTAAATCATTGTCGCTAATTTGAAGACCTACCGTAGAGAAAAATATGTTTAACTCCTAATAAGAATGAAAATATAATTAAAACATATATGCATTATATAATTGAATACCAGGGTTGCTTAACCTCTTCCTTGCGTCGTACAAAAGTCCATCATACAAAGTTACCCATGCTGCTTCCCAAACGACAAAAAGGATTTGTCGTTGAATCCATATACAATAACATAAAAAACAATCTCCTGAGCTTACCAGCCACCAAATGGATGGCTTCAATAATGGCATCGACGAAATCTTTATTGTTCCGCAATAATCCAATTGCAACACATGCTTCCTTAAATATGTTGTGTATAGTTCCATCCACCGTCTTTATGTCATTGTAACTTGTGCAACCCTTTTGTACAGTCAACATAAGTCTCAAATAAAAAACATTACCACATCCAGGGGGAATACACGTAATCCTTCCAATAGAGTTACCTTGTTGTCTAGGACGCCATGCTCTGACACTTTTATCATAAACAAACCCTGTAGGAAATTCACCATAAGTTAATTCCCTTCCATCTGGATATTTTTTATTTGCCTCAAACCAAGCCAAAAACATGCTATCAACTTCTTCATTACGCGTAACAACAGACTCAGTGAAAGTATTTTCTGAAAACATTATAGATTGCTCATTTTCAAGATGAAATGAAAGCCTTATAACAACACGCCATCTGTGATGTATGTCATACTAAAAAATCTTCTAGACATTCTCACACAATGCCAAATATATACATTCGTAGTACTGTTTTATTTCATCAAAAACTCGCCCATTTTCAGTTTAGTTTGAAATCTCAATCGTGGCTCTTTCAGGGCCTTTATTAACATATTTAAACAAATACTTGATATCATTTCCCTTGTTGCAATACTTAACTTTTATATGTGCTTGATATCTAACCAACAATTATGGATTGTAAGGAACTACATATCTATTGTCCAAATGTATTCCCTTTTTCATAACAGACAAACCAGTATCTCGGCACTTGTACTTTGGATAGCTTTCATCATTGACTATAGTGGAATTCTGGTAGTCCTTTGGAAAATATTTGGAGCATTTTCCATCTTTCATGCATGGTGAACTTACATTGGATTTTCCACATGGACCGTGTATCATAAAACTCAAAACAACTTTTGCATGTTTTGGAAAAAAATTATGATCAGGTAGTTCTACAAAAATGAACTTGTCAATGTCAGTACCTATCTTGAGTGAATTCGAGGGATCCAACCACAACAAAATGTGTGTGTGTGGCAGGCCCCTCTTTTGGAAATCTATGGTATATTCAAAAATTGATTGCTAATATTGATTTATATAAGTACATTGCTAATATTGATTTATATAAGTAAATAAGTAATAAAATAACGTGAAAACCAGTTACATTGCTAATATTGAACTTACATTGAGAAACTATCCAAAATAAATTGTTGAAATGATCTTCCAGCATTGACAATACCTCCATGTTTAAATTCGCTCTCTTGAATGTGAAATGCAATGAAGTCTCTAAATGTGACTCAAATCTGCTTTCTTATGTAACACCCCGTTTTAATTAATATTATTTATATTATTATTTTTTAAAAATGGTCGGTTGATATTTATTTTGATAATTATTTAGTCGGTTATTCGGTCTGGTAGTTGATTATTTTGGTTTATTCGGTTTATCGAAAAATGATTATTTTTATATGTAATATCGTATTTTTTATGTGTATATATTAATATGTGTGTTAATCGATTAATTAGTGATAATTTAATTATTAAAGTATTTATTTAATTATATTAAGATTTAGTTTAATTAAATAATATGAATTAATTTTATTATAAAATAAATAAGTTAGTTTAGTAATATAAATAAGTTAACGTTATATCATATTATGTTGGTTTTATAAAGTAAGTATATATATATATATATATATATATATATATATATATATATATATATATATATATATATATATATATATATATATATATATATATATATATATATATATATATATATATATATATATATATATATATATATATATATATATATATATATATATATATATATATATATATATATATATATATATATATATATATATATATATATATATATATATATATATATATATATATATATATATATATAAAAGTTAGTTTTATATATTATATAATATAATAAGTAGTAGTAGTTAGATAGTAAGAGAGAGATATCACTAAGAATAGAAAACAGAGAAGTGAAGTAGCAGAAGAGGAAAAGAAAGGAAAATCTAGGGTTGAAGAGAATAGGAGAAATTTCTGGAATCGAACCGAAAAACTTGTTCCGGAGACTAATCGGTAAGAGTTAGATTTCCTCTAAATATCTAGTATGTTATTATTGCATTTGATTTTGTTTTTTTTTTTGTTTAGACGGTAAAATTAATTATTCGGAAATTAATGAAATTTGACGGGGTAACTAAGTTAAACGCGTAGGTAATTATGGTTGAGTTATTTTTTTGAGATCGCGACGTTTTCGAAGACCGATCGGAATTGTATTTGTTTCGAATTAGCCGGTTTAAACGGTAAAATTAGTTATCCGGAAATTAATGATATTTGACGGGGTAACTAAGTTAAACGCGTAGGTAATTATGATGTAGTTATTTTTTTGAGACCAGAAAATGGTAAAAGAGAAATGGAAAATATTATTATAGTATTTATTTAATCATATTTGTAGTTGTTTAGGTATTGGCATGCGTTTTTGGTAAAACCAGGTGTATGAATGTCATGACTGATGTCATAACATTCTAGTTTATTAGGTACCTTTGCAGAAAAATATTGTCATACAGGTACTGATATTTATGAGTGTGTATCTGAGCATTTTGCAAAATGATCACATTTACCAAAATCAGTAAACATGAATTCTGATGTCATAACAAATGTTAAGTCATCCTGTTCTGAACTAACAGTTATGCAGTTTGGGTAATTCTGAGTTTTTTCAGGATTATGACTCAGTCTTTCCAGAACAGAAAATCTCGTGGACTTGGGGTTAACCTAGCTCAACCCTAACCTGGTTGATAAAGTCCTGTGACCTAGTCTTAAGGTCAAACGGAATTAACCCTAGATTTTTGAGGAAACCCTAACTGAAGATGCAGCTGCTATATATTCAACAGAGCTGTTGTCTTGGAATGCATCCCTTTTTGACAGAAGATCATTTAGAAGCTGTATAGTTTTAACTATTGTAATCCAAGAAATTATCATTGTGATAAGTGACTTGGAATAGGTTTTAATTGTAAGGGTTGTGTATCACTCAAAGCTTTGAAGCAAGAGTGTTTTTGTGTCTCTTGACTAAAGCTTTGAAGCAAAGTCAAGTTAGGTTTATGTATCACTCAAAGCTGTGAAGCAAGAGTGTTTGTGTTGCTTGATTAAAAAGCTGTGAAGCATAATCAAGTGTATGATTTGAAGAGTGTCTTCATCAATTCATTAGTCAAATTGTTTTATGTATCACTGATGTGATTGAGGGGGGGTGAGTAGGAACTCAGGTTTAAGTTGTACTTAGATTGAAGTTGCATTGGGTAGGTCTTAAGTGAAGGAGATAAACTGGTTGGTTTATTCCTGAATTAATATCTCTTATAGTGGATTTCCTCCCTGGCTTGGTAGCCCCTAGAGTAGGTGTTGTTGCACACTGAACTGGGTAAACAATTGACTGTGTTCTTTACTGTTTTTGTATTTACTGTCTTATAGAAAGTCAGATACGGTGTCATAACATTGAACGTGACATTGAGTATCTGCAGCCAGAATTTCAATTGGCATCAGAGCAGGCACCCTGCCTGTATTACTGGGTGAGATCTAGGGATATCACTTTCTGGCACTATGGACAAAGAAGGAGTTTTGGAAAATAGACCACCCATTCTGGATGGAACAAATTATGACTACTGGAAACCTCGTATGATTGCCTTCTTAAAATCTCTGGACAAAAAGGCTTGGAGAGCTGCTGACAAAGGATGGATCCATCCCACCATAATTGAGAAAGATGGGACAATCAGTTTGAAGCCTGAGGAAGATTAGAGTAAAGAAGAAGATGAGTTAGCCCTGGGAAATTCCAAAGCTTTAAATGCCTTGTTCAATGGAATTGATAGAAACATTTTCAGACTAGTACATCAATATGAATTGGCCAAGGAAGTTTGGGACACTCTCAAAACTACTCATGAGGGCACTTCCAAAGTGAAAATGTCAAGACTTCAGATGTTGACTACCAAGTTTGAGAATCTAAAAATGATGGAAGATGAAACCATTCATGAGTTTCACATGAACATCTTGGAGATTGCCAACACCTCAGGAGCACTGGGAGAAAAGATGTCAGAAGAAAAATTGGTGAGAAAGATTCTCAGATCCTTGCTTAAAAGATTTGCTATGAAGGTAACTGCCATAGAGGAAGCCCAGGACATCAGCAAGTTGAAAGTGGATGAACTTATTGGGTCTCTTCAGACTTTTGAGATGGGGATCACTGAAAATGGTGACAAGAAGAACAAGAGCATAGCACTTGTATCCAACACTGATGTTGAAAACAAGGAGGATGAAGAAGAAAATATTTCAGAAGCTATAGCCATGCTTGGAAGACAGTTCAACAAACTCATCAAAAGAATAGATCCAAAGTCAAGGTCTAATGTTCATAACATTCCCTCTGACATCGACAGTTCCAGCAGAAGACCAAGGTCAGAAGAGAAGGGAAATCAAGGCAGAGGAATTCAATGCCATGGTTGTGAAGGATATGGGCATATTCGAGCTGAATGTCCAACCTTTCTTAAGAAACAAAAGAAAGGAATGACTGTTACTTGGTCTGACTGTGATTCAGAAAGTAATTCTGAAGAAGAATCTGCCAAACTAGTTACTGCTCTAACTGGTGTTTGTACTTCTGAAAGTGACACTAGTGATGAAGAAGTGACATTTGAAAAACTGGCTGATACTTACAAGAAATTGTGTATCAGAAGTGCTGAAGTCTGTGTGCAGAATGAGAAAAAATCAAAACTCATCACAAAGCTGGAGGCTGAAAAAAGGGCCAACCTTGAAACTATAAGTCATCTAGAAGGAGAAGTTCAATTGCTAAACTCACAACTAAATCAAATGACCAAATATGTCAAGATGTTGACTAATGGAACAGACAAATTGGAAGAGATCCTTCAGGTTGGACAAAATGTGGGAAACAAATCTGGACTAGGATTTGTGGAAGTAAAGAACTCTGGTATAGATAAGAAGATCAGGCCTGATAAACAAATGTCAAAGCATATGTCTCAACACAACTCTCAACATCAGAAACAGAAATATATGAAGAAAAAGTACCAAAGATGGAGATGTCATCATTGTGGGAGGTATGGACACATAAAGCCCTTCTGCTTCAAATTGCATGGATACCCTAATCAAAACTCAAGTGTTAAACCCAAGTCAAAAAGGGTACCACATACTCCTCAATGGAAGAAAAAGGCCACTGCCCTGATAGCCCACACTTCCCTGAGAGTGTCTGCAAAGGAAGGCTGGTACTTTGACAGTGGGTGTTCTAAACACATGACTGGAATAAAGAACATTCTCAATCATGTTAAACCTCACAACACTAGTTATGTGACCTTTGGAGATGGTGCTAAAGGTGAAATCAAAGGAGTTGGTAATTTGGACTGCCCTGAAGTTCCAAGTCTGAGTGAAGTACTGTTGGTAAAAGGGCTGACTACTAATCTCATTAGTATCAGTCAATTGTGTGATCTAGGATTCAAGGTCAACTTCTCAAAATCTGAATGTCTTGTAATTAATGAAAAACAAGAAATTGTCATGAAAGGAGTCAGATCTAAAGACAACTGTTACTTGTGGGAGCCTGAGAACACTAATCTCTCCTCTGTGTGTTCCATTGCAAAAGAAGAAAAAGAGGTGAAACTGTGGCACCAAAAACTTGGCCATCTTCATCTAAGAGGTATGAAAAGGATTATCTCCATGGAGGCAGTCAGAGGGATTCCAAGACTGCAAATTGATGAAGGAAGAGTTTGTGGTGAATGTCAGGTTGGTAAGCAGACTAGGATGTCACATCCAAAGTCAAGACATCTGACCACCTCTAAGGTTCTAGAACTTCTTCATATGGATCTGATGGGACCAATGCAAGTGGAGAGTCTTGGTGGAAAAAGATATGCCTATGTGGTTGTGGATGATTTTTCCAGATTCACCTGGATTAACTTCATTAGGGAAAAATCTGATGTATTTGAAGTTTTTAAAGAATTGTGCAAAAGAATTCAAAGAGAAAAGGAAGGGTGTATTGTCAGAATCAGAAGTGATCATGGCAAGGAATTTGAAAATATCAAGTTTGATGATTTTTGTTCCTCAGAAGGAATTAGTCATGAATTTTCTTCTCCTATAACTTCTCAGCAAAATGGAGTTGTGGAAAGAAAAAACAGGACCATACAGGAATCTGCCAGAGCAATGATACATGCCAAAAGACTTCCTATGTATTTTTGGGCTGAAGCTATGAATACAGCCTGCTATGTCCATAACAGGGTCACCTTGAGAAAGGGAACCTCATCCACCATATATGAACTCTGGAAAGGAAGAAAACCAACTGTGAAGTACTTCCATGTGTTTGGCAGCAAATGTCATATTCTGGCAGATCGTGAACAAAGAAGAAAACTGGACCCTAAAAGTGATGAAGGCATATTTCTAGGATACTCCTCAAACAACAGAGCTTATAGAGTATTCAATTCCAGGACCAAAGCCATGATGGAATCAATAAATGTTATAATTTATGATTATCATGAAGAAATAGATGTCCCTTGTAATGTTGAGACATTCTTTGAGACTTCAACCCAACAGAATGATCTACCCAACACCTCCACAACAGAATCTGAATCAAAGGAAGCTAGCAAAATCCCTTCCATCAGAATTCAGAAGGATCATCCAAAAGAGCTCATCATATGAGATCTCAACAGTGGAGTCATTACAAGATCTAGAGAAATCATCTCAAACTCTTGTTTTGTGTCCAAAATGGAACCAAGAAATGTCAAAAAAGCTTTAACTGATGAATACTAGATTGGAGCAATGCAAGATGAACTGAACCAATTCAAGCAACATGAAGTTTGGGAACTGGTTCCTAGACCTGAAGGAACTAACATCATTGGCACAAAATGGATTTTCAAGAACAAATCATATGCTGAAGGAGTTGTCACCAGGAATAAGGCAAGACTTGTTGCTCAAGGATACACTCAGGTTGAAGGGGTTGATTTTGATGAAACCTTTGCACTTGTAGCCAGGCTGGAATCAATTAGACTCCTATTGTCAATTGCTTGTCTTCTGAAGTTCAAGTTATTTCAGATGGATGTGAAAAGTGCCTTTCTAAATGGGTACTTGAATGAGGAAGCTTATGTGGAACAGCCTAAAGGCTTTGTGGATCCAAATCACCCTGATCATGTCTACAAATTGAGAAAAGCTCTATATGGCCTGAAACAAGCTCCTAGAGCATGGTATGACAGGTTAACAAAGTTTCTCTCAGACAAAGGATACAGAAAATGAGGCTTGGACAAAACACTCTTTGTCAAAACTGAAGGAGGGAAGTTGATGGTTGCCCAAATATATGTTGATGACATAGTGTTTGGAGGAATGTCAGAACCTATGGTTAAACATTTTGCTGACCAGATGCAGGCTGAATTCGAAATGAGTCTCATGGGAGAACTAACTTATTTTCTTGGACTGCAAGTCTCACAGATGGAGGACTCAATCTTCTTATCTCAAAGCAAGTATGCTAAGAACATTGTAAAGAAGTTTGGTATGGAGAATGCCAGTCACAAAAGGACTCCTGCTCCTACTCATTTAAAGCTTTCCAAAGATTCAAGTGGGGTTAAGGTGGATCAAAGTCTGTACAGAAGCATGATAGGAAGCTTGTTGTACTTAACAGCCAGCAGACCTGATATTGCTTTTGCAGTTGGAGTTTGTGCAAGATACCAAGCTGATCCCAAAGTCAGTCATATCAATCAAGTGAAGAGAATTTTGAAGTATGTGAGTGGAACTTACAACTATGGGTTGCTATATTCTCATGGCTGTGAACCAACTCTGACTGGTTACTGTGATGCTGATTGGGCTGGTAGTGCTGATGATAGAAAAAGCACCTCTGGAAGATGTTTCTTCTTGGGAAATAATCTGGTTTCCTGGTTCAGCAAGAAACAAAATTATGTGTCTCTCTCTACTGCTGAAGCTGAATACATTGCAGCTGGTAGTAGCTGCTCTCAAATGATCTGGATGGAACAGATGCTTACTGAGTATAATGTTACACAAGATGTTATGACATTGTACTGTGACAATTTGAGTACAATCAACATTTCCAAGAATCCCATTCAGCATAGTAGGACCAAACATATTGACATAAGACATCACTTTATCAGAGACCTTGTAGAAGAGAAGACAATCAAATTGGAACATGTTGCCACTGAGCTACAGCTGGCTGACATTTTTACCAAGGCTCTTGATGCAAATCAATTTGAAAACTTGAGGGGTAAGTTGGGTATTTGCCAACATGAGGAATTGTAGCAATTAATTTTGCTTAAAACAAGGGTTAAAGGAGTTATGCTTGTTCTGATTGGGTTAAAATTGTATTTTCCCATTTCCTTCAATTCTTTTAAGAAGTTGAATAGACACTCCTTTTCTTCCTTCCCCTCTCGTCTCCTCATCAAAACCCAGTCTCTCAATCAGAATTTTCTCTTCAGTTGCTGTTGGTCCTCTAAGACTGTCAAAATGTCTCAAACACCATCATCATCCAATACGACTATTTCAACCTCTTCCTCTGATCAAGATTCTAGGACAATCTCTTCTTGTCTGGACTCTGAAGTCCTGGAGATCTCTTCTCTTAGAAAAGTGGAAACTAACCCCACCAAGGTCAAAGAGCTGAGAACAAGACATGCAGGAAGGTCCCAAGCTTCTGCCTCTGGTAATTCATCTCATCCTTCTTCTTCAGTTCCCCCTGAAATTGCAAATAGGGAAGGGTCAGCCTATGTTCGTCAAGCAATAGCTAAAATTGTTTCAAGAATTCTGAACGAGAACCACTTAGTTCCTGGCATTTCTGTTCCTTTAAGTCAAGAAAGTTCAAATGCTGAAACAAATCCAGATGTCTCTAAGGATGTTGAGACATCACACAAAGAGAAGAATGCTGACATTGCTCACAAGAAAAGGAAGAAGCCCGAATCCTCTGAGTCTGATGACAGTGCTTAAAGGTTGGTGGAGTTGCTGTTTGGTGGAGTTGATGTTGGTCCCTGGTAGAGTTTGAAAGTGTGTTCAGTTTTTAGTTGCTGCTCTTATTACTGTTTCTGGATGATTGTATAATCTTTAAGAACATGTATCTTTGGCCCATTTGTGGCTAAAGAGGGTGTTGTACCCCAAAATTTGCCCTCCCATATTCTTCAAAGATTTGCCAAGTCAAGCTGCAAAATTCTCCAAGGGCTACACAGTGCAAAGGCCTCCTATACAGTCAAAACTAGGGTTTGTGTTCTGATCAAGAGAATGAAGTTTCCAAAGGCCCAATCAAGCCTCACATGCCTACAAATATGGTCAAGCATCCTCATATCAAGTTTCAAGGCATTCAACACAAAATTGCACAGTCAAAAACCCTAGTTGCACTACAGTCAACTGTAGGGGCAAAATGGTCATTTGACAGTCAAAAGTTCAAATTTTTGGTCAACATATCATTTTGAAGCCACAAACATCATTTGATCAATGCTTGATCATGATTCTCAAAATTTGGCTCAGAAATCATCAAGATGCAAAAGTTTCCTTATTTGGACAGTTGAAAAAGTCAACTGAAATTGACCAGGGCATAACTTTCACATGGATTATCAGAAAAATTCCATCCAAAGCTCATTTTGAAGAAAAAGACATTTCCTACAACTCATATTCATACTTCAAGTCCAAGAAATGCTCTCACAAAAAGTTATCAATTTCAACATTATAGGTCATTTTCAAAAGTCAACAAAAAGGGACTTTAAGTCAAAGGCCATAACTTGAGATTGGTAAATCAAAATGACATGGGACCAAAGGCATTGGTTAGAGGACTCAAAGACCTTTCCAAAATGTCCAAGAACATGAGAAAAGCTTAAAAATTGAGCAAGTTATGCCTTGTGGAAGTTGGGAAATGTTTGGATATTTTGAAAAGTCAACATTGATTCAAATGACCTAAAATTGCTAATGGGCCCATTTTTCTTCCATGATTCATCATCCATGACATATGCACGACCACTTGGCCCAAAGGGAAGTATTTTCTCATTTTTTATTTATTTATTTGAATTTTTATTTATATTAATTCATTTAAATCATTTAAATATATGAAAAATATTTAACTTAACCTAACCAATCTTTTTATACATGTTTTAGACTCAATATTTCGTGCATATGCAAATGTGGAAAGATTTGGCTTGATTGGATTCTAATTGACACAAAATTGCATGGAAAAAGATATGAAAAGATCCTTAAGAATCAAATTTTCAAAAGCCATGAATGCATTGGATTTGTGCTACTTTTCTTGACCTAATTTGTTCACTACATATGCCTGATCATAAACTTAATCATGCTAGAGGCGCAGCTGCTCAGAATACCCCATTGCAAACTTGAATTTTTCTCAAAAGAACTGAAATCTGAAAAGCACTTTTTAGGTGGATTCAAGGCACGAAACTTGTTCCATTAGCTTGCCAAGGTTGCCCAGAAGCGATTACAATCACAAACATCCATTCGAACTCCAAGAATTGGTAACATGAACGCAAGCTGTATCAAGAAAATTTCATAATCGCATATCATATTCCACGCATTCTTTGTGAAATTTAATTGTTGATTCATGTTTATTATCTTGTCCTGAAACTAACCAATGCATTTAATTGCGTTTTTATGCTGTATATACGATTTCGCCATGACTGTTTTCTAGGGTTTACAAAGCTTCAAATTAGGGATTCTTAAAAGAGGAAAAATTGGCCCTCAAGACCATGACCATTAGAATCAGTGCATCTGGACGAAGAAGATACCACACTCGCGATCAATTTATGAACACTATAGTGCTATTCGCTATTTTCTCTAAAGCCACCTAATAGAACGCGTCTAAAACCGTTGCAATATGTTCTTGTTTCAGAAAAAAGAAAACACACGAGGAAGATGATGTGTTGGCAAACGTTGGTTGGCTCTTTTAAATCAGCGCGCGTTTTTTTTGTTTTTGTGGCCACTAACCAATTTTTATTTTTGTTATTTATTCGTTATTGTATATACAAAGTACGTGTTTGGATCAGATGGCAAGCGTGAGGTTTGGCAAAGCATATGACCTGGGTTCGAGCCCCAGGTCTTCAGTAATTTCCATGTTATTTTTCTATTAACTATCACATGCAGCTTCGCTCACTGGAGTCCATGGTACATCTCCTCATCAGGCCAGCCACGCGTAGGTCTAAGACAATCCAAGGGTGCAAAATTGATGAACACCATAAACTCAGGTCAACGTTGCTACACGCTACCTGGAAAGTCAAACAGACCCATGTCTTATTGGGCCTGGATTTCTAAAGCATACCTCCACTTTGGGGACTACCACCCCCCCTGGTTTGCAATTTTCTCTAATTTTCTTATATTTTATTTTCAATTATTATTTTATTTTCTTTATTGTTTTGATTTAATTAATTATTTCACAAAATACAAAAACATCATAAAAAAATCAGAAAAGAGAAAATATAATAAATATTTTTATTTTAATATTTTCTTGTAAATAAATGCATGTAAATTATTTAGTTTTAAATTAGGTTGTAATTTTAATTCTTTTCATAATAAAAAATCTAAAAAATGTAGAAATAGGTTTAATTAATGTTTTTATTCCTTTTAATTTTTTCTTCTTTTTCACAATAATATTATTTATTTTACTTATTTTCATAATTAAATTTGTATGCAAAAAAAATTAGGTTTAATTTAGGTTTAATTCTAATGTTTTTCTTAATGAATTAAAATAAAAATAGAATTAGGGTTAGTAGCTAATTTTAATTAATTCTTTCTTTTTTTCTATTAAATCTTAAAATACATAAAAATATCAAAAAAAAACAAAAAAAAAATTTCTTTTCTTAATTGATTAATTCATGTAATTTAATTTTGCAAAAGGGTCCAACGCCCTCGTTCTTAATCTTTATTCTAAATTCGCGTACTTATTTTATTTTCATTATAATAATCATGTACCTCTCCCAAAGCCTTGTAACGTTCTAATTACTTCCCGCACTTTAAATTCTTTTACTTTATTTATTTTCTGTCAAATCGGGTCTTGGTTAATTTTGGCGATGTGGACCCGCGCCATTTGTAATAGCTTAGAATTTACTTTCCCGCAAATATTTTAACTGTTAAACCAAGCATGAAAGACTGTATGAACAAAATAAAATCAAGCGTAGAACACCAATAACATGACAAGATAAATGCAAATGAAAACGACACACGAATCGCACACATCACCCCTAGGGTACGCCTCACTGTTGCCTTGCCTCGAAAGGTGATCGTCGAGTAGAGGATGTCTTAGTAAGTCCTCATGATCCGGGAACCTGGCATGAGGGTAGCTTCTAAGGTGTCTTCCCATTGCTCTGGTGATCACCATGTCCCTAACCTCGAATTGACCCGAACACCTCCAACGGTGGTGCTACCTACCTCTCAATGGTGGGATGGCACTACTTTAAAGGACGTTTACACAGACGAATTCCTTAGGGTAGGTAGGTTCTCGTAGATACTTGCTCTAATTTCAAAACAAACTCAAAAACTCTTTTCACACCGACACATTTTCAAAAGCTTTCAAAAGCAATTTTTCAAACACTCTTGAGGACCGATACAAGAGTCGAACTGAAATTTTCAAAGAAACTTTTTAAAACCCACAGTTGAAAAGCAAACAAACCATTTTTGAAAACACAAGTGAGCAAGTATCTAAGAGCCCATGGATAACCATGGATAGAAAGGGTGCCAACACCTTCCCTTTCTATAATCTACCTCCCGAACCGAGAGTAATCTCTTTAAGGAATTTTTCTGTGCTTTTGTCCTTTCCATTTGGAGAAAATAAAAGACGGTGGCGACTCTTGCTTCCGCGACATTTCGCGATCCAGCGTTAAACAGTCAGTTCCAGATCCACCGATCACAGAACTGACGACTCTGCTGGGGACATCTTAAAAAAGTGGGGTGTACCTTAGGGTTAGTTCATAACTGTGTTTTCAATTGCTTTCCTTGTTTGCTTTACTATTGTGGGTTGCTTGGGAGTTCTATAGATCCTAACCCGGATCTGGGGGATACCTTTCTTAGAAAGTAGCAACAAGGCTGTGAGGGAACTGTGCGGGGTATACCGACATGGTTGAAACAGTCTGCTACGTTGATGTGGCACTTTGGTGTGTACCGGTAACCCTTGAGTTCAGTCAAGGAGAGTACGGGGCCTCCGCGTGGTGTCATGAAGCATCAACAGACCTTAGGAACCTTAATTGAACTATCTTGGCCTCTTTAGGGTAGTGAGATAACTGACTTTGGTGCAGTCCGAGGTTGGTTGATACTCGATACTACACTCAATTGAGGGTTGCTTTCCTGGAATATTTCGGTCGCCAGTTCAGTGGCTAAATCGAAACGATGAACAATGAAAGCAATCCCGTGATATTGGGAACCTTAGAACCCGGTTACTTTGATTAGGACAGGTTGAACCCACCAACTTCAAGAGGGTACTACCCAGACCCCATGCTGGCCTTAAACCTTAAGGGCTTGTCTTGTGTGCCTTGTGTGCCTTACATGTTTGTCGTTGTAAATATCTGTGGTGTGTTTAATCATAGCATCATGACATCATCCAGCATCATATGCATTGACTAACCATTTCAGGGGTTCGAATTTTCATCTTTTTTCTTGTTTTGTAGGACATGGAAACTGTTCGTAGAAAGACAATTCAAATCAGTCTTGTAAGGATCCCTCCTCAGCTTAAGGAGCTTATATCCAGGATTCCCGAGAACTCTTCATTCAGTGAAAGACATGGAAGCCTCATCAGCTTGGTCAACACCAACATTGAGGAAGATATGATAAAGGTCCTGTTCCAGTTCTTTGACCCTCTGCATCACTGTTTCACCTTCTTGGACTATCAGTTGGTACCTACATTGGAGGAGTTCTCCCGGCTCCTGAAGATTCCTATCCTTGATCAGCTACCCTTCAACGGTACAGAAAAGGAACCTAAGCTTGAAGAGAATGCTAAAGCCTTGCACCTACAGTCATCTGACCTCAAGGGACACTGGGAAGTTAGAAGTGGTATCAAAGGGTTCTTAGCCAGGTTTCTGTTTGAAAAGGCCCATGAATGTTGGAACTCCCTTGACTTGCAAGCTTTTGAGGAGGTTGTGGCCCTCCTTGTCTATGGTTTGGTGTTGTTCCCTAATCCAGATCAGCTTATAGATATCAGTGCTGTCCAGATCTTTATGTCCAGGAATCCTATACCTACGTTGCTGGGGGACATCCTTCACTCATGTTACACTCGAACCCTGAGAAAAAGAGGTGTCCTTATGTGTTGCACTCCTCTCCTGGGAAGGTGGTTTATTTCGCACCTTCCACAATCAGTCTTGAAGAATGAGCGGGGTTTGAGATGGTCGCAACGGTTGATGACTCTTACGCATGCAGATATACATTGGTGCCCTAGGTCCAGAGAAGATGTCACTATCATTGATCGTTGCGGGGAGTACCCTAATGTTCCTTTACTTGGAATCAGAGGAGGTATTACTTACAGCCCATGCCTGGCTTGGAGACAGTTTGGTTATGCTCGGAGGGATGGTCCTCATGACATGTTAATTCCTGACATAGTTTTTGACTTCGACAATGATACTCAAGGACTTCGCCAGAGATTTATCAGAGCTTGGAGGATGCCAAGTAGGATAGACAGCAAGACACTGGGGCACAGGAATTCCATCCCGTTGGAACCTTATCTCAAGTGGGTACGCGCCCGCTCTCAGAAGTTAGTGATGCCTTATCCTCACATGCTCCCGGTAATCAAAGAACCAGTCTTGGAAGGAGAAGTGTCCTATACTATTCAGCACCCTGATATGCCCACATCCTGGGAAGAGATGCAGAAGAGCTAGATCCATCTTAAGGAAGAGCGGAATTCTCTTGAGACTAGTCTACATGCCAGTGAAAAGAAGGTCTTGGAGCTCACCCGCCTGTTGCATGAGGAGAGGAATCTCAACACCTACATAGCTCCAAAGAGGATGCGCAGTGTATTTTGGGATTGATTTGATTTTTGTACTTTTGCCCATGAGGCCTTGATGTATTAAACAATGATTTCTTTAATGATAACGTGTGTTCCTTTTTGTCTACAACAAATTTGAACTTTCGAACCCTTGAATGCATTGCATACGCATTTCATACATCATGTGCATAGCAGGTTTTTTCAGGTTGCTTACAGTTCTTCGCTGTTTATTTCAGCATCATGAATACCGACTCTGCATCAACTGAGACATCAATCAAAGCTCTTCAGGCGCAGAATGCGCAGTTTCAGGAATTAATCAAGGGTCTGGCTCAAGGCCAAGAAGAACTGAAGGCTATGCTCCTGAAGAAGGAGAAGAAGAAGAAGAGAAGAACTGTTATGTTCAACTCGGGCCGAAGGTTTGGCAATACTCTGCATCACGAAGAGGCTGGTTCTTCTGTTGGCAGGAGCCCCCCTCAGGCAGAAGTAAAGGTCCCTAGTCCGGTAGTCTCCGACAACGAGACTGATTTTGATGAAGAGCAGTACCCTCCTGCAGAAGACAGATACAAGCAACTGGAGGATAGGTTGAAAGCTATGGAGGTTCAACAGGTACCTGGGCTGGATTTCGGAGACCTGGGTTTGTCTACTGGTGTGATTATCCCTCACAAGTTCAAAGCACCATCCTTCTCTAAGTATGATGGGGCGTCTTGTCCCAAGCTGCATCTAAGGTCCTATGTTCGGAAAATTCAGTCGTACTCTGCGGATAAGAATTTATGGATCCACTTCTTCCAGGAGAGTCTTTCAGGGACTCATCTCGAATGGTTCTATCAGCTGGATGGGACCAAGGTTCGTAACTGGGAGGAGTTGGCTACTGCTTTCTATAAGCAGTATCAATATAATGCCGACCTTGCCCCTACACGTACCCAGCTCCAAGGTATGTCGTTAGGTGCAAGCGAAGGTTTCAAGGAGTACGCTCAGAAGTGGAGAGACCTGGCTGGTAGGGTGCAGCCACCATTGACTGACCGGGAGTTGGTAGACATGTTCTTGGGGACCCTATCTGGGCCATTTTTCAACCATCTCATTGGGAATTCTTCTGCTGGGTTCACTGATTTGATTCTAATTGGAGAGAGAATTGAAGCTGGGTTAAAGTCTGGGAAGATTGCGAAGGGTGCATCGTCTAGTTCTGAGAAGAAACCCTTCAAGAAGGAGGCTAGTGTCGTGTATGGTTCCAAGAGATCAGAAAGACCTGAGCGCCGCCAATCTGTCAGTGCGGTAATGATTGCTAAGCCTGCTGCCGCTCCCCGACCAAATAATCCTCAAAGGACTGAAAGACCCCGGAGAGAGTTTACCCGGTTAAGCATGACCCTATCGCAGATCCTGCCACAGTTGCTTTCAACCAATTTGGTGACTGTCAGGGAGGCTCCAAAGTTCCCAAATACAACATCTCCCAAGTACAACCCGAATGCTCGTTGTGCTTACCATTCAGATAGCCCGGGGCACTCTACCGATGACTGCTGGGCGTTAAAGAATAAGGTGCAAGACCTTATCGACGCGAAAGAGATACAGTTCGAAGCGCCTGAGAGGCCGAATATAGTTACTGCTCCTATGCCTCAACATGGGGTAAATGCTGTTGACGAAGATGTTTATGCTGTTTCTGTGGATGATCTAGCCACTCCTCTAAAGATTGTTAAGAAGAACCTACTGCAGGCCGGTTTATTTCCGGGTTGCAGTGATGGTTGCCTGTTCTGTGTTGTGTCCCCATCTGGTTGTCCCTTGCTGAGGTTAGGCACCCAAAGCCTAATGGATAGCAAGGAGATTCTATTTAAGAAGTCTGTTGTTCGGTCGGTTCCGATGGAAGAAGTTTCTGTGGTGACTATATTCAATAACCCAATCCCGGCTCTCCCGAAGAAGCCCGTTCAAATCATGACCATTGCACCTGTTATTATCACTGTTCCAGGGCCCCTGCCCTATGTATCTGATAAAGCTGTCCCTTGGCATTATGGGGCAGATGTATATGTAAACGGGATTAAACAAGAGTTCAACGCTGGCGCCAGCATTTGTGACATCACTGGCCCAGCCAAGGTTACCCGCAGTGGCAGGCTCTTCTCGCCTGACATTACACCGCCTGCTGCCCGAAGACCACTTCTCATAACCCCTGCAAGTGTACCTGTTCCTGCTGCTGATCCAATTGTTTCTCCTGCTGCCGAGTCATCCAATGCTCGGGGCAAAGGAGTTGAAGTTGAGCCTGCCCAGATGGAGGCACCT
This sequence comes from Vicia faba, assembly GCA_948472305.1. Classification (NCBI taxonomy): domain Eukaryota; kingdom Viridiplantae; phylum Streptophyta; class Magnoliopsida; order Fabales; family Fabaceae; genus Vicia; species Vicia faba. Next base: position 923,381,327 of record OX451738.1, on the reverse strand, counting down.
GTACCGATAACTGCTGAGGCCTCCCAACAAGAGATGGAGGAGATTCTAAAAATTATAAAGAAGAGCGATTTTAATGTTGTGGAACAGCTGGGGCATACGCCCTCCAAAATCTCCATGCTCTATTTATTGCTGTGCTCCGAGGCCCATGCTAAGGCCCTAATCTCATTCCTCAAGACGGCCCATGTGCCACATGAGACATCTGCAGTCCAGTTCACTGATTGCGTAGCAAATTTGACGGCAGACAATGGCTTGGGTTTCTCAGATGCTGATCTGACTGCGAAGGGAAGAGACCATAACGATGCTCTGCATGTCTCTATCGAATGCAGGGGCACTACCTTGGCACATGTGTTGGTGGATACTGGTTCATCTTTGAATGTGCTACCCAAGAAGGCTTTGGACCGTCTAGATTGTGAAGGCCTGGAATTAAAACCTAGCAATATCATCGTCAGGGCCTTTGATGGTTCAAAGAGGATGGTTCATGGAGAGGTCGACATTCCGATTCGTGTGGGCTCTCAGGTGTTCGACTCCACTTTTTATGTGATGGATATCCGTCCATCTTACTCTTGTCTATTGGGTCGACCTTGGATACATAAGGCTGGGGCGGTGACCTCTACCTTGCATCAGAAGCTGAAGTACCCTGTCAGAGGGAAGATCGTCACTGTGCAGGGAGAGGAGGAATATATGGTGAGCCACCTGAACTCCTTCAGATACATTGAGATGGATGGGGAATTTATTGAAACCCCCTTTCAGCATTTCGAGGAGGTGCTTCCAATTACAGCAGCGTCAGAAACAGCAGAAGAATTTGTTCCTTTGAAGATGGCTTCCCTAAAGGATGCCCGGGCTGTGGTTCAGAAGAATGAAAGTGCCAACTGGGGCAGACTTCCAGACTTTACTCAGAAGACTGATAAGCTTGGGCTGGGTTTTACCACAGAAGGTCAGAAAGCTATATCGGAAGACCTCCGGTATTTATTAAAAGTTCAGGAGTGAATGCTGTTGGGGGAGACCATGAAGTGGACGAAGCTGAATTCAACAGCTGGATCTATCCGACGACCGAAGGCGGATTGAACAACTGGATTGCTAAAGACCATACCCCTGTTACCTTTGTGACGCAGTAATACATTTCTTTGTTTCGTTATTTTGTAATAAACAATAAATAAACTCTATGGCCCGGTGTCTTACCCGAGGCACCGTGGTATCATTTGTGAGGGCATATAAATTGTCATTTCATATATCATAAATGAAAATCTTGGACGTATTTTCGCATTGCAAATTTTATGCTCCTTTTCTGTCTTTCTTTCCTTTACATATCTTTCAAAACAGCTGTATTTACACACACACTCACTCATACAGGTTTCAATCCACTCTGGATCTCACTGATAACAACTCTGCTACTGCCAATTATGACTTCGAAAATCCGATCAACTTAGCCGAAGACGAAGGTGAAGATGATTGCGAAGTGCCTGGCGAGCTTGCAAGACTGTTGCTTCAGGAGGAGAGGGCAATTCAACCCCATGAAGAGCCAGTGGAAACCATAAACTTGGGTACTGAAGCAGACAGGAAAGAAGTAAAGATTGGTGCCAACCTAGAGCTCAGCGTGAAGCAACGGTTAACCAAGATGCTGCATGATTATATGGAGATCTTTGCCTGGTCCTACAAAGACATGCCCGGGTTGGATACCGATATTGTGGTCCATCATTTGCCAACTAAGGAAGACTGCCCTCCAGTTAAGCAAAAGGTCCGTCGGATGCGTCCAGAGATGTCCGAGAAGATTAAGGCCGAGGTTATGAAACAGTTTGATGCTGGGTTCCTTGCAGTGACTTCTTACCCTCAGTGGGTTGCTAACGTGGTGCCGGTACCTAAGAAGGACGGTAAGGTCAGAATGTGTGTCGATTACAGGGATCTGAATAGGGCCAGCCCCAAGGATGACTTCCCCTTACCTCACATTGATGTCCTTGTTGATAATACGGCTCAGCACAAAGTATTCTCTTTCATGGATGGCTTTTCAGGTTACAATCAGATTAAGATGGCACCTGAAGACATGGAAAAAACTACATTTGTTACTCAGTGGGGCACCTTCTGTTACAAGGTCATGCCATTCGGATTGAAGAACGCTGGGGCAACCTACCAACGTGCCATGGTTGCCTTATTTCATGACATGATCCATCACGAGATAGAGGTGTATATGGACGACATGATCGCGAGGTCCCAGACTGAGGAAGAACATCTAGATCATCTGCAGAAATTGTTTGACCGGTTGAAACTGTACAAGCTAAGATTGAACCCGAACAAGTGCACCTTCGGGGTAAGATCTGGAAAGTTACTAGGCTTCGTGGTCAGTGATAAAGGTATTCAAGTGGACCCTGCTAAGGTCAAAGCTATTCAAGAGATGCCAGTTCCCAAGACAGAGAAGGAAGTCAGAGGCTTTTTAGGACGCCTAAATTACATTGCTCGGTTCATCTCACATCTGACTGCTACCTGTGAGCCAATCTTCAAGCTGCTGAAGAAAGATCAGGTGGTACGTTGGAACGATGAATGTCAGGCTGCTTTCGACAGAATCAAAGAGTATCTCTAAGAACCACCCATCCTTATGCCACCGGTTGAAGGGAGACCTCTGATACTATATCTGACAGTGCTTGACAACTCAATGGGGTGTGTGCTGGGGCAGCATGACGAGTCTGGCCGAAAAGAACATGCCATTTATTACCTTAGCAAAAAGTTTACCGACTGTGAGACCCGATACTCACTGCTTGAGAAAACTTGCTGCGCTTTGGTATGGGCTGCTCGCCGGCTGAGACAGTATATGCTGACTCACACTACCTTGTTGATCTCAAAGATGGATCCTATAAAGTACATATTCGAAAAGCCTGCTCTGTCTGGGAGGATTACAAGATGGCAAATGATCTTGACGGAATACGACATTCAGTACACGACCCAGAAAGCCATCAAGGGAAGTGTATTGGCAGACCACCTGGCACATCAAGCTGTAGATGACTATCAGTCAATGAACTTCGAGTTTCCGGATGAAAGCATCATGATAGTAACAGATTGTGAAGTGCCTGGACCGGATGAAGGACCTGAACCAGGATCCCGATGGTCTATGCACTTTGACGGAGCTTCCAACGCTTTGGGAAATGGTATCGGCGCCATCATCATATCTCCTCAAGGTACTCATACTCCACTCACCGCCCGGCTATGTTTCAACTGTACCAACAACATGGCGGAGTATGAGGCGTGCATCATGGGTCTTCAAGTTGCGATCGACCTAAGGATCAAATTTCTAAGTGTCTTCGGAGATTCCGCTCTTGTGATCAATCAGATCAAAGGAGAGTGGGATACGAAACATCCCAACTTGATTCCTTACCGAGAATATGTGTTGACCTTGATTCCCCACTTCACAGAGATAACCTTTGAGCACTTTCCAAGAGAAGAGAATCAGCTAGCGGACGCGTTAGCTACAATGGCTTCAATGTTCAAGGTTAAATGGGATAATGAGGCTCCCCGGATCATCATCTGGAAACTGGACGAACCGGCATACTATTGTGATCTCGAAACTGAATTGGTGACTGAGAAGCCTTGGTACCATGAGGTGAAGAGATATCTGGAAGCTCAGGAATACCCTGAAGGTGCATCTGTCAACGATAAGAAATTCCTGAGGAGGTTCGCAGCCAAGTTCTTCCTTAGCAACGGCATCTTGTATAAGCGAAACCATGATTCAACCTTACTGCGTTGTGTGGATAAGACTGAAGCAGAAAGGATCATGGAAGAGCTACATGAAGGGACCTTTGGTACGCATTCCAGTGGATACACTATGGCTAAGAAAATCCTACGGGCAGGATATTACTGGTCCACAATGGAAGCTGACTGCTACCAACACTCCAGGACATGCCACAAGTGCCAGATCTATGCAGATAAGGTGCATGTTCCTCCGGTTCCCCTGAACGTTCTGACTACGCCTTGGCCATTTGCAATGTGGGGCATAGACATGATCGGCGAGATTAAACCTACGGCATCTAATGGACATCGCTTCATCCTAGTGGCGATTGATTATTTTACGAAGTGGGTCGAGGCAGCATCCTATGCTACGGTAACCAAGACTGTTGTGGCACGGTTCATTCGGCACAACCTGATCTGTCGGTACGGCGTCCCTGAGCGGATTATTACAGACAACGGTACCAATCTGAACAACAAGATGATCGCTGAGCTCTGCGAACAGTTCAAAATACAGCACCATAATTCTTCTCCTTACAGACCAAAGATGAATGGGGCTGTAGAAGCAGCAAATAAGAACATCAAGAAGATCGTGCAGAAGATGACAGTGACTTATAAAGATTGGCACGAGATGTTACCGTTCGCTCTACATGGGTAACGTACTTCAGCTAGGACGTCAACCGGGGCAACTCCTTTCTCTCTGGTTTATGGCATGGAGGCAGTCTTACCGATCGAAGTGCAAATACCCTCTCTCCGGATAATGAAGGATGCAAATCTGAACGAGGATGATTGGATCCAGACACGACTTGATCAGCTCAACCTCATTGATGAAAAGAGACTTGCTGCTATCTGTCATGGTCAGACGTATCAGAAACGGATGATCAGGGCATTTAACAAAAAGGTCAGACCACAGGAATATCGAGTTGGGGATCTGGTAATCAAACGAATCATCCTTCCTCAGAGTGATCCAAGGGGCAAATGGACCCCTACGTACGAAGGGCCATTTGTGGTTAAACATGTGTTCTCAGGAGGAGCCATGATTCTAACCAATATGGATGGTGACGACCTTCCTCACCCCGCCAATGCAGACATAGTAAAAAAATACTACGCATGAAAAAGACCCGCTAGGATGACATGCCTAGGCAAAAATTAGGGCTTCCCGTCGAACCAAAAGGGTTCGGGCAAAATGAAGGGATGAAAATGAAAAATCTGTACACCCGGCAAGTCGAAAACCTGAAAAGGCGGCTTGGGCAAAAATGGGTATCCCGGTGGACCGAAAACCCGAAAGGGCGGTCCAGGCAAAAATTAGGGATAAAAGCGTAATACTATGTCTCATTGGATCACCTTGCATCCAGAATCCGGTATCTACATCAAGTTCAGACGGCATCGATCAGTTAGCTTTACCTTCAACTAAGGTCATCAAGTGATGAGACGCTCGGAGTTATAAAGGCAATAGCAGAGTTGAAACTCAGTGGGATCATTCATATTTCACACAGCTGCTTTATTTTCTTTTGTACAAAGTTTGTATAAACTCTCTTGTTTGGCGGCGTTCCTCTTACTAGGACGTCAGCCTCTTGTACACAAAACGCCTATTTACAGGCCATTCAAAATCAATACAAATATATTTTCAGTTAAACGTGCCAAGTGTTTTTCTTTTTCTGTTTTGTTTTGCGAAGAACGTCCAAGGTTCAATTTGTGATATATGCATTGACAATAATTTGCTAACTCATAAATATTTGCATACGAAACAAAGGAATCAATTGCAGGTGACACTAGAAACAGGGGCAATAAAGAGTTGTCTGAGCAGTCTAATTGTTCTATCCTCCAAGGTACCAAGGTAGGTTCAGCTAGAGAATACGACCAGTACATCTTAATTCCCCAGAGAGTGATTCAGCAAAACAGTGCATTCTTCTCCAGGCAGAGTTATCAAGTCTCAAGGAAACTGAGTATCCTCCAGTAGATCTCAATACTTCCCCAGCAGTATACATATTCATAACAAGCATCCCCGGCAGTCTTGGTCTAAAGATTGTTCCCCCGGCGGCACATTAACATTCAAAGGAATCACTTCCCCAGCATATCAAAACTTCCCCAAGAGAGTCCAATCTAGTCTCCCCAAGAAAATGGAATTCATCCCCCCAAGCAGTAAGCTTATCCCCAGTAAATTCTGGAAGCTTATCCTCGCAGAACACGAACGCGGCGTCCGGCTTTATTCAAAGAGTTATTTCCTTACCAGGATATAACTGGGTTATCCTCAGCCAAAAGCCACGGAAAGAGCGTCCTCGACAAAGTCTTCTTACCCCAGCGAAGTCCATCAGCACTTCCAACAACAAAGGTATCCCCAGCAAATTATTATCAACACTCAGCAAGGCATCCCTCTTCCCACAGAGTATTGCTTCCCAGCATGGTCGCTAGAGTATCTTTTCTCCCCGCAGAATCTTCCATTAGCCAAGTTTATTCCGCAACGGAGTCATCTTCTCCTACCGGTATTCTTGCAGTTATCATCCCCAGCGAAAGAAAATCTATTCTTCAACATCAGCCCAGGATATGACTTCCCGGCACCCGTCAAGGATTTAATTTCCTAGACGAAAACATACATTCATAAAACATCACATACATCATTATAGCATGCATAAACGCATTATGTCATACAAATCTCGTTTATTTTGAGAACATCATTGCTTGATCCATATCATGCATTACATACGACTGACCTTTACCTTTTAGGAAAGATGCAGTTAAAATTCTCAAACATATTTCAAGGCCTTCTCTAGTCCAGCTAAATCAACTCCTAACAGATTTTTCTGATAAAGACTCAGTAGAAGTTATCCCAGATGGTCCCCTCTCCGACGGTGAGTGAGGTGGTAATTCCTTTTTCAGATGTCTCCCTCTCCGACGGTGAGTGTGAGGTGATAGTCTCTTATGGTCCCCTCTCCGACGGTGAGTGAGGTGGTAATTCCTTTTCAGATGTTTCCCTCTCCGACGGTGAGTGTGAGGTGATAGTCTCTTATGGTCCCCTCTCCGACGGTGAGTGAGGTGGTAATTCCTTTTCAGATGTTTCCCTCTCCGACGGTGAGTGTGAGGTGATAGTCTCTTATGGTCCCCTCTCCGACGGTGAGTGAGGTGGTAATTCCTTTTTCAGATGTTTCCCTCTCCGACGGTGAGTGTGAGGTGATAGTCTCTTATGGTCCCCTCTCCGACGGTGAGTGAGGTGGTAATTCCTTTTTCAGATGTTTCCCTCTCCGACGGTGAGTGTGAGGTGATAGTCTCTTATGGTCCCCTCTCCGACGGTGAGTGAGGTGGTAATTCCTTTTTCAGATGTTTCCCTCTCCGACGGTGAGTGAGGTGATTAGTCTCCTATGTTTCCCTCTCCGACGGTGAGTGAGGTGATTAGTCTCCTATTTTTCCCTCTCCGACGGTGAGTGAGGTGATTCCCTTTCAGATTATAATTTCCTATAGTTCCCTCTCCAACGGTGAGTGAGGTGATTCCCTTTCAGATTATAATGACCTATGATTCTCTTCCCGATCCTGCGAAGATGGTATTTCCCACCAAGATTTTCTCAACGAGCGTTGTTGAAGTTAAAATCACCCAAGGTGCTCTTACCATTCATGCTAAGGTAGCAACCATCCCTGGTTCATTCATCATCTTGTGAAGCTCCAGACTCAGCTCCCGTAACCAGTCAGGACATATCTATGCCAAGCATCTGAAATCAACTCCTGCAACATGTCAGATACTCATTGTTTCTTTTGCAGGTATGCAGGTTCTCGCTAAGGAATCTCTTATGCGATCAACATCCAGATGGCATCTATAAGCCCATCACCCTATTCATCAATCCCCAAATGGCATCTGTAAGCCCATTCCATCATCACCGCTACTATGTGAGCGCAAATTTCTGGGCACTCTAGTGTTCAATCATCTTCTACCTTCGGATTACGAAAGGCACGTCATCCAATCTGCATTCTCAGGTCTAAGAAGATTGAACATGGGCAACTGTTGTACCCCAAAATTTGCCCTCCCATATTCTTCAAAGATTTGCCAAGTCAAGCTGCAAAATTCTCCAAGGGCTACACAGTGCAAAGGCCTCCTATACAGTCAAAACTAGGGTTTGTGTTCTGATCAAGAGAATGAAGTTTCCAAAGGCCCAATCAAGCCTCACATGCCTACAAATATGGTCAAGCATCCTCATATCAAGTTTCAAGGCATTCAACACAAAATTGCACAGTCAAAAACCCTAGTTGCACTACAGTCAACTGTAGGGGCAAAATGGTCATTTGACAGTCAAAAGTTCAAATTTTTGGTCAACATATCATTTTGAAGCCACAAACATCATTTGATCAATGCTTGATCATGATTCTCAAAATTTGGCTCAGAAATCATCAAGATGCAAAAGTTTCCTTATTTGGACAGCTGAAAAAGTCAACTGAAATTGACCAGGGCATAACTTTCACATGGATTATCAGAAAAATTCCATCCAAAGCTCATTTTGAAGAGAAAGACATTTCCTACAACTCATCTTCATACTTCAAGTCCAAGAAATGCTCTCACAAAAAGTTATCAATTTCAACATTATAGGTCATTTTCAAAAGTCAACAAAAAGGGACTTTAAGTCAAAGGCCATAACTTGAGATTGGTAAATCAAAATGACATGGGACCAAAGGCATTGGTTAGAGGACTCAAAGACCTTTCCAAAATGTCCAAGAACATGAGAAAAGCTTAAAAATTGAGCAAGTTATGCCTTGTGGAAGTTGGGAAATTTTTGGATATTTTGAAAAGTCAACATTGATTCAAATGACCTAAAATTGCTAATGGGCCCATTTTTCTTCCATGATTCATCATCCATGACATATGCACGACCACTTGACCCAAAGGGAAGTATTTTCTCATTTTTTATTTTTTTATTTGAATTTTTATTTATATTAATTCATTTAAATCATTTAAATATATGAAAAATATTTAACTTAACCTAACCAATCTTTTAATACATGTTTTAGACTCAATATTTCGTGCATATGCAAATGTGGAAAGATTTGGCTTGATTGGATTCTAATTGACACAAAATTGCATGGAAAAAGATATGAAAAGATCCTTAAGAATCAAATTTTCAAAAGCCATGAATGCATTGGATTTGTGCTACTTTTCTTGACCTAATTTGTTCACTACATATGCCTGATCATAAACCTAATCATGCTAGAGGCGCAGCTACTCAGAATACCCCATTGCAAACTTGAATTTTTCTCAAAAGAACTGAAATCTGAAAAGCACTTTTTAGGTGGATTCAAGGCACGAAACTTGTTCCATTAGCTTGCCAAGGTTGCCCAGAAGCGATTACAATCACAAACATCCATTCAAACTCCAAGAATTGGTAACATGAACGCAAGCTGTATCAAGAAAATTTCATAATCGCATATCATATTCCACGCATTCTTTGTGAAATTTAATTGTTGATTCATGTTTATTATCTTGTCCTGAAACTAACCAATGCATTTAATTGCGTTTTTATGCTGTATATACGATTTCGCCATGACTGTTTTCTAGGGTTTACAAAGCTTCAAATTAGGGATTCTTAAAAGAGGAAAAATTGGCCCTCAAGACCATGACCATTAGAATCAGTGCATCTGGACGAAGAAGATACCACACTCGCGATCAATTTATGAACACTATAGTGCTATTCGCTATTTTCTCTAAAGCCACCTAATAGAACGCGTCTAAAACCGTTGCAATATGTTCTTGTTTCAGAAAAAAGAAAACACGCGAGGAAGATGATGTGTTGGCAAACGTTGGTTGGCTCTTTTAAATCAGCGCGCGTTTTTTTTGTTTTTGTGGCCACTAACCAATTTTTATTTTTGTTATTTATTCGTTATTGTATATACAAAGTACGCGTTTGGATCAGATGGCAAGCGTGAGGTTTGGAAAAGCATATGACCTGGGTTCGAGCCCCAGGTCTTCAGTAATTTCCATGTTATTTTTCTATTAACTATCACATGCAGCTTCGCTCACTGGAGTCCATGGTACATCTCCTCATCAGGCCAGCCACACGTAGGTCTAAGACAATCCAAGGGTGCAAAATTGATGAACACCATAAACTCAGGTCAACGTTGCTACACGCTACCTGGAAAGTCAAACAGACCCATGTCTTATTGGGCCTGGATTTCTAGAGCATACCTCCACTTTGGGGACTACCACCCCCCCTGGTTTGCAATTTTCTCTAATTTTCTTATATTTTATTTTCAATTATTATTTTATTTTCTTTATTGTTTTGATTTAATTAATTATTTCACAAAATACAAAAACATCATAAAAAAATCAGAAAAGAGAAAATATAATAAATATTTTTATTTTAATATTTTCTTGTAAATAAATGCATGTAAATTATTTAGTTTTAAATTAGGTTGTAATTTTAATTCTTTTCATAATAAAAAATCTAAAAAATGTAGAAATAGGTTTAATTAATGTTTTTATTCCTTTTAATTTTTTCTTTTTTTTCACAATAATATTATTTATTTTACTTATTTTCATAATTAAATTTGTATGCAAAAAAAATTAGGTTTAATTTAGGTTTAATTCTAATGTTTTTCTTAATGAATTAAAATAAAAATAGAATTAGGGTTAGTAGCTAATTTTAATTAATTCTTTATTTTTTTCTATTAAATCTTAAAATACATAAAAATATAAATAAAAAAAAACAAAAAAACAATTTCTTTTCTTAATTGATTAATTCATGTAATTTAATTTTGCAAAAGGGTCCAACGCCCTCGTTCTTAATCTTTATTCTAAATTCGCGTACTTATTTTATTTTCATTATAATAATCATGTACCTCTCCCAAAGCCTTGTAACGTTCTAATTACTTCCCGCACTTTAAATTCTTTTACTTTATTTATTTTCTGTCAAATCGGGTCTTGGTTAATTTTGGCGATGTGGACCCGCGCCATTTGTAATAGCTTAGAATTTACTTTCCCGCAAATATTTTAACTGTTAAACCAAGCATGAAAGACTGTATGAACAAAATAAAATCAAGCGTAGAACACCAATAACATGACAAGATAAATGCAAATGAAAACGACACACGAATCGCACACATCACCCCTAGGGTACGCCTCACTGTTGCCTTGCCTCGAAAGGTGATCGTCGAGTAGAGGATGTCTTAGTAAGTCCTCATGATCCGGGAACCTGGCATGAGGGTAGCTTCTAAGGTGTCTTCCCATTGCTCTGGTGATCACCATGTCCCTAACCTCGAATTGACCCGAACACCTCCAACGGTGGTGCTACCTACCTCTCAATGGTGGGATGGCACTACTTTAAAGGACGTTTACACAGACGAATTCCTTAGGGTAGGTAGGTTCTCGTAGATACTTGCTCTAATTTCAAAACAAACTCAAAAACTCTTTTCACACCGACACATTTTCAAAAGCTTTCAAAAGCAATTTTTCAAACACTCTTGAGGACCGATACAAGAGTCGAACTGAAATTTTCAAAGAAACTTTTTAAAACCCACAGTTGAAAAGCAAACAAACCATTTTTGAAAACACAAGTGAGCAAGTATCTAAGAGCCCATGGATAACCATGGATAGAAAGGGTGCTAACACCTTCCCTTTCTATAATCTACCTCCCGAACCGAGAGCAATCTCTTTAAGGAATTTTTCTGTGCTTTTGTCCTTTCCATTTGGAGAAAATAAAAGACGGTGGCGACTCTTGCTTCCGCGAAATTTCGCGATCCAGCGTTAAACAGTCAGTTCCAGATCCACCGATCACAGAGGGGGAGATATATTTTGGTAGACTTTATTTGACATTCCATTTTTCTGCAGTCATATTTATTCTGCTGCTATCTATCTCTGATTGCTTAGGGGCTTTAGCCAAAAATCTGCCAAAGGGGGAGTTTGTAGTTGTTTAGGTATTGGCATGCATTTTTGGTAAAACCAGGTGTATGAATGTCATGACTGATGTCATAACATTCTAGTTTATTAGGTACAGATTTATTAGGTACCTTTGCAGAAAAATATTGTCATACAGGTACTGATGTTTATGAGTGTGTATCTGAGCATTTTGCAAAATGATCACATTTACCAAAATCAGTAAACAGGAATTCTGATGTCATAACAAATGTTAAGACATCCTGTTCTGAACTAACAGTTATGCAGTTTGGGTAATTCTGAGTTTTTTCAGGATTATGACTCAGTCTTTCCAGAACAGAAAATCTCGTGGACTTGGGGTTAACCTAGCTCAACCCTAACCTGGTTGATAAAGTCCTGTGACCTAGTCTTAAGGTCAAACGGAATTAACCCTAGCTTTTTGTGGAAACCCTAACTGAAGATGCAGCTGCTATATATTCAACAGAGCTGCTGTCTTGGAATGCATCCCTTTTTGACAGAAGATCATTTAGAAGCTGTATAGTTTTAACTATTGTAATCCAAGCAATTATCATTGTGATAAGTGACTTGGAATAGGTTTTAATTGTAAGGGTTGTGTATCACTCAAAGCTTTGAAGCAAGAGTGTTTTTGTGTCTCTTGACTAAAGCTTTGAAGCAAAGTCAAGTTAGGTTTATGTATCACTCAAAGCTGTGAAGCAAGAGTGTTTGTGTTGCTTGATTAAAAAGCTGTGAAGCATAATCAAGTGTATGATTTGAAGAGTGTCTTCATCAATTCATTAGTCAAATTGTTTTATGTATCACTGTTGTGATTGAGGGGGAGTGAGTAGGAACTCAGGTTTAAGTTGTACTTAGATTGAAGTTGCACTGGGTAGGTCTTAAGTGAAGGAGATAAACTGGTTGGTTTATTCCTGAATTAATATCTCTTATAGTGGATTTACTCCCTGGCTTGGTAGCCCCCAGAGTAGGTGTTGTTGCACACTGAACTGGGTAAACAATTGACTGTGTTCTTTACTGTTTTTGTATTTACTGTCTTATAGAAAGTCAGATACGATGTCATAACATTGAACGTGACATTGAGTATCTGCAGCCAGAATTTCAATATTAAATTAGTTTAATAAAATATTAATTTTCATTATATATATATATATATATATATATATATATATATATATATATATATATATATATATATATATATATATATATATATATATATATATATATATATATATATATATATATATATATATATATATATATATATATATATATATATATATATATATATATATATATATATATATATATATATATATATATATATATATATATATATATATATAAAATTTCTAACTAACATACTGTTAGTTTTATATTATATATATAAATAAAATAGTTTAGTTAATATATTAATATATATACTATAATTAACAGTGTGATTAATTATATAATCGGTTACAATTTACCAATAAAACTTGATATTTTGGATTTGACCGGAGATGAATTAAATTGTAGATGTGTGGTATATTGGAAATGTATTGTGAAATACCGATTTCGGAAATAACATGTTCGGTTTATAAATGTTATGTTGTTGTGTGATTAATTAATATAACCGGTTACGATTAATGAGTAAAACTTAATATTTTTAGTTCGACCGGAGATTAATTAAATTGTAGGTGTGTTGTATTTTCGAGACATTTGGTTAATTTCCGATTCTGGAAATGATGTATTTGGTTTATAAATATTTTGGTGTTTTGTGATAATTGTTGAAATGAAATAAATAATGTTTATTGTGCAATGTCGTGAGATTAATTCATAGGGTTGAATTATGGTGATGTATGCTTGTAATTGAGATAGAGGGATGTCTTGATTTGCATAATTGTTGTTGTTGAATTGCACACCGCATCATAAGTTGTGTCAAGAGGCGATGTCCGTTAGTCTCGTGGAGGCTAGTGGCCCGTCCCAAACTCAGAGTGGGGGTTTGAAAGCTTAGGGAATGGGCTTTATAATTATCCGTCTGAGGGATAGACAATCAGTAAATCCGAAGGATAATAGATGATTGGTACCACATGCATGAGTCATGTCGTTGTGTCGAGTCGCACATACACACTTTGTTAAGCTGGTGTTTTGTTGAATATTATGCATTATGTGCTAATTGGTAAATGAAATTGATTGTGTTTGATTTCTTTGAGTTGTTGAATATGGGAATTGGATTAAATGAATATATTATGTGATTTATGTAAGAGTTGGAAAAAGAGTAAGATTCCTTTATTTAATGCCTTTCATTTGCTTTAAATTACATACCTTATGTTTGTTGGACTTCTTACCCTTCTGTTGAAAAATGCTTTCTACGGCATTGTTCAGGTATCGAAGACGGTAGTGCGAGGCACTAGCTTAGCGGATGCATTTGGATTGTAATCTGTTTTATTTTAGTTTATCGAGTCGATGCTCTGGTTGTAACACTTGGGGGTTAGGTGTCCGCATTCGAACTCGTATATTTTGTATATGGATTATACTTGTATATAATCCATTGTTTTGATTATATGTTGATGTATGTATATTATGACTTGATGACATGTTTGGTGTATGAATCGTATGGCTTAATGCCTTGAATTTTATATTTTGATTCCTCCTTTGGAGATGAAGTTATTATGATTCGGTTGTGTTTGCACGAAAAAGAAAGTATATGCCATGAATGTATTATGTGATTAAATGATTAAAGTGACGAATATGTCATGTTCGTTTTTCTTGAATATGTGAATTGATGTTGTGACACTCCTTCCGTGCAAATTTTATTTTCTCTGATTTTAATTATATCGTTTAATTCAGAGTTTATTAGAAGGGGTGTTACACCTTCTTCCTTCTTTGATAACATACTCTCTATAAGGAATCATTTCATGATATTGGTCTTCAATGTAGGGGAATAACAACTAATACTGAAGAGGTAGGAATGAAACATGAGTTTCTTTGATTTTTTCCAAATGACCAGATGTCTTCCTAACAATAATATCTTTTCCAAGATCAAGATTGTCAAAATCTCCTGCAATTAACGCAACAACTTCGTCAAATATGGGCAAATTATGTGTTCTTGGATCCTTTGTTCTATTTCTAAACAACCTCAAACAAAATTAGATGTGTTGTTATGTTTCACGTGGTTATGAACTTTTATAAAAGTCTTTGCTAAGACATTGTGTTCATCCACCATCTTTGTGATGTCTTCGACCAAAGTTTTTTCCAGGTTATCTGTGTTGTCTTTGGATCTGCATAACATTGTAATAAAATAGTCACATATAAACTAAACATTATAAAAAATAATAATAGAGTATACCGGAAATTAAGAATATACCAGAAATGACTAATTCTATTTGATTTCTCATTCTCTGTGTCATAAATATAAAGTTGGGCAAATTTGGGAATTACTCCTTCATCTGGAATCAGACTTCCAATTCTATGAAAATTTTGACCACTAAGAATAAATTGGGGAGGACCTCCACTTGAGTTAGACAGTACCTTCCCACCTATAGAGGTAAAACATAACATACTATTATATGCTCGAATATTTTCTTTGTAAAGTTTACTCCTTGAATCTTATCTATTCAATAAGTTAAGTAGCAGATTTGGAGGACATAATTCATATGAAAGCTCAATGGTTACCTTCAAATAGCAAAGCGAAAATGTAACATTTACGATTGTATTATCACATTTGTTAGATCGCTCCTCATACCACATTTAGGCACCACAATAAGAACATACATACAATGGCTCCCCAAAATCGATAATATCTGTTAAAAACATAAAACTCAATTTTAAGATCATCCAACAAACCATCAAATATATAAATGTGCACTGTTCATTTTTAAGTGTTTTGAATATTTGTGATTACCTTCACATTCAGCCTGTACATATCTGTCAGAATGGAAAATTATTCTCTGCTCATTATTGCTTGTACCTAATGGTTTAAAGAAACTTAGTATAGCAACATAAATGTTAAAAAACAAAAGATAGATGTTGAATTAACATGTACATTCAAGGACAACAGGCTCGACTGTTGATTCTCCATGAAAATTTAACTCGGACAAAAGAATAGATTGAAGAACATGAGTAAGTTGAGATACAGTTTTTCTAACGCCTATGGAAGTTGGATATATTACTTCTAACATAGGAGTGTGAGATCTCAACTCAGTGATACCTATACAAATAGAAATTGCAACAAAAAATTAAAGAGTATAATAATATTCGAGTTGTTAATTTGCAAATAAGAAATAAGACATACGAACCATTAACATCTTGCCTCGCACGGGTATCCTTGTTTCTTATTAACATCATCCTACGCCTTATAGATGTTGCTGAAGTATAAATAAAAAATTGCAATGGATAAATTTAAAAATAATTTAATTTTATATACAACAAAAAAAGTATTATGTTCTTTTTAAAATAGGGACACGCCAAACCTACATCAGATGTACTGTCAACTGAGGTTGAAGTTGCATAAGTAGGATTTTTACGTTTATTGTTCAAAATTTCAAAATATCGGTCGAAAGACGAAATGCCTACTGCTTCAGTAAGTGTGGGGTTATTTGCAGTTGTGAAAAAATTACAAAATAGGAAAAATGAAGAAGCAACTCAATGAAGAACGATATGAACAATGATATGAATTTTCACCATTTGTTAACAAAGACAAAGGAGTTCTAGTAAGTTGATTTTGTCTACTGGTTGAAGCTCCTTGGTTATGTCTAACCGGTGATAAATTTTTGCCTAATACAAAATGAGCATAGTTTAGGTAATTGCGACAATATATAAAATAAAATATTTCATTGATAAATTAAAAAACATAACATGATATCGAGTTCATAAGCAAGGATAAAAAGTTTGGTTTTTGATGCATAATGTATAAATACTTGTGTACACTTTTGCCACGATGAGTTGTCTTTCATTAACATTTTCCTCCTTAATCTAGCATTAGATGAACTGTTCTCATCCATGGTAATACGCTTTTAAGCTTTGCAGCAGTGTAAAGCACACGTCCCTATCAAAAATACATCATACCAATCATGAGATGAAAACATATAAATGAAACCATTTATATGGCGATATATGAAGTATATGCAAAAGATAGTGGCGATGAAATTGTGTATGACATATGTGAATATAGATAGTAAGTATCATAGACAACAAGCATGTGTTTAAAAAAATACGTAGTATCATAGACAAAGCAAATCATACCTTAACTCAAATCATTTGTGATGTTGAGTGGATGTGTGTGTGGTAGAGATTGTAATATCATCTTATATAGTATAACATGTAGTATTCCATTTATTACCTTGTTTAATGATTTGTTTAAACCATGTATAAATTATTTACAAGAACGTTGTATTACCCAAGATAATTAATCCGACATTGGAATTTGAAAACTCAATATGTACCATTCATATTCAGAACCATTCATATTTGTGAAAAATATTAAACAACAGATATAACAAAATTTAAGCGTATAATTCATGAAGTAGTCATATGAAAACATAAACTCGATGTATTTATATTACTCAATGCATAAATTCATATTCATATTTGATGTACATCCAAATGACATAAAATAAATATTACATCATCCTAATCAATATTTTATAATAAGGACTATGACTAAGGAATTATCCTTCATGTATGTATCTTCTTGTTATGGAGATTGCACAAATATAAATTTCCTGCTGTATCAAAGTCTAATCTGCCACAACATTTAACAAAAAAAATGTTAGCAAAAGAACATAGTGATAATTTAGTTAGAAAATAGAAAATTGAGTGTTTGCATACCTTGAAGTCATATAAAGAGTTGAATTTTTTCATAGCTTTAAGAGAAGAATTGACATCAATCCAATAAATTAGTTTATCCAAAACATAAGGTGATTTTTATTTACCAATTTGGCTTGTTTCATAGATTCTAAGGTTTCAAAATTAAATGAAGAAAAATTAACATTATGAAAGCTAAATTATGAGATACAAAATCGAAGTCGACTTGAAATGCATTCCAAATATATGCTAGTAGCAATGTAAACATAAAACAATTGGAACTACTAAAATTTGGGCTAAACAAATGCCCCCAAAATTCAAAATTAACAAATCTTAGACAACTTAAAGTGCATTATAGTTTAACAAAAAAAAAGCATCAAACAAAAACTAAAGTGAAACAAATGAACCAGGTCGACTAATCCTTCTCAATCATAATGTTTTAAGAATCCTTGTGTTGGCTCCATCAATATCTCCAGCAACTAGTACAATTCCTCTTTTAACAGGAGTGCAATCTGCAAAATCTACTTCAATATGTATTGACACAAAACCACTTAATTAATAAGTTATAGTAACTGAAACATAAAATTATATAAGTTTTATATTATTTAAAAACATCTTACCCATTGGAATGCAATTCAATGACCTTAAACTTAGTAGTTACACCATATAAAATCAAGCTTCTCAAATGCACTTTTGTTTTAATGAAGACAAGCCATGTTGAAAAGAAGGCAAATACTATTGATCAAGCTAAAAGAATATGTGGATAAAGTCTTCAGTTCAAGCACTTAGCAAATTTCAAGCTATAATGATAATACTTACTTTGAACTTAAGACATAGATGCTCAATGGTTAAAAGAAATATTTTATATTGTCCAAATCTTTACTCAAGTTTTTTCTAAGCTAAAAATCATTTTTCACTTGAGTGTAATTGATTTTCATATTATTGCAATCGATTGCATGCTTCAATTTTTGAAATCTTTTTCTACTGTTTCTAAGTGTAATCGATTTGCATGTTTGTGCAATCAATTATACTCAATCAATTTTTGCTACTGACTTCACATGCAATCAATTTACACTCTTTTGCAATCGATTTCACACTAAAAATATTTGAATTTCTAGCTGTTGAAACCCCATGCAATCGATTTACACAAAGGGTGCAATCGATTGCATGCTGCACGATTTTGAAAAATAGCAGCTTTGTACATGCATGTTCATAACACCATTTCATGGAAACCTTTCACTCAATCTTGACAATTATTCATGATTCATTTACAGAACTTTATGTTGTTTCAAAAAGATGCTATGAACATATAAATACTCATTTTCAAAATCATTTCAACACCTCTTCCAATTATATTTTCTGAATTTTCAAAAAACAAAACTCAAGTTGTTATACATTTTGATACACAAAGTTTTTCTGCACACTTTCACTTATTGTCAAACAGAAAACTTTGAGCATTATATATCTTGAGTCGTTGTATACTATTGCCATTGGAAGAGAAGATCAATTCATTGATTAAATGACTCAAAGTGATCATTTCTACTCAAACTCACTCAAATCAAATATTGCTATATACTTGCTTATTTCTCAGGATTGTTGAAAATAAGTTCAAGTGATTTTGAAATCTTGTTTTTTCAGGATTGTTGAAAATAAATTCAAGTGATTTTGAAATCTTGTTTTTCCAGGATTGTTGGATACAAGCAAAGTCACTTTGAGAGGATTGTTCTCATTGTTGACATAGTGAAAATCCAAGAGGATTGTTCTTGTTCCAAGAGGATTTTTCTTTGTGGTTTTATTGGTTAGAGTCTTGTATAGAAGGACTAGGGTGTATTTTCTAGAGATCTAACAATAAGGAAATCTCTTTCATGTTGAAAGGGGACTGGAGTACTCTCAGACTGTGAGGGGAACCAAGATACATCTTTTTGTTCTTTACTTTTCCGTATTTATGACTTTCATCACTAGTCATAAACCAGAAGAAAAAAAAACACATTTATAAACTCATGCACTAAACCAAAAAAAAATCCATCATCACTAAAACGGTAAAAAATTTAATGTGCCTAATTAACCCCGTTCTTAGGCGCACTTCATACTTACAATTGGTATCAGAGCAGGTTATAGAAAACCTGTTCCTTAAAGATCCAGAATGGCTTCCGCAAATCAAAATCCCGTTTTCAAAAACGGTGGTAGTAACAACAAGCCTCCTCTATTTTGTGGTGAATATTTTGACTTCTGGAAAATACGCATGAAGGCACATCTAGAAGCACAAGGAGAAGAAATAT
Source organism: Vicia faba (assembly GCA_948472305.1). Lineage (NCBI taxonomy): Eukaryota > Viridiplantae > Streptophyta > Magnoliopsida > Fabales > Fabaceae > Vicia > Vicia faba. The sequence continues at coordinate 923,361,692 of OX451738.1, read as the reverse complement.
GGGATGCCATCGAGAATGGTCCATTTATCCCTATAACGGTAATCAATGGTGCTGGCTCATCAAAGCCTAAAGCTGCATGGGACGAAGATGATAAGAAGAAGGTTCTCTATGATAAAAAAGCAATAAATCTTCTTCAAGGTGCACTTAGCATGGATGAATTCTTCCGTGTCTCGGTATGCAAAAAGACGAAAGAAATATGGGATACCTTGGTAGAAACTCATGAAGGAACCGCTGAAGTTAAAAGACCGAGATTAAATACATTGAGTCAAGAATACGAACTATTGAGAATACAGCCACGAGAATTAATCCTTGACTTGCAGAAAAGATTTGTACACTTGACAAATCATTTGAAAGCACAAGGTAAGACTTTAACTAATGATGAACTTAATATTAAAGTGCTTAGATCTTTATCCAGGGAATGACAACCAAAAGTGACAGCAATATCCGAGAAGAAGAATCTATCCATAATGACTTCCGCCATTTTATTCGGAAAACTTCAAGAATATGAGAGAGAACTTGTAAGACTTGAAAAACATGAAATCCAAGTAAAAGATTCAAAAGACATTGCTTTAAATACAAGGATAAAAAATCATGATAGCACTCAAGAGGATGAATCCACTAGTAGTGAAGATGATGATCTCATCAGGAAGATTGAAAAGGTTCTACGAAAAGAAAGAAAAGGGAAAGCACCAAAAAGGAAGGTTATATGCTTTGAATGTGGAGAAAAGGGACATGTTAAAAGTGAATGTCCTACACTTTAAAAGAAGAAGAAATATTTCAAGAGAAATAAAGATAAGAAGTCAAAGAAAGCATATATAGCATGGGAAAGTTCATCTTCCGATTCCGAAAACAATCAATGTGTTAATCTTGCATTGATGGCGTCGCACCATTTCGATAGTGAAGATGACGAGGTTAGTAATGAATTCTCTATTTATGATAGTGATGCACAAGGTATTATAGATGAACTATTAAATGAATGCAAAATTCTGTACAAAACTATTTCATCCCAAAAGAAACAAATTTCATCTATAGAAGAAAAATGTTAGTCTATGGAAAAAGATCTCAAAGATGAAAAACAAATGTTTAGTGAGCAAAAACATTTTGTATGGAAAAATTGTGAATCACTCTCTTTCCAAATTGTACAATTAAATAGAGTTATTGAAAGATATGAAAAAGTTCAAATTGGATTGGAAGGTGTTCTTAGCCAATAAAGATATTTCAATGATAAAAGTGGACTTGGATATTCAAAACCAAGTTCTAATAAAATTATCTTTGTTGAGGCTAGTGATCAATCATCCAAAGGGAAAGTGAACAAACTTAAAGTAGTCCATCAATATCCTAAAAAGAAAAGATTTATTAAGAAGAAATCTTACTCTCTTAGATATAGAAGTAACTTTGAACCTACTTGCTTTTATTGTGGTATTATTGGCCATACACCTAATGCTTGCTATGTTAGAAACTTTAGTGTAGTAAGTGAGCATTATATGTGGGTTAATAAGGGAACTAACTATGATGGACCCAAAGCACATTGGGTACCAAATCAAACTTAATTTTTTTTAGGTTTGTTTGAGGACCACTTTGAATTTATGGTGTTTTAATAAGTGGTGCTCTTTGATGGAAGACTTAAACTAACTTTCAAATGTAGTTCAAGTCCAAGGATTATTTCACATATGGGAAATACCTTAAAGGAAGAATTTTTGGAATTGGCAAAGTTGATACAATAATCTTCATATCCATTAAAGATGTACTTCATGTTGAATAACAAAATACAACTTCTAAGTACAAGTCAACTTTGTGACAAAGGGTTCAACATCATGTTCTCAAAAGATGAATGATTTATGAATTCACTCTTGAGGTGAAATTCATTGGTATAATTTTCTTTACTTTCAATAATTTCTTTATGTATTATAAGGCTTTTCAAATCCTTTTTTATTGACAAAGGGGGAGAAGATATATATATATATATATATATATATATATATATATATATATATATATATATATATATATATATATATATATATATATATATATATATATATATATATATATATATATATATATATATATATATATATATATATATATATATATATATATATATATATATAATATAATATATATATATATATATGTATATATATATGCATGTGTATGATTGTCTCTAACTATTGCAGCCCAAAGAAAGATGCAAATTCTCTATGATTCAAGGGACAACTTTGATCAAGAGGGAGTTATTAAAGATAGGGGGAGCATTCACATAAGAGTTTCTCATTCTTTATAAAAGAGTCAAGCATCTTCAACATTATGTTTTGATGAAAATAACTACTATGTTCATTTAACAAAGGATGAGAAAAAGCATCATGAAGCAATATGACTATGGTTAAGCTTTCAATATTATTATTTGTATTTTGTCCATTTTTATACATCTTTCCCTTCTTTTTGATAATGTCAAAGGGGGATAAGGATGTTATACTTTATGCTTGTGTATTTACTGGTCTTAATCTTTTAAGGTACAAAGGATCCCTCAAGATGAGAAAATCCAAATGATTTCAAAGCTTCTCATACAAAGGGGGAGTTATACATCTTAGGGGGATAAGTCCTCTTTCCAGAAATTACAACACATCAAGCATGATCGTTTGTCATCATCAAAAAGGGGGAGAATGTAAAATCAAGCTTCTCAAATGCACTTTTGTTTTGAGGAAGACAAACCATGTTGACAAGAAGGCAAATATTATTGATCAAGCTAAAAACATCTGTGGATAAAGTCTTCAGTTCAAGCACTTAGCAAATTTCAAGGTATAATGATAATACTTACTTTGAACTTAAGACATAGATGCTCAATGGTGAAAAGAAATATTTTATATTGTCCAAATCTTTACTCAAGTTTTTTCTAAGCTAAAAATCATTTTTCACTTGAGTGCAATCGATTTGCATATTAGTGCAATCGATTGCATGCTTCAATTTTTCAAATATTTTGCTACTGTTTCTAAGTGTAATCAATTTGCTTATTTGTGCAATCGATTGTACTCAATCAATTTTTGCTAATGACTTCACATGCAATCGATTTACACTCTTGTGAAATCGATTGCACTCTAAAAATATTTGAATTTCTAGCTGTTGAAACCCCATGCAATCGATTTACACAAAGGGTGCAATCGATTGCATGCTGCATGATTTTGAAAAACAGCAGCTTTGCACATGCCTGTTTATAACACCATTTCATAGAAACCTTTCACTCAATCTTGACAATTGTTCATGATTCATTTATTGAACTTTATGCTGTTTCAAAAAGGTGCTATGAACATATAAATACTCATTTTCAAAATTGTTTCAACACCTCTTCCAATTATATTTTCTGAATTTTCAAAAAACAAAACTCAAGCTGTTATACATTTTTATACACAAAGTTTTTCTGTACACTTTAACTTATTGTAAAATAGAAAACTTTGAGCATTATATATCTTGAGTCATTGTATACTATTGTCATTGGAAGATAAGATCAATTCATTTATTAAATCACTCAAAGTGATCATTACTACTCAAACTCACTCAAATCAAATATTGATATATACTTGCTTATTTTTCTGGATTGTTGAAAATAAGTTCAAGTGATTTTGAAATCTTGTTTTTTCAGGATTGTTGAAAATAAGTTCAAGTGATTTTGAAATCTTGTTTTTCCAGGATTGTTGGATACAAGTAAAGTCACTTTGAGAGGATTATTCTCATTGTTGACATAGTGAAAATCCAAGAAGATTGTTCATGGTCCAAGAGGATTGTTCTTGGTGGTTTTATTGGTTAGAGTTTTATATAGAAGGACTAGGGTGTCTTGTCTAGAGATATAAAAATAAGGAAATCTCTTTCATGTTGAAAGGGGACTGGATTACTCTCGGACTGTGAGGGGAACCAGGATACATCTTTGTGTTCTTTACTTTTACGTATTTACGACTTTCATCACTAGTCATAAACCAAAAAAGAAGGAAACATATTTGTAAACTCATGCACTAAACCAAAAATAATAATATCCATCATTACTAAAATGGTAAAACTTTTAAAGTACCTAATTCACCCCCTTTTTAGGCGCACTTCGTACTTACAATTGGTATCAGAGCAGGTTATTGGTAACCTGTTCCTAAAAGATCCAGAATGGCTTCCACAAATAAAAATCTCGTTTTCAGAGATGGAGGTAGTAACAACAAGCCTCCTCTATTTTGTGGTGAATATTTTGACTTCTAGAAATTACGCATGAAGGCACATCTAGAAGTACAAGGAGAAGAAATATGGGATGCCTTCGAGAATGGTCCATTTATCCCTATAACTGTAATCAATGGTGCTGGCTCATCAAAGCCTAAAGCTGCATGGGACGAAGATGATAAGAAGAAGGTTCTATATGATAAAAAGACAATAAATCTTCTTCAAGGTGCACTTAGCATGGATGAATTCTTCCGTGTCTCGGCATGCAAGACGGCGAAAGAAATATGGGATACCTTGGTAGAAACTCATGAAGGAACTGCTGAAGTTAAAAGATCGAGATTAAATACATTGAGTCAGGAATACGAATATTCATAATGCAGCTCCGAGAATCAATCCTCGACTTCCAGAAAAGATTTATACACTTGACAAATCATTTGAAAGCACTCGATAAGACTTTAACTAATGATGAACTTAATCTTAAAGTGCTTAGATCTTTATCCAGGGAATGGAAACCAAAAGTGACAGCAATATTCGGGAAGAAGAATCTATCCGCAATGACTTCCGCCACTTTGTTCAGAAAACTTTAAGAATATGAGACATAACTTGCAAGAATTGAAAAGCATGAAATCCAAGTAAAAGATTCAAAAGACATTGCTTTAAATACAAGGATAAAAAATCATGATAACAATCAAGGGGATGAATCCACTAGTAGTGAAGATGATGATCTCATCAGGAAGATTGAAAAGGTTCTAAGAAAAGAAAGAAAAAGGGAAGCACTAACAAGGAAGGTTATATGCTTTGAATGTGGAGAAAAGGGATATGGTAAAAGTGAATGTAATAAACTTGAAAAGAAGAAGAAATATTTCAAGAGAAATAAAGATAAGAAGCAAAGAAAGCATATATAGCATGGGAAAGTTTATCTTTCGATTCCGAAAACAATCAACGTGTTAATCTTGAATTGATGGCCTCACATCATTCCGATAGTGAAGATGACGAGGTTAGTAATGAATTCTCTATTTATGATAGTGATGCACAAGGTATTATAGATTAACTATTAAATGAATGCAAAATTCTGTACAAAACTATTTCATCTCAAAAGAAACAAATTTCATTTTTTGAAGAAAAATGTGAGTCTATGGAAAAAGATCTCAAAGATGAAAAACAAAATTTTAGTGAGCAAAAACAAAACTTTGTATGGAAAAATAATGAATCACTCTCTTTCCAAATTGTCCAATTAAAAAGAGTTATTGAAAGATATGAAAAAGGTCAAATTGGATTGGAATATGTTCTTAGCCAATAAAGATATTCCAATGATAAAAGTTGACTTGGATATTCAAAACCAAGTTCTAATAAAACTATCTTTCTTAAGGCTAGTGATCAATAATCCAAAGAGAAAGTTAACAAACCTAAAGTAGTTCATAAATATCCAAAAAATAAAATATTTATTAATAAGAAATCTTACTCTCATAGATATAGAAGTAACTTTGAACCTACTTGCTTTTATTGTGGTATTATCGGACATACACCTAATGCTTGCTATTTTAGAAACTTTAGCGTAGCAAGTGGGCATTATGTGTGGGTTAAGAAGGGAACTAACTATGATGGACCCAAAGCACATTGGGTACCAAATCAAACTTAATTGTTTTTTAGGTTTGCTTGAGGACCACTTTAAATCTATGGTATTTTGATAAGTGGTGGATCTAAGCATTTGATGGAAGACTTACACTAACTTTCAAATCTAGTTCAAGTCCAAGGATTATTTCACATATGGGAAATACCTTAAAGGAAGAATTTTTGGCATTGGCAAAGTTGATACGCTAATCTTCATATCCATTAAAGATGTGCTTCATGTTGAAGAACAAAAGACAACTTCTAAGTACAAGTCAACTTTGTGACATAGGCTTCAACATCATGTTCTCAAAATATGAATGATTTATGAAGTCACTCTTGAAGTGAAACTTATTGGTATAAATTGTTTTTACTTTCAATAATTTCTTTATGTATTATAAGGCTTCTCAAATCCTTTTTTTAATGACAAAAGGGGATATATATATATATATATATATATATATATATATATATATATATATATATATATATATATATATATATATATATATATATATATATATATATATATATATATATATATATATATATATATATATATATATGCTTGTTTCTAACTATTGCAGCCCAAAGAAAGATGCAAATTTTCTATGATTCAAGGGAGAACTTTGATCAAGAGGGAGTTATCAAAGATAAGGGGAGCATTCACATAAGAGTTTCTCATTCTTTCTAAAACAGTCAAGCATCTTTAACATTATGTTTTGATGAAGATAAATACTATGTGCATTTAACAAAGGATGAGAAAAAGCATCATGAAGCAATATGACTATGGTTAAGCTTTCTATATTATTATATGTATTTTGTCCATTTTTATGCATCTTTCCCTTCTTTTTGATAATTTCAAAGGGGGAGAAGGATGTTATACTTTATGCTTGTGTATTTACTTGTCTTAATATTTTAAGGTACAAAGAATCCCTCAAGATGAGAAAATCCAAATGATATCAAAGCTTCTCATAAAAAGGGGGAGTTATACATCTTAGGGGGAGAAGTCCTCTTTCTGGAAATTACAATGCATCAAGCAAGATCGTTTGTCATCATCAAAAAGGCGGAGAATGTAAAATCAAGCTTCTCAAATTCACTTTTGTTTTGATGAAGACAAACCATATTGAAAAGAAGGCAAAGATTATTGATCAAGCTAAAAGTATTTGTGTATAAAGTCTTTAGTTCAAGCACTTAGCAAATTTCAAGGTATAATAATAATACTTACTTTAAACTTAAGACATAGATGCTCAATGGTCAAAAGAAATATTTTATATTGTCCAAATCTTTACTCAAGTTTTTTCTAAGCTAAAAATCATGTTTCACTTGAGTGTAATCGATTTGCATATTAGTGCAATCGATTGCATGCTTTAATTTTTCAAATATTTTGCTACTGTTTCTAAGTGTAATTGATTTGCATGTTTGTGCAATCGATTGCACTCAATCAATTTTTGCTACTGACTTCACATGCAATCGATTTACACTCTTGTGAAATCGATTGCACACTCAAAGTATTCGAATTTCTAGCTAGTGAAACCCTATGCAATCAATTTACATAAAGGGTGCAATCGATTGCATGCTGCACAATTTTGAAAAACAGCAGCTTTGCACATGCATGTTCATAACACCATTTCATGGAAACCTTTCACTCAATCTTGGCAGTTATTCATGATTCATTTACAGAACTTTATGTTGTTTCAAAAATGTGCTATGAACATATAAATACTAATTTTCAAAATCATTTCAACACCTCTTCCAATTATATTTTCTGAATTTTCAAAAAACAAAACTCAAGTTGTTATACATTTTTATACACAAAGTTTCTCTGCACACTTTCACTTATTGTCAAACTGAAAACTTTGAGCATTATATATCTTGAGTCATTGTATACTATTGTCATTGGAAGAGATGATCAATTCATTGATTAAATCACTCAAAGTGATCATTGCTACTCAAACTCACTCAAATCAAATATTGTTATATACTTGCTTATTTTTCAGGATTGTTGAAAATAAGTTCAATTGATTTTGAAATATTGTTTTTCCAGGATTGTTGGATACAAGTAAAATCAATTTGAGAGGATTGTTCTCATTGTTGAAATAGTGAAAATCCAAGAGGATTGTTCTTGGTCCAAGAGGATTATTCTTGGTGGTTTTATTGGTTAGAGTCTTGTATAGAAGGACTAGGGTGTCTTGTCTAGAGATCTAACAATAAGGAAATCTCTTTCATGTTGAAAGGGGAGTGGAGTACTCTCGGACTGTGAGGGGAACCAGGGTACATCTTTTTGTTCTTTACTTTTCCGCATTTACCGCTTTCATCATTAGTCATAACATCTTTCTGTAAACTCATGCACTAAACCAAAAAAAAAAGTCCATCATCACTAAAACGGTAAAACTTTTAAAGTACCTAATTCACCCCCCTTCTTAGGCGCACTTCGTACTTACAAACCATTCCTTTCATAGACCCGTTCACGTCCAACACCATAGAAAGTGGCCACAACATCTATTACATAAATAAGACATGACACATTACCATCTGATTGATCAAAAATGTAAATTTCAGATAATACATATTGAAAACTCAGAATACATGTTTCGAAGTAAATAGAAGTTTTAAATTAAATGATATTTACCAATCAAATAGTCCAAGTCAATTTTCCATACTATCTTTGGGAAAGATACAAATGAGTAAGCTATGTTATCAGATCAGCACCAACTTCTGTAACAAAGTGGGATTCTGCAAATTCAACTAGACTTGGTGTTTTATGGTCCTATACACTCTAATATTAGCGGCCACAACAAAATATTTAAAATTATAAACATTACCGTCACAAATCTTATTATCAAATCGAGAAAGTAGAGTTTTTCAAACAGAAGCCTGAATCTTGTCACCCTGTCAATTAAAAATGATGAAAGATTAGAACAAAATCATAGAAAATAATATGTAAAGTATTATGGGAGAGCTGACTTGGGTGTTTTGTGTTTGATCGCAAATTGTTGCGGATAGCAAGAGTCGCGACCGACTTTTCTTTTATCCAATAAGGAAAGGATGAAAAGAGCAGGAAATACCATTGAGATTATTTTCTTGAGTTCGGGGGGTAGGTTATGAAAAGGGAAGGTGTTAGCACCCTTTTCATCCGTAGTTATCTATGGGCTCTTATTTGCTTGCTAGATCACTTGCTTTTATTTGAAAATGTGCTTGTGGTGTGGGTTTGAAAATATTTTTCAAACGTCTTTGTAATGATTCTTATCTCGATAAGAATTCGTACAAAGTGTTGGTTTTGAAAATATTTGTGGAAGATGTTTTTGAAAGGGATTTTGAAAAGTGCCTTTGTAATAATTCTCGTCTCTATAAGAATCTGTACAAAGTGTTTTAACTTTTGAAAATGTTTCAATTGAAAGTGTTGGTGTGAAAAAATGTTTTTTTAGTTGTGAGCAAGCAAGCAACTACGAGCGTCCTACCTACTCAAAAGGTCTTATGTTCTTTTCCTCCTCCTTTAGATGTTTCTACCTTACCATTGATTTGGTAAGAGGCCCCATCGTTGGATGTGTAGGGACGGGCGTGGGTCAATTGTATAGTCATAGAAGGCAACTTATGAGACGTTTTAGCAATTTCGTTAGGGACTAGATTGTTTACCGAAGGCAACATCGAGGGACATTGAGGGACTAAGATCTTTTATTGAGGATCTCTGCTAAAACGCCCATATTCGAGGGACATGACTGAATAATTGAAAAACATAAGAAGGGGGGGTTGAATTGGAATCTTAAAAATCAATGCAAATAACACGATGATTTTTATCCTGGTTCGTTTGAACTCAAACTACTCCAGTCCACCCGCCAAGGTGACTTCACCTCTCTCCAACGAGGTCTTAATTCACTAATCAAACATGATTACACAACTAATTTGACTACTGCCAAAGTCTTCTTGAGTATAACCACAACCCAATTTATCTCAAGGAATTGCACTAAACAAAATATGAATAAAGCAATGTACAATATGTTTTTCTTTACAAAAACAGTATCACAGACTTGTGATAAATTACACAGTTTAAAGAGTTGTATGAATGAGGAGTAGCAGCGTTGAAGTATTGTAAATTATTGTTTGTAAATCGTAAACGATTTATCCTTATCCCTTGTTTAAATAGGCGCATTAATATTGAGTATTTGGAAACTTGATTAATGTCAGTTAATGCGCTTTCCTCAAATAAAAGATCATTGTCTGTTTGTAGCCATTGCATTTGATATTGCTTTGATGAATTGTAATGCTTCATAACATTAAGGAATTTGTTTGGTGCTTGCTTCAGAAGTTTGGAAGGTCAGAATTATAAGGTCATGTTAGCAGCGTTAGACTTTCTTTCAGAGTTAAAACATCTTTCTCTTAGCGCAACTTCTGATATTCATTCATCAGAACTTTCTGAGAATAGTCTACGTTCACAGCAGAAACATCCCTGCAGCTTAACTTCTGATATACTTCCATCATAACTTCTCTACAAAACAAGATATAATTTTAGAGTGAATAATTGTTCTTTGTGTTTGTTATCATCCAAACTCTTACGAGGGTTGTAGAATCAAACTATGTTCTAACAATCTCCCCCTTTTTGATGATGACAAAAACTAGGATATTTCAATTAAAATAGATAGAACATAAAGCATTAGAGAGTCTCCCCCTGAGTTGAGTACTCAGATAGAGATGAATTACTTCTCTGAAGTTCATTCAGATCATAGCTTTTGATGCATCTCCTTCTGTTTTCATCAGATTTTAGTTCCTGTTTTTCTTTCAGAAAAAAAAACGAGAAGTTATGATATTTAAAAAGTTTGAGACTTTGTCTCGATATACTGTTATTGAAAATATCTTACGTTCTCTCCCTTTTTGTCAGGAATCAAAAAGAAATATAAACAATAATATTCAGAGTAAAAAAGATGAGTTATATTAAAATATGATTTCAATATAACTTTCAGAGCCAAATAAAACAAGATAAATGAATGCAAAAAACAAGTTATAAAAAAACTAAGATTGAGGAGGGGGAAGTCGTGTGAACAATGCTTCCAGCAAGCTCTTAATTTGAGTGCTTGATTTCTCTTGTTTTCCCAGCATTTCCTTGATTTCTTTGCTCGTGTATTCTTGCTTATACAATCTTTCTTTGATCACTGCATTCTCTTTCTTTAACTCTTCTAAAGTTTGCATAACCAAAGATGAAGCTGGTGTATCCACAGAAGATGCATGTTTCTCAAAACACTTTGTTGTACCCCAAAATTTGCCCTCCCATATTCTTCAAGATTTGCCAAGATCAATCTTCAGATGATTCAAAATCTCTCAAAGGTTGTACAGTCCAATTGCCTCCTAACACAGTCAAAATTAGGGTTTTGGTTCTGGCAAAGAAATTGAAGTTTTCAAGGGTCCAATCAAGTCCCATATGCCTACATACATTGTCAAGCATCCATATGTCAAGTTTCAAGACTCACAGCATCCAATTGCACAGTCAAAAACCCTAATTGCTCCACAGTCAACTGCAGGGGCAGAATGGTCATTTGACAGTCAAAAGTCAAAATTTTTGGTCAACATCTTATTTTGAAGCCACAAACATCATTTGATCAATTCTTGATCATGATTCTCAAAGAATGGCTCAAAAAGTCTCAAGATGCAAAAGTTTCTATTTTTGGACAACTGAAAAAGTCAACTGCAAATTGACCAGGGCATAACTTCCTCATGGTTTATCAGAAAAATTCAATACAAAGCTCATTTTGAAGAGGATGACATTTCCTACAACTCATCTTCACACTCCAAGTCCAAGAAATGCTCTCACAAAAATTTATCAATTTCAACATTATAGGTCATTTTCAAAAGTCAACAAAAAGGCACTTTAAGTCAAAGCCCATAACTTGATATTGGTAAATCAAAATGACATGGGACCAAAGGCATTGGTAAGAGGACTTCAAGACCTTTCCAAAATGTCCAAGAACATGATCATAGCTTCAAAATTGAGCAAGATATGCCTTGGAGAAGTTGGGAAATTTTTGGGAATTTTGAAAAGTCAACTTTGCTTCAAAAGCTTCAAAAATGCTAATGGGCCTCAAATTCTTCCTTGAATCATTACCCAAAGCATATGCACGACCCATTAAGCTCAAAGGGATTTATTTTCTTATTTTTAATTAATTAATTGAATTTTTAATCTTATTAATTCATTTAATTAGATTTAAATATGAGAAAAATATCAAATCATGGTTTTAAATCTTTTTTGTGCAGCAAATCAAACTAGGGCAAGGTGGCAAATCGTTTCTCATCCAAAAAGGAAAGATTCTCCATGATTGACAAGGGTTTCCATGGCAAAAGATTGAAATTGATATAATTGAAAATCAAATCTTCAAAACATGAATGGATGGACCTTGGGCTTGTTTTCTTAACCTAATCACGTTCAGATACATATACAAGACTAAACCTAATGCACAAGGACACGAAAGACTGCTCAGAAGCTGCATACCAATTTGCAAAATTTCATCAAAAACTTGGAAACTGAAATCCTAGTTACTGCACGTTTCAAAGCCTAAAATCTATTCCAACACATTGCTGGACCATCAAGGAAGCTTTTGCAATCAAGAATCAATCAAAACGTGCCAAGAATCATAGAACACAGATCACACGGTTTGCCAAAATTTCTTGAATTCCATATCACGATTCATGCATTATTAATACATTTGGTTGATTGTTTTATGTTCACAGCACTCAGGCAAAGCTTTCTGTATGATTCAATTTCATCAATATGCCTTGAAACGAAATTCACCATGGAAGGATATCTAGGGTTTCAGGACTCAAAAATTGGGGCTTTCCTCATATGGAAAAATTAGACCTTAAAACATATGCCATTGAATTCGTGGTATCAAGACGAAGCAAACCAATACCTCGCGCCCTTTTTATATTTGTCCATGCTCTAATCGCTATTTTTTTCAGATTTCATTTAGTGGGGGTTTAAAACCCCCGCTACTTATCTTGTGTTTTGCAGAAAGAATGAAGAAGACACTGAGGTGTCCAGGACTGGTTGGGCAATTCAAAAGTTGGCGCGTTTTTCTATCATTAACGTTATTTTCTTTTATATTATTTGTTTCCCATTCCATATACAACGCGCGCGCACAGCTCAACTGGCAAGTGATACATTTGGTAAACGCTGGGACCTGGGTTCGATTCCCAGGTCCCCCCACATGTTTCATATTTTTTCTTCTAACGTGTTTCCATGCAGTGCACGCCCCAAAGTCCATCATACGTCCTCATATGTTAGCCTGCCACGCGCCCATGAGCTTCAATCCAAAGGCTACAAGAGGATGTCTACCATGTACCTCAGTCAATGGACACGCACTCAAGCCAAAAGGTCAAACGGGGCCTTGTTCAATGGTCCGAAATTGCTTCCAAAAAACCTCTAAAATGGGCCAGACACCCCCCCCGGTTTGCATTCTTCAATTTTATTTTCTTTTCAATTTAATTCTTTTTAATGCTTTAATTATTTTATTTAATTCACCAAAAATATTTTTCATAATATAAAAATCAGAAATCAAAAATTGTAATATATTTAATTATATTTAATTTCTATTAATTTATTTTGTAAATAAACTCTAACCATTAATTTAGTAAATTAGGTTTTAAAACTTTAATCTTTTTCTTAATAAATTAAAATATGTAGAAATTAGGGTTTTTTAATATTCTCCTCTTTTTTTTAATAAATAAATTTCTCTTATTATTATTATTAATTACTAAATATTTTTGTAAATAAACATGTAATTTAATTAATTAGCATAAATTAGGGAAACTTTAATATTTTCTTAATAATTAAAATAGACTTAGAATTAGGGTTTCCTTTTAATTTTAATCTTCTTTATTTCATAAAATACAAAAACCTAAAAAATATTCCTTTTCTTAATTAAATAATTAATTATCTTTTTAATTTCATTTAATTTCTCAAAAGGGTCAAAACCCTCGGACATTCGATTTTAATTTCTATTTCGCACATTTATTTTCTTTTGAATATTATGTAACTGCTCAAGGCTTGTAATAGTAATTAGGTCTTTTACTTTCCGCATTTTTATTCAAACGGGTCTTTGTAATTTGGGGATGTATAGACCCGCGCCTTGTAATAGCGTAGGATTTATCTTTCCGCATTTAAATTTCCGCACTTTTAAATTCTAATTGCATGAAAGAATGTATGGCTAATTAAAAACAATGCGTAGCTCACGATACAATGATCAAAGATAAATATTGACATGAAAATAACACACAAATTCACACACCACTCTTAGGTTACGCCTCACTGTTGCCTTGCCTTCGAAACGTGGTCGTCGAGTATAGGACGTTTTAGTAAGTCCTTATGTCCATGATCCAGTTGCCTCGAAACGGTTGCCTCGGATTAAAAAAGGATCAATGGCATAAGGGTAGCTTCTAAGGTGTCCTACTGTTGCTCTGGTGACCACACTGTCCCTACAAACGAATTGACCCGAACACCTCCAACGGTGGTGCTACCTACCTCTCAATGGTGGGATGGCACTACCTTAAGGACATTTACACAGCCTAATTCCTTAGGGTAGGTAGATGACTCATAGATACTTGCTCTATTCAAAAACAAAACAAACTCTTTTCACACCGACACTTTCAAAAACGCTTTCAAAACAATTTTTCAAACACTCTTGAGGACTGATACAAGAGTCATTCTAAAATCTTTAAACGAAACTTTTTCAAACCCACTCACACTTTGAAAAGCAAACATTTTGAAAACACAATGAGCAAGTATCTAAGAGCCCATGGATAACCTAGGATAGAAAGGGTGCTAACACCTTCCCTTTCTATAAATCTACCTCCCGAACCGAGAAACTATCTCATAAGGAATTTTGCTGTGCTTTTGTCCTGTCCATGTTGGAGAAAATAAAAGACGGTGGCGACTCTTGCTTACCGCGATATTTCGCGAACCAGCGTTAAACAGTCAGTTCTAAATCCACCGATCACAGAACTGACGACTCTGCTGGGGACTCTTATAAAGTGAGGTGTACCTTAGGACTAAGATCACTTGTGTTTTCAATTGCTGTGCTTGTTTGCTTTATTATTGTGGGCTGCATTGGAGTTTCACAGATCCTAACCTGGATCTGGGGAATACCCTTTAGGTAGCATAAGCTGTGAGGGACCTGTCCGGCGTAGACCGACACGGGTGAAGCAGTAGCTACGTTGGTGTGACACCTTGGTCTGTACCGATATCCCTTGTGTCGCAACGAGGAGAATATGGGTCTTCTGAGGAGTCATTAAGCACCAACCGACCTTAGAACCTTAAATGACCCAACTTGGACAATAGAACAGTAGCAGTATGCTACGCCCATTGAGGCTAAACTCTCGTGATGGTTCTGGCCGCAAGAAAAGATTGCGATGCTGGAGTTATGACCGATTGAGGGTAGTCAATGATATTGGGATCCTCTAGAACCCGGTTACTTTTGATAGGACAGGTCTGAACCAACAGACTGAAAGAGGGTAATACCTAGACCCCATGCTGGCCTAAACTCTAAGGGCTTGTCTTGTGTGACTTGTGTGCCTTACCATGTTTGCCTTTGTGAATATTTGTGGTGTGCTTTATCATAACATCATGCCATCATAAACATTGCATACATCCTGCATAAGGACTGACCATTTCAAAGACAAAAGGGTTTCACCTTTGCTCTGTTTTGTAGGACATCATGATGCCTATGCGAAGGAACACTATCTGGTTCAATTTTGTTCACCCACCTGAGTTGCTTGAGGAGTTGGTTAGCAGAATTCCAAATATTACTTCCTTCATCCAGAGGCATGGTTCTCTTCTCAGTTTAGTCACGACAAAGTGGGACCAACAACTGATGAGTGTCCTGACCCAGTTTTATGACCCTCTGTACCAGTGCTTCACCTTTCAAGACTTCCAGCTGGTCCCTACTCTGGAAGAGTTCTCTGATTTGCTTGGCATCCCTATCTTGGATCAGACTCCCTTCACTGGTTGGGAAAAGACTCTTAGGCTTGAGGAGATTGCTGTAGCTCTTCCTTTGACCCACAAAGAGGTAATGGACAACTGGGTGACTAGAAGCAAAGTTAAGGGTTTCTTGGCCAAGTTTCTGATTGGTAAAGCTAACAGTTTCTGGAATGACTTGGACTTTAGGGCGTATGAAGACATTCTGGCTCTCTTAATCTATGGTCTAGTCTTGTTTCCTAATCCTGATAACTTCATTAACATCACTGCCATAAGGATCTTCATGTCTCGGAACCCTGTGCCCACTCTCTTGGGTGACATCCTGCAACAACTCTATGCTCGCACTGCCCGAAGACGAGGAACTCTGTGGTGTTGTATTCCTTTGTTAGTGAGGTGGTTTATTTCGCACCTCCCTAAGTTCGTGCTGAAGAACAAAGAAGGACGAGGCTGGGCTCATAGGTTAATGTCTCTCACTGATAATGACATCATTTGGACTTTCAGGGGTTTGGATGAGGTAGCTGTTATTGATCGTTGCGGAGAATATCTTAATGTTCCTTTGATTGGTACCCAAGAAGGAATCTCTTATAATCCGTGTCTAGCTCTCCGACAGTTTGGAAGAGCCAGAAGAGCAGGGCCTCTTGAGATGTTGGTGCCTCACATCAGTTTTGAGTTTCAGGTAGATAGTGACGAGCTGCGTCGTAGGTTCATCAAGGCTTGGGACAGAATTCACAAAGCTGACCCACAAGAGTTAGGACCAAAGACTTCTCTACCTATGGAAGCCTATTACAAATGGGTCCGCATCCGTGCTCAGAAACTAGGTATGCCGTACGAAGCTGTCAGACCCGTCATTCTTGAATATCCTGGTAGAGATGGGGCTCCTCCAACTGTTCTCCCTCCTCAGATACCTATTGATATTGATACACTAAAGAGGTCTTGGGCGCAACTGCGAGAAGAACGGGATTCTTATCGGGAAAAGTTCAACGAGCAGGAATTGAAAATCCAGAAGCTGACAAAGCAGTTGGAGAATGCGCGGGCCTTGAATGATTACATCCGTACTGAGAAGAGGAGACCCTGGGATCAATGATGAGCTTTGGATTTTCTCTTACAGCTTTTATTTCCCTTTTCAGTATTTCCACTTTATGTAACGCCTAAAGGCAATCTGTTGAACAATTTAAATTTCAAAGTTAAATCTAATGAAGTGTGTTCCTTTTTGTTTACAAAGTTGATTCCCGATTGTCTTTGAAAACATAAATCATACGCATTCCATTCATCATGTGCATCACAGGTACTTTTCTTTTCAGGTTGCTTAATGTTCTTCACTGTTTATTTCAGCATCATGAACCATGAATCATCTACCGAGCAGTCCATCAAGGCCCTTCAGGCTCAGAACGCCTAATTCCAAGAGCTGATCATGAGTTTGGCCCAAGGTCAAGAGGAGTTGAAGGCTCTGCTGGTCAAGAAGAAGAAGAAGAGAACTGTATTGTTTAACACTGGCCGGAGGTTTGGTAACACACTGCAGAATGAGGTTGATCACGCTGGTTCTTCTGTGGGAAAAGGCATTCCCCAGGGGGAAGAGTTCCTAGTCCGGTGGTCTCTGACAATGAGACTGATTTCAATGAGGAGCAATATCCTCCAGCTGAAGACAAGTACAAGCAGTTGGAAGACCGTCTGAATGCCATGGAAATTCAACAAATGCCTGGTTTGGATTTCGGAGACTTCGGTCTATCTTCTGGTGTGGTGATCCCACACAAGTTTAAAGCATCATCTTTCGCAAAGTATGACGGGGCGTCCTGCCCTAAGCTACATCTCAGATCTTATGTGCGGAAGATCCAGCCGTACACTGTGGACAAGAACTTGTGGATCCACTTCTTCCAGGAGAGTCTTTCAGGGACTCATCTCGAATGGTTCTATCAGCTGGATGGAACCAAGGTTCGTAACTGGGAGGAGTTGGCTACTGCTTTTTACAAGCAGTATCAATATAATGCCGACCTCGCTCCTACACGTACCCAACTCCAGGGTATGTCGCTAGGATCGGGAGAAGGTTTTAAAGAGTATGCACAGAAGTGGAGGGACCTGGCTGGCAGGGTGCAGCCACCATTAACCGACCGTGAATTAGTGGACATGTTCTCGGGGACCCTATCCGGGCCGTTCTTCAATCATCTCACTGGCAACTCGTCTGCAGGGTTTACAGATCTCATTCTGACTGGGGAAAGGATAGAGGCTGGTATGAAATCAGGAAAAATTCAGAAAGGTGCGTCCTCAAGTTCTGAGAAGAAGCCTTTCAAAAAGGAAGCCAGTGCTGTGTATGGACCTAGGAGGCAAAATAAACCAGAGCACCGCCAAGCTGTCAACACGGTGGTAATTGCAAAGCCTGCTGCCGCTCCTCGGCAACCTAACCAACCAAGGGGTGAGAGACCCATAAGAGAATACACTCGGCTGAGTATGACCTTGTCACAAATCTTGCCGCAACTACTATCGACCAACGTGGTAACCGTCAGAGAGGCTCCGAAGGTGGTGAACACGACCTCTCCGAAGTATAATCCAAATGCCCGCTGTGCTTATCACTCTGATAGCCCGGGGCATTTTACGGATGATTGTTGGGCCCTAAGAAACAAGGTTCAATACCTTATCGATGCTAAAGAGGTACAGTTTGAGGCGCCCGAGAAGCCTAATGTGGTGACAGCTCCCCTACCTGACCATGGAGTGAATGCTATCAGGGATGGTGACGAAGTGGAAGAATCTGAGTTCAACAGCTGGATCTGCCCAACGACTGATGGTGGACTGAACAATTGGACTGCAAAGGACCACATACCTGTTACTTTTGTTACGCAGTAATGAATTCCTTTGTTTCTTTAATTTGTAATAAACAATAAATTGAAACTTTATGGCCCGGTGTCTTACCCGGGGCACCGTGGCTTCATTTGTGAGGGCATTACTTGTCATTTCCATATATCATGAATAAAGACATGGACGTTTTTCGCATTTCAAATCTTATGCTCCCTTTCTTTCTTTTTTCTTTCTTTATATATTGCAAAACAGATATATTTACACACACTCACTCATACAGGTTTCAATCCACTCTGGATCTCACTAGTAACGACTCTGCTACTGCCAGTTATGACTTCGAAAATCCGATCAACTTAGCCGAAGACGAAGGTGAAGATGATTGCGAAGTGCCTGGTGAGCTTGCAAGACTGTTACTCCAAGAAGAGAGGACCATTCAGCCACATGAAGAGCCAGTGGAAACGGTGAATCTGGGTATTGAGACAGATAGAAGGGAAGTTAAGATTGGTGCCAATCTGGAGCTCAGCGTGAAACAACGGTTGATTCAGATGTTGCATGATTATGTGGAGATCTTTGCCTGGTCCTACGAAGACATGCGTGGGTTGGATACTGACATTGTGGTCCATAACTTACCTACCAAGGAAGACTGCCCTCCGGTTAAACAAAAGGTTCGTCGTATGCGTCCAGAGATGTCTGAGAAAATCAAGGCTGAGGTTATGAAACAATTTGATGCCGGGTTTCTTGCAGTGACTTCTTACCCTCAGTGGGTGGCCAACGTGGTTCCGGTACCGAAGAAAGATGGTAAGGTCAGAATGTGTGTCGATTACAGGGATTTGAACAGGGCAAGCCCCAAGGATGACTTCCCTCTGCCTCACATCGACGTTTTGGTTGACAATACTGCTCAAAACAAGGTGTTCTCCTTCATGGATGGCTTTTCAGGTTATAATCAAATCAAGAGGGCTCCTGAAGATATGGAAAAGACTACCTTCATTACTCAGTGGGGCACCTTCTGCTACAAGGTCATGCCATTCGGGTTGAAAAATGCTGGGGCAACCTACCAACGTGCCATGGTTGCTTTATTTCATGACATGATCCATCATGAGATTGAAGTATACGTTGATGATATGATTGCAAGGTCCCAAACTGAGGAGGAACACCTTGACCATCTACAGAAGCTGTTTGACCGTCTGAAGTTGTACAAGCTGAGGTTGAACCCAAACAAGTGCACATTTGGGGTAAGATCTGGAAAGTTGCTAGGCTTCGTCGTGAGCGACAAAGGTATTCAAGTGGACCCTGCCAAGGTTAAAGCCATACAAGAGATGCCAGTTCCCAAGACAGAGAAAGAAGTCAGAGGCTTTCTAGGACATCTGAATTACATTGCTCGATTCATCTCGCACCTAACTGCTACTTGTGAACCAATCTTCAAGCTACTGAAGAAAGATCAGGTGGTACGTTGGAACGATGAATGTCAGGCCGCTTTTGACAGAATCAAAGAGTATCTCCAAGAACCACCCATTCTTATGCCACCGGTTGAAGGGAGACCTCTAATATTATACCTGACAGTACTTGACAGCTCAATGGGGTGTGTGCTGGGGCAGCATGACGAGTCTGGCCGAAAAGAGCACGCCATTTATTACCTTAGCAAAAAGTTTACCGACTGTGAGACCCGATACTCACTGCTCGAGAAAACTTGCTGCGCTTTGGTATGGGCTGCTCGCCGGCTAAGACAGTATATGATGACTCACACTACCCTGTTGATTTCAAAGATGGATCCGATCAAGTACATATTTGAAAAGCCTGCTTTGTCTAGAAGAATAGCAAGATGGAAAATGATCTTGACAGAATACGAAATCCAGTACACGACTCAGAAAGCTATCAAAGGAAGTGTATTGGCAGACCACTTAGCACACCAGGAAGTAGATGACTACCAGTCAATGAACTTCGAGTTTCCAGATGAGAGCATCATGATAGTAACTGATTGTGAAGTACCTGGACCGGATGAAGGACCTGAGGAAGGATCCCGATGGTCTATGCACTTTGATGGAGCCTCCAACGCTTTGGGTAATGGTATCGGCGCTGTGATCATATCACCTCAAGGCACTCATACTCCACTTACTGCCCGGCTATGTTTCAACTGCACCAACAACATGGCGGAGTATGAGGCATGCATCATGGGTCTTCAAGCTGCGATTGACTTAAGGATCAAGTTTCTGAGTGTCTTCGGAGATTCCGCTCTCGTGATCAATCAGATCAAAGGCGAGTGGGATACGAAACATCCGAATCTTATTCCTTATAGAGAATGTGTGTTGACATTGATCCCCCATTTCACAGAGATAACTTTTGAACACTTCCCAAGAGAGGATAATCAGTTGGCGGACGCGTTGGCTACGATGTCTTCCATGTTCAATGTCAAGTGGGACAATGAGGCTCCCCGGATCATTATCTGGAAACAGGACGAACCGGCATACTGTTGTGATCTTGAGGTTGAGGTAGTAACTGAAAAACCCTGGTATCATGAGGTGAAGAGGTACTTGGAAGCTCAAGAATACCCTGAAGGTGCATCCATCAATGACAAAAAGTTTCTGAGAAGGTTCGCAGCGAAGTTCTTCCTCAGCAACGGCATTTTGTACAAGCGAAACCATGATTCAACCTTACTGCGTTGTGTGGATAAGACTGAAGCAGAAAGGATCATGGCAGAGCTGCATGAAGGTACCTTCGGAACGCATTCCAGTGGACACACCATGGCAAAGAAAATCCTTCGGGCAGGATATTTCTGGTCCACAATGGAAGCTGATTGTTACCAACATTCTCAGACATGTCATAAGTGCCAGATTTATGCAGATAAGGTGCACGTTCCTCCAGTTCCTCTGAATGTCTTAACTGCACCTTGGCCTTTTGCAATGTGGGGCATAGATATGATCGGCGAGATTAAACCTACGGCATCCAACGGGCATCGCTTCATCCTGGTAGCGATTGATTACTTCACAAAGTGGGTTGAAGCAGCCTCCTACGCTACAGTAACCAAGAACGTCGTGGCACGGTTCATTCGGCATAACCTGATCTGTCGATACGGCGTCCCGGAAAGGATCATTACGGACAATGGTACCAATCTTAATAACAAGATGATCACTGAGCTCTGCGAGCAATTCAAGATACAGCACCACAACTCTTCTCCTTACCGGCCGAAGATGAATGGGGCTGTAGAAGCAGCGAATAAGAATATCAAGAAGATTGTGCAGAAGATGACAGTGACCTACAAAGATTGGCACGAGATGTTACCTTTTGCTTTTCTTGGGTACCGTACCTCAGCAAGAACGTCAAGCGGGGCAACTTCTTTTTCTTTGGTCTATGGCATGGAGGCAGTCTTACTGTTTGAAGTGCAGATACCCTCTCTCCGGATAATGAAGGATGCAGATCTAAGCGAAGATGACTGGATCCAGACTCGACTTGATCAATTAAACCTAATTGACGAAAAGAGACTCGCTGCTATTTGTCATGGTCAAACGTACCAAAAACGGATGATCAGGGCATTTAATAAGAAAGTCAGACCACAAGAGTATCAAGTTGGGGACCTGGTAATCAAACGCATCATTCTTCCTCAGAGTGATCCCCGGGGAAAATGGACCCCTACGTACGAAGGGCCATTTGTGGTTAAACATGTGTTCTCAAGAGGAGCCATGATTCTAACCACCATGGATGGTGACGACCTTCCTCACCCCGCCAATGTAGACATAGTAAAAAGATACTACGCATGATAAAAGACCCGCTAGGTTGACATACCTAGGCAAAAATTAGGGCTTCCCGGCGAACCAAAAGGGTTCGGGCAAAATGAGGGATGAAATGAAAAAAATCTGTACACCCGGCAAGTCGAAAACCTGAAAAGGCGGCTTGGGAAAAAATGGGTATCCCGGTGGACTGAAAACCCGAAAGGGCGGTCCAGGAAAAAATTAGGGATCAAAGCGTACGACTATGTCCTGGCATCTTACCAGAAAGAAGATTTGTCAATCAGCAGTCATCAAGCGCCTCCACAGATACCTTCTCCCGCAGAAACAGGGGCAATAATGAGTTGTCTAAGCGATCTAGCTGCTGTGTCCACCAAGGTACCAAGGTAAGTTCGGTTGAAGGGTATAACCAAGATATCTTAATTCCCCAGAGAGTGAGCCAGGAT
Source organism: Vicia faba (assembly GCA_948472305.1). Lineage (NCBI taxonomy): Eukaryota > Viridiplantae > Streptophyta > Magnoliopsida > Fabales > Fabaceae > Vicia > Vicia faba. Next base: position 923,338,980 of record OX451738.1, on the reverse strand, counting down.
CCAACAATTCTCTCCCAAGCAGTTGGTCTCCCATCAGCCCTAACAAGGCACAATATCTCCAGCAAGTCCGCGATGCTCTCCCCGAGCAGAGTTATCCTCAATCAGCCTTAAGGAAGTTGGGTATCCCCAGCAGATCTCAACATTCCTCAGCGGAGTATACAAACATTCCTAACAAGCATCCCCGGCAGTCTTGATCCAAGATTGTTCCCCGGCGGTATACCAGACATTCAGTGGAGCCACTTCCCCAGTACATCTCAAAATTTCCCCAGGAGAGTCCAATCTCAAAAGTTTCCCCAGGAAAGTGGAATCCGTCTCCCCAGCAGGTCTTGAAGCTTATCCCCAGTAGATTCTGGAAGCTTGTCACCCTGTAGAGCACGAATGCGTCTCCCAGACTTGTTACTCAAAGTTTATTCCCCACCAGGATATAACTGGGTTATCCTCAGCCGTTTGTCACGGAAAGATCGTCCCCGACGAAGTCTCCCTATACCCCAGCAGAGTTCATCAATTCCTTCAAAATAACATATCAATGGTATCCCCAGCGCAGTTATCATCAAACCTCAGAAAAGTACCTCTCTCCCCACAGAGTAATTCCCCGCAGAGCAATCTATTCGCCAAGTTTATTCCCCAACGGAGTCATCTTCTCCTACCGGTATTCTTGCAACCATCATCCCCAGCGGAAGCGAGAGACTCTACTCTCGACATCAGCCCAGGAGTTAACTTCCCGGCATCCGTCAAGGATTTATTTCCCTAGACAAACATACATTCATAAACATCATATCTTCATACATTATAGCATGCATATACGCATCATAAACATCCAATCTCATTTATTCTGAGAACATCACGCATGTTATACATCATGACATCGCATACAATTAACGTTTTGTCTTTTTCAGGACAAAGGTTAATACAAAGATGATTACTATCAACGGTCGCAACTAAAGATCCGATTCCTGTATCTTGCCAGGGTGTATCTGTTGACGACTAATTCCAGACTCGATTCCTGTATCTTGCCAGGGCACGTCTGAAGAGTCTGAAGATCTGATTCCTGTATCTTGCCAGGGTGTATCTGTTGACGACTAAATTCCAGACTCGATTCCTGTATCTTGCCAGGGCACGTCTGAAGAGTTCGTAGATCCGATTCCTGTATCCTTCCAGGGTGTATATGTTGACGACTAATTCCAGACTCGATTCCCGTATCTTGCCAGGGCACGTCTGAAGAGTTCGAAGATCCGATTCCTGTATCTCGCCAGGGTGTATCTGTTGACGACTAATTCCAGACTCGATTCCTGTATCTTGCCAGGGCACGTCTGAAGAGTTCGAAGATCTGATTCCTGTATCTTGCCAGGGTGTATCTGTTGATGACTAAATTCTAGACTCGATTCCTATATCTTGCCAGGGCACGTCTGAAGAGTTTGAAGATTCGATTCCTGTATCTTGCCAGGGTGTATCTGTTGACGACTACATTACCAGACTCGATTCTTGTATCTTTCCAGGGTACGTCTGAAGAGTTTGAAGATCCGATTCCTATATCTTGCCAGGGTGTATCTGTTGACGACTACATTATCGGACTCGATTCCTGTATCTTGCCAGGGAACGTCTGAAGAGTTTGAATATCCGATTCCTGTATCTTGCCAGGGTGTATCTGTTGACGACTACATTACCGGACTCGATACCTGTATCTTGCCAGGGCACGTCTGAAGAGTTCGAAGATCCGATTCCTGTATCTTGCCAGGGTGTATCTGTTGACGACTATATTCTCCGGACTCGATTCCTGTATCTTGCCAGGGCACGTCTGAAGAGTTTAAAGATTCGATTCCTGTATCCAGCCAGGGCACATCTACACAAAGAGTTTGAAGATCAACCCCTGTAACAGGCCAGGTAATTATTTTTTCTTTCTCAGTTACGCAAATTCTCGCTAAGGAATCTCTTACGCGATCGACACCTCCAGATGGCATCTATAAGCCCATCCACATACCAACAGTCTCCAAATGGCATCTATAAGCCCATTCCCTAAATCGCACTGCTGTTACTCAACTATGTGAGTGCAAATTTCTGGGCACTCTAGTGTTCAATCATCTTCCACCTTCGGATTACGAAAGGCACGGCAACGAATCTACATCCTCAGGACTAAGAAGATTGAACAAGGGCAACTGTTGTACCCCAAAATTTTCCCTCCCATAATCTTTAAGATTTGCCAAGATCAATCTTCAGATGATTCAAAATCTCTCAAAGGTTGTACAGTCCAATTGCCTCCTAACACAGTCAAAATTAGGGTTTTGGTTCTGGCAAAGAAATTGAAGTTTTCAAGGGTCCAATCAAGTCCCATATGCCTACATACATTGTCAAGCATCCATATGTCAAGTTTCAAGACTCACAGCATCCAATTGCACAGTCAAAAACCCTAATTGCTCCACAGTCAACTGCAGGGGCAAAATGGTCATTTGACAGTCAAAAGTCAAAAATTTTGGTCAACATCTTATTTTGAAGCCACAAACATCATTTGATCAATTCTTGATCATGATTCTCAAAGCATGGCTCAAAAAGTCTCAAGATGCAAAAGTTTCTATTTTTGGACAATTGAAAAAGTCAACTGCAAATTGACCAGGGCATAACTTCCTCATGGTTTATCAGAAAAATTCCATCCAAAGCTCATTTTGAAGAGGATGACATTTCCTACAACTCATCTTCACACTCCAAGTCCAAGAAATTCTCTCACAAAAAGTTATCAATTTCAACATTATAGGTCATTTTCAAAAGTCAACAAAAAGGCACTTTAAGTCAAAGACCATAACTTGAGATTGGTACATCAAAATGACATGGGACCAAAGGCATTGGTTAGAGGACTTCAAGACCTTTCCAAAATGTCCAAGAACATGATCATAGCTTCAAAATTGAGCAAGATATGCCTTGGAGAAGTTGGGAAATTTTTGGGAATTTTGAAAAGTCAACTTTGCTTCAAAAGCTTCAAAAATGCTAATGGGCCTCAAATTCTTCCTTGAATCATTACCCAAAGCATATGCACGACCCATTAAGCTCAAAGGGATTTATTTTCTTATTTTTAATTAATTAATTGAATTTTTAATCTTATTAATTCATTTAATTAGATTTAAATATGAGAAAAATATCAAATCATGGTTTTAAATCTTTTTTGTGCAGCAAATCAAACTAGGGCAAGGTGGAAAATCGTTTCTCATCCAAAAAGGAAAGATTCTCCATGATTGACAAGGGTTTCAATGTCAAAAGATTGAAATTGATATAATTGAAAATCAAATCTTCAAAACATGAATGGATGGACCTTGGGCTTGTTTTCTTAACCTAATCACGTTCAGATACATATACAAGACTAAACCTAATGCACAAGGACACGAAAGACTGCTCAGAAGCTGCATACCAATTTGCAAAATTTCATCAAAAACTTGGAAACTGAAATCCTAGTTACTGCACGTTTCAAAGCCTAAAATCTATTCCAACACATTGCTGGACCATCAAGGAAGCTTTTGCAATCAAGAATCAATCAAAACGTGCCAAGAATCATAGAACACAGATCACACGGTTTGCCAAAATTTCTTGAATTCCATATCACGATTCATGCATTATTAATACATTTGGTTGATTATTTTATGTTCACAGCACTCAGGTAAATCTTTCGATTCAATTTCATCAATATACCTTGAAACGAAATTCACCATGGAAGGATATCTAGGGTTTCAAGACTCAAAAATTGGGGCTTTCCTCATATGGAAAAATTAAACCTTAAAACCTATGCCATTGAATTCGTGGTATCAAGACAAAGCAAACCAATACCTCGCGCCCTTTTTATATTTGTCCATGCTTTAATCGCTATTTTTTTCAAATTTCATTTAGTGGGGGTTTAAAACCCCCGCTACTTATCTTGTGTTTTGCAGAAAGAATGAAGAAGACGCTGAGGTGTCCAAGACTGGTTGGGCAATTTAAAAGTTGGCGCGTTTTTCTATCATTAACGTTGTTTTCTTTTATATTATTTGTTTCCCATTCCATATACAACGCGCGCACACAGCTCAACTGACAAGTGATACGTTTGGTAAACGCTGGGACCTGGGTTCGATTCCCAGGTCCCCCCACATGTTTCATATTTTTTCTTCTAACGTGTTTCCATGCAGTGCACGCCCCAAAGTCCATCATACGTCCTCATATGTTAGCCTGCCACGTGCCCATGAGCTTCAATCCAAAGGCTACAAGAGGATGTATACCATGTACCTCAGTCAATGGACACGCACTCAATCCAAAAGTTCAAACGGGGCCTTGTTCAATGGGCCAAAATTGCTTCCAAAAAACCTCCAAAATGGGCCAGACACCCCCCCTGGTTTGCATTCTTCAATTTTATTTTCTTTTCAATTCTAATTCTTTTTAATGCTTTAATTATTTTATTTTATTCACCAAAAATATTTTTCATAATATAAAAATCAGAAATAAAAAATTGTAATATATTTAGTTATATTTAATTTCTATTAATTTATTTTGTAAATAAACTCTAACCATTAATTTAGTAAATTAGGTTTTAAAACTTTAATCTTTTTCTTAATAAATTAATATATGTAGAAATTAGGGTTTTTTAACACTCTCCTATTTTTTTTAATAAATAAACTTCTCTTATTATTATTATTAATTACTAAATATTTTTGTAAATAAACATGTAATTTAATTAATTAGCATAAATTAGGGAAACTTTAATATTTTCTTAATAATTAAAATAGACTTAGAATTAGGGTTTCCTTTTAATTTTAATCTTCTTTATTTCATAAAATACAAAAACCTAAAAAATATTCCTTTTCTTAATTAAATAATTAATTAACTTTTTAATTTCATTTAATTTCTCAAAAGGGTCAAAACCCTCGGACATTCGATTTTAATTTCTATTTCGCACATTTATTTTCTTTTGAATATTATGTAACTGCTCAAGGCTTGTAATAGTAATTAGGTCTTTTACTTTCCGCATTTTTATTCAAACGGGTCTTTGTAATTTGGCGATGTATAGACCCGCGCCTTGTAATAACGTAGGATTTATCTTTCCGCATTTAAATTTCCGCACTTTTAAATTCTAATTGCATGAAAGAATGTATGGCTAATTAAAAACAATGCGTAGCTCACGATACAATGATCAAAGATAAATATTGACATGAAAATAACACACAAATTCACACACCACTCTTAGGTTACGCCTCACTGTTGCCTTGCCTTCGAAACGTGGTCGTCGAGTATAGGACGTTTTAGTAAGTCCTTATGTCCATGATCCAGTTGCCTCGAAACGGTTGCCTCGGATTAAAAAAGGATCAATGGCATAAGGGTAGCTTCTAAGGTGTCCTACTGTTGCTCTAGTGACCACACTGTCCCTACAAACGAATTGACCCGAACACCTCCAACGGTGGTGCTACCTACCTCTCAATGGTGGGATGGCACTACCTTAAGGACATTTACACAGCCTAATTCCTTAGGTTAGGTAGATGACTCATAGATACTTGCTCTATTCAAAAACAAAACAAACTCTTTTCACACCGACACTTTCAAAAAAGCTTTCAAAATAATTTTTCAAACACTCTTGAGGACTGATACAAGAGTCATTCTGAAATCTTTAAACGAAACTTTTTCAAACCCACTCACACTTTGAAAAGCAAACATTTTGAAAACACAATGAGCAAGTATCTAAGAGCCCATGGATAACCATGGATAGAAAGGGTGCTAACACCTTCCCTTTCTATAAATCTACCTCCCGAACCGAGAAACTATCTCATAAGGAATTTTTCTGTGCTTTTGTCCTGTCCATGTTGGAGAAAATAAAAGACGGTGGCGACTCTTGCTTACCGCGATATTTCGCGAACCAGCGTTAAACAGTCAGTTCTAAATCCACCGATCACAGAACTGGCGACTCTGCTAGGGACTCTTATAAAGTGAGGTGTACCTTAGGACTAAGATCACTTGTGTTTTCAATTGCTGTGCTTGTTTGCTTTATTATTGTGGGCTGCATCGGATTTTCATAGATCCTAACTCGGATCTGGGGAATACCCTTTAGGTAGCATAAGCTGTGAGGGACCTGTCCGGCGTAGACCGACACGGGTGAAGCAGTAGCTACGTTGGTGTGACACCTTGGTCTGTACCGATATCCCTTGTGTCGCAACAAGGAGAATATGGGTCTTCTGAGGAGTCATTAAGCACCAACCGACCTTAGAACCTTAAATGACCCAACTTGGCCAATAGAACAGTAGCAGTATGCTACGCCCATTGAGGCTAAACTCTCGTGATGGTTCTGGCCGCAAGAAAAGATTGCGATGCTGGAGTTATGACCGATTGAGGGTAGTCAACGATATTGGGATCCTCTAGAACCCGGTTACTTTTGATAGGACAGGTCTGAACCAACAAACAGAAAGAGGGTAATACCTAGACCCCATGCTGGCCTAAACTCTAAGGGCTTGTCTTGTGTGACTTGTGTGACTTACCATGTTTGCCTTTGTGAATATTTGTGGTGTGCTTTATCATAACATCATGCCATCATAAACATTGCATGCATCCTGCATAAGGACTGACCATTTCAAAGACAAAAGGGTTTCACCTTTGCTCTGTTTTGTAGGACATCATGATGCCTATGCGAAGGAACACTATCCGGTTCAATTTTGTTCACCCACCTGAGTTTCTTGAGGAGTTGGTTAGCAGAATTCCAAATATTACTTCCTTCATCCAGAGGCATGGTTCTCTTCTCAGTTTAGTCACGGCAAAGTGGGACCAACAACTGATGAGTGTCCTGACCTAATTTTATGACCCTCTGTACCAGTGCTTCACCTTTCAAGACTTCCAGTTGGTCCATACTCTAGAAGAGTTCTCTGATTTTCTTGGCATCCCTATCTTGGATCAGACTCCCTTCACTGGTTGGGAAAAGACTCTTAGGCTTGAGGAGATTGCTGTAGCTCTTCCTTTGACCCACAAAGAGGTAATGGACAACTGGGTGACTAGAAGCAAAGTTAAGGGTTTCTTGGCCAAGTTTCTGATTGGTAAAGCTAACAGTTTCTGGAATGACCTGGACTTTAGGGTGTATGAAGACATTCTGGCTCTCTTAATCTATGGTCTAGTCTTGTTTCCTAATCCTGATAACTTCATTAACATCACTGCCATAAGGATCTTCATGTCTCGGAACCCTGTGCCCACTCTCTTGGGTGACATCCTGCAACAACTCTATGCTCGCACTGCCCGAAGACGAGGAACTCTGTGGTGTTGTATTCCTTTGTTAGTGAGGTGGTTTATTTCGCACCTGCCTAAGTTCGTGCTGAAGAACAAAGAAGGACGAGGCTGAGCTCATAGGTTAATGTCTCTCACTGATAATGACATCATTTGGACTCTCAGGGTTTTGGATGAGGTAGCTGTTATTGATCGTTGCAGAGAATATCCTAATGTTCCTTTGATTGGTACCCAAGGAGGAATCTCTTATAATCCATGTCTAGCTCTCCGACAGTTTGGAAGAGCCAGAAGAGCAGGGCCTCATGAGATGTTGGTGCCTCACATCAGTTTTGAGTTTCAGGTAGATAGTGACGAGCTGCGTCGTAGGTTCATCAAGGCTTGGGACAGAATTCACAAAGCTGACCCACAAGAGTTGGGACCAAAGACTTCTCTACCTATGGAAGCCTATTACAAATGGGTCCGCATCCGTGCTCAGAAATTAGGTATGCCGTACGAAGCTGTCAGACCCGTGATTCTTGAATATCCTAATAGAGATGGGGCTCCTCCAACTGTTCTCCCTCCTCAGATACCTATTGATATTGATACACTAAAGAGGTCTTGGGTGCAACTGAGAGAAGAACGGGATTCTTATCGGGAAAAGTTCAACGAGCAGGAATTGAAAATCCAGAAGCTGACAAAGCAGTTGGAGAATGAGCGGGCCTTGAATGATTACATCCGTACTGAGAAGAGGATACCCTGGGATCAATGACGAGCTTTGAATTTTCTCTTACAACTTTTATTTCCCTTTTCAGTATTTCCACTTTATGTAACGCCTAAGGGCAATCTGTTGAACAATTTAAATTTCAAAGTTGAATCTAATGAAGTGTGTTCCATTTTGTTTACAAAGTTGATTCCCGATTGTCTTTGAAAACATAAATCATACGCATTCCATTCATCATGTGCAGCACAGGTACTTTTCTTTTCAGGTTGCTTAATGTTCTTCGCTGTTTATTTCAGCATCATGAACCCTGAATCATCTACCGAGCAGTCCATCAAGGCCCTTCAGGCTCAGAACGCCCAATTCCAAGAGCTGATCATGAGTTTGGCCCAAGGTCAAGAGGAGTTGAAGGCTCTGCTGGTCAAGAAGAAGAAGAAGAGAACTATACTGTTTAACACTGACCGGAGGTTTGGTAACACACTGCAGAATGAGGTTGATCAAGCTGGTTCTTCTGTGGGAAAAGGCAGTCCCCAGGGGGAAGAGTTCCTAGTCCGGTGGTCTCTGACAATGAGACTGATTTCAATGAGGAGCAATATCCTCCAGCTGAAGACAAGTACAAGCAGTTGGAAGACCGTCTGAATGCCATGGAAATTCAACAAATGCCTGGTTTGGATTTCGGAGACTTCGGTCTATCTTCTGGTGTGGTGATCCCACACAAGTTTAAAGCATCATCTTTCGCAAAGTATGACGGGGCGTCCTGCCCTAAGCTACATCTCAGATCTTATGTGCGGAAGATCCAGCCGTACACTGTGGACAAGAACTTGTGGATCCACTTCTTCCAGGAGAGTCTTTCAGGGACTCATCTCAAATGGTTCTATCAGCTGGATGGAACCAAGGTTCGTAACTGGGAGGAGTTGGCTACTGCTTTTTACAAGCAGTATCAATATAATGCCGACCTCGCTCCTACACGTACCCAACTCCAGGGTATGTCGCTAGGATCGGGAGAAGGTTTTAAAGAGTATGCACAGAAGTGGAAGGACCTGGCTGGCAGGGTGCAGCCACCATTAACCGACCGTGAATTAGTGGACATGTTCTTGGGGACCCTATCCGGGCCGTTCTTCAATCATCTCATTGGCAACTCGTCTGCAGGGTTTACAGATCTCATTCTGACTGGGGAAAGGATAGAGGCTGGTATGAAATCAGGAAAAATTCAGAAAGGTGCATCCTGAAGTTCTGAGAAGAAGCCTTTCAAAAAGGAAGCCAGTGCTGTGTATGGACCTAGGAGGCAGAATAAACCAGAGCACCGCCAAGTTGTCAACGCAGTGGTAATTGCAAAGCCTGCTGCCGCTCCTCGGCAACCTAACCAACCAAGGGGTGAGAGACCCAGAAGAGAATACACTCGGCTGAGTATGAACTTGTCACAAATCTTGCCACAACTACTATCGACCAATGTGGTAACCGTCAGAGAGGCTCCGAAGGTGGTGAACACGACCTCTCCGAAGTATAATCCAAATGCCCGCTGTGCTTATCACTCTGATAGCCCGGGGCATTCTACGGATGATTGTTGGGCCCTAAGAAACAAGGTTCAAGACCTTATCGATGCTAAAGAGGTACAGTTTGAGGCGCCCGAGAAGCCTAATGTGGTGACAGCTCCCCTACCTGACCATGGAGTGAATGCTATCAGGGATGGTGACGAAGTGGAAGAATCTGAGTTCAACAGCTGGATCTGCCCAACGACTGATGGTGGACTGAACAATTGGACTGCAAAGGACCACATACCTGTTACTTTTGTTACGCAGTAATGAATTCCTTTGTTTCTTTAATTTGTAATAAACAATAAATTGAAACTTTATGGCCCGGTGTCTTACCCGGGGCACCGTGGCTTCATTTGTGAGGGAATTACTTGTCATTTCCATATATCATGAATAAAGACATGGACGTTTTCTGCATTTCAAATCTTATGCTCCCTTTCTTTCTTTCTTTCTTTATATATTGCAAAACAGCTATATTTACACACACTCACTCATATAGGTTTCAATCCACTCTGGATCTCACTGGTAACGACTCTGCTACTGCGAGTTATGACTTCGAAAATCCGATCAACTTAGCCGAAGACGAAGGTGAAGATGATTGCGAAGTGCCAGGTGAGCTTGCAAGACTGTTACTCCAGGAAGAGAGGACCATTCAGCCACATGAAGAGCCAGTGGAAACGGTGAATCTGGGTACTGAGATAGATAGAAGGGAAGTTAAGATTGGTGCCAATCTGGAGCTTAGCGTGAAACAACGGTTGATTTAGATGTTGCATGATTATGTGGAGATCTTTGCCTGGTCCTACGAAGACATGCCTGGGTTGGATACTGACATTGTGGTCCATCACTTACCTACCAAGGAAGACTGCCCTCCGGTTAAACAAAAGGTTTGTCGTATGCGTCCAGAGATGTCTGAGAAGATCAAGGCTGAGGTTATGAAACAATTTGATGTTGGGTTTCTTGCAGTGACTTCATACCCTCAGTGGGTGGCCAACGTGGTTCTGGTACCGAAGAAAGATGTTAAGGTCAGAATGTGTGTCGATTACAGGGATTTGAACAGGGCAAGCCCCAAGGATGACTTCCCTCTGCCTCACATCGACGTTCTGGTTGACAATACTGCTCAACACAAGGTGTTCTCCTTCATGGATGGCTTTTCAGGTTATAATCAAATCAAGATGGCTCCTGAAGATATGGAAAATACTACCTTCATTACTCAGTGGGGCACCTTCTGCTACAAGGTCATGCCATTCGGGTTGAAAAATGCTTGGGCAACCTACCAACATGCCATGGTTGCTTTATTTCATGACATGATCCATCATGATATTGAAGTATACGTCGATGATATGATTGCAAGGTCCCAAACTGAGGAGGAACACCTTGACCATCTACAGAAGCTGTTTGACCGTCTGAAGTTGTACAAGCTGAGGTTGAACCCAAACAAGTGCACATTTGGGGTAAGATCTGGAAAGTTGCTAGGCTTCATCGTGAGCGACAAAGGTATTCAAGTGGATCCTGCCAAGGTTAAAGCCATATAAGAGATGCCAGTTCCCAAGACAGAGAAAGAAGTCAGAGGCTTTCTAGGACGTCTGAATTACATTGCTCGATTCATCTCGCACCTAACTGCTACTTGTGAACCAATCTTCAAGCTGCTGAAGAAAGATCGGGTGGTACGTTGGAACGATGAATGTCAGGCCACTTTTGACAGAATCAAAGAGTATCTCCAAGAACCACCCATTCTTATGCCACCGGTTGAAGGGATACCTCTAATATTATACCTGACAGTACTTGACAGCTCAATGGGGTGTGTGCTGGGGCAGCATGACGAGTCTGGCCAAAAAGAGCACGCCATTTATTACCTTAGCAAAAAGTTTACCGACTGTGAGACCCGATACTCACTGCTCGAGAAAACTTGCTGCGCTTTGGTATGGGCTGCTCGCCGGCTAAGACAGTATATGATGACTCACACTACCCTGTTGATTTCAAAGATGGATCCGATCAAGTACATATTTGAAAAGCCTGCTCTGTCTAGAAGAATAGCAAGATGGAAAATGATCTTGACAGAATACGACATCCAGTACACGACTCAGAAAGCTATCAAAGGAAGTGTATTGGCAGACCACTTAGCACACCAGGCAGTAGATGACTACCAGTCAATGAACTTCGAGTTTCCAGACGAGAGCATCATGATAGTAACTGATTGTGAAGTACCTGGACTGGATGAAGGACCTGAGGAAGGATCCCGATGGTCTATGCACTTTGATAGAGCCTCCAACGCTTTGGGTAACGGTATCAGCGATGTGATCATATCACCTCAAGGCACTCATACTCCACTTACTGCCCGACTATGTTTCAACTGCACCAACAACATGTCGGAGTATGAGGCATGCATCATGGGTCTTCAAGCTGCGATTGACTTAAGGATCAAGTTTCTGAGTGTCTTCAGAGATTCCGCTCTCGTGATCAATCAGATCAAAGGCGAGTGGGATACAAAACATCTGAATCTTATTCCTTACAGAGAATGTGTGTTGACATTGATCCCCCATTTCACAGAGATAACTTTTGAACACTTCCCAAGAGAGGAGAATCAGTTGGCGGACGCGTTGGCTACGATGTCTTCCATGTTCAAAGTCAAGTGGGACAATGAGGCTCCCCGGATCATTATCTGGAAATTGGACGAACCGGCATACTGTTGTGATCTTGAGGCTGAGGTAATAACTGAAAAACCCTAGTATCATGAGGTGAAGATGTACTTGGAAGCTCAAGAATACCCTGAAGGTGCATCCATCAATGACAAAAAGTTTCTGAGAAGGTTCGCAGCGAAGTTCTTCCTCAGCAACGGCATTCTGTACAAGCGAAACCATGATTCAACCTTACTGCGTTGTGTGGATAAGACTGAAGCAGAAAGGATCATGGCAGAGCTGCATGAAGGTTCCTTCGGAACGCATTCCAGTGGACACACCATGGCAAAGAAAATCCTTCGGGCAGGATATTTCTGGTCCACAATGGAAGCTGATTGTTACCAACATTCTCGGACATGTCATAAGTGCCAGATCTATGCAGATAAGGTGCACGTTCCTCCAGTTCCTATGAATGTCTTAACTGCACCTTGGCCTTTTGCAATGTGGGGCATAGATATGATCGGCGAGATTAAACCTACAGCATCCAACGGGAATCGCTTCATCCTGGTAGCGATTGATTACTTCACAAAGTGGGTTAAAGCAGCCTCCTACGCTACAGTAATCAAGAACGTCGTGGCACGGTTCATTCGGCATAACCTGATCTGTCGATACGGCGTCCCGGAAAGGATCATTACGGACAATGGTACCAATCTTAATAACAAGATGATCACTGAGCTCTGCGAGCAATTCAAGATACAGCACCACAACTCTTCTCCTTACCGGCCGAAGATGAATGGGGCTGTAGAAGCAGCGAATAAGAATATCAAGAAGATTGTGCAGAAGATGACAGTGACCTACAAAGATTGGCACGAGATATTACCGTTTGCTCTTCATGGGTACCGTACCTCAGCAAGAACGTCAACCGGGGCAACTCCTTTTTCTTTGGTCTATGGCATGGAGGCAGTCTTACCGTTTGAAGTGCAGATACCCTCTCTCCGGATAATGAAGGATGCAGATCTAAGCGAAGATGACAGGATCCAGACTCGACTTGATCAATTAAACCTAATTGACGAAAATAGACTCGCTGCTATTTGTCATGGTCAAACGTACAAAAAACGGATGATCAGGGCATTTAATAAGAAAGTCAGACCACAAGAGTATCAAGTTGGGGACCTGGTAATCAAACGCATCATTCTTCCTCAGAGTGATCCCCGGGGCAAATGGACCCCTACGTACGAAGGGCCATTTGTGGTTAAACATGTGTTCTCAGGAGGAGCCATGATTGTAACCACCATGGATGGTGACGACCTTTCTCACCCCGCCAATGCAGACATAGTAAAAAGATACTACGCATCATAAAAGACCCGCTAGGTTGACATACCTAGGCAAAAATTAGGGCTTCCCGGCGAACCAAAAGGGTTCGGGCAAAATGAGGGATGAAATGAAAAAAATCTGTACACCCGGCAAGTCGAAAACCTGAAAAGGCGGCTTGGGAAAAAATGGGTATCCCGGTAGACTGAAAACCCGAAAGGGCGGTCCAGGAAAAAATTAGGGATCAAAGCGTACGACTATGTCCTGGAATCTTACCAAAAAGAAGATTTGTCAATCAGCAGTCATCAAGCGCCTCCACAGATACCTTCTCCTGCAGAAACAGGGGCAATAATGAGTTGTCTAAGCGATCTAGCTGCTCTGTCCACCAAGGTACCAAGGTAAGTTCGGTTGAAGGGTATAACCAAGATATCTTAATTCCCCAGAGAGTGAGCCAGGATCCAACAATTCTCTCCCAAGCAGTTGGTCTCCCATCAGTCCTAACAAGGCACAATATCTCCAGCAAGTCCGCGATGCTCTCCCCGAGCAGAGTTATCCTCAATCAGCCTTAAGGAAGTTGGGTATCCCCAGCAAATCTCAACATTCCTCAGCGGAGTATACAAACATTCCTAACAAGCATCCCCGACAGTCTTGATCCAAGATTGTTCCCCGGCGGTATACCAGACATTCAGTGGAGCCACTTCCCCAGTACATCTCAAAATTTCCCCAGGAGAGTCCAATCTCAAAAGTTTCCCCAGGAAAGTGGAATCTGTCTCCCCAGCAGGTCTTGAAGCTTATCCCCAGTAGATTCTGGAAGCTTGTCACCCTGCAGAGCACGAATGCGTCTCCCAGACTTGTTATTCAAAGTTTATTCCCCACCAGGATATAACTGGGTTATCCTCAGCCGTTTGTCACAGAAAGATCGTCCCCGACGAAGTCTCCCTATCCCCCAGCGGAGTTCATCAATTCCTTCAAAATAACATATCAATGGTATCCCCAGCGGAGTTATCATCAAACCTCAGAAAAGTACCTCTTTCCCCATAGAGTAATTCCCCGCAGAGCAATCTATTCGCCAAGTTTATTCCCCAACGGAGTCATCTTCTCCTACCGGTATTCTTGCAACCATCATCCCCAGCGGAAGCGAGAGACTCTACTCTCGACATCAGCCCAGGAGTTAACTTCCCGGCATCCGTCAAGGATTTATTTCCCTAGACAAACATACATTCATAAACATCATATCTTCATACATTATAGCATGCATATACGCATCATAAACATACAATCTCATTTATTCTGAGAACATCACGCATGTCATACATCATGACATCGCATACAATTAACGTTTTGTCTTTTTCAAGACAAAGGTTAATACAAAGATGATTACTATCAACGGTCGCAACTAAAGATCCGATTCCTGTATCTTGCCAGGGTGTATCTGTTGACGACTAATTCCAGACTCGATTCCTGTATCTTGCCATGGCACGTCTGAAGAGTTCGAAGATCCGATTCCTGTATCCTGCCAGGGTGTATCTGTTGACGACTAATTCCAGACTCGATTCCTGTATCTTGCCAAGGCACGTATGAAGAGTTCGAAGATCCGATTCCTGTATCTCGCCAGGGTGTATCTGTTGACGACTAATTCCAGACTCGATTCCTGTATCTTGCCAGGGCACGTCTGAAGAGTTCGAAGATCCGATTCCTGTATCTTGCCAGGGTGTATCTGTTGACGACTAAATTCCAGACTCGATTCCTATATCTTGCCAGGGCACGTCTAAAGAGTTTGAAGATCCGATTCCTGTATCTTGCCAGGGTGTATCTGTTGATGACTACATTACCAGACTCGATTCATGTATCTTGCCAGGGTACGTCTGAAGAGTTTGAAGATCCGATTCCTATATCTTACCAGGGTGTATCTGTTGACGACTACATTACCGGACTCGATTCCTGTATCTTGCCAGGGCACATTTGAAGAGTTTGAAGATCTGATTCTTGTATCTTGCCAAGGTGTATCTGTTGACGACTACATTACCGGACTCGATTCCTGTATCTTGCCAGGGAACGTCTGAAGAGTTCGAAGATCCGATTCCTGTATCTTGCCAGGGTGTATCTGTTGACGACTATATTCTCCGGACTCGATTCCTGTATCTTGCCATGGCACGTCTGAAGAGTTTAAAGATTCGATTCCTGTATCCAGCCAGGGCACATCTACACAAAGAGTTTGAAGATCAACCCCTGTAACAGGCCAGGTAATTATTTTTTCTTTCTCAGTTACGCAAATTCTCGCTAAGGAATCTCTTACGCGATCGACACCTCCAGATGGCATCTATAAGCCCATCCACATACCAACAGTCTCCAAATGGCATCTATAAGCCCATTCCCTAAATCGCACTGCTGTTACTCAACTATGTGAGTGCAAATTTCTGGGCACTCTAGTGTTCAATCATCTTCCACCTTCGGATTACGAAAGGCACGGCAACGAATCTACATCCTCAGGACTAAGAAGATTGAACAAGGGCAACTGTTGTACCCCAAAATTTTCCCTCCCATAATCTTTAAGATTTGCCAAGATCAATCTTCAGATGATTCAAAATCTCTCAAAGGTTGTACAGTCCAATTGCCTCCTAACACAGTCAAAATTAGGGTTTTGGTTCTGGCAAAGAAATTGAAGTTTTCAAGGGTACAATCAAGTCCCATATGCCTACATACATTGTCAAGCATCCATATGTCAAGTTTCAAGACTCGCAGCATCCAATTGCACAGTCAAAAACCCTAATTGCTCCACAGTCAACTGCAGGGGCAAAATGGTCATTTGACAGTCAAAAGTCAAAAATTTTGGTCAACATCTTATTTTGAAGCCACAAACATCATTTGATCAATTCTTGATCATGATTATCAAAGCATGGCTCAAAAAGTCTCAAGATGCAAAAGTTTCTATTTTTGGACAATTGAAAAAGTCAACTGCAAATTGACCAAGGCATAACTTCCTCATGGTTTATCAGAAAAATTCCATCCAAAGCTCATTTTTAAGAGGATGACATTTCCTACAACTCATCTTCACACTCCAAGTCCAAGAAATTCTCTCACAAAAAGTTATCAATTTCAACATTATAGGTCATTTTCAAAAGTCAACAAAAAGGCACTTTAAGTCAAAGACCATAACTTGAGATTGGTACATCAAAATGACATGGGACCAAAGGCATTGGTTAGAGGACTTCAAGACCTTTCCAAAATGTCCAAGAACATGATCATAGCTTCAAAATTGAGCAAGATATGCCTTGGAGAAGTTGGGAAATTTTTGGGAATTTTGAAAAGTCAACTTTGCTTCAAAAGCTTCAAAAATGCTAATGGGCCTCAAATTCTTCCTTGAATCATTACCCAAAGCATATGCACGACCCATTAAGCTCAAAGGGATTTATTTTCTTATTTTTAATTAATTAATTGAATTTTTAATCTTATTAATTCATTTAATTAGATTTAAATATGAGAAAAATATCAAATCATAGTTTTAAATCTTTTTTGTGCAGCAAATCAAACTAGGGCAAGGTGGCAAATCGTTTCTCATCCAAAAAGGAAATATTCTCCATGATTGACAAGGGTTTCAATGGCAAAAGATTGAAATTGATATAATTGAAAATCAAATCTTCAAAACATGAATGGATGGACCTTGGGCTTGTTTTCTTAACCTAATCACGTTCAGATACATATACAAGACTAAACCTAATGCACAAGGGCACGAAAGACTGCTCAGAAGCTGCATACCAATTTGCAAAATTTCATCAAAAACTTGGAAACTGAAATCCTAGTTACTGCACGTTTCAAAGCCTAAAATCTATTCCAACACATTGCTGGACCATCAAGGAAGCTTTTGCAATCAAGAATCAATCAAAATATGCCAAGAATCATAGAACACAGATCACACGGTTTGCCAAAATTTCTTGAATTCCATATCACGATTCATGCATTATTAATACATTTGGTTGATTATTTTATGTTCACAACACCCAGGCAAAGCTTTCTGTATGATTCAATTTCATCAATATGCCTTGAAACGAAATTCACCATGGAAGGATATCTAGGGTTTCAAGACTCAAAAATTGGGGCTTTCCTCATATGGAAAAATTAAACCTTAAAACCTATGCCATTGAATTCGTGGTATCAAGACGAAGCAAACCAATACCTCGCGCCCTTTTTATATTTGTCCATGCTCTAATCGCTATTTTTTCCAGATTTCATTAAGTGGGGGTTTAAAACCCCCGCTACTTATCTTGTGTTTTGCAGAAAGAATGAAGAAGATGCTGAGGTGTCCAGGACTGGTTGGGCAATTCAAAAGTTGGCGCGTTTTTCTATCATTAACGTTGTTTTCTTTTATATTATTTGTTTCCCATTCCAGATACAACGCGCGCACACAGCTCAACTGGCAAGTGATACGTTTGGTAAACGCTGGAACCTGGGTTCGATTCCCAGGTCCCCCCACATGTTTCATATTTTTTCTTCTAACGTGTTTCCATGCAGTGCATGCCCCAAAGTCCATCATACGTCCTCATATGTTAGCCTGCCACGCGCCCATGAGCTTCAATCCAAAGGCTACAAGAGGATGTCTACCATGTACCTCAGTCAATGGACACGCACTCAAGCCAAAAGTTCAAACGGGGCCTTATTCAATGGGCCAAAATGGCTTCCAAAAAACCTCCAAAATGGGCCAGACACCCCCCCTGGTTTGCATTCTTCAATTTTATTTTCTTTTCAATTCTAATTCTTTTTAATGCTTTAATTATTTTATTTAATTCACCAAAACTAATTTTCATAATATAAAAATCAGAAATCAAAAATTGTAATATATTTAGTTATATTTAATTTCTATTAATTTATTTTGTAAATAAACTCTAACCATTAATTTAGTAAATTAGGTTTTAAAACTTTAATCTTTTTCTTAATAAATTAAAATATGTAGAAATTAGGGTTTTTTAACACTCTCCTATTTTTTTTAATAAATAAACTTCTCTTATTATTATTATTATTAATTACTAAATATTTTTGTAAATAAACATGTAATTTAATTAATTAGCATAAATTAGGGAAACTTTAATATTTTCTTAATAATTAAAATAGACTTAGAATTAGGGTTTCCTTTTAATTTTAATCTTCTTTATTTCATAAAATACAAAAACCTAAAAAATATTCCTTTTCTTAATTGAATAATTAATTAGCTTTTTAATTTCATTTAATTTCTCAAAAGGGTCAAAACCCTCGGACATTCGATTTTAATTTCTATTTCGCACATTTATTTTCTTTTGAATATTATGTAACTGCTCAAGGCTTGTAATAGTAATTAGGTCTTTTACTTTCCGCATTTTTATTCAAACGGGTCTTTGTAATTTGGCGATGTATAGACCCGCGCCTTGTAATAGCGTAGGATTTATCTTTCCGCGTTTAAATTTCCGCACTTTTAAATTCTAATTGCATGAAAGAATGTATGGCTAATTAAAAACAATGCGTAGCTCACGATACAATGATCAAAGATAAATATTGACATGAAAATAACACACAAATTCACACACCACTCTTAGGGTACGCCTCACTGTTGCCTTGCCTTCGAAACGTGGTCGTCGAGTATAGGACGTTTTAGTAAGTCCTTATGTCCATGATCCAGTTGCCTCGAAACAGTTGCCTCGGATTAAAAAAGGATCAATGGCATAAGGGTAGCTTCTAAGGTGTCCTACTGTTGCTCTGGTGACCACACTGTCCCTACAAACGAATTGACCCGAACACCTCCAACGGTGGTGCTACCTACCTCTCAATGGTGGGATGGCACTACCTTAAGGATATTTACACAGCCTAATTCCTTAGGGTAGGTAGATGACTCATAGATACTTGCTCTATTCAAAAACAAAACAAACTCTTTTCACACCGACACTTTCAAAAAAGCTTTCAAAATAGTTTTTCAAACACTCTTGAGGACTGATACAAGAGTCATTCTGAAATCTTTAAACGAAACTTTTTCAAACCCACTCACACTTTGAAAAGCAAACATTTTGAAAACACAATGAGCAAGTATCTAAGAGCCCATGGATAACCATGGATAGAAAGGGTGCTAACACCTTCCCTTTCTATAAATCTACCTCCCGAACCGAGAAACTATCTCATAAGGAATTTTGCTGTGCTTTTGTCCTGTCCATGTTGGAGAAAATAAAAGACGGTGGCGACTCTTTCTTACCGCGATATTTCGCGAACCAGCGTTAAACAGTCAGTTCTAAATCCACCGATCACAGAATTGGCGATTCTGCTGGGGACTCTTATAAAGTGAGGTGTACCTTAGGACTAAGATCACTTGTGTTTTCAATTGTTGTGCTTGTTTGCTTTATTATTATGGGCTGCATCGGAGTTTCATAGATCCTAACCCGGATCTGGGGAATACCCTTTAGGTAGCATAAGCTGTGAGGGACCTGTCCGGCGTAGACCGACACGGGTGAAGCAGTAGCTACGTTGGTGTGACACCTTGGTCTGTACCGATATCCCTTGTGTCGCAACGAGGAGAATATGGGTCTTCTGAGGAGTCATTAAGCACCAACCGTCCTTAGAACCTTAAATGACCCAACTTGGCCAATAGAACAGTAGCAGTATGCTACGCCTATTGAGGCTAAACTCTCGTGATGGTTCTGGCCGCAAGAAAAGATTGCGATGTTGGAGTTATGACCGATTGAGGGTAGTCAATGATATTGGGATCCTCTAGAACCCGGTTACTTTTGATAGGACAGGTCTGAACCAACAAACTGAAAGAGGGTAATACCTAGACCCCATGCTGGCCTAAACTCTAAGGGCTTGTCTTGTGTGACTTGTGTGCCTTACCATGTTTGCCTTTGTGAATATTTGTGGTGTGCTTTATCATAACATCATGCCATCATAAACATTGCATGCATCCTGCATAAGGACTGACCATTTCAAAGACAAAAGGGTTTCACCTTTGCTCTATTTTGTAGGACATCATGATGCCTATGCGAAGGAACACTATCCGGTTCGATTTTGTTCACCCACCTGAGTTGCTTGAGGAGTTGGTTAGCAGAATTCCAAATATTACTTCCTTCATCCAGAGGCATGGTTCTCTTCTCAGTTTAGTCACGGAAAAGTGGGACCAACAACTGATGAGTGTCAGGACCCAATTTTATGACCCTCTGTACCAGTGCTTCACCTTTCAAGACTTCCAGCTGGTCCCTACTCTAGAAGAGTTCTCTGATTTTCTTGGCATCCCTATCTTGGATCAGACTCCCTTCACTGGTTGGGAAAAGACTCTTAGGCTTGAGGAGATTGCTGTAGCTCTTCCTTTGACCCACAAAGAGGTAATGGACAACTGGGTGACTAGAAGCAAAGTTAAGGGTTTCTTGGCCAAGTTTCTGATTGGTAAAGCTAACAGTTTCTGGAATGACCTAGACTTTAGGGCGTATGAAGACATTCTGGCTCTCTTAATCTATGGTCTAGTCTTGTTTCCTAATCCTGATAACTTCATTAACATCACTGCCATAAGGATCTTCATGTCTCGGAACCCTGTGCCCACTCTCTTGGGTGACATCCTACAACAACTCTATGCTCTCTTTGCCCGAAGACGAGGAACTCTGTGGTGTTGTATTCCTTTGTTAGTGAGGTGGTTTATTTCGCACCTCCCTAAGTTCGTGCTGAAGAACAAAGAAGGACGAGGCTGAGCTCATAGGTTAATGTCTCTCACTGATAATGACATCATTTGGACTCTCAGGGGTTTGGATGAGGTAGCTGTTATTGATCGTTGCGGAGAATATCCTAATGTTCCTTTGATTGGTACCCAAGGAGGAATCTCTTATAATCCATGTCTAGCTCTCCGATAGTTTGGAAGAGCCAGAAGAGCAGGGCCTCATGAGATGTTGGTGCCTCACATCAGTTTTGAGTTTCAGGTAGATAGTGACGAGCTGCGTCGTAGGTTCATCAAGGCTTGGGACAAAATTCACAAAGCTAACCCACAAGAGTTGGGACCAAAGACTTCTCTACCTATGGAAGCCTATTACAAATGGGTCCGCATCCGTGCTCAGAAATTAGGTATGCCGTACGAAGCTGTCAGACCCGTCATTCTTGAATATCCTAATAGAGATGGGGCTCCACCAACTGTTCTCCCTCCTCAGATACCTATTAATATTGATACACTAAAGAGGTCTTGGGTGCAACTGCGAGAAGAATGGGATTCTTATCGGGAAAAGTTCAACGAGCAGGAATTGAAAATCCAGAAGCTGACAAAGCAGTTGGAGAATGAGCGGGCCTTGAATGATTACATCTGTACTGAGAAGAGGAGACCCTGGGATCAATGATGAGCTTTGGATTTTCTCTTACAGCTTTTATTTCCCTTTTCAGTATTTCCACTTTATGTAACGCCTAAGGGCAATCTGTTGAACAATTTAAATTTCAAAGTTGAATCTAATGAAGTGTGTTCCTTTTTGTTTACAAAGTTGATTCCCGATTGTCTTTGAAAACATAAATCATACGCATTCCATTCATCATGTGCATCACATGTACTTTTCTTTTCAGGTTGCTTAATATTCTTCGCTGTTTATTTCAGCATCATGAACCCTGAATCATCTACCGAGCAGTCCATTAAGGCCCTTCAGGCTCAGAACGCCCAATTCCAAGAGCTGATCATGAGTTTGGCCCAAGGTCAAGAGGAGTTGAAGGCTCTGCTGGTCAAGAAGAAGAAGAAGAGAATTGTATTGTTTAACACTGGCCGGAGGTTTGGTAACACACTACAGAATGAGGTTGATCAAGCTGGTTCTTCTGTGGGAAAAGGCAGTCCCCAGGGGGAAGAGTTCCTAGTCCGGTGGTCTCTGACAATGAGACTGATTTCAATGAGGAGCAATATCCTCCAGCTGAAGACAAGTACAAGCAGTTGGAAGACCGTCTGAATGCCATGGAAATTCAACAAATGCCTGGTTTGGATTTCGGAGACTTGGGTCTATCTTCTGGTGTGGTGATCCCACACAAGTTTAAAGCATCATCTTTCGCAAAGTATGACGGGGCGTCCTGCCCTAAGCTACATCTCAGATCTTATGTGAGGAAGATCCAGCCGTACACTGTGGACAAGAACTTGTGGATCCACTTCTTCCAGGAGAGTCTTTCAGGGACTCATCTCGAATGGTTCTATCAGCTGGATGGAACCAAGGTTCGTAACTGGGAGGAGTTGGCTACTGCTTTTTACAAGCAGTGTCAATATAATGCCGACCTCGCTCCTACACGTACCCAACTCCAGGGTATGTCGCTAGGATCGGGAGAAGGTTTTAAAGAGTATGCACAGAAGTGGAAGGACCTGGCTGGCAGGGTGCAGCCACCATTAACCGACCGTGAATTAGTGGACATGTTCTTGGGGACCCTATCCGGGCCGTTCTTCAATCATCTCATTGGCAACTCGTCTGCAGGGTTTACAGATCTCATTCTGACTGGGGAAAGGATAGAGGCTGGTATGAAATCAGGAAAAATTCAGAATGGTGCGTCCTCAAGTTCTGAGAAGAAGCCTTTCAAAAATGAAGCCAGTGTTGTGTATGGACCTAGGAGGCAGAATAAACCAGAGCACCGCCAAGCTGTCAACGCGGTGGTAATTGCAAAGCCTGCTGCCGCTCCTCGGCAACCTAACCAACCAATGGGTGAGAGACCCAGAAGAGAATACACTCGGCTGAGTATGACCTTGTCACAAATCTTGCCGCAACTACTATCGACCAACGTGGTAACCGTCAGAGAGGCTCCGAAGGTGGTGAACACGACCTCTCTGAAGTATAATCCAAATGCCCGCTGTTCTTATCACTCTGATAGCCCGGGGCATTCTACGGATGATTGCTGGGCCCTAAGAAACAAGGTTCAAGACCTTATCGACGCTAAAGAGGTATAGTTTGAGGCGCCCGAGAAGCCTAATGTGGTGACAGCTCCCCTACCTGACCATGGAGTGAATGCTATCAGGGATGGTGACGAAGTGGAAGAATCTGAGTTCAACAGCTGGATCTGCCCAACGACTGATGGTGGACTGAACAATTGGACTGCAAAGGACCACATACCTGTTACTTTTGTTACGCAGTAATGAATTCCTTTGTTTCTTTAATTTGTAATAAACAATAAATTGAAACTTTATGGCCCGGTGTCTTACCCGGGGCACCATGGCTTCATTTGTGAGGGCATTACTTGTCATTTCCATATATCATGAATAAAGACATGGACGTTTTTCGCATTTCAAATCTTATGCTCCCTTTCTTTCTTTCTTTCTTTATATATTGCAAAACAGATATATTTACACACACTCACTCATACAGGTTTCAATCCACTCTGGATCTCACTGGTAACGACTCTGCTACTGCCAGTTATGACTTCGAAAATCCGATCAACTTAGCCGAAGATGAAGGTGAAGATGATTGCGAAGTGCCTGGTGAGCTTGCAAGATTGTTACTCCAGGAAGAGAGGACCATTCAGCCACATGAAGAGCCAGTGGAAACGGTGAATCTGGGTACTGAGACAGATAGAAGGGAAGTTAAGATTGGTTCCAATCTGGAGCTCAGCGTGAAACAACGGTTGATTCAGATGTTGCATGATTATGTGGAGATCTTTTCCTGGTCCTACGAAGACATGCCTGGGTTGGATATTGACATTGTGGTCCATCACTTACCTACCAAGGAAGACTGCCCTCCGGTTAAACAAAAGGTTTGTCGTATGCGTCCAGAGATGTCTGAGAAGATCAAGGATGAGGTTATGAAACAATTTGATGTCGGGTTTCTTGCAGTGACTTCTTACCCTCAGTGGGTGGCCAACGTGGTTCCGGTACCGAAGAAAGATGGTAAGTGTGATCGGTGGAAATAGAACTGACTGTTTAACGCTGGTTCGCAAAATGTCGCGGTAAGCAAGAGTCGCCACCATCTTTTATTTTCTCCAACATGGACAGGACAAAAGCACAGCAAAATTCCTTATGAGATAGTTTCTCGGTTCGGGAGGTAGATTTATAGAAAGGGAAGGTGTTAGCACCCTTTCTATCCATGGTTATCCATGGGCTCTTAGATACTTACTCATTGTGTTTTCAAAATTGTTTGTTTGCTTTTCAAGGTGAGTGGGTTTGAAAAAAGTTTCTTTGAAAATTTCAGTTCGACTCTTGTATCAGTCCTCAAGAGTGTTTGAAAAATTGCTTTCGAAAGCTTTTTGAAAGGTGTCGGTGTGAAAAGAGTTTTTTGATTTGTTTTTTGAAATAAAGCAAGTATCTATGAGTCATCCACCTACCCTAAGGAATTAGGCTGTGTAAATGTCCTTAAGGTAGTACTATCCCATCATAGAAAGGTAGGTAGCACCACCGTTGGAGGTGTTCGGGTCAATTTGATTGTAGGGACAATGTGGTCACAAGAGCAACAGTAGGACACCTTAGAAGCTACCCTTATGCCATTGATCCTTTTTAATTCCGAGGCAACCGTTTCGAGGCAACTTGTTTTGAGGCATATGGATCAACGGACATAAGGACTTACTAAAACGTCCTATACTCGACGACCACGTTTCGAAGGCAAGGCAACAATGAGGCGTACCCTAAGAGTGGTGTGTGAATTTGTGTGTTATTTTCATGTTATGTTTTATCTTGTACATGTATCATGGTGATCTACGCTTGTTTTTAATTAGTCATTCATTATTTCATGCAAGTTATTTAAAAGTGCGGAAATTTAAATGCGGAAAGTAAAATCCTACGCTATTACAAGGCGCGGGTCTATACATCACCAAAATACAAAGACCCGTTTTTTGATAAAGATGCGGAAAGTAAAGACGGAAAGATAAACCTAATAACTATTACATCTGAGAAACAGTTACATAATGATCGAAAGAAATAATGCGTGAAAAGAATTAAAATTAGAACGTCCGAGGGTTTTGACCATTTGCATGAAATTAAATTAAATTAAAGTCCAATTAATTATTTAATTAAAGAAAAGAAAATATTTTAGTGTTTTTTGTATTTATGAAAAATCAAGAAAAAGAATTAAAAGGAAACCCTAAATCTAGATTATTTTAATTATGAATGAAAATATTAAAGTTAACCTAATTTACTAGTTAATTAATTTATTTACATGTTTATTTACAAAATTAATGATAATTAATAATAATGATAAATAATGATGATTAATAATTTATTTAAGAAAAAGATGAAAATGTAAAAAAAAACCTAATTCTAGATACTTTTTACTTATTAAGAAAAAGATTAATGTTTAAAAACCTAAATTAAACTAAGTTAATTGTTAGAGTTTATTTACAATAAATAGGTTAGTGATGAAATTAATAATAATTAAAGATATTTGTATTTTTGATTTTTCTGTTTTTATTATAGAAAATTATTTTATGGTAAAAAAACAATTAAAACAATTAAAAAAGAATTAGAAAAGAAAATAAAATAAAATTAAAAAGGATGCAAACCAAGGGGGGTTTCAGGCCCAAGGGGAGGTTTTTTTGAACGGTCTGCATTCTTTGGCCATTGGATTGGGTTTCATGGCCATTTGTGTTCTGGCTGTTGGCCATTTGTGTTCTGGCCTCAACGTTCCTTAATCTTCTTAGGATGTCTGTCTCGCCATGTATTGGTGTCATGCATAAGTTGTTCTTTTGGCCATTTGGCTTTTGGCTTTTGGCAATTTGGCTTTTGGCTTTTGGTCATTTGACTTTTGGCCTCAACGTTCCTTAATGAACCTGCATGGGATCCTGTCTAAATCTGGAGTGTTGAATCTCATGAACACATTAAATAAAATCATAAAATGCAAATAAAGTCAATATATGAAGAAATTTAATGTTTAGGCACAATATGGCATGTATGAATGATTATACCCTTTTGATCATGGAGATCAAATCAATCTTACCCTTACTGGAAAATTAGTGACCTGAATGCTTTTATGCCTTACTGGAAAATTAGGATCATGGAGATCAAGTCAGCCTTATCCTTACTGAAGAAGTAGTGAGGTGTTGGTTTGTAACTGTGATGGCTTGTTTGTAGTGAGAGAGGGATTTGTAATAAGGATTTCAAGGTTTTAGGGTTCTTGAAAGAATTTGATATTCTAACAGTGTTTTGGCAAGGTTTTTTCTCCCTTTTTCTCCTCCCTGGTTTGTGTGAAAAGAAGGTGATTATATAATGGAAATTAGGGTAAAGAAAATGGGCTTTGAATGTGCAATTGGGCCTCCAATATTCACTTGAGTTCGTCACTTTCCAGGATAAATTGCAGGGACTTAAGTGCAATTTTTGAAGTTGAAATGTGAAAACAAAATGTAGCCGACATCGATAACTAACTCCTGTCCGAAAATCGGCTCAATCGGATAAACGGTGAATTAGTTATGAATTTTTGAAGTTTCAGCTCAGACAAACTTATTTTGGGCTCCAGTGTCGACTCTGACACGTTCTTCAATAAAAAACAGATATTGATTGGAGCATAATCCGGTCTCGAATTTTGAAGCAAAGTTGTATATCTACGAGTCAGGGACCTTGTGTAAAAATATGAGCTCAATCTGATAAAAATTGACCGAGTTATGAATTTTCGAAGTTTCGGCCCAGATGAAATAATATTCAGCATTCAGGATTTTCAGCGTGTCACGCACTCTGAGAAAAAAACAAAGGCCTTTTGAATACCGTTTGAACTCAATACCTTCTGGGAAAATGTAGTCAACTCAATTTGTGAAATTTTGGCGCCGGAACCAGCTCGATACGATGAAAATCGACCAAGTTATGATTTTCTGAACATGACGCAAATAAACTTCTGTCACAAATTTTCTGTATGAAAATACTTGATAAATCCACTTTTTTGAAGACCTTCTGATCGAAATTGGCTTCCAGCCGTGAGAGATGAAAACGTAGATAATGTCAAGATGGAATTTAGGCCACCGGAACGGGTTCAAAACGAGTCACGATCTTCAAGTTATGAATTTTTTAGCGCGTAAAAACTACACTTTCAGCACACTTTTTCACCATATTTCTTCGAGAAAACTCACACAGTCGGATACCTTCTTTAAAGAATTGACTCTTGAGCCGAACCTGAATTTGAGCATAAGTTAGGACATTAAGGAGCACTTGAGGTCATTTGGATGTAAGGAACTTGATGCAACACAAAACCCTAATTTTGACTTGACTGCCTTAGGAGGTGATTTGACTGTGCAACCTTTGAGAAATCTTGAGGAATATGGGAGGGCAAATTTTGGGGTACAACAGTTGCCCCTGTTAAATCTTCTTAGACCTGAGGATGCAGAATGGCTTGCGTGCCTTTCGTAATCCTAAGGTGGAAGATGATTGAACATTAAAGTGCCCAGAAATTTACGCTCACATAGTGAAGTATCAGCAATGTGATGACAGGAATGGGCTTACAGATGCCATTTGGAGAGATGATGGATAGGGGGATGGGCTTATAGATGCCATCTGGAGGTGTGACAGAATTTTGTCGGGAATGGGCTTATAGATGCCATTTGGAGACTGTTGGTATATGGATGGGCTTATAGATGCCATCTAGGTGTCGATCGCGTAAGAGATTCCTTAGCGAGAACTTGCGTACCTGAGAAAGAAAAATAATTACCTGGCCTGTTACAGGAGTTGATCTTCAAACTCTTTATGTAGATGTGCCCTGGCCGGGTACAGGTATCGAATCTTTAAACTCTTCAGACGTGCCCTGGCAAGATACGGGAATCGAGTCTGGAGAATATAGTCATCAACAGATACACCCTGGCAAGATACAGGAATCGGATCTTCGAACTCTTCAGACGTGCCCTGGCAAGATACAGGAATCGAGTCTGGTATTCAGAAAGGTTGGTGAGTTGTCTCTACTGAAAGGTTATTTCCATGGACGGGTGGTCTTTAACGACGAGTGTCTATAACGACGAGTGTCTATAACGACGAGTGTCTATAACAACGAGTGTTTATGACGACGAGTGTCTATAACGACGAGTGTTTATGACGACGAGTGTCTATGACGACGAGTGTCTATAACGACGAGTGTCTATAACGACGAGTGTCTATAACGACGAGTGTCTATAACGACGAGTGTCTATAACGACGAGTGTCTATAACGACGGGTGTCTATGACGACGGGTGTCTATGACGATGAGTGTCTATAACGACGAGTGTCTATAACGACGAGTGTCTATAACGACGAGTGTCTATAACGACGAGTGTCTATAACGACGGGTGTCTATAACGACGAGTGTCTATGACGACGAGTGTCTATAACGATGGGTGTCTATGACGACGAGTGTCTATAACGACGGGTTTCTATGACGACGAGTGTCTATAACGACGAGTGTCTATAACGACGAGTGTCTATGACGACGAGTGTCTATGACGACGAGTGTCTATGACGACGAGTGTCTATGACGACGAGTGTCTATAACGACGAGTGTCTATAACGACGAGTGTCTATAACGACGAGTGTCTATAACGACGAGTGTCTATAACGACGAGTGTCTATAACAAAGAGTGTCTATGACGACGAGTGTCTATGACGACGAGTGTCTATGACGACGAGTGCATAAGAGAAATCTTTAGGCATTGATTTAAATGGATTTGTATTCTTTGACTGGGTTGGTCTCTTTTGACTGTATTCGTCTACATAGCTGATCTTTTAACTGTATCCTTCCTGAAAGGTAAAGGTCAGTCATATGCAATGCATGATATGAATCAAGCAATGATGTTCTCAACACATGAGATTGTATGATATGATGCGTATATGCATGTATCATGATGTATAACAATGTGATGTTTATGAATGTATCTTCGTCTGGGAAAATAGATCCTTGACGGATGCCAGGAAGTCAAATCCTGGGCTGATGTTGAAGAGTGAGATTCTTCGTTTCCGTTGGGGATGATGATTGCAAGAATACCGGTAGGAGAAGATGACTCCGTTGGGGAATAAACTTGGCGAATAGATTACTCTGCGGGGAAAGAGAGGTACTTTGCTGAGGTTGATGAGGATAACTCCGCTGGGGATACCATTGTTGTGCTCTGTTGGAAATGAAGGTATCTTGGTCGCATTCTTCAGCTGAACTTACCTTGGCACTTCGGTGGACAGGGCAACCGGATCATTTAGACAACTCATTATTGCCCCAGTTTCTGTTGGAGAAGAAGGTACCTGTGAAGGTGTTTGATGACTGCCAATTGACAAATCTTCTTCTGGTAGGCAAGTGACGAGATGACAGGACATAGTCGTACGCTTTGATCCCTAACTTTTTCCTGGACCGCCCTTTCGGGTTTTCAGTCCACCGGGATACCCATTTTTGCCCAAGCCGCCTTTTCAGTTTTTCGACTTGCCGGGTATACAGATTTTTTTCATTTCATCCCTCATTTTTTCCCGAACCCTTTTGGTTCGCCGGGAAGCCCTTATTTTTGCCTAGGTGTGTCAACCTAGCGGGTCTTTGATTACGCGTAGTATTTTTTCCGACTATGTCCATGCTCTCAGGATGTAGGGAGGTGCCCCTGTTATTGTGTTGCCACGCTACCAAAAGATGTTTGGTCATGCAAGATTTGTTGCTGGGAATTCATGTCCAATGCCCCAAGTGGCTCAGGCGGAGGTTTGCCCCTGGCTGTTTGGCATCTTGAGAGATTCCTTGAATCTTGACTGGACTGCCCCAGATGATGGACAATGATCAGGCCATGCCCCTTGATTGGAGGTGCTTTTGTTTATTAGGCATTCGTCGTGCGAATTTCTATGTTGTTCAAACAAAAAGTCATATGCAAACAAAGTTATGTTAAAAATGCAAAGCTTATGTCTGTCTTGAAGTTTTTGAAAAATGCATTTTTCAGTAAAACCAACAAATTTTGTAAAATGTGATGTCAACTCAATATTTTATAGCAAGCCTTAAGGAGTCAGGATACCTTTGGTAACAGTATGCTTTCGAACTAACCCATGCTTCAGCTAGGACTTTTAAGGGTTGTAGCGTGGCCTGGTTCACGGTTTAAGAAACAAAGGATAAAGGCTCAAATTATTTGTACCCACCCGCTCTTCGTGATGTTCTTCAAACCTAAACTCAGCTGATCGTGCATTAGACCTTGTTTGAGTCTTTGCTCTGAAATTCCAGTGATGGTTCGGATGTTGAACGTTTATTTGAATATGCAGTCATTTTTGTTTGGTTTAGGGTTTGTAAGACCTCTTTCTTTTTCTTTCATTATCCCTGTTTTTTGCCTGAACTGTTTCTTTTTGGAATTACAGTCAGCGGGATGCCCCAGTTTCGTAAGTCTCCTTCATAGGTTTTGACTTAATGGGTTTTTATTTTGAGAAGTAATGACTGCATGTCTGTATGATTGTTCGGAACCATCACTGTCTTTTGTTTTGTAAGGACCTCTTTGGTGCCATTCGTTATGCACTTGGATCAACTGAGAGACTACCCTGCCCCAGGTTATGATTAAGGGTTTTAAATTTCGAAAAGAAAAACTCCTACTTCTTTGGCTCAGAGGGGTTGACGAGGGATTATCTTCCTTATAACTCCAGTGTTTAGGAATTGAAACAATGTCTGTACCTCATCAGCGGGGTCTGTTCAAAAGCATACTGTAAAGATCGTGGTATCGTTTTCGTCATCCTCCCTCAAGAGGCTTAGAATTTTCAATCAAGAGTTGATCATCACAAAAATATGAAAATAGTTTGCATATAGTGAATACGAAATAATTACTTCAAAACAGACATGTGTAATGCATTAATGAAATAACAATGTTTAACATGAATAAATGTTTGAACAATCAAAAGAAAATTACAAATTGAACATTCGAATGAACAAAAAAATCCAGTCCTAGCCATATTTTGGCAAGGGAGCAGTGATCACATTGGGAGTCTCTGGAGAGTCGAGCTGGACTTCCTTTGCATCGATCAGATCCTGAACCTTGTTTCTCAAAGTCCAACAGTCATCTGTAGCATGCCCCGGGCTGTCAGAATGATAAGCGCAGCGAAC
This sequence comes from Vicia faba, assembly GCA_948472305.1. NCBI lineage: Eukaryota > Viridiplantae > Streptophyta > Magnoliopsida > Fabales > Fabaceae > Vicia > Vicia faba. The sequence continues at coordinate 923,307,706 of OX451738.1, read as the reverse complement.
GTTGGGGTTATACCTTGAAGGCGTCCTGTTGGGATTCTTTGGAGGGTCCATGAGAGTTACCAACTTGGTTTCCAGCAACTGTGGCAATATCTGTGACAAGGTCATGCCGAGGGGAGTGAATTGCCTTTTGGGTCTCTCTTCCCTTTGTTGATTGTGACGCCGAGGAGCACCGGCCGGTTTTGCAATAGCTACCGCATTGACAACACTAGATTCTCTCTTGGACGGTTTCTTCTCAATGTTCGAGGAGTCACCATTCTGTATTTTCCCTGACTTGATGCCAGCTTCTATTCTTTCCCCGGTCAAGATCAGATCTGTAAACCCAGCAGCAGAATTCCCAATCAGATGGTTGAAGAATGGACCAGACAGGGTCCCCAAGAACATGTCGACGAGCTCGCGGTCAGTCAGAGGTGGTTGTACCCTTCCAGCAAGGTCCCTCCATTTTTGAGCATACTCTTTAAAGCCCTCGCCTGTACCCATAGACATTCCCTGGAGCTGAATGCGCGTGGGAGCAAGGTCGGCATTATACTGGTATTGCTTGTAAAATGCAGTGGCCAAGTCCTCCCAGCTGCAGATGTTGGCTCCATTCAGTTGATAGAACCAGTCGAGTTGAGTTCCGGCCAGACTATCCTGAAAGAAGTGAATCCACAAATTCTTGTCAACCGTGTAGGGCTGGATCCTCCTTGTGTAAGACCTGAGATGCAGCTTAGGACAGGAGGCCCCGTCATATTTTGCAAAAGCAGGTGCTTTGAACTTGTGCGGGATCACTACCCCGGAAGACAGACCTAGATCCTCGAAGTCCAGGCCGGGCACTTTTTGTATCTCCATGGCACTTAGCCGGTCTTCCAATTGTTTATACATGTCTTCAGCTGGAGGGTACTGCTCATCATTGTAATCGGTCTCGTTGTCAGAGACCACTGGACTAGGAACCTCCCTTTCTTGGGGACTGTCTTTCCCAACAGATGGGGTAGTCTGCTCCACTTCATTTTGTGATCCATTCCCAGATTTGCGTCTAGGGTTGAACAACACCGTCCTCTTCTTCTTCTTTTTCAAAAGCAGGGTCTTCAGATCTTGTTGCCCCTGGGCTAGACTCATGATCAACTCTTGGAACTGGGCGTTCTGAGCCTGGAGGGCCTTGATGGATTGCTCGGTAGATGATTCAGGATTCATGATGGCGAGCTGAAATAAACAGCGAAGAAGGTAAGCAACCTGTAAAAGGGGTACCTGTAATGCAATGATATGTATGTATGCATGCAATGTTTTCAAGGATCTCGCGGGGTAAACAAGAAATTTGTTAGAGTTTGCATTTTGTAGCTTGATGGAAGGAACTTCATGTTGTTGAGAGTCCTTCTTCAAGAGTCAAGGCTCACCATATCGAGTGGGTCATAGCCCCTGACAACCTTGGCTAGAGGAAAATAAATCCCCTTTGCCCCTTGCTGGATAATGGGTTCAGCATGACCTGCATCACAAGCCCTTGAGATCCTTGAAATGGATTAGTCCTTATGCGGGATGTATGCAATGGTATGATGTTATGCTATGCATGGAGTGATATATGTAAACCCTGTTATGAGTCCAGATTAAGGACTCTAAACAAAACCTGCAATAAACTCAAGTGTCAGATAACAAGCATGCAAATAGTCAAGTTGGAAGGCACACAAGTCACACAAGAGAAGCCCTTAGAGTTTAGGCCAGCATGGGGTCTAGGTATTACCCTCTTTCAGTTTGTGGGTTAAGACCTATCCTATCAGAAGTAACCGGGTTCTAAGGGTCCCAATATCATTAGATTGCTTTCATTGTTCATCGTTTCGATTTAGCCACTGAACTGGCAACCGAAATATTCCAAGAAAACAACCCTCAATTGAGTGTAGTATCGAGTATCAACCAACCTCGGACTGCACCAAAGTCAGTTATCTCACTACCCTAAAGAGGCCAAGATGGTTCAATTAAGGTTCCTAAGGTCAGTTGATGCTTTACGACACCACGCGGAGGCCCCGTACTCTCCTTGACTGAACTCAAGGGTTACCGGTACACACCAAAGTGCCACATCAACGTAGCAGACTGCTTCAACCATGTCGGTATACCCCGCACAGTTCCCTCACAGCCTTGTTGCTACTTTCTAAGAAGGTATCCCCCAGATCCGGGTTAGGATCTATAGAACTCCCAAGACATTACCCACAATAATAAAGCAAACAATTCAGACAATTGAAAACACAAATGATCTTAGTCCTAAGGTACACCTCACTTTAAGTATCCCCAGCAGAGTCGCCAGTTCTGTGATCGGTGGAAATAGAACTGACTGTTTAACGCTGGTTCGCGAAATGTCGCGGTAAGCAAGAGTCGCCACCGTCTTTTATTTTCTCCAACATGGACAGGACAAAAGCACAGCAAAATTCCTTATGAGATAGTTTCTCGGTTCGGGAGGTAGATTTATAGAAAGGGAAGGTGTTAGCACCCTTTCTATCCATGGTTATCCATGGGCTCTTAGATACTTACTCATTGTGTTTTCAAAATTGTTTGTTTGCTTTTCAAGGTGAGTGAGTTTGAAAAAAGTTTCTTTGAAAATTTCAGTTCGACTCTTGTATCAGTCCTCAAGAGTGTTTGAAAAATTGCTTTCGAAAGCTTTTTGAAAGGTGTCGGTGTGAAAAGAGTTTTTTGATTTGTTTTTTGAAATAGAGCAAGTATCTATGAGTCATCCACCTACCCTAAGGAATTAGGCTATGTAAATGTCCTTAAGGTAGTGCCATCCCACCATAGAAAGGTAGGTAGCACCACCGTTGGAGGTGTTCGGGTCAATTTGATTGTAGGGACAGTGTGGTCACCAGAGCAACAGTAGGACACCTTAGAAGCTACCCTTATGCCATTGATCCTTTTTAATTCCGAGGCAACCGTTTCGAGGCAACTTGTTTTGAGGCATATGGATCAACGGACATAAGGACTTACTAAAACGTCCTATACTCGACGACCACGTTTCGAAGGCAAGGCAACAGTGAGGCGTACCCTAAGAGTGGTGTGTGAATTTGTGTGTTATTTTCATGTTATGTTTTATCTTGTACATGTATCATGGTGATCTACGCTTGTTTTTAATTAGTCATTCATTCTTTCATGCAAGTTATTTAAAAGTGCGGAAATTTAAATGCGGAAAGTAAAATCCTACGCTATTACAAGGAGCGGGTCTATACATCGGCAAAATACAAAGACCCATTTTTTGATAAAGATGCGGAAAGTAAAGACGGAAAGATAAACCTAATTACTATTACATCTGAGAAACAGTTACATAATGATCGAAAGAAATAATGCGTGAAAAGAATTAAAATTAGGACGTCCGAGGGTTTTGACCCTTTGCATGAAATTAAATTAAATTAAAGTCCAATTAATTATTTAATTAAAGAAAAGAAAGTGTTTTAGTGTTTTTTGTATTTATGAAAAATAAAGAAAAAGAATTAAAAGGAAACCCTAAATCTAGATTATTTTAATTATGAATGAAAATATTAAAGTTAACCTAATTTACTAGTTAATTAATTTATTTACATGTTTATTTACAAAATTAATGATAATTAATAATAATGATAAATAATGATGATTAATAATTTATTTAAGAAAAAGATGAAAATGTCAAAAAAACCTAATTCTAGATACTTTTTACTTATTAAGAAAAAGATTAAAGTTTAAAAACCTAAATTAAACTAAGTTAATTGTTAGAGTTTATTTACAAAAAACATGTTAGTGATGAAATTAATAATAATTAAAGATATTTGTATTTTTGATTTTTCTGTTTTTATTATAGAAAATTATTTTATGGTAAAAAAAATAATTAAAACAATTAAAAAAGAATTAGAAAAGAAAAGAAAATAAAATTACAAAGGATGCAAACCAAGGGGGGTTTCAGGCCCAAGGGGAGGTTTTTTTGAACGGTCTGTATTCTTTGGCCATTGAATTGGGTTTCATGGCCATTTGTGTTCTGGCTGTTGGCCATTTGTGTTCTGGCCTCAACATTCCTTAATCTTCTCAGGATGTCTGTCTCGCCATGTATTGGTGTCATGCATAAGTTGTTCTTTTGGCCATTTGGCTTTTGGCTTTTGGCCATTTGGCTTTTGGCTTTTGGCCATTTGGCTTTTGGCCTCAACGTTCCTTAATGAACCTGCATGGGATTCTGTCTAAATCTGCAGTGTTGAATCTCATGAACACATTAAATAAAATCATAAAATACAAATAAAGTCAATATATGAAGAAATTTAATGTTTAGGCACAATATGACATGTATGAATGATTATACCCTTTTGATCATGGAGATCAAATCAATCTTACCCTTACTGGAAAATTAGTGACCTGAATGCTTTTATGCCTTACTGGAAAATTAGGATCATGGAGATCAAGTCAGCCTTATCCTTACTGAAGAAGTAGTGAGGTGTTGGTTTGTAACTGTGATGACTTGTTTGTAGTGAGAGAGGGTCTTGTAATAAGCATTTCAAGGTTTTAGGGTTCTTGAAAGAATTTGATATTCTAACAGTGTTTTGGCAAGGTTTTTTCTCCCTTTTACTCCTCCCTGGTTTGTGTGAAAAGAAGGTGATTATATAATGGAAATTAGGGTAAAGAAAATGGGCTTTGAATGTGCAATTGGGCCTCCAATATTCACTTGAGTTCGTCACTTTCCAAGATAAATCGCAGGGTCTTAAGTGCAATTTTTGAAGTTGAAATGTGAAAACAAAATGTAGCCGACATCGATAACTAACTCCTGTCCGAAAATCGGCTCAATCGGATAAACGGTGAATTAGTTATGAATTTTTGAAGTTTCAGGTCAGACAAACTTATTTTGGGCTCCAGTGTCGACTCTGACACGTTCTTCAATAAAAAACTGGTATTGATCGGAGCATAATCCGGTCTCGAATTTTGAAGCAAAGTTGTAGATCTACGAGTCAGGGACCTTGTGTAAAAATATGAGCCCAATCTGATAAAAATTGACCGAGTTATGAATTTTCGAAGTTTCGGCCCAGATGAAATAATATTCAGCATTCAGGATTTTCAGCGTGTCACGCACTCTGAGCAAAAAACAAAGGCCTTTTGAATACCGTTTGAACTCAATACCTTCTGTGAAAATGTAGTCAACTCAATTTGTGAAATTTTGGCGCCGGAACCAGCTCGATACGATGAAAATCGACCAAGTTATGATTTTCTGAACATGACGCAAATAAACTTCTGTCACAAATTTTCTGTATGAAAATACTTGATAAAGCCACTTTTTTGAAGACCTTATGATCGAAATTGGCTTCCAGCCGTGAGAGATGAAAACGTAGATAATGTCAATACGGAATTTAGACCACCGGAACGGGTTCAAAACGAGTCACGATCTTCAAGTTATGAATTTTTTAGCGCGTAAAAACTGCACTTTCAGCACACTTTTTCACCATATTTCTTCGAGAAAACTCACACAGTCGGATACCTTCTTTAAAGAATTGACTCTTGAGCCGAACCTGAATTTGAGCATAGGTTAGGACATTAAGGAGCACTTGAGGTCATTTGGATGTAAGGACCTTGATGCAACACAAAACCCTAATTTTGACTTGACTGCCTTAGGAGGTGATTTGACTGTGCAACCTTTGAGAAATCTTGAGGAATATGGGAGGGCAAATTTTGGGGTACAACAGTAAGGTCAGAATGTGTGTCGATTACAGGGATTTGAACAGGGCAAGCCCCAAGGATGATTTCCCTCTGCCTCACATCGACGTTCTGGTTGACAATACTGCTCAACACAAGGTGTTCTCCTTCATGGATGGCTTTTCAGGTTATAATCAAATCAAGATGGCTCCTGAAGATATGGAAAAGACTACCTTCATTACTCAGTGGGGAACCTTCTGCTACAAGGTCATGCCATTCGGGTTGAAAAATGCTGGGGAAACCTACCAACGTGCCATGGTTGCTTTATTTCATAACATGATCCATCATGATATTGAAGTATACGTCGATGATATGATTGCAAGGTCCCAAACTGAGGAGGAACACCTTGACCATCTACAGAAGCTGTTTGACCGTCTGAAGTTGTACAAGCTGAGGTTGAACCCAAATAAGTGCACATTTGGGGTAAGATCTGGAAAGTTGCTAGGCTTCGTCGTGAGCGACAAAGGTATTCAAGTGGACCCTGCCAAGGTTAAAGCCATACAAGAGATGCCAATTCCCAAGACAGAGAAAGAAGTTAGAGGCTTTCTAGGACGTCTGAATTACATTGCTCGATTCATCTCGCACCTAACTGCTACTTGTGAACCAATCTTCAAGCTGCTGAAGAAATATCGGGTGGTACGTTGGAACGATGAATGTCAGGCCGCTTTTGACAGAATCAAAGAGTATCTCCAAGAACCACCCATTCTTATGCCACCGGTTGAAGGGAGACCTCTAATATTATACCTGACAGTACTTGACAGCTCAATGGGGCGTGTGCTGGGGCAGCATGACGAGTCTGTCCGAAAAGAGCACGCCATTTATTACCTTAGAAAAAAGTTTACCGACTGTGAGACCCGATACTCACTGCTCGAGAAAACTTGCTGCACTTTGGTATGGGCTGCTCGCCGGCTAAGACAGTATATGCTGACTCACACTACCCTGTTGATTTCAAAGATGGATCCGATCAAGTACATATTTGAAAATCCTTCTCTGTCTAAAAGAATAGCAAGATGGCAAATGATCTTGACAGAATACGACATCCAGTACACGACTCAGAAAGATATCAAAGGAAGTGTATTGGCAGACCACTTAGCACACCAGGCAGTAGATGACTACCAGTCAATGAACTTCGAGTTTCCAGACGAGAGCATCATGATAGTAACTGATTATGAAGTACCTGGACCGGATGAAGGACCTGAGGAAGGATCCCGATGGTCTATGCACTTTGACGGAGCCTCCAACGCTTTGGGTAACGGTATCGGCGCTGTGATCATATCACCTCAAGGAACTCATACTCCACTTACTGCCCGGCTATGTTTCAACTGCACCAACAACATGGCGGAGTATGAGGCATGCATCATGGGTCTTCAAGCTGCGATTGACTTAAGGATCAAGTTTCTGATTGTCTTCGGAGATTCCGCTCTCGTGATCAATCAGATCAAAGGCGAGTGGGATACGAAACATCCGAATCTTATTCCTTACAGAGAATGTGTGTTGACATTGATCCTCCATTTCACAGAGATAACTTTTGAACACTTCCCAAGAGAGGAGAATCAGTTGGCGGACGCGTTGGCTACGATGTCTTCCATGTTCAAAGTCAAATGGGACAATGAGGCTCCCCGGATCATTATCTGGAAACTGGAGGAATCGGCATACTGTTGTGATCTTAAGGCTGAGGTAGTAACTGAAAAACCCTGGTATCATGAGGTGAAGAGGTACTTGGAAGCTCAAGAATACCCTGAAGGTGCATCCATCAATGACAAAAAGTTTCTGAGAAGGTTCGCAGCGAAGTTCTTCCTCAGCAACGACATTCTGTACAAGCGAAACCATGATTCAACCTTACTGCGTTGTGTGGATAAGACTGAAGCATAAAGGATCATGGCAGAGCTGCATGAAGGTACCTTCGGAACGCATTCCAGTGGACACACCATGGCAAAGAAAATCCTTCGGGCAGGATATTTCTGGTCCACAATGGAAGCTGATTGTTACCAACATTCTCGGACATGTCATAAGTGCCAGATGTATGCAGATAAGGTGCACGTTCCTCCAGTTCCTCTGAATGTCTTAACTACACCTTGGCCTTTTGCAATGTGGGGCATAGATATGATCGGCGAGATTAAACCTACGACATCTAACGGGCATCGGTTCATCCTGGTAGCGATTGATTACTTCACAAAGTGGGTTGAAGCAGTCTCCTACGCTACAGTAACCAAGAACGTCGTGGCACAGTTCATTCGGCATAACCTGATCTGTCGATACGGCGTCCCGGAAAGGATCATTATGGACAATGGTACCAATCTTAATAACAAGATGATCACTGAGCTCTGCGAGCAATTCGAGATACAGCACCACAACTCTTCTCCTTACCGGCCGAAGATGAATGGGGCTGTAGAAGCAGCGAATAAGAATATCAAGAAGATTGTGCAGAAGATGACAGTGACCTACAAAGATTGGCACGAGATGTTACCGTTTGCTCTTCATGGGTACCGTACCTCAGCAAGAACGTCAACCGGGGCAACTCCTTTTTCTTTGGTCTATGGCATGGAGGCAGTCTTACCGTTTGAAGTGCAGATACCCTCTCTCTGGATAATGAAGGATGCAGATCTAAGCGAAGATGACTGGATCTAGAATCGACTTGATCAATTAAACCTAATTGACGAAAAGAGACTCGCTGCTATTTTTCATGGTCAAACGTACCAAAAACGGATGATCAGGGCATTTAATAAGAAAGTCAGACCACAAGAGTATCAAGTTGGGGACCTGGTAATCAAACGCATCATTCTTCCTCAGAGTGATCCCCGGGGCAAATGGACCCCTACGTACGAAGGGCCATTTGTGGTTAAACATGTGTTCTCAGGAGGAGCCATGATTCTAACCACCATGGATGGTGACGACCTTCCTCACCCCGCCAATGCAGACATAGTAAAAAGATACTACGCATAATAAAAGACCCGCTAGGTTGACATAACTAGGAAAAAATTAGGGCTTCCCGGCGAACCAAAAGGGTTCGGGAAAAATGAGGGATGAAATGAAAAAAATCTGTACACCCGGTAAGTCGAAAACCTGAAAAGGCGGCTTGGGAAAAAATGGGTATCCCGGTGGACTGAAAACCCGAAAGGGCGGTCCAGGAAAAAATTAGGGATCAAAGCGTACGACTATGTCCTGGCATCTTACCAGAAAGAAGATTTTTCAATCAGCAGTCATCAAGCGCCTCCATAGATACCTTCTCCCGCAGAAACAGGGGCAATAATGAGTTGTCTAAGCGATCTAGCTGCTCTGTCCACCAAGGTACCAAGGTAAGTTCGGTTGAAGGGTATAACCAAGATATCTTAATTCCCCAGAGAGTGAGCCAGGATCCAACAATTCTCTCCCAAGCAGTTGGTCTCCCATCAGCCCTAACAAGGCACAATATCTCCAGCAAGTCTGCGATGCTCTCCCCGAGCAGAGTTATCCTCAATCAGCCTTAAGGAAGTTGGGTATCCCCAGCAGATCTCAACATTCCTCAGCGGAGTATACAAACATTCCTAACAAGTATCCCCGCCAGTCTTGATCCAAGATTGTTCCCTGGCGGTATACCAGACATTCAGTGGAGCCACTTCCCCAGTACATCTCAAAATTTCCCCAGGAGAGTCCAATCTCAAAAGTTTCCCCAGGAAAGTGGAATCCGTCTCCCCAGCAGGTCTTGAAGCTTATCCCCAGTAGATTCTGGAAGCTTGTCAACCTGCAGAGCACGAATGCGTCTCCCGGACTTGTTACTCAAAGTTTATTCCCCACCAGGATATAACTGGGTTATCCTCAGCCGTTTGTCACGGAAAGATCGTCCCCGACGAAGTCTCCCTATCCCCCAGCGGAGTTCATCAAATCCTTCAACATAACATATCAATGGTATCCCCAGCGAAGTTATCATCAAACCTCAGAAAAGTACCTCTCTCCCCACAGAGTAATTCCCCGCAGAGCAATCTATTCGCCAAGTTTATTCCCCAACGGAGTCATCTTCTCCTACCGGTATTCTTGAAACCATCATCCCCAGCAGAAGCGAGAGACTCTACTCTCGACATCAGCCCAGGAGTTAACTTCCTGGCATCCGTCAAAGATTTCTTTCCCTAGACAAACATACATTCATAAACATCATATCTTCATACATTATAGCATGCATATACGCATCATAAACATACAATCTCATTTATTCTGAGAACATCACGCATGTCATACATCATGACATCGCATACAATTAACGTTTTGTCTTTTTCAGGACAAAGGAAAATACAAAGATGATTACTATCAACGGTCGCAACTAAAGATCCGATTCCTGTATCTTGCCAGGGTGTATCTGTTGACGACTAATTCCAGACTCGATTCCTGTATCTTGCCAATGCACGTCTAAAGAGTCCGAAGATCCGATTCTTGTATCTTGCCAGGGTGTATCTGTTGACGACTAAATTCCAGACTCGATTCCTGTATCTTGCCAGGGCACGTCTGAAGAGTTCGAAGATCCGATTCTTGTATCCTGCCAGGGTGTATCTGTTGACGACTAATTCCAGACTCGATTCCTGTATCTTGCCAGGGCACGTCTGAAGAGTTCGAAGATCCGATTCCTGTATCTCGCCAGGGTGTATCTGTTGACGACTAATTCCAGACTCGATTCCTATATCTTGCCAGGGCACGTCTGAAGAGTTCGAAGATCTGATTCCTGTATCTTGCCAGGGTGTATCTGTTGACGACTAAATTCCAGACTCGATTCTTGTATCTTGCTAGGGCACGTCTAAAGAGTTTGAAGATCTGATTCCTGTATCTTGCCAGGGTGTATCTGTTGACGACTACATTACCAGACTCGATTCCTGTATCTTGCCAGGGCACGTCTGAAGAGTTTGAAGATCCGATTCCTGTATCTTGCCAGGGTGTATCTGTTGAGGACTATATTACCCGACTCGATTCGTGTATCTTGCCAGGGCACGTCTGAAGAGTTTGAAGATCCGATTCCTGTATCTTGCTAGGGTGTATCTGTTGACGACTACATTACCGGACTCGATTCCTGTATCTTGCCAGGGCACGTCTGAAGAGTTCGAAGATCCGATTCTTGTATCTTGCCAGGGTGTATCTGTTGACGACTATATTCTCCGGACTCGATTCCTGTATCTTGCCAGGGCATGTCTGAAGAGTTTAAAGATTTGATTCTTGTATCCAGCCAGGGCACATCTACACAAAGAGTTTGAAGATCAACCCCTGTAACAGGCCAGGTAATTATTTTTTCTTTCTCAGGTACGCAAATTCTCGCTAAGGAATCTCTTACGCGATCGACACCTCCAGATGGCATCTATAAGCCCATCCACATACCAACAGTCTCCAAATGGCATCTATAAGCCCATTCCCTACATCGCACTGCTGTTACTCAACTATGTGAGTGCAAATTTCTTAGCACTCTAGTGTTCAATCATCTTCCACCTTCGGATTACGAAAGGCACGACAACCAATCTACATCCTCAGGACTAAGAAGATTGAACAGGGGAAACTGTTGTACCCCAAAATTTGCCCTCCCATATTCTTCAAGATTTGCCAAGATCAATCTTCAGATGATTCAAAATCTCTCAAAGGTTGTACAGTCCAATTGCCTCCTAACACAGTCAAAATTAGGGTTTTGGTTCTGGCAAAGAAATTGAAGTTTTCAAGGGTCCAATCAAGTCCCATATGCCTACAGACATTGTCAAGCATCCATATGTCAAGTTTCAAGACTCACAGCATCCAATTGCACAGTCAAAAACCCTAATTGCTTCACAGTCAACTATAGGGGCAAAATGGTCATTTGACAGTCAAAAGTCAAAAATTTTGGTCAACATCTTATTTTTAAGCCACAAACATCATTTGATCAATTCTTGATCATGATTCTCAAAGCATGGCTCAAAAAGTCTCAAGATGCAAAAGTTTCTATTTTTGGACAATTGAAAAAGTCAACTGCAAATTGACCAGGGCATAACTTCCTCATGGTTTATCATAAAAATTCCATCCAAATCTCATTTTGAAGAGGATGACATTTACTACAACTCATCTTCAAACTCCAAGTCCAATAAATGCTCTCACAAAAAGTTATCAATTTCAACATTATAGGTCATTTTCAAAAGTCAACAAAAAGGCACTTTAAGTCAAAGACCATAACTTGAGATTGGTAAATCAAAATGACATGGGACAAAAGGAATTGGTTAGAGGACTTCAAGACCTTTCCAAAATGTCCAAGAACATGATCATAACTTCAAAATTGAGCAAGATATGCCTTGGAGAAGTTGGGAAATATTTGGGAATTTTGAAAAGTCAACTTTGCTTCAAAAGCTTCAAAAATGCTAATGGGCCTCAAATTCTTCCTTGAATCATTACCCAAAGCATATGCACGACCCATTAAGCTCAAAGGGATTTATTTTCTTATTTTTAATTAATTAATTGAATTTTTAATCTTATTAATTCATTTAATTAGATTTAAATATGAGAAAAATATCAAATCATGGTTTTAAATCTTTTTTGTGCAGCAAATCAAACTAGGGCAAGGTGGCAAATCGTTTCTCATCCAAAAAGGAAAGATTCTCCATGATTGACAAGGGTTTCAATGGCAAAAGATTGAAATTGATATAATTGAAAATGGAATCTGATTGCTGCAAATATGTGAAGAAATGTCATAAATGCCAGATTTATGCGGACAAGATGCACGTGCCACCGACTCTCCTCAACGTTATCTCTTCACCTTGGCCTTTCTCTATGTGGGGCATTGATATTATTGGAATGATTGAACCCAAAGCTTCAAATGGTCATCGTTTCATCTTGGTAGCGATTGATTATTTTACTAAATGGGTGGAAGCAGCATCTTATGCTAATGTAACCAGACAGGTGGTAGTCAGATTTATCAAGAATCAGATCATTTGTCGATACGGCATCCCGAGCAAGATCATCACTGATAATGGCTTGAATTTGAATAATAAGATGATGAAAGAACTTTGTGAAGAGTTCAAAATCGAACATCATAATTCTTCTCCTTACAGACCGAAGATGAATGGGGCTGTTGAAGTTGCTAACAAAAATATCAAGAAGATTGTCCAGAAGATGGTGGTAACTTATAAAGATTGGCATGAAATGCTTCTGTTTTCTTTACATGGATACCGTACTTCAGTTCGAACTTCAACAGGCGCAACCCCATTTTCCCTAGTTTATGGTATGGAAGCAGTACTCCCCGTGGAGGTTGAGATTCCGTCTATGAGAGTGTTGATGAAAGCTAAACTTTCTGAGGCTGAATGGTGTCAAAGTAGATATGATCAATTGAATTTAATTGAAGAAAAGAGATTGACAGCATTGTGTCACGGTCAATTATATCAGCAGAGAATGAAGAAGGCTTTTGATAAGAAGGTTCGACCACGCGAGTTCAGAGAAGGTGACCTTGTGCTCAAGAAGATATTATCTTTCCAACCTGATTCTAGGGGCAAGTGGGCTCCGAATTATGAAGGACCGTATGTCGTTAAGAAGGTTTTCTCTGGAGGTGCTTTGATTCTCACCAATATGGACGGTGAAGAGCTCCCACGCTCCATGAACGCCGATGCAGTCAAGAGATATTTTGCTTAGGTTTGAGATTGACAGTTTGCTAAGTTGAAAACCCGAAGGGGCAGCTTAGGCAAGCTTTTGGTCAGACCAGTCTTGGAATTTGAACACATTTCGGAATTCGAAGTTGTTAGGGAGAATAGTGATCATTGTTTTTGTGTAACCCTTTCTTTCATGTACTATTTCCCAAACTTTTGTAAATCGTTGGAGTCGCGTTGTTAGCGAACTACCATCTTATTAATGAAATTTGAGCATTTACCTTTTGTAGGCAAAATTTTAATTTTTGCGGAAATATTTGAAACAAAGTTATTTAAAGTATTCTTATGTGTCATGAATAATGAAAGGAATATTAACAGTTGTTCCAAGGATGGTCAAGCCATGAAATGCAAAACAATACAGTAACTTATCCTTGCATGATGAACATGTTTTATTTCAAAATCGTCATGAGGTGTTGGTTGTGTTAAACTTGCGTTTCTCGCGGTACTAAGTTTGGTGACTCCCCAGTTGTTCCAGTTAAGCGTTGTTTTGGCTACCTTTATTTGGGAAATTTCTGAAGTGTGGTACGCTTTGTCTCAGGCCAGTGGTCTATTGGTATTAGAAGATTGGATTTGAATACTTTTCTCCTCAGAAGACTTGAACCTTGTGGCGTGTTATGCTCCGACGTTGCTTTGGGGTTCCAGTTCCAGTTATTTTCCGTCTTTTTTTAAGATTGGCCGAGTATCTATTATGTCGTGACATCTTATTGTCTTCAAGTTATTCCATCTGTTCGTTTTGTCAGCATAACATTCATTTACTCATTTACACTTACATCAGTATGCATATTCACATTTACCGTTGATTTTGGGTTGTTTTACTTTGTTTTAATACAATGTACACGTTCCTTCCAAGTAGAAAGTTAGCTTAGGCAGAAAATGTGCTTCCTTTCTAAATTCCCCAACTGAGCTAATCCTCGTGGATAATTTTTGATTTAGCCTACCTTGTCCATTTCTGGATAGGATGAATCCCCAATCAAGTTACTTTCTCATTGGGTGGAGTCTTGTTTGACTGTTTCCTTTCTGGTTTATTCCTGGAGGGAGTTGTTGTCTCTTGCATAGGCTATCTCATGATTTTCCCCAGTGAAGTCGCGACCTAGATGAATGGTGCATTTATTTTACACCTTTAAGTATGTGATCTCCTCGGGAAGGATTGATTCATGGTTCTCTTTGGCGAAGATTTTATTCTCTGCCAATATCATCGCAATTTCCTTCTGAATTATTTTTGGAAAACGACAAGCGGCGGTCTCTTCATGAGCAACTTGTACGTTATTATTTTTGGAAAACGACAAGCGGCGGTCTCTTCATGAGCAACTTGTGCGTTATTATTATTTTTGGAAAACGACAAGCGGCGGTCTCTTCATGAGCAACTTGTACGTTATAGACATCGTTGGAAAATGGCAAGCGGCGGTCTCTTCATGAGCAACTTGTGCGTTATTAGTATCGTTGGAAAACGGCAGGCGGCGGTCTCTTCATGAGCAACTTGTACGTTATTATTTTTGGAAAACGACAAGCGACGGTCTCTTCATGAGCAACTTGTACGTTATTATTTTTGGAAAACGACAAGCGGCGGTCTCTTCATGAGCAACTTGTGCGTTATTATTATTTTTGGAAAACGACAAGCGGCAGTCTCTTCATGAGTCACTTGTACGTTATAGACATCGTTAGAAAACGGCAAGCGACAGTCTCTTTATTTGAGCAACTTGTACGTTATTATTTTTCTGGGATACAGCAAGTGGCGGCTTCTTTATTTGAGCAACTTGTATGCTATTAACATCTTTGAACGACAGCAAGGGGCAGCTTCTTTATTTGAGCAGCTTGTATGTCATAGTATTTTTGGAAGACAGCAAGCGGCGGCTTCTTTATTTGAGCAGCTTGTGTGTTATTGACATCCCTGGACGACAGCAAGTGGCAGCCTCTTTATTTGAGCAGCTTATATGTCGTAATATTTTTTGGAAGACAGCAAGTTCCAGCTTCTTTATTTGAGGCAACTTGTGTATCTACAATCTTATTATTATTTCAGCATTAATGAGTATATCTCCGGAAATCTCGCCGAGAAGTTTGTTATGAATCTTTACCTTCAGAAGTCGATAATCCATTATCAGCAATTTGATACTCTCTGTCTATCTTTGACCTTGAGTTGTGAGCTCACTGATATTTTTGGGTCAATAATCTGTTTTTATGGCCTATGCAAGATACCTTCTTTTTTAGGGTCAGAGTCCGTATTCGCTCAAATTTTTATTTGCCGTCAAGAGTCTATTACTCGAGGTCGATGGTTTACTTCCCCAGTATTGTATAATCCTTGTCCCTGTGTGTGATCGGTGGATCTGGAACTGACTGTTTAACGCTGGTTCGCGAAATGTCGCGGAAGCAAGAGTCGCCACCGTCTTTTATTTTCTCCAAATGGAAAGGACAAAAGCACAGAAAAATTCCTTAAAGAGATTGCTCTCGGTTCGGGAGGTAGATTATAGAAAGGGAAGGTGTTAGCACCCTTTCTATCCATGGTTATCCATGGGCTCTTAGATACTTGCTCATTTGTGTTTTCAAAAATGGTTTGTTTGCTTTTCAACTGTGGGTTTTAAAAAGTTTCTTTGAAAATTCCAGTTCGACTCTTGTGTCAGTCCTCAAGAGTGTTTGAAAAATTGCTTTCGAAAGCTTTTTGAAAAGTGTGTTGGTGTGAAAAGTATCTTTTTGATTTGTTTTTGAAATTAGAGCAAGTATCTAGAGTCGTCTACCTACCCTAAGGAATTCGTCTGTGTAAATGTCCTTTAAAGTAGTGCCATCCCACCATTGAGAGGTAGGTAGCACCACCGTTGGAGGTGTTCGGGTCAATTCGAGGTTCGGGACATGGTGATCACCAGAGCAATGGGAAGACACCTTAGAAGCTACCCTCATGCCAGGTTCCCGGATCATGAGGACTTACTAAGACATCCTCTACTCGACGATCACCTTTCGAGGCAAGGCAACAGTGAGGCGTACCCTAGGGGTGGTGTGTGATTTGTGTGTCATGTTCATTTATTTTTGTCTTGTCATGTTATGGGTGATCTACGCTTTTGTTTTTTTATTTTAGTCATTCATTCTTGCATGCCTTGATTAACAGTTAAAAAAAAGTTGCGGAAATATAAAGTTCTAAGCTATTACAAAAGGCGCGGGTCCACATCGCCAAAATTTCCAGAACCCGATTTGACAGAAAAATAAAGAAATAATGAAAAGGTAAAATGCGAGAAATTAATTACACGGCTTTGGGAGAGATACATAAACATTGAAAGAAAAGGAAATAAATACGCGAATTAAAGTAAAATTGAAACGAGGGCGTTGGACCCTTTTTGATTAAATTAAATTATTGTTAAATTAATTAAATTAAAGGAAAGAAATTGTTTTTGGTATTTTTGTGTTTTAAGATTTTAATGAAAAAAGAATTAAATGAAATTAAAAGATTAACCCTAATTCTAATTGTTTTAATTTATTAAGAAAGAATTAAATTTTAACCTAATATTAACCTAATTATTTACATGCAATTTAATTACAAAAATAAATAATAGGAAATATTTAATTATCATGAAAGAAAAGAAAAAAAGATAAAAAATTATTCAAACCCTAATTCTACCCATTTTAGATTTTTATTAAAAAAGTTAAGGTTAAAACCTAATTTAAAAACTAAGTTAATTAATGGACTTTATTTACAAAAAATACTAATTAAATAAATATATTTAATTTTTGTCTTTTTCTGATTTTTTTGTGTTTTTTATATTATTTGTGAAAATATTAAATTAATTAAAAAAACAATAATTGAAAGAAAGTAAAAATAATGAAAAACAAAGAATGTAAAAAAAGTTTGCAAACCTAGGGGGTTCTGCCCCTAATTTGGAGGTGTATATCAACATTTTAGGCCCATCAAGACCTTGGCCTCGTTGACTTCTACGCCAGCGTGTATGTGTGTTGACCAACGATCATGGTATGCTTCCAACGACAGCCCTTGGATTAATCTTATCATGTGCGTGAAAGGCTTGATTTTGAGGACGTATGGTACACCTTAG
Source organism: Vicia faba (assembly GCA_948472305.1). Classification (NCBI taxonomy): domain Eukaryota; kingdom Viridiplantae; phylum Streptophyta; class Magnoliopsida; order Fabales; family Fabaceae; genus Vicia; species Vicia faba. The sequence goes on along the minus strand of OX451738.1, from coordinate 923,290,416 downwards.
CGCTGAAACTGCATATGAACGTTATATGAAAAATAATATGAAAGGGGGGTGAGGACCTGGGGTTCGAACCCAGGTCCTGTGGTTTACCAAGCGTCTTCCCTACCACTCAAGCCAGCGCGTTTATTCTTTAATCTGATGGACACTAAATAATATAATAAGAAAACAATGGATTAGTGGACAAAATAAAAAAAACGCGCTAATTATTTGAATCACCCAATTGTTCCTTGCCACCTTGCCTTCTTCTTCTTCGTTCATTTTTTTTCTGAAACACAAAGAACATAGGCCACGGTTTTGTAAACGTTCCAAAATGTGCCCTTTTGGAAAATAGCGATTAGCTAGTCTTGGCATATAAATAGGGCGCGACCCCATCAATGGATTGGTTGGAAGCTTCTGAATCTGATGGTGCCATTATCGTGTCCCAGTTATTCCTTGAACGCAAAGCCCTAAATCCAAATCCCTGTAACCCTAAAACGCAACAATGGTGTCTTTGCATATAATGTATAAAAACGCAATTAATCCATGTGGTTAGCTTCAGAATACATCATTTAGTATGAATACACAAACAAAATTCCATGAAAACGCTTAGAACTCAGAATACGAATATGCATTTTTATGAGAAAAAATTGACTTCTGTATACCGATTCAAAGGGTTAGGGACGTGGAAACCTATTCAGGCACGTTGCTTAAGGTCACAGGAAGGTGATGAGATGATTATCTCAGCTTGAATCGCCCTGCAAGTGTGTTTTCATATTTGAGTTTTCAAGCAAAAAATTCAAGTGTTGTTTCTTGTCTATGGCGCAGCTTTCAGTCCGTGAGCACGAGGGTTTTTCTTGTGTATGTATAGGTGAATGATTTAGGTTAAGAACTTGATCAAAAATCCATGCATTGATGTGAAAAAATATTTGATTTGCAAACCATAATTTTCAAATCTTTTTCAAGCATATTTGGTCTCAATCATATCCAATCATCATAATTCCTTCCATATTTGATTGTACACGAAATATTGAGATTATTTTATGCACAAAGAGATTCAAAAGATTAGGTTTAGTATTTTTCATGTATTTTATTTAATTAAATGAATTATTAATAATAAAAAATCCAAATAAATAAATAAAAAATGATAAAAACTTCCCTTTGGGCCAAATGGTCGTGCACATGCCTTGGATAATGAATTGTGGAAGAAAAAGAGGCCCATTAGCAATTTTAGGTCATTTGAATCAATGTTGACTTTTCAAAATATCCAAAACTTTCCCAACTTCTACAAGGCATAACTTGCTCAATTTTTAAGCTTTGCTCATGTTCTTGGACATTTTGGAAAGGTCTTTGAGTCCTATAACCAATGCCTTTGGTCCCATGTCATTTTGATTTACCAACCTCAAGTTATGGCCTTTGACTTAAAGTCCCTTTTTGTTGACTTTTGAAAATGACCTATAATGTTGAAATTGATAACTTTTTGTGAGAGCATTTCTTGGACTTGAAGTATGAAGAGGAGTTGTTGGAAATGTCTTTCTCTTCAAAATGAGCTTTGGATGGAATTTTTTTGATAATCCATGTGAAAGTTACGCCCTGGTCAATTTATAGTTGACTTTTTCAACTGTCCAAATATGGAAACTTTTGCATTTTGATGATTTTTGAGCCAAGCTTTGAGAATCATGATCAATCATTAATCAAATGATGTTTGTGGCTTCAAAATGATATGTTGACCAAAAATTTGAACTTTTGACTGCCAAATGACCATTTTGCCCCTACAGTTGACTGTAGTGCAATTAGGGTTTTTGACTGTGCAATTTTATGCTGAAAGTCTTGAAACTTGGTATGAGGATGCTTGACCAAATTTATAAGCATGTGGGACTTGATTGGACCCTTGGAAACTTCATTTTCTTTGTCAGAACCAAAACCCTAATTTTCACTGTTAGGAGGCCCTTGAACTGTGCAACCCTTGGGGAATTTTGCAGCTTTGACTTTGCAATTCTTGAAGAATATGGGAGGGAAAATTTTGGGGTACAACAGTTGCCCCTGTTCAATCTTCTTAGACCTGAGGATGCAGATTGGCTGACGTGCCTTTCGTAATCCGAAGGTGGAAGATGATTGAACACTAGAGTGCCCAGAAATTTGCGCTCACATAGTAGCAGTGTGATGGTGGAATGGGCTTATAGATGCCATTTAGAGATTGATGGATAGGATGATGGGCTTATAGATGCCATTCTAAGAGATGATGGAATGTGGATGGGCTTATAGATGCCATCTGGATGTCGATCGCATAAGAGATTCCTTAGCGAGAACTTGCATACCTGCAAAAAAGAAAAATGATTACCTGACATGTTGCAGGAGCTAGTCTTCAGATGCTTTGTATAGATGTGTCCTGACTAATTACAGGGGCTAAATCTGGAGCTTCAAATGGTGATGAATGGACCAGGGATGGTTACTACCTCAACAGGAACGGTGAGAGAACCTTGGGTGACTTTAACTTCAACAGCAATCGTTGAGAAAATCTTGGGATTACCACCTCCGCAGGATCGGGGAGAGAACCATAGGCGACTACAACCTCAACAGCAAACATTGAGAGAATCTTGGTGGGAATTATCATCTCCGCAGTATTGGGGAGAGAACCATAGGCGATTACAATCTCAATAGCAATCATTGAGAAAACCTGGGATGGAATTATCATCTCCGCAGCATTGGGGAGAGAACCATAGGCGATTACTATCTCAATAGAAATTATTGAGAAAACCTTGGATGGAATTATCATCTCCGCAGGATCGGGGAGAGAACCATAGGCGATTACAACCTCAATAGCAATTATTAAGAAAACCTAGGATGGAATTATCATCTCCGCAGCATTGGGGAGAGAACCATAGGCGATTACAATCTCAATAGCAATCATTGAGAAAACCTGGGATGGAATTATCATCTCCGCAGCATTGGGGAGAGAACCATAGGCGATTACAATCTCAATAGCAATCATTGAGAAAACCTTGGATAACTTCTACTGAGTCTTCATCAGAAAAATCTGTTTGGGGTCGATTTAACTGGACTAGAGAAGGCCTTTGACTGGATAAGAAACAGAGAAATCTTTGGAGTCGATTTAACTGAACCGGTCTAGGTCTTGAATGTCTTCAACTGGACAAGAAATAGGGAGATCTTTGGAGTCGATCTGACTGAACCAGAGAAGGCCTTTGACTGGATAAGAAACAGAGAAATCTTTGGAGTCGATTTAACTGAACCGATCTAGGTCTTGAAATAGCTGAGAACTTAACTGAATCTTTTCCTGAAAGGTAAAAAGGTCAGTCATATGCAATGCATGATATGGGTCAAGCAATGATGTTCTCAACATAAATGAGATTTGTAAGATATGATGCGTACATGCATGCTATAATGATGTATGCGATGTTTATAAATGTATGTTTCGTCTAGGAAAGTAAATCCTTGACGGGTGCCGGGAAGTCACTCCTGGGCTGATGTTGGAGAATAGATCTTTGCTTCCGCTGGGGATGATAGTTGCAAGAATACCGATAGGAGAAGATAACTCCGTTTGGGGCATAAACTTGGCGAATGGATTACTCTGCAGGGAGACAAGTACTCTAAAGATCTTGCTGGGAAGCAATACTCTGTGGGGAGAGAGATACTTTGCTGAATTGTTGATAATAACTTGCTGGGGATACCATTGTTATGTTGGAAGTGTTAATAGACTTCGCTGGGGATAAGAAGACTGTGTTGACGACGATCTTTCCGTGGATTTTGGCTGAGGATAACCCAGTTATATCCTGGTAGGGAAATAACTCTTGAATAAAGCCGGGAGACGCGTTCGTGCTCTGCGGGGATAAGCTTCCAGAATCTACTGGGGATAAGCTTACTGCTGGGGAGATGGATTCCAACTTTCCTGGGGAACTGGATTGGACTCTCTTGGGGAAGTTTTGAGCTGCGGGGGAAGTGATTCCTTTGAATGTTTGGTATACCGCCGGGGAACAATCTTTAGGTCAAGACTGTCGGGGATGCTTGTTATGAATATATATGATGCCGGGGAATGTTGAGACCTGCTGGAGGGTACCCAACTTTCCTTAAGTTTTGACAATAGTTTTGCTTGAGGAGAGTGTATTGACTTGCTGACGTACTCTCTGGGGAATTAGGATATCTGGTTATATTCTTTACCTGAACCTACCTTGGTACCTTAGTGGATAGAACAATTAGATTGTTTAGACAACTCTTTATTACCCCTGTTTCTAATGTTACCTGTAATTGACCCTTTGTTTCGTATACAAATATTCATGAGTTAGCAAATTATTGTCAATGCATATATCACAAATTGAACCTTGGACGTTCTTCGCAAAACAAAACAGAAAAGGAAAAACAATTGGCACTTTTAACTGAAAAATATATTTGTATTGATTTTTAAATGGCCTGTAAATAAGCGTTTTTATGTACAAGAGGCTGACGTCCTAGTAAGAGAACGCCGCCGAACAGAAGAGTTTATACAAATTTGTACAAGAGAAACTAAACAGCTGTGTGAAATGAACGATCCCACTGGGTTTCAACTCTGCTATTGCCTTTATAACTCCGAGCGTCTCATCACTTGATGACCTTAACGAAGGTGAAGCTGACTGATCAATGCCGTCTGAACTTGATGTATATACCGGGTTCTGGATGCAAAGTGATCCAATGAGACATAGTATTACGCTTTATCCCTAATTTTTGCCTGGACTGCCCTTTCGGGTTTTCAGTCCACCGGGATACCCATTTTTGCCCAAGCCGCCTTTTCAGGTTTTCGACTTGCCGGGTGTACAGATTTTTTTCATTTCATCCCTTCATTTTGCCCGAACCCTTTTGGTTCGACGGGAAGCCCTAATTTTTTCCTAGGCATGTCAGCCTAGCGGGTCTTTATTATGCGTAGTATCTTTTTACTATGTCTGCATTGGCGGGGTGAGGAAGGTCGTCACCATCCATATTGGTTAGAATCATGGCTCCTCCTGAGAACACATGTTTAACCACAAATGGCCCTTCGTACGTAGGGGTCCATTTGCCCCTTGGATCACTCTGAGGAAGGATGATTCGCTTGATTACCAGATCCCCAACTTGATATTCCTGTGGTCTGACCTTTTTGTTAAATGCCCTGATCATCCGTTTCTGATACGTCTGACCATGGCAGATAGCAGCAAGTCTCTTTTCATCAATAAGGTTTAGCTGATCAAGTCGTGTCTGAATCCAATCATCTTCACTTAGATCTACATCCTTCATTATCCGGAGAGAGGGTATTTGTACTTCGATTGGTAAGACTGCCTCCATACCATAAACCAAAGAGAAAGGAGTTGCCCCGGTTGACGTCCTAGCTGAGGTACGGTACCCATGTAGAGCGAACGGTAACATCTCGTGCCAATCCTTATAAGTCACTGTCATCTTCTGCACGATTTTCTTAATGTTTTTATTTGCTGCTTCTACAGCCCCATTCATCTTCGGTCTGTAAGGAGAAGAATTATGGTGCTGTATTTTGAACTGCTCGCAGAGCTCAGTGATCATCTTATTATTTAGATTGGTACCGTTATCTATAATAATTCTTTCTGGGACGCCGTACCGACAAATCAGGTTATGCCGAATGAACCGTGCCACAACAGTCTTGGTTACTGTAGCATAGGATGCTGCTTCGACCCACTTCGTGAAGTAGTCAATCACCACTAGGATGAAGCGATGCCCATTAGATGCCGTAGGTTTAATCTCACTGATCATGTCTATGCCCCACATTGCAAACGGCCACGGCGCAGTCAGAACATTCAGAGGAACTGGAGGAACATGCACCTTGTCTGCATAAATCTGGCACTTATGGCATGTCCTGGAATGTTGATAGCAGTCAGCTTCCATTGTGGACCAGAAATACCCTGCCCGAAGGATCTTCTTTGCCATTGTGTTCCCACTGGAATGTGTACCAAAGGTCCCTTCATGTAGCTCTTCCATGATCCTTTCTGCTTCAGTCTTATCCACACAACGCAGTAAGGTTGAATCATGGTTTCGCTTGTACAAGATGCCGTTGCTAAGGAAGAACTTTGCTGCGAACCTTCTCAGAAACTTCTTATCGTTGACAGATGCACCTTCAGGGTATTCCTGAGCTTCCAAATATCTCTTCACTTCATGGTACCAAGGCTTCTCAGTCACTAATTCCGTCTCGAGATCGCAACAGTATGCCGATTCGTCCAGTTTCCAGATGATGATCCGGGGAGCCTCATTATCCCATTTGACCTTGAACATAGAAGACATTGTAGCTAACGCGTCCGCCAGCTGATTCTCCTCTCTCGGAAAGTGTTCAAAGGTTATCTTCGTGAAATGAGGGATCAAGGTCAACACACATTCTCTGTAAGGAATAAGATTCAGATGTTTCGTATCCCACTCTCCTTTGATCTGATTGATCACGAGAGCGGAATCTCCGAAGACACTCAGAAACTTGATCCTTAAGTCGATCGCAGCTTGAAGACCCATGATGCACGCCTCGTACTCCGCCATGCTGTTGGTACAGTTGAAACATAGCCGGGCAGTGAGTGGAGTATGAGTGCCTTGAGGAGATATGATTACGGCACCAATGCCGTTACCCAAAGCATTGGAGGCTCCGTCAAAGTGCATAGACCATCGGGATCCTTCCTCAGGTCCTTCATCCGGTCCAGGTACTTCACAATCAGTCACTATCATGATGCTCTCGTCCGGAAACTCAAAGTTCATTGACTGATAGTCGTCTACGGCCTGGTGAGCCAAGTGGTCTGCCAATACACTTCCCTTGATGGCTTTCTGAGTTGTGTATTGAATGTCGTACTCCGTCAAGATCATTTGCCATCTTGCTATTCTCCCAGACAGAGCAGGCTTTTCGAATATGTACTTTATTGGATCCATCTTTGAGATCAACAAGGTGGTATGAGTCAGCATATACTGTCTCAGCCGGCGAGCAGCCCATACCAAAGCGCAGCAAGTTTTCTCAAGCAGTGAGTATCGGGTCTCACAGTCGGTAAACTTTTTGCTAAGGTAATAAATGGCATGCTCTTTTCGGCCAGACTCGTCATGCTGCCCCAGCACACACCCCATTGAGTTGTCAAGCACTGTCAAGTATAATATCAGAGGTCTCCCTTCAACCGGTGGCATAAGGATGGGTGGTTCTTGGAGATACTCTTTGATTCTGTCGAAAGCAGCCTGACATTCATCATTCCAACGTACTACCTGATCTTTCTTCAGCAGCTTGAAGATTGGTTCACAGGTAGCAGTCAGATGGGAGATGAACCGAGCAATGTAATTCAGGCGTCCTAAAAAGCCTCTGACTTCCTTTTCTATCTTAGGAACTGGCATCTCTTGAATAGCTTTGACCTTAGCAGGGTCCACTTGAATACCCTTATCACTTACAACGAAACCTAGCAACTTTCCAGATCTAACCCCAAAGGTGCACTTGTTCGGATTCAGCCTCATCTTGTACAGTTTCAACCGGTCAAACAATTTCTGCAGATGATCTAGGTGCTCTTCCTCAGTCTGGGACCTTGCGATCATGTCGTCAACATACACTTCTATCTCATGATGGATCATATCATGAAATAAAGCAACCATGGCACGTTGGTAGGTTGCCCCAGCGTTCTTTAGTCCAAAAGGCATGACCTTGTAACAGAAGGTGCCCCACTGAGTAACAAAGGTAGTTTTTTCCATGTCTTCAGGAGCCATCTTGATCTGATTGTAACCTGAAAAGCCATCCATGAAAGAAAACACCTTATGCTGAGCTGTATTGTCAACAAGGACATCAATGTGAGGTAAGGGGAAGTCATCTTTGGGGCTGGCCCTGTTCAGATCCCGGTAATCAACACACATTCTGACCTTACCGTCCTTCTTAGGTACCGGCACCACATTAGCAACCCACTGAGGGTAAGAAGTTACTGCAAGAAACCCGGCATCAAACTGCTTCATAACCTCGGCTTTAATCTTCTCCGACATCTCTGGACGCATACGACGGACCTTTTGCTTAACCGGAGGACAGTCTTCCTTAGTAGGCAAGTTATGGACCACAATGTCGGTATCCAACCCGGGCATGTCTTCGTAGGACCAGGCAAAGATCTCCATATAATCATGTAGCATCTTAGTCAACCGTTGCTTCACGCTGAGCTCTAGGTTGGCACCAATCTTTACCTCTTTCCTGTCTTCTTCGGTACCCAAGTTTATTATTTCCACTGGCTCTTCATGTGGTTGAATTGCCCTCTCTTCCTGAAGTAACAGTCTTGCAAGCTCGCCAGGAACTTCGCAATCATCTTCACCTTCGTCTTCAGCTAAGTTGATCGGATTTTCGAAGTCATAATTGGCAGTAGCAGAGTCGTTACCAGTGAGATCCAGAGTGGATTGGAACCTGTACGAGTGAGTGTGTGTAAATACAGCTGTTTTGAAAAATATGTAAAGGAAGGAAAGACAGACAAGGAGCATAAGATTTGAAATGCGAGAAAACGTCCAAGATTTTCATTTATGATATATGAAATGACAATTTATATGCCCTCACAAATGAAACCACGGTGCCTCGGGTAAGACATCGGGCCAAAGAGTTTATTTATTGTTTATTACAAATACCAAAAACATAGGAATTCATTACTTAGTAACAAGAGAAACAGGTAGATTGTCCTTTGCACTCCAATTGCTAGGTCCACTGTCGGTTGCCGGGTAAATCCAGCTATCAAACTCAGCTTCATCCACTTCATCTTCATCCCCAATAGCATTCACTCCATGAGCAGGCAGGGGAGCTGTCACAACATTAGGCTTCTCAGATGCCTCAAACTGTACCTCCTTGGCGTCAATAAGGTCCTGCAGCTTGTTCCTTAATGCCCAACAGTCATCAGTGGAATGCCCCGGGCTATCAGAATGGTACGCACAACGGGCATTTGGGTTGTATTTCGGAGAGGCACTGTTTACACCTTTGGGGGCCTCTCTGACAGTCACTAGGTTGGTGGATAGCAATTGTGGCAGGATCTGTGATAAGGTCATGCTCAAACGGGTAAACTCTCTCCGGGGTCTTTCAGCCCTTTGAGGATTGGTTGGCCGAGGAGCGGCAGCAGGCTTGGCAATCATTACCGCACTGACAGATTGGTGGCGCTCAGATTTCTCTGGTCTTCTAGAGCCATATACATCACTAGCCTCCTTTTTAAAGGGTTTCTTCTCAGAACTAGACGACGCACCCTTTGGAATCTTTCCAGACTTCAACCCAGCCTCAATTCTCTCTCCAGTCAGAATCAGATCAGTGAACCCTGCAGATGAATTCCCGATAAGATGGTTGAAAAATGGCCCAGATAGGGTCCCCAAGAACATGTCTACCAACTCCCGATCAGTCAACGGGGGCTGCACCCTGCCAGCCATATCCCTCCACTTCTGAGCGTACTCTTTAAAACCTTCACTTGAACCTAACGACATACCCTGGAGTTGGGTACGTGTAGGGGCAAGGTCGGCATTATACTGATACTGCTTATAGAAAGCAGTAGCCAACTCCTCCCAGTTACGAACCTTGGTCCCATCCAGCTGATAGAACCATTCGAGATGAGTCCCTGAAAGACTCTCCTGGAAGAAGTGGATCCACAAATTCTTATCCGCTGAGTACGGTTGAATCTTCCGAACATAGGACCTGAGATGTAGCTTGGGACAAGACGCCCCGTCGTACTTAGTGAAAGATGGTGCTTTGAATTTACGAGGAATGATTACACCAGTAGACAAACCCAAATCTCCAAAATCCAGCCCAGGTACCTGTTGTATTTCCATAGCATTCAACCTGTCTTCCAACTGCTTGTATCTGTCCTCTGCAGGAGGATACTGCTCTTCATCAAAATTAGTCTCGTTGTCGGAGACTACCGGACTAGGACCTTTTTCCGCTTGAGGAGTACTCTTGCCAATAGAAGAACCAGCCTCTTCATTCTGCAGAGTATTGCCAAACCTTCGGCCCGAGCTGAACAGAACAGTTCTTCTCTTCTTCTTCTTTTCCTTCTTCAGGAGTAGAGCCTTCAGCTCTTCTTGGCCCTGAGCCAAACCCATGATTAGTTCCTGAAATTGCGCATTCTGCGCCTGAAGAGCTTTGATGGACATCTCAGTTGATGACGAGTCCGGATTCATGATGCTGAAATAAACAGCGAAGAACTGTAAGCAACCTGAAAAGGGGAAAACCTGCTATGCACATGATGAATGATATGTGTTTATGCAATGCATTCAAGGGTTCAAAAGTTCAAATTTGTTGTAGACAAAAAGGAACACACGTTATCATTAAGGAAATAATTGTTCAGTACATCAAAGCCTCATGGGAAAAATAATACAAAAGCAAATCAATCCCAAAATATACTACGCATCCTCTTTGGAGCTATGTAAGTGTTGAGATTCCTCTCCTCATGCAACAGGCGGGTGAGCTCCAAGACCTTCTTTTCACTAGCATGTAGACTGGTCTCAAGAGAATTCCGTTCTTCCTTAAGCTGGATCCAGCTCTTCTGCATCTCTTCCCAGGATGTGGGCATATCAGGGTGCTGAACAGTGTAGGACACTTATCCTTCCAAGACTGGCTCTTTGATCACTGGGAGCATATGGGGATAAGGCATCACTAACTTCTGGGAGCAGGCTCGTACCCACTTGAGATAAGGTTCCAACGGGATGGAATTCCTGTGCCCCAGTGTCTTGCTGTCTATCCTACTTGGCATCCTCCAGGCTCTGATAAATCTCTGGCGAAGTCCTTGAGTATCATTGTCGAAGTCAAAAACTATGTCAGGAATTAACATGTCATGAGGACCATCCCTCCGAGCATAACCAAACTGTCTCCAAGCCAGGCATGGGTTGTAAGTAATACCTCCTCTGATTCCAAGTAAAGGAACATTAGGGTACTCCCCGCAACGATCAATGATAGTGACATCTTCTCTGGACCGAGGGCACCAATGTATATCTGCATGTGTGAGAGTCATCAACCGTTGTGACCATCTCAAACCCCGCTCATTCTTCAAGACTGATTGTGGAAGGTGCGAAATAAACCACCTTCCCAGGAGAGGAGTGCAACACATAAGGACACCTCTTTTTCTCATGGTTCAAGTGTAACATGAGTGAAGGATGTCCCCCAGCAACGTAGGTATAGGATTCATGGAGATGAAGATCTGGATAGCACTGATATCTATAAGCTGATCTAGATTAGGGAACAACACCAAACCGTAGACAAGGAGAGCCACAACTTCTTCAAAAGCTTGCAAGTCAAGGGAGTTCCAACATTCATGGGCCTTTTCAAACAGAAACCTGGCTAAGAACCCTTTGATACCACTTCTAACTTCCCAATGTCCCTTAAGGTCAGATGACTGTAGGTGCAAGGCTTTAGCAATCTCTTCAAGCTTAGGTTCCTTTTTCGTACCGTTGTAGGGTAGCTGATCAAGGATAGGGATCTTCAGGAGCCGGGAGAACTCCTCCAATGTAGGTACCAGCTGATAGTCCAAGAAGGTGAAACAGTGATGCAGAGGGTCAAAGAATTGGAACAGGACCTTTATCATGTCCTCCTCAATGTTGGTGTTGACCAAAATGATGAGTCTTCCATGTCTCTCACTGAATGAAGAGCTCTCGGGAATCCTGGATATAAGTTCCTTAAGCTGAGGAGGGATCCTTACAAGGCTGATTTGAATTGTCTTTCTACGAGCAGTTTCCATGTCCTACAAAACAAGAACAAAGATGAAGATTCGAACCCCTGAAATGATTAGTCAATGCATATGATGCTGGATGATGTCATGATGCTATGATTAAACACACCATAGATATTTACAAAGACAAACATGTAAGGCACACAAGGCACACAAGACAAGCCCTTAGGGTTTAAGGCCAGCATGGGGTCTGGGTAGTACCCTCTTGAAGTTGGTGGGCTCAACCTGTCCTATTAGAAGTAACCGGGTTCTAAGGGTCCCAATATCACGGGATTGCTTTCATTGTTCATTGTTTCGATTTAGCCACTGAACTGGCGACCAAAATATTCCAGGAAAGCAACCCTCAATTGAGTGTAGTATCGAGTATCAACCAACCTCGGACTGCACCAAAGTCAGTTATCTCACTACCCTAAAGAGGCCAAGATAGTTCAATTAAGGTTCCTAAGGTCTGTTGATGCTTCACGACACCACGCGGAGGCCCCGTACTCTCCTTGACTGAACTCAAGGGTTACCGGTACACACCAAAGTGCCACATCAACGTAGCAGACTGTTTCAACCATGTCGGTATACCCCGCACAGTTCCCTCACAGCCTTGTTGCTACTTTCTAAGAAGGTATCCCCAGATCCGGGTTAGGATCTATAGAACTCCCAAGCAACCCACAATTTAAAGCACGCAAGGAAAGCAATTGAAAACACAGTGATCTTAGTCCTAAGGTACACCTCACTTTATAATAATTTCCCCAGCAGAGTCGCCAGTTCTGTGATCGGTGGATCTGGAACTGACTGTTTAACGTTGGTTCGCGAAATGTCACGGAAGCAAGAGTCGCCACCGTCTTTTATTTTCTCCAAATGGAAAGGACAAAAGCACAGAAAAATTCCTTAAAGAGATTGCTCTCGGTTCGAGAGGTAGATTATAGAAAGGGAAGGTGTTAGCACCCTTTCTATCCATGGTTATCCATGGGCTCTTAGATACTTGCTCATTTGTGTTTTCAAAAATGGTTTGTTTGCTTTTCAACTGTGGGTTTTAAAAAGTTTCTTTGAAAATTCCAGTTCGACTCTTGTGTCAGTCCTCAAGAGTGTTTGAAAAATTGCTTTCGATAGCTTTTTGAAAAGTGTGTTGGTGTGAAAAGTATCTTTTTGATTTGTTTTTGAAATTAGAGCAAGTATCTAGAGTCGTCTACCTACCCTAAGGAATTCGTCTGTGTAAATGTCCTTTAAAGTAGTGCCATCCCACCATTGAGAGGTAGGTAGCACCACCGTTGGAGGTGTTCGGGTCAATTCGAGGTTCGGGACATGGTGATCACCAGAGCAATGGGAAGACACCTTAGAAGCTACCCTCATGCCAGGTTCCCAGATCATGAGGACTTACTAAGACATCCTCTACTCGACGATCACCTTTCGAGGCAAGGCAACAGTGAGGCGTACCCTAGGGGTGGTGTGTGATTTGTGTGTCATGTTCATTTATTTTTGTCTTGTCATGTTATGGGTGATCTACGCTTTTGTTTTTTATTTTAGTCATTCATTCTTGCATGCCTTGATTAACAGTTAAAAAAAGTTGCGGAAATATAAAGTTCTAAGCTATTACAAAAGGCGCGGGTCCACATCGCCAAAATTTCCAGAACCCGATTTGACAGAAAAATAAAGAAATAATGAAAAGGTAAAATGCGAGAAATTAATTACACGGCTTTGGGAGAGATACATAAACATTGAAAGAAAAGGAAATAAATACGCGAATTAAAGTAAAATTGAAACGAGGGCGTTGGACCCTTTTTGATTAAATTAAATTATTGTTAAATTAATTAAATTAAAGGAAAGAAATTGTTTTTGGTATTTTTGTGTTTTAAGATTTTAATGAAAAAAGAATTAAATGAAATTAAAAGATTAACCCTAATTCTAATTGTTTTAATTTATTAAGAAAGAATTAAATTTTAACCTAATATTAACCTAATTATTTACATGCAATTTAATTACAAAAATAAATAATAGGAAATATTTAATTATCATGAAAGAAAAGAAAAAAAAGATAAAAAATTATTCAAACCCTAATTCTACCCATTTTAGATTTTTATTAAAAAAGTTAAGGTTAAAACCTAATTTAAAAACTAAGTTAATTAATGGACTTTATTTACAAAAAATACTAATTAAATAAATATATTTAATTGTTGTCTTTTTCTGATTTTTTTGTGTTTTTTATATTATTTGTGAAAATATTAAATTAATTTAAAAAACAATAATTGAAAGAAAGTAAAAATAATGAAAAACAAAGAATGTAAAAAAAGTTTGCAAACCTAGGGGGTTCTGCCCCTAATTTGGAGGTGTATATCAGCATTTTAGGCCCATCAAGACCTTGGCCTCGTTGACTTCTACGCCAGCGTGTATGTGTGTTGACCAACGATCATGGTATGCTTCCAACGACAGCCCTTGGATTGATCTTATCATGTGCGTGAAAGGCTTGATTTTGAGGACGTATGGTACACCTTAGCGCTGAAACTGCATATGAACGTTATATGAAAAATAATATGAAAGGGGGGTGAGGACCTGGGGTTCGAACCCAGGTCCTGTGGTTTACCAAGCGTCTTCCCTACCACTCAAGCCAGCGCGTTTATTCTTTAATCTGATGGACACTAAATAATATAATAAGAAAACAATGGATTAGTGGACAAAATAAAAAAAACGCGCTAATTATGTGAATCACCCAATTGTTCCTTGCCACCTCGCCTTCTCCTTCTTCGTTCATTTTTTTTCTGAAACACAAAGAACATAGGCCACAGTTTTGTAAACGTTCCAAAATGTGCCCTTTTGGAAAATAGCGATTAGCTAGTCTTGGCATATAAATAGGGCGCGACCCCATCAATGGATTGGTTGGAAGCTTCTGAATCTGATGGTGACATTATCGTGTCCCAATTATTCCTTGAACGCAAAGCCCTAAATCCAAATCCCTGTAACCCTAAAACGCAACAATGGTGTCTTTGCATATAATGTATAAAAACGCAATTAATCCATGTGGTTAGCTTCAGAATACATCATTTAGTATGAATACACAAACAAAATGCCATGAAAACGCTTAGAACTCAGAATACGAATATGCATTTTTATGAGAAAAAATTGACTTCTGTATACCGATTCAAAGGGTTAGGGACGTGGAAACCTATTCAGGCACGTTGCTTAAGGTCACAGGAAGGTGATGAGATGATTATCTCAGATTGAATCGCCCTGCAAGTGTGTTTTCAGATTTGAGTTTTCAAGCAAAAAATTCAAGTGTTGTTTCTTGTCTATGGCGCAGCTTTCAGTCCGTGAGCACGAGGGTTTTTCTTGTGTATGTATAGGTGAATGATTTAGGTTAAGAACTTGATCAAAAATCCATGCATTGATGTGAAAAAATATTTGATTTGCAAACCATAATTTTCAAATCTTTTTCAAGCATATTTGGTCTCAATCATATCCAATCATCATAATTCCTTCCATATTTGATTGTACACGAAATATTGAGATTATTTTATGCACAAAGAGATTCAAAAGATTAGGTTTAGTATTTTTCATGTATTTTATTTAATTAAATGAATTATTAATAATAAAAAATCCAAATAAATAAATAAAAAATGATAAAAACTTCCCTTTGGGCCAAATGGTCGTGCACATGCCTTGGATAATGAATTGTGGAAGAAAAAGAGGCCCATTAGCAATTTTAGGTCATTTGAATCAATGTTGACTTTTCAAAATATCCAAAACTTTCCCAACTTCTACAAGGCATAACTTGCTCAATTTTTAAGCTTTGCTCATGTTCTTGGACATTTTGGAAATGTATTTGAGTCCTCTAACCAATGCCTTTGGTCCCATGTCATTTTGATTTACCAACCTCATGTTATGGCCTTTGACTTAAAGTCCCTTTTTGTTGACTTTTAAAAATGACCTATAATGTTGAAATTGATAACTTTTTGTGAGAGCATTTCTTGGACTTGAAGTATGAAGAGGAGTTGTTGGAAATGTCTTTCTCTTCAAAATGAGCTTTGGATGAAATTTTTCTGATAATCCATGTGAAAGTTACGCCCTGGTCAATTTATAGTTGACTTTTTCAACTGTCCAAATATGGAAACTTTTGCATTTTGATGATTTTTGAGCCAAACTTTGAGAATCATGATAAATCATTGATCAAATGATGTTTGTGGCTTCAAAATGAGATGTTGACCAAAAATTTGAACTTTTGACTGCCAAATGACCATTTTGCCCGTACAGTTGACTGTAGTGCAATTAGGGTTTTTGACTGTGCAATTTTGTGCTGAAAGTCTTGAAACTTGGTATGAGGATGCTTGACCAAATTTATAAGCATGTGGGACTTGATTGGACCCTTGGAAACTTCATTTTCTTTGTCAGAACCAAAACCCTAATTTTGACTGTTAGGAGGCCCTTGAACTGTGCAACCCTTGGGGAATTTTGCAGCTTTGACTTTGCAATTCTTGAAGAATATGGGAGGGCAAATTTTGGGGTACAACAGTTGCCCCTGTTCAATCTTCTTAGACCTGAGGATGCAGATTGGCTGACGTGCCTTTTGTAATCCGAAGGTGGAAGATGATTGAACACTAGAGTGCCCAGAAATTTGTGCTCACATAGTAGCAGTGTGATGGTGGAATGGGCTTATAGATGCCATTTAGAGATTGATGGATAGGATGATGGGCTTATAGATGCCATGCTAAGAGATGATGGAATGTGGATGGGCTTATAGATGTCATCTGGATGTCGATCGCATAAGATATTCCTTAGCGAGAACTTGCATACCTGCAAAAAAGAAAAATGATTACCTGACATGTTGCAGGAGCTAGTCTTCAGATGCTTTGTATAGATGTGTCCTGACTGGTTACAGGGGCTAAATCTGGAGCTTCAAATGGTGATGAATGGACCAGGGATGGTTACTACCTCAACAGGAACGGTGAGAGAACCTTGGGTGACTTTAACTTCAACAGCAATCGTTGAGAAAATCTTGGGATTACCACCTCCGCAGGATCGGGGAGAGAACCATAGGCGACTACAACCTCAACAGCAAACATTGAGAGAATCTTGGTGGTAATTATCATCTCCGCAGTATTGGGGAGAGAACCATAGGCGATTACAATCTCAATAACAATCATTGAGAAAACCTGGGATGGAATTATCATCTCCGCAGCATTGGGGAGAGAACCATAGGAGATTACAATCTCAATAGAAATTATTGAGAAAACCTTGGATGGAATTATCATCTCCGCAGGATCGGGGAGAGAACCATAGGCGATTACAACCTCAATAGCAATTATTGAGAAAACCTTGGATGGAATTATCATCTCCGCAGCATTGGGGAGAGAACCATAGGCGATTACAATCTCAATAGCAATCATTGAGAAAACCTGGGATGGAATTATCATCTCCGCAGCATTGGGGAGAGAACCATAGGCGATTACAATCTCAATAGCAATCATTGAGAAAACCTTGGATAACTTCTACTGAGTCTTCATCAGAAAAATCTGTTTGGGGTCGATTTAACTGGACTAGAGAAGGCCTTTGACTGGATAAGAAACAGAGAAATCTTTGGAGTCGATTTAACTGAACCGGTCTAGGTCTTGAATGTCTTCAACTGGACAAGAAACAGGGAGATCTTTGGAGTCGATCTGACTGAACCAGAGAAGGCCTTTGACTGGATAAGAAACAGAGAAATCTTTGGAGTCGATTTAACTGAACCGGTCTAGGTCTTGAAATAGCTGAGAACTTAACTGAATCTTTTCCTGAAAGGTAAAGGTCAGTCATATGCAATGCATGATATGGGTCAAGCAATGATGTTCTCAACATAAATGAGATTTGTAAGATATGATGCGTACATGCATGCTATAATGATGTATGCGATGTTTATAAATGTATGTTTCGTCTAGGAAAGTAAATCCTTGACGGGTGCCGGGAAGTCACTCCTAGGCTGATGTTGGAGAATAGATCTTTACTTCCGCTGGGGATGATAGTTGCAAGAATACCGATAGGAGAAGATAACTCCGTTTGGGGCATAAACTTGGCGAATGGATTACTCTGCAGGGAGACAAGTACTCTAACGATCTTGCTGGGAAGCAATACTCTGTGGGGAGAGAGATACTTTGCTGAATTGTTGATAATAACTTGCTGGGGATACCATTGTTATGTTGGAAGTGTTAATAGACTTCACTGGGGATAAGAAGACTGTGTTGATGACGATCTTTCCGTGGCTTTTGGCTGAGGATAACCCAGTTATATCCTGGTAGGGAAATAACTCTTGAATAAAGTCGGGAGACGCGTTCGTGCTCTGCAGGGATAAGCTTCCAGAATCTACTGGGGATAAGCTTACTGCTGGGGAGATGGATTCCAACTTTCCTGGGGAACTGGATTGGACTCTCTTGGGGAAGTTTTGAGCTGCGGGGGAAGTGATTCCTTTGAATGTTTGGTATACCGCCGGGGAACAATCTTTAGGTCAAGACTGTCGGGGATGCTTTTTATGAATATATATGCTGCTGGGGAATGTTGAGACCTGCTGGAGGGTACCCAACTTTCCTTAAGTTTTGACAATAGTTTTGCTTGAGGAGAGTGTATTGACTTGCTGACGTACTCTCTGGGGAATTAGGATATCTGGTTATATTCTTTAGCTGAACCTACCTTGGTACCTTAGTGGATAGAACAATTAGATTGTTTAGACAACTCTTTATTGCCCCTGTTTCTAATGTTACCTGTAATTGACCCTTTGTTTCGTATACAAATATTCATGAGTTAGCAAATTATTGTCAATGCATATATCACAAATTGAACCTTGGACGTTCTTCGCAAAACAAAACAGAAAAGGAAAAACAATTGGCACTTTTAACTGAAAAATATATTTGTATTGATTTTTGAATGGCCTGTAAATAGGCGTTTTTATGTACAAGAGGCTGACGTCCTAGTAAGAGAACGCCGCCGAACAGAAGAGTTTATACAAATTTGTACAAGAGAAACTAAACAGCTGTGTGAAATGAACGATCCCACTGGGTTTCAACTCTGCTATTGCCTTTATAACTCCGAGCGTCTCATCACTTGATGACCTTAACGAAGGTGAAGCTGACTGATCAATGCCGTCTGAACTTGATGTAGATACCGGGTTCTGGATGCAAAGTGATCCAATGAGACATAGTATTACGCTTTATCCCTAATTTTTGCCTGGACTGCCCTTTCGGGTTTTCAGTCCACCGGGATACCCATTTTTGCCCAAGCCGCCTTTTCAGGTTTTCGACTTGCCGGGTGTACAGATTTTTTTCATTTCATCCCTTCATTTTGCCCGAACCCTTTTGGTTCGACGGGAAGCCCTAATTTTTGCCTAGGCATGTCAGCCTAGCGGGTCTTTATTATGCGTAGTATCTTTTTACTATGTCTGCATTGGCGGGGTGAGGAAGGTCGTCACCATCCATATTGGTTAGAATCATGGCTCCTCCTGAGAACACATGTTTAACCACAAATGGCCCTTCGTACGTAGGGGTCCATTTGCCCCTTGGATCACTCTGAGGAAGGATGATTCGCATGATTACCAGATCCCCAAATTGATATTCCTGTGGTCTGACCTTTTTGTTAAATGCCCTGATCATCCGTTTCTGATACGTCTGACCATGGCAGATAGCAGCAAGTCTCTTTTCATCAATAAGGTTTAGCTGATCAAGTCGTGTCTGAATCCAATCATCTTCACTTAGATCTGCATCCTTCATTATCCGGAGAGAGGGTATTTGTACTTCGATTGGTAAGACTGCCTCCATACCATAAACCAAAGAGAAAGGAGTTGCCCCGGTTGACGTCCTAGCTGAGGTACGGTACCCATGTAGAGCGAACGGTAACATCTCGTGCCAATCCTTATAAGTCACTGTCATCTTTTGCACGATTTTCTTAATGTTTTTATTTGCTGCTTCTACAGCCCCATTCATCTTCGGTCTGTAAGGAGAAGAATTGTGGTGCTGTATTTTTAACTGCTCGCAGAGCTCAGTGATCATCTTATTATTTAGATTGGTACCGTTATCTGTAATAATTCTTTCTGGGACGCCATACCGACAGATCAGGTTATGCCGAATGAACCGTGCCACAACAGTCTTGGTTACCGTAGCATAGGATGCTGCTTCGACCCACTTCGTGAAGTAGTCAATCGCCACTAGGATGAAGCGATGCCCATTAGATGTCGTAGGTTTAATCTCACCGATCATGTCTATGCCCCACATTGCAAACGGCCACGGCGCAGTCAGAACATTCAGAGGAACTGGAGGAATATGCACCTTGACTGCATAAATCTGGCACTTATGGCATGTCCTGGAATGTTGATAGCAGTAAGCTTCCATTGTGGACCAGAAATACCCTGCCCGAAGGATCTTCTTTGCCATTGTGTGCCCACTGGAATGTGTACCAAAGGTCCCTTCATGTAGCTCTTCCATGATCCTTTCTGCTTCAGTCTTATCCACACAACGCAGTAAGGTTGAATCATGGTTTCGCTTGTACAAGATGCCGTTGTTAAGGAAGAACTTTGCTGCGAACCTTCTCAGAAACTTCTTATCGTTGACAGATGCACCTTCAGGGTATTCCTGAGCTTCCAAATATCTCTTCACTTCATGGTACCAAGGCTTCTCAGTCACTAATTCCGTCTCGAGATCGCAACAGTATGCCGATTCGTCCAGTTTCCAGATGATGATCCGGGGAGCCTCATTATCCCATTTGACCTTGAACATAGAAGACATTGTAGCTAACGCGTCCGCCAGCTGATTCTCCTCTCTCGGAAAGTGTTCAAAGGTTATCTTCGTGAAATGGGGGATCAAGGTCAACACACATTCTCTGTAAGGAATAAGATTCGGATGTTTCGTATCCCACTCTCCTTTGATCTGATTGATCACGAGAGCGGAATCTCCGAAGACACTCAGAAACTTGATCCTTAAGTCGATCGCAGCTTGAAGACCCATGATGCACGCCTCGTACTCCTCCATGCTGTTGGTACAGTTGAAACATAGCCGGGCAGTGAGTGGAGTATGAGTGCCTTGAGGAGATATGATTACGGCACCAATGCCGTTACCCAAAGCATTGGAGGCTCCATCAAAGTGCATAGACCATCGGGATCCTTCCTCAGGTCCTTCATCCGGTCCAGGTACTTCACAATCAGTCACTATCATGATGCTCTCGTCCGGAAACTCAAAGTTCATTGACTGATAGTCGTCTACGGCCTGGTGAGCCAAGTGGTCTGCCAATACACTTCCCTTGATGGCTTTCTGAGTTGTGTATTGAATGTCGTACTCCGTCAAGATCATTTGCCATCTTGCTATTCTCCCAGACAGAGCAGGCTTTTCGAATATGTACTTTATTGGATCCATCTTTGAGATCAACAAGGTGGTATGAGTCAGCATATACTGTCTCAGCCGGCGAGCAGCCCATACCAAAGCGCAGCAAGTTTTCTCAAGCAGTGAGTATCGGGTCTCACAGTCGGTAAACTTTTTGCTAAGGTAATAAATGGCATGCTCTTTTCGGCCAGACTCGTCATGCTGCCCCAGCACACACCCCATTGAGTTGTCAAGCACTGTCAAGTATAATATTAGAGGTCTCCCTTCAACCGGTGGCATAAGGATGGGTGGTTCTTGGAGATACTCTTTGATTCTGTCGAAAGCAGCCTGACATTCATCATTCCAACGTACTACCTGATCTTTCTTCAGCAGCTTGAAGATTGGTTCACAGGTAGCAGTCAGATGGGAGATGAACCGAGCAATGTAATTCAGGCGTCCTAAAAAGCCTCTGACTTCCTTTTCTGTCTTAGGAACTGGCATCTCTTGAATAGCTTTGACCTTAGCAGGGTCCACTTGAATACCCTTATCACTTACAACGAAACCTAGCAACTTTCCAGATCTAACCCCGAAGGTGCACTTGTTCGGATTCAGCCTCATCTTGTACAGTTTCAACCGGTCAAACAATTTCTGCAGATGATCTAGGTGCTCTTCCTCAGTCTGGGACCTTGCGATCATGTCGTCAACATACACTTCTATCTCATGATGGATCATATCATGAAATAAAGCAACCATGGCACGTTGGTAGGTTGCCCCAGCGTTCTTTAGTCCAAAAGGCATGACCTTGTAACAGAAGGTGCCCCACTGAGTAACAAAGGTAGTTTTTTCCATGTCTTCAGGAGCCATCTTGATCTGATTGTAACCTGAAAAGCCATCCATGAAAGAAAACACCTTATGCTGAGCTGTATTGTCAACAAGGACATCAATGTGAGGTAAGGGGAAGTCATCTTTGGGGCTGGCCCTGTTCAGATCCCGGTAATCAACACACATTCTGACCTTACCGTCCTTCTTAGGTACCGGCACCACATTAGCAACCCACTGAGGGTAAGAAGTTACTGCAAGAAACCCGGCATCAAACTGCTTCATAACCTCGGCTTTAATCTTCTCCGACATCTCTGGACGCATACGACGGACCTTTTGCTTAACCGGAGGACAGTCTTCCTTAGTAGGCAAGTTATGGACCACAATGTCGGTATCCAACCCGGGCATGTCTTCGTAGGACCAGGAAAAGATCTCCATATAATCATGTAGCATCTTAGTCAACCGTTGCTTCACGCTGAGCTCTAGGTTGGCACCAATCTTTACCTCTTTCCTGTCTTCTTCGGTACCCAAGTTTATTATTTCCACTGGCTCTTCATGTGGTTGAATTGCCCTCTCTTCCTGAAGTAACAGTCTTGCAAGCTCGCCAGGCACTTCGCAATCATCTTCACCTTCGTCTTCGGCTAAGTTGATCGGATTTTCGAAGTCATAATTGGAAGTAGCAGAGTCGTTACCAGTGAGATCCAGAGTGGATTGGAACCTGTACGAGTGAGTGTGTGTAAATACAGCTGTTTTGAAAAATATGTAAAGGAAGGAAAGACAGACAAGGAGCATAAGATTTGAAATGCGAGAAAACGTCCAAGATTTTCATTTATGATATATGAAATGACAATTTATATGCCCTCACAAATGAAACCACGGTGCCTCGGGTAAGACACCGGGCCAAAGAGTTTATTTATTGTTTATTACAAATACTAAAAACATAGGAATTCATTACTTAGTAACAAGAGAAACAGGTAGATTGTCCTTTGCACTCCAATTGCTAGGTCCACTGTCGGTTGCCGGGTAAATCCAGCTATCAAACTCAGCTTCATCCACTTCATCTTCGTCCCCAATAGCATTCACTCCATGAGCAGGCAGGGGAGCTGTCACTACATTAGGCTTCTCAGATGCCTCAAACTGTACCTCCTTGGCGTCAATAAGGTCCTGCAGCTTGTTCCTTAATGCCCAACAGTCATCAGTGGAATGCCCCGGGCTATCAGAATGGTACGCACAGCGGGCATTTGGGTTGTATTTCGGAGAGGCAGTGTTTACACCTTTGGGGGCCTCTCTAACAGTCACTAGGTTGGTGGATAGCAACTGTGGCAGGATCTGCGATAAGGTCATGCTCAAACGGGTAAACTCTCTCCGGGGTCTTTCAGCCCTTTGAGGATTGGTTGGCCGAGGAGCGGCAGCAGGCTTGGCAATCATTATCGCACTGACAGATTGGTGGCGCTCAGATTTCTCTGGTCTTCTAGAGCCATATACAGCACTAGCCTCCTTTTTAAAGGGTTTCTTCTCAGAACTAGACGACGCACCCTTCAGAATCTTTCCAGACTTTAACCCAGCCTCAATTCTCTCTCTAGTCAGAATCAGATCAGTGAACCCTGCAGATGAATTCCCGATAAGATGGTTGAAAAACGGCCCAGATAGGGTCCCCAAGAACATGTCTACCAACTCCCGATCAGTCAACGAGGGCTGCACCCTGCCAGCCAGATCCCTCCACTTCTGAGAGTACTCTTTAAAACCTTCACTTGAACCTAACGACATACCCTGGAGTTGGGTACGTGTAGGGGCAAGGTCGGCATTATACTGATACTGCTTATAGAAAGCAGTAGCCAACTCCTCCCAGTTATGAACCTTGGTCCCATCCAGCTGATAGAACCATTCGAGATGAGTCCCTGAAAGACTCTCCTGAAAGAAGTGGATCCACAAATTCTTATCCGCTGAGTACGGTTGAATCTTCCGAACATAGGACCTGAGATGTAGCTTGGGACAAGACGCCCCATCGTACTTAGTGAAAGATGGTGCTTTGAATTTACGAGGAATGATTACACCAGTAGACAAACCCAAATCTCCAAAATCCAGCCCAGGTACCTGTTGTATCTCCATAGCATTCAACCTGTCTTCCAACTGCTTGTATCTGTCCTCTGCAGGAGGATACTGCTCTTCATCAAAATCAGTCTCGTTGTCGGAGACTACCGGACTAGGACCTTTTTCCGCTTGAGGAGTACTCTTGCCAATAGAAGAACCAGCCTCTTCATTCTGCAGAGTATTGCCAAACCTTCGGCCCGAGCTGAACAGAACAGTTCTTCTCTTCTTCTTCTTTTCCTTCTTCAGGAGTAGAGCCTTCAGCTCTTCTTGGCCCTGAGCCAAACCCATGATTAGTTCCTGAAATTGCGCATTCTGCGCCTGAAGAGCTTTGATGGACATCTCAGTTGATGACGAGTCCGAATTCATGATGCTGAAATAAACAGCGAAGAACTGTAAGCAACCTGAAAAGGGGAAAACCTGCTATGCACATGATGAATGATATGTGTTTATGCAATGCATTCAAGGGTTCGAAAGTTCAAATTTGTTGTAGACAAAAAGGAACACACGTTATCATTAAGGAAATAATTGTTCAGTACATCAAAGCCTCATGGGAAAAATAATATAAAAGCAAATCAATCCCAAAATATACTACGCATCCTCTTTGGAGCTATGTAAGTGTTGAGATTCCTCTCCTCATGCAACAGGCGGGTGAGCTCCAAGACCTTCTTTTCACTAGCATGTAGACTGGTCTCAAGAGAATTCCGTTCTTCCTTAAGCTGGATCCAGCTCTTCTGCATCTCTTCCCAGGATGTGGGCATATCAGGGTGCTGAACAGTGTAAGACACTTCTCCTTCCAAGACTGGCTCTTTGATCACAGGGAGCATATGGGGATAAGGCATCACTAACTTCTGGGAGCGGGCTCGTACCCACTTGAGATAAGGTTCCAACGGGATGGAATTCCTGTGCCCCAGTGTCTTGCTGTCTATCCTACTTGGCATCCTCCAGGCTCTGATAAATCTCTGAAGAAGTCCTTGAGTATCATTGTCGAAGTCAAAAACTATGTCAGGAATTAACATGTCATGAGGACCATCCCTCCGAGCATAACCAAACTGTCTCCAAGCCAGGCATGGGTTGTAAGTAATACCTCCTCTGATTCCAAGTAAAGGAACATTAGGGTACTCCCCGCAACGATCAATGATAGTGACATCTTCTCTGGACCGAGGGCACCAATGTATATCTGCATGTGTGAGAGTCATCAACCGTTGTGACCATCTCAAACCCCGCTCATTCTTCAAGACTGATTGTGGAAGTTGCGAAATAAACCACCTTCCCAGGAGAGGAGTGCAACACATAAGGACACCTCTTTTTCTCATGGTTCGAGTGTAACATGAGTGAAGGATGTCCCCCAGCAACGTAGGTATAGGATTCCTGGACATGAAGATCTGGATAGCACTGATATCTATAAGCTGATCTGGATTAGGGAACAACACCAAACCGTAGACAAGGAGAGCCACAACTTTTTCAAAAGCTTGCAAGTCAAGGGAGTTCCAACATTCATGGGCCTTTTCAAACAGAAACCTGGCTAAGAACCCTTTGATACCACTTCTAACTTCCCAATGTCCCTTAAGGTCAGATGACTGTAGGTGCAAGGCTTTAGCAATCTCTTCAAGCTTAGGTTCCTTTTCCGTACCGTTGTAGAGTAGCTGATCAAGGATAGGGATCTTCAGGAGCCGGGAGAACTCCTCCAATGTAGGTACCAGCTGATAGTCCAAGAAGGTGAAACAGTGATGCAGAGGGTCAAAGAATTGGAACAGGACCTTTATCATGTCCTCCTCAATGTTGGTGTTGACCAAAATGATGAGTCTTCCATGTCTCTCACTGAATGAAGAGCTCTCGGGAATCCTGGATATAAGTTCCTTAAGCTGAGGAGGGATCCTTACAAGGCTGATTTGAATTGTCTTTCTACGAGCAGTTTCCATGTCCTACAAAACAAGAACAAAGATGAAGATTCGAACCCCTGAAATGATTAGTCAATGCATATGATGCTGGATGATGTCATGATGCTATGATTAAACACACCACAGATATTTACAAAGACAAACATGTAAGGCACACAAGGCACACAAGACAAGCCCTTAGGGTTTAAGGCCAGCATGGGGTCTGGGTAGTACCCTCTTGAAGTTGGTGGGCTCAACCTGTCCTATTAGAAGTAACCGGGTTCTAAGGGTCCCAATATCACGGGATTGCTTTCATTGTTCATCGTTTCGATTTAGCCACTGAACTGGCGACCGAAATATTCCAGGAAAGCAACCCTCAATTGAGTGTAGTATCGAGTATCAACCAACCTCGGACTGCACCAAAGTCAGTTATCTCACTACCCTAAAGAGGCCAAGATAGTTCAATTAAGGTTCCTAAGGTCTGTTGATGCTTCACAACACCACGCGGAGGCCCCGTACTCTCCTTGACTGAACTCAAGGGTTACCGGTACACACCAAAGTGCCACATCAACGTAGCAGACTGTTTCAACCATGTCGGTATACCCCGCACAGTTCCCTCACAGCCTTGTTGCTACTTTCTAAGAAGGTATCCCCAGATCCGGGTTAGGATCTATAGAACTCCCAAGCAACCCACAATTTAAAGCACACAAGGAAAGAAATTGAAAACACAGTGATCTTAGTCCTAAGGTACACCTCACTTTATAATAATTTCCCCAGCAGAGTCGCCAGTTCTGTGATCGATGGATCTGGAACTGACTGTTTAACGCTGGTTCGCGAAATGTCGCGGAAGCAAGAGTCGCCACCGTCTTTTATTTTCTCCAAATGGAAAGGACAAAAGCACAGAAAAATTCCTTAAAGAGATTGCTCTCGGTTCGGGAGGTAGATTATAGAAAGGGAAGGTGTTAGAACCCTTTCTCCATGGTTATCCATGGGCTCTTAGATACTTGCTCATTTGTGTTTTCAAAAATGGTTTGTTTGCTTTTCAACTGTGGGTTTTAAAAAGTTTCTTTGAAAATTCCAGTTCGACTCTTGTGTCAGTCCTCAAGAGTGTTTGAAAAATTGCTTTCGAAAGCTTTTTGAAAAGTGTGTTGGTGTGAAAAGTATCTTTTTGATTTGTTTTTGAAATTAGAGCAAGTATCTAGAGTCGTCTACCTACCCTAAGGAATTCGTCTGTGTAAATGTCCTTTAAAGTAGTGCCATCCCACCATTGAGAGGTAGGTAGCACCACCGTGTGAGGTGTTCAGGTCAATTCGAGGTTCGGGACATGGTGATCACCAGAGCAATGGGAAGACACCTTAGAAGCTACCCTCATGCCAGGTTCCCGGATCATGAGGACTTACTAAGACATCCTCTACTCGACGATCACCTTTCGAGGCAAGGCAACAGTGAGGCGTACCCTAGGGGTGGTGTGTGATTTGTGTGTCATGTTCATTTATTTTTGTCTTGTCATGTTATGGGTGATCTACGCTTTTGTTTTTTTATTTTAGTCATTCATTCTTGCATGCCTTGATTAACAGTTAAAAAAAAGTTGCGGAAATATAAAGTTCTAAGCTATTACAAAAGGCGCGGGTCCACATCGCCAAAATTTCCAGAACCCGATTTGACAGAAAAATAAAGAAATAATGAAAAGGTAAAATGCGAGAAATTAATTACACGGCTTTGGGAGAGATACATAAACATTGAAAGAAAAGGAAATAAATACGCGAATTAAAGTAAAATTGAAACGAGGGCGTTGGACCCTTTTTGATTAAATTAAATTATTGTTAAATTAATTAAATTAAAGGAAAGAAATTTTTTTTGGTATTTTTGTGTTTTAAGATTTTAATGAAAAAAGAATTAAATGAAATTAAAAGATTAACCCTAATTCTAATTGTTTTAATTTATTAAGAAAGAATTAAATTTTAACCTAATATTAACCTAATTATTTACATGCAATTTAATTACAAAAATAAATAATAGGAAATATTTAATTATCATGAAAGAAAAGAAAAAAAAGATAAAAAATTATTCAAACCCTAATTCTACCCATTTTAGATTTTTATTAAAAAAGTTAAGGTTAAAACCTAATTTAAAAACTAAGTTAATTAATGGACTTTATTTACAAAAAATACTAATTAAATAAATATATTTAATTTTTGTCTTTTTCTGATTTTTTTGTGTTTTTTATATTATTTGTGAAAATATTAAATTAATTAAAAAAACAATAATTGAAAGAAAGTAAAAATAATGAAAAACAAAGAATGTAAAAAAAGTTTGCAAACCTAGGGGGTTCTGCCCCTAATTTGGAGGTGTATATCAGCATTTTAGGCCCATCAAGACCTTGGCCTCGTTGACTTCTACGCCAGCGTGTATGTGTGTTAACCAACGATCATGGTATGCTTCCAACGACAGCCCTTGGATTGATCTTATCATGTGCGTGAAAGGCTTGATTTTGAGGACGTATGGTACACCTTAGCGCTGAAACTGCATATGAACGTTATATGAAAAATAATATGAAAGGGGGGTGAGGACCTGGGGTTCGAACCCAGGTCCTGTGGTTTACCAAGCGTCTTCCCTACCACTCAAGCCAGCGCGTTTATTCTTTAATCTGATGGACACTAAATAATATAATAAGAAAACAATGGATTAGTGGACAAAATAAAAAAAACGCGCTAATTATTTGAATCACCCAATTGTTCCTTGCCACCTCGCCTTCTTCTTCTTCGTTCATTTTTTTTTCTGAAACACAAAGAACATAGGCCACGGTTTTGTAAACGTTCCAAAATGTGCCCTTTTGGAAAATAGCGATTAGCTAGTCTTGGCATATAAATAGGGCGCGACCCCATCAATGGATTGGTTGGAAGCTTCTGAATCTGATGGTGCCATTATCGAGTCCCAATTATTCCTTGAACGCAAAGCCCTAAATCCAAATCCCTGTAACCCTAAAACGCAACAATGGTGTCTTTGCATATAATGTATAAAAACACAATTAATCCATGTGGTTAGCTTCAGAATACATCATTTAGTATGAATACAAAAACAAAATGCCATGAAAACGCTTAGAACTCAGAATACGAATATGCATTTTTATGAGAAAAAATTGACTTCTGTATACCGATTCAAAGGGTTAGGGACGTGCAAACCTATTCAGGCACGTTGCTTAAGGTCACAGGAAGGTGATGAGATGATTATCTCAGCTTGAATCGCCCTGCAAGTGTGTTTTCAGATTTGAGTTTTCAAGCAAAAAATTCAAGTGTTGTTTCTTGTCTATGGCGCAGCTTTCAGTCCGTGAGCACGAGGGTTTTTCTTGTGTATGTATAGGTGAATGATTTAGGTTAAGAACTTGATCAAAAATCCATGCATTGATGTGAAAAAATATTTGATTTGCAAACCATAATTTTCAAATCTTTTTCAAGCATATTTGGTCTCAATCATATCCAATCATCATAATTCCTTCCATATTTGATTGTACACGAAATATTGAGATTATTTTATGCACAAAGAGATTCAAAAGATTAGGTTTAGTATTTTTCATGTATTTTATTTAATTAAATGAATTATTAATAATAAAAAATCCAAATAAATAAATAAAAAATGATAAAAACTTCCCTTTGGGCCAAATGGTCGTGCACATGCCTTGGATAATGAATTGTGGAAGAAAAAGAGGCCCATTAGCAATTTTAGGTCATTTGAATCAATGTTGACTTTTCAAAATATCCAAAAATTTCCCAACTTCTACAAGGCATAACTTGCTCAATTTTTAAGATTTGCTCATGTTCTATGACATTTGGGAAAGGTATTTGAGTCCTCTAACCAATGCCTTTTGTCCCATGTCATTTTGATTTACCAACCTCAAGTTATGGCCTTTGACTTAAAGTCCCTTTTTGTTGACTTTTGAAAATGACCTATAATGTTGAAATTGATAACTTTTTGTGAGAGCATTTCTTGGACTTGAAGTATGAAGAGGAGTTGTTGGAAATGTCTTTCTATTCAAAATGAGCTTTGGATGGAATTTTTCTGATAATCCATGTGAAAGTTATGCCCTGGTCAATTTACAGTTGACTTTTTCAACTGTCCAAATATGGAAACTTTTGCATTTTGATGATTTTTGAGCCAAGCTTTGAGAATCATGATCAATCATTGATCAAATGATGTTTGTGGCTTCAAAATGAGATGTTGACCAAAAATTTGAACTTTTGACTGCCAAATGACCATTTTGCCCCTACAGTTGACTATAGTGCAATTAGGGTTTTTGACTGTGCAATTTTGTGCTGAAAGTCTTGAAACTTAGTATGAGGATGCTTGACCATATTTATAAGCATGTGGGACTTGATTGGACCCTTGGAAACTTCATTTTCTTTGTCAGAACCAAAACCCTAATTTTGACTGTTAGGAGGCCCTTGAACTGTGCAACCCTTGGGGAATTTTGCAGCTTTGACTTTGCAATTCTTGAAGAATATGGGAGGGCAAATTTTGGGGTACAACACTGTGTTTGTTGGTGTTTGATTTCTCCAGCATTGTCTTGTTTCATACAATATCTTTCTCTGTGAATTCAATCACTACATTCATATCAAACATAATGGCGGTATCTTAGGGCAAAAATTTGCGTATTATGTATTTAATTACCTTCAATCTCGTCGAGACGAAGATTTTAATCTTCATATCGCCGGATAGAAGAAACTTAAATAGGGGCAGTTGTTGTACCCCAAATTTTGACCTAAGATACCATCTCCCATCTGCATCATTACATTGCAAGTGTTTTGACCTATCTTTATCAATTTTCAAAGCAGATTTTAAATTCATAACTTTTTCAAGTCAAGAGCTGTTTATTTTTTGAAACGCTAAATTTATTAATTGATCAATGCTAAAACAATATTTAGTTAATTATTTATTATTCTGAATTTAAATAATTGGAATTTATTTTCAGTTATTATATAATTTAAAGAATTACAAATAATAAAGTAAATATTTGAAAAGAAGTTTATTAATTGACCAAACAATGTTTATTTAATTATTTATTATTCTAAGTTTAAATAGTTGAAATTTTATTTTCAGTTATTATAATTTAGAAGAATTATAAATAATGAAGTAAATAATTGAAGAGAAGTTAATTGGTCAATGATGTTTATTTAATTATTTATTATTTTGAATTTAAATAATTGAAATTTATTTTCAGTTATTATATAATTTAAAGAATTATAAATGATAAGGTAAATAATTGCAAAGAAGAAAAGAATTAACTAGTAAAATATTGGAGTTTTATTCATTTTATTCTAATTGTTACAATTGTTGTTTAAATACCGTATTTATTTACAACGTATTTACAATGATAATTTTTACAATGTTTAAAGTGAAATAAAAGCTATCCTAATTTTTTCTAAGTTCTAAATCTTCATCTTCTATCCAATACTTCTTTGATGCTCATTTGATTTTACCTGCAAAATAATTAAAAGAAAAAGTCAGAAATAAGATATATAATTAAAAGCAGACGATTAATTTAGCGTTCATCATTAAAAGCAAACGGCTGGAATCAGTTTTTTACCCTCTTTGCAAATCACGGGATTTCTCCCGGTTCACAAAAAGGGATGAATTTTATTGATAAATATGAATGCACAAGTTAAAACATGCACAAATTCATTTTTTGTCAAAACTGCATATTTCAAAATAAACTGCATATTTCAAAAACCAATTGCACATTTCAATTGTCAAAAAAAGCATAGTTCAACAGCATATGCAAATAACCAAGTCAAGTTACATGTTCAAGGCCAAGTCCAACGTAAACTACCCAATGTATGGGAAGATGCCAAAAACACAAGGCTCCTCTACTGTGACAATGCAGATGGCCAAGAGAAACATGTACAGATTAAAACTATGGAAGCAAGTATTTCCTAATTTCATCATTTTCCAGTTTTGCGTTTTCAGAACAAGTACATAACATCATTTTTTTATGTCAAACTGTACTAAAGAGAGAGAAGAGAGAAAGAGTGTAGGTTTACAGGTTTTGGCTTAGGCAGAAAAGGGATATAAAAACAAAACTGCAATAATACAGTAAAAAAGGAAGTATAGAAAAGGATATAGGCAAACTGAATAAAACAGTATAAAGTGCAGAGATATCAAGAGAAAATAGTTAAATATACCAAAACCTGAGCCATCAAACAAGAAGCCAGCAAACTGTTATTATAACAACAAACCCTTCAAGAAAAGTAGAGAGTTCAAGAAACCTGTTTTTCAAGCCTTCAAAACTCAAAACTGTCTAACAAATACAGAACGAATTCTCAAGGTCTCAAAGCAAAAACCTCAAGAACCTGCTGCCTCAAGACCAAAACCAATAACCATGGCCTGAAAAACCAGTAAACAACCTGTTGCCTATCCAAAATCTTGAAGGATGCAGATACCCTCTCTTTGGATAATGAAGGATGCAGATCTAAGCGAAGATGACTGGATCTAGACTCGACTTGATCAATTAAACCTAATTGACGAAAAGAGACTCGCTGCTATTTGTCATGGTCAAACGTACCAAAAACAGATGATCAGGGCATTTAATAAGAAAGTCAGACCACAAGAGTATCAAGTTGGGGACCTGGTAATCAAACGCATCATTCTTCCTCAGAGTGATCCCCGGGGCAAATGGACCCCTACGTACGAAGGGCCATTTGTGGTTAAACATGTGTTCTCAAGAGGAGCCATGATTCTAACCACCATGGATGGTGACGACCTTCCTCACCCCGCCAATGCAGACATAGTAAAAAGATACTACGCATAATAAAAGACCCGCTAGGTTGACATAACTAGGAAAAAATTAGGGCTTCCCGGCGAACCAAAAGGGTTCGGGAAAAATGAGGGATGAAATGAAAAAAATCTGTACACCCGGCAAGTCGAAAACCTGAAAAGGCGGCTTGGGAAAAAATGGGTATCCCGGTGGACTGAAAACCCGAAAGGGCGGTCCAGGCAAAAATTAGGGATCAAAGCGTACGACTATGTCCTGGCATCTTACCAGAAAGAAGATTTGTCAATCAGCAGTCATCAAGCGCCTCCACAGATACCTTCTCCCGCAGAAACAGGGGCGATAATGACTTGTCTAAGCGATCTAGCTGCTCTGTCCACCAAGGTACCAAGGTAAGTTCGGTTGAAGGGTATAACCAAGATATCTTAATTCCTCAGAGAGTGAGCCAGGATCCAACAATTCCCTCCCAAGCAGTTGGTCTCCCATCAGCCCTAACAAGGCACAATATCTCCAGCAAGTCTGCGATGCTCTCCCCGAGCAGAGTTATCCTCAATCAGCCTTAAGGAAGTTGGGTATCCCCAGCAGATCTCAACATTCCTCAGAGGAGTATACAAACATTCCTAACAAGTATCCCCGGCAGTCTTGATCCAAGATTGTTCCCTGGCGGTATACCAGACATTCAGTGGAGCCACTTCCCCAGTACATCTCAAAATTTCCCCAGGAGAGTCCAATCTCAAAAGTTTCCCCAGGAAAGTGGAATCCGTCTCCCCAGCAGGTCTTGAAGCTTATCCCCAGTAGATTCTGGAAGCTTGTCACCCTGCAGAACACGAATGCGTCTCCCGGACTTGTTACTCAAAGTTTATTCCCCACCAGGATATAACTGGGTTATCCTCAGCCGTTTGTCACGGAAAGATCGTCCCCGACGAAGTCTCCCTATCCCCCAGCGGAGTTCATCAAATCCTTCAACATAACATATCAATGGTATCCCCAGCGGAGTTATCATCAAACCTCAGAAAAGTACCTCTCTCCCCACAGAGTAATTCCCCGCAGAGCAATCTATTCGCCAAGTTTATTCCCCAACGGAGTCATCTTCTCCTACCGGTATTCTTGAAACCATCATCCCCAGCGGAAGCGAGAGACTCTACTCTCGACATCAGCCCAGGAGTTAACTTTCTGGCATCCGTCAAGGATTTCTTTCCCTAGACAAACATACATTCATAAACATCATATCTTCATACATTATAGCATGCATATACGCATCATAAACATACAATCTCATTTATTCTGAGAACATCACGCATGTCATACATCATGACATCGCATACAATTAACGTTTTGTCTTTTTCAGGACAAAGGTTAATACAAAGATGATTACTATCAACGGTCGCAACTAAAGATCCGATTCCTGTATCTTGCCAGGGTGTATCTGTTGACGACTAATTCCAGACTCGATTCCTGTATCTTGCCAGGGCACGTCTGAAGAGTCTGAAGATCCGATTCTTGTATCTTGCCAGGGTGTATCTGTTGACGACTAAATTCCAGACTCGATTCCTGTATCTTGCCAGGGCACGTCTGAAGAGTTCGAAGATCCGATTCTTGTATCCTGCCAGGGTGTATCTGTTGACGACTAATTCCAGACTCGATTCCTGTATCTTGCCAGGGCACGTCTGAAGAGTTCGAAGATCCGATTCCTGTATCTCTCCAGGGTGTATCTATTGACGACTAATTCCAGACTCGATTCCTATATCTTGCCAGGGCACGTCTGAAGAGTTCGAAGATCTGATTCCTGTATCTTGCCAGGGTGTATCTGTTGACGACTAAATTCCAGACTCGATTCCTGTATCTTGCCAGGGCACGTCTAAAGAGTTTGAAGATCTCATTCCTGTATCTTGCCAGGGTGTATCTGTTGACGACTACATTACCAGACTCGATTCCTGTATCTTGCCAGGGCACGTCTGAAGAGTTTGAAGATCTGATTCCTGTATCTTGCCAGGGTGTATCTGTTGACGACTATATTACCCGACTCGATTCCTGTATCTTTCCAGGGCACGTCTGAAGAGTTTGAAGATCCGATTCCTGTATCTTGCCAGGGTGTATCTGTTGACGACTACATTACCGGACTCGATTCCTGTATCTTGCCAGGGCACGTCTGAAGAGTTCGAAGATCCGATTCCTGTATCTTGCCAGGGTGTATCTGTTGACGACTATATTCTCCGGACTCGATTCCTGTATCTTGCCAGGGCACGTCTGAAGAGTTTAAAGATTCGATTCCTGTATCCAGCCAGGGCACATCTACACAAAGAGTTTGAAGATTAACCCCTGTAACAGGCCAGGTAATTATTTTTTCTTTCTCAGGTACGCAAATTCTCGCTAAGGAATCTCTTACGCGATCGACACCTCCAGATGGCATCTATAAGCCCATCCACATACCAACAGTCTCCAAATGGCATCTATAAGCCCATTCCCTACATCGCACTGCTATTACTCAACTATGTGAGTGCAAATTTCTGGGCACTCTAGTGTTCAATCATCTTCCACCTTCGGATTACGAAAGGCACGACAACCAATCTACATCCTCAGAACTAAGAAGATTGAACAGGGGCAACTGTTGTACCCCAAAATTTTCCCTCCCATATTCTTCAAGATTTGCCAAGATCAATCTTCAGATGATTCAAAATCTCTCAAAGGTTGTACAGTCCAATTGCCTCCTAACACAGTCAAAATTAGGGTTTTGGTTCTGGCAAAGAAATTGAAGTTTTCAAGGGTCCAATCAAGTCCCATATGCCTACATACATTGTCAAGCATCCATATGTCAAGTTTCAAGACTCACAGCATCCAATTGCACAATCAAAAACCCTAATTGCTCCACAGTCAACTGTAGGGGCAAAATGGTCATTTGACAGTCAAAAGTCAAAAATTTTGGTCAACATCTTATTTTGAATCCACAAACATCATTTGATCAATTCTTGATCATGATTCTCAAAGCATGGCTCAAAAAGTCTCAAGATGCAAAAAGTTTCTATTTTTGGACAACTGAAAAAGTCAACTGCAAATTGACCAGGGCATAACTTCCTCATGGTTTATCAGAAAAATTCCATCCAAAGCTCATTTTGAAGAGGATGAAATTTCCTACAACTCATCTTCACACTCCAAGTCCAAGAAATTCTCTCACAAAAAGTTATCAATTTCAACATTATAGGTCATTTTCAAAAGTCAACAAAAAGGCACTTTAAGTCAAAGACCATAACTTGAGATTGGTACATAAAAATGACATGGGACAAAAGGCATTGGTTAGAGGACTTCAAGACCTTTCCAAAATGTCCAAGAACATGATCATAGCTTCAAAATTGAGCAAGATATGCCTTGGAGAAGTTGGGAAATATTTGGGAATTTTGAAAAGTCAACTTTGCTTCAAAAGCTTCAAAAATGCTAATGGGCCTCAAATTCTTCCTTGAATCATTACCCAAAGCATATGCACGACCCATTAAGCTCAAAGGGATTTATTTTCTTATTTTTAATTAATTAATTGAATTTTTAATCTTATTAATTCATTTAATTAGATTTAAATATGAGAAAAATATCAAATCATGGTTTTAAATCTTTTTTGTGCAGCAAATCAAACTAGGGAAAGGTGGCAAATCGTTTCTCATCCAAAAAGGAAAGATTCTACATGATTGACAAGGGTTTCAATGGCAAAAGATTGAAATTGATATAATTGAAAATGGAATCTGATTGCTGCAAATATGTGAAGAAATGTCATAAATGCCAGATTTATGCGGACAAGATGCACGTGCCACCGACTCTCCTCAACGTTATCTCTTCACCTTGGCCTTTCTATATGTGGGGCATTGATATGATTGGAATGATTGAACCCAAAGCTTCAAATGGTCATCGTTTCATCTTGGTAGCGATTGATTATTTTACTAAATGGGTGGAAGCAGCATCTTATGCTAATGTAACCAGACAGGTGGTAGTCAGATTTATCAAGAATCAGATCATTTGTCGATACGGCATCCCGAGCAAGATCATCACTGATAATGGCTTGAATTTGAATAATAAGATGATGAAAGAACTTTGTGAAGAGTTCAAAATCGAACATCATAATTCTTCTCCTTACAGACCGAAGATGAATGGGGCTGTTGAAGCTGCTAACAAGAATATCAAGAAGATTGTCCAGAAGATGGTGGTAACTTATAAAGATTGGCATGAAATGCTTCCGTTTGCTTTACATGGATACCGTACTTCAGTTCGAACTTCAACAGGCACAACCCCATTTTCCCTAGTTTATGGTATGGAAGCAGTACTCCCCGTGGAGGTTGAGATTCCGTCTATGAGAGTGTTGATGGAAGCTAAACTTTCTGAGGCTGAATGGTGTCAAAATAGATATGATCAGTTGAATTTAATTGAAGAAAAGAGATTGACAGCATTGTGTCACGGTCAATTATATCAGCAGAGAATGAAGAAGGCTTTTGATAAGAAGGTTCGACCACGCGAGTTCAGAGAAGGTGACCTTGTGCTCAAGAAGATATTATCTTTCCAACCTGATTCTAGGGGCAAGTGGGCTCCGAATTATGAAGGACCGTATGTCGTTAAGAAGGTTTTCTCTGGAGGTGCTTTGATTCTCACCAATATGGACGGTGAAGAGCTCCCACGCTCCATGAACGCCGATGCAGTCAAGAGATATTTTGCTTAGGTTTGAGATTGACAGTTTGCTAAGTTGAAAACCCGAAGGGGCGGCTTAGGCAAGCTTTTGGTCAGACCAGTCTTGGAATTTGAACACATTTCGGAATTCGAAGTTGTTAGGGAGAATAATGATCATTGTTTTTGTGTAACCCTTTCTTTCATGTACTATTTCCCAAACTTTTGTAAATCGTTGGAGTCGCGTTTTTAGCGAACTACCATCTTATTAATGAAATTTGAGCATTTACCTTTTGTAGGCAAAATTTTAATTTTTGCGGAAATATTTGAAACAAAGTTATTTAAAGTATTCTTATGTGTCATGAATAATGAAAGGAATATTAACAGTTGTTCCAAGGATGGTCAAGCCATGAAATGCAAAACAATACAGTAACTTATCCTTGCATGATGAACATGTTTTATTTCAAAATCGTCATGAGGTGTTGGTTGTGTTAAACTTGTGCTTCTCGCGGTACTAAGTTTGGTGACTCCCCAGTTGTTCCAGTTAAGCGTTGTTTTGGCTACCTTTATTTGGGAAATTTCTGAAGTGTGGTACGCTTTGTCTCAGGACAGTGGTCTATTGGTATTAGAAGATTGGATTTGAATACTTTTCTCCTCAGAAGACTTGAACCTTGTGGCGTGTTACGCTCCGACGTTGCTTTGGGGTTCCAGTTCCAGTTATTTTCCGTCTTTTTTTAA
Source organism: Vicia faba (assembly GCA_948472305.1). Taxonomy (NCBI): domain Eukaryota; kingdom Viridiplantae; phylum Streptophyta; class Magnoliopsida; order Fabales; family Fabaceae; genus Vicia; species Vicia faba. Next base: position 923,252,564 of record OX451738.1, on the reverse strand, counting down.
GATTGGCCGAGTATCTATTATGTCGTGACATCTTATTGTCTTCAAGTTATTCCATCTGTTCGTTTTGTCAGCATAACATTCATTTACTCATTTACACTTACATCAGTATGCATATTCACATTTACCGTTGATTTTGGGTTGTTTTACTTTGTTTTAATACAATGTACACGTTCCTTCCAAGTAGAAAGTTAGCTTAGGCAGAAAATGTGCTTCCTTTCTAATTTCCCCAACTGAGCTAATCCTCGTGGATGATTTTTGATTTAGCCTACCTTGTCCATTTCTGGATAGGATGAATCACCAATCAAGTTACTTTCTCATTGGGTGGAGTCTTGTTTGACTGTTTCCTTTCTGGTTTATTCCTGGAGGGAGTTGTTGTCTCTTGCATAGGCTATCTCATGATTTTCCCCAGTGAAGTCGCGACCTAGATGAATGGTGCATTTATTTTACACCTTTAAGTATGTGATCTCCTCGGGAAGGATTGATTCATGGTTCTCTTTGGCGAAGATTTTATTCTCTGCCAATATCATCGCAATTTCCTTCTGAATTATTTTTGGAAAACGACAAGCGGCGGTCTCTTCATGAGCAACTTGTACGTTATTATTTTTGGAAAACGACAAGCGGCGGTCTCTTCATGAGCAACTTGTGCGTTATTATTATTTTTGGAAAACGACAAGCGGCGGTCTCTTCATGAGCAACTTGTACGTTATAGACATCGTTGGAAAATGGCAAGCGGCGGTCTCTTCATGAGCAACTTGTGCGTTATTAGTATCGTTGGAAAATGGCAGGCGGCGGTCTCTTCATGAGCAACTTGTACGTTATTATTTTTGGAAAACGACAAGCGGCGGTCTCTTCATGAGCAACTTGTACGTTATTATGTTTGGAAAACGACAAGCGGCGGTCTCTTCATGAGCAACTTGTGCGTTATTATTATTTTTGGAAAACGACAAGCGGCGGTCTCTTCATGAGCAACTTGTACGTTATAGACATCGTTAGAAAACGGCAAGCGGCAGTCTCTTTATTTGAGCAACTTGTACGTTATTATTTTTCTGGGATACAGCAAGTGGCGACTTCTTTATTTGAGCAACTTGTATGCTATTAACATCTTTGAACGACAGCAAGGGGCAGCTTCTTTATTTGAGCAGCTTGTATGTCATAGTATTTTGGAAGACAGCAAGCGGCGGCTTTATTTGAGCAGCTTGTATGTTATTGACATCCCTGGACGACAGCAAGTGGCAGCCTCTTTATTTGAGCAGCTTGTATGTCGTAATATTTTTTGGAAGACAGCAAGTTCCAGCTTCTTTATTTGAGGCAACTTGTGTATCTACAATCTTATTATTATTTCAGCATTAATGAGTATATCTCCGGAAATCTCGCCGAGAAGTTTGTTATGAATCTTTACCTTCAGAAGTCGATAATCCATTATCAGCAATTTGATACTCTCTGTCTATCTTTGACCTTGAGTTGTGAGCTCACTGATATTTTTGGGTCAATAATCTGTTTTTATGGCCTATGCAAGATACCTTCTTTGTTAGGGTCAGAGTCCGTATTCGCTCAAATTTTTATTCGCCGTCAAGAGTCTATTACTTGAGGTCGATGGTTTATTTCCCCAGTATTGTATAATCCTTGTCCCTGTGTGTGATCGGTGGATCTGGAACTGACTGTTTAACGCTGGTTCGTGAAATGTCGCGGAAGCAAGAGTCGCCACCGTCTTTTATTTTCTCCAAATGGAAAGGACAAAAGCACAGAAAAATTCCTTAAAGAGATTGCTCTCGGTTCGGGAGGTAGATTATAGAAAGGGAAGGTGTTAGCACCCTTTCTATCCATGGTTATTCATGGGCTCTTAGATACTTGCTCATTTGTGTTTTCAAAAATGGTTTGTTTGCTTTTCAACTGTGGGTTTTAAAAAGTTTCTTTGAAAATTCCAGTTCGACTCTTGTGTCAGTCCTCAAGAGTGTTTGAAAAATTGCTTTCGAAAGCTTTTTGAAAAGTGTGTTGGTGTGAAAAGTATCTTTTTGATTTGTTTTTGAAATTAGAGCAAGTATCTAGAGTCGTCTACCTACCCTAAGGAATTCGTCTGTGTAAATGTCCTTTAAAGTAGTGCCATCCCACCATTGAGAGGTAGGTAGCACCACCGTTGGAGGTGTTCGGGTCAATTCGAGGTTCGGGACATGGTGATCACCAGAGCAATGGGAAGACACCTTAGAAGCTACCCTCATGCCAGGTTCCCGGATCATGAGGACTTACTAAGACATCCTCTACTCGACGATCACCTTTCGAGGCAAGGCAACAGTGAGGCGTACCCTAGGGGTGGTGTGTGATTTGTGTGTCATGTTCATTTATTTTTGTCTTGTCATGTTATGGGTGATCTACGCTTTTGTTTTTTTATTTTAGTCATTCATTCTTGCATGCCTTGATTAACAGTTAAAAAAAAGTTGCGGAAATATAAAGTTCTAAGCTATTACAAAAGGCGCGGGTCCACATCGCCAAAATTTCCAGAACCCGATTTGACAGAAAAATAAAGAAATAATGAAAAGGTAAAATGCGAGAAATTAATTACACGGCTTTGGGAGAGATACATAAACATTGAAAGAAAAGGAAATAAATACGTGAATTAAAGTAAAATTGAAACGAGGGCGTTGGACCCTTTTTGATTAAATTAAATTATTGTTAAATTAATTAAATTAAAGGAAAGAAATTGTTTTTGGTATTTTTGTGTTTTAAGATTTTAATGAAAAAAGAATTAAATGAAATTAAAAGATTAACCCTAATTCTAATTGTTTTAATTTATTAAGAAAGAATTAAATTTTAACCTAATATTAACCTAATTATTTACATGCAATTTAATTACAAAAATAAATAATAGGAAATATTTAATTATCATGAAAGAAAAGAAAAAAAAGATAAAAAATTATTCAAACCCTAATTCTACCCATTTTAGATTTTTATTAAAAAAGTTAAGGTTAAAACCTAATTTAAAAACTAAGTTAATTAATGGACTTTATTTACAAAAAATACTAATTAAATAAATATATTTAATTTTTTTCTTTTTCTGATTTTTTTGTGTTTTTTATATTATTTGTGAAAATATTAAATTAATTAAAAAAACAATAATTGAAAGAAAGTAAAAATAATGAAAAACAAAGAATGTAAAAAAAGTTTGCAAACCTAGGGGGTTCTGCCCCTAATTTGGAGGTGTATATCAGCATTTTAGGCCCATCAAGACCTTGGCCTCGTTGACTTCTACGCCAGCGTGTATGTGTGTTGACCAACGATCATGGTATGCTTCCAACGACAGCCCTTGGATTGATCTTATCATGTGCGTGAAAGGCTTGATTTTGAGGACGTATGGTACACCTTAGCGCTGAAACTGCATATGAACGTTATATGAAAAATAATATGAAAGGGGGGTGAGGACCTGGGGTTCGAACCCAGGTCCTGTGGTTTACCAAGCGTCTTCCCTACCACTCAAGCCAGCGCGTTTATTCTTTAATCTGATGGACACTAAATAATATAATAAGAAAACAATGGATTAGTGGACAAAAAAAAAACGCGCTAATTATTTGAATCACCCAATTGTTCCTTGCCACCTCGCCTTCTTCTTCTTCGTTCATTTTTTTTTCTGAAACACAAAGAACATAGGCCACGGTTTTGTAAACGTTCCAAAATGTGCCCTTTTGGAAAATAGCGATTAGCTAGTCTTGGCATATAAATAGGGCGCGACCCCATCAATGGATTGGTTGGAAGCTTCTGAATCTGATGGTGCCATTATCGTGTCCCAATTATTCCTTGAACGCAAAGCCTTAAATCCAAATCCCTGTAACCCTAAAACGCAACAATGGTGTCTTTGCATATAATGTATAAAAACGCAATTAATCCATGTGGTTAGCTTCAGAATACATCATTTAGTATGAATACACAAACAAAATGCCATGAAAACGCTTAGAACTCAGAATACGAATATGCATTTTTATGAGAAAAAATTGACTTCTGTATACCGATTCAAAGGGTTAGGGACGTGGAAACCTATTCAGGCACGTTGCTTAAGGTCACAGGAAGGTGATGAGATGATTATCTCAGCTTGAATCGCCCTGCAAGTGTGTTTTCAGATTTGAGTTTTCAAGCAAAAAATTCAAGTGTTGTTTCTTGTCTATGGCGCAGCTTTCAGTCCGTGAGCACGAGGGTTTTTCTTGTGTATGTATAGGTGAATGATTTAGGTTAAGAACTTGATCAAAAATCCATGCATTGATGTGAAAAAATATTTGATTTGCAAACCATAATTTTCAAATCTTTTTCAAGCATATTTGGTCTCAATCATATCCAATCATCATAATTCCTTCCATATTTGATTGTACACGAAATATTGAGATTATTTTATGCACAAAGAGATTCAAAAGATTAGGTTTAGTATTTTTCATGTATTTTATTTAATTAAATGAATTATTAATAATAAAAAATCCAAATAAATAAATAAAAAATGATAAAAACTTCCCCTTGGGCCAAATGGTCGTGCACATGCCTTGGATAATGAATTGTGGAAGAAAAAGAGGCCCATTAGCAATTTTAGGTCATTTGAATCAATGTTGACTTTTCAAAATATCCAAAAATTTCCCAACTTCTACAAGGCATAACTTGCTCAATTTTTAAGATTTGCTCATGTTCTATGACATTTTGGAAAGGTATTTGAGTCCTCTAACCAATGCCTTTTGTCCCATGTCATTTTGATTTACCAACCTCAAGTTATGGCCTTTGACTTAAAGTCCCTTTTTGTTGACTTTTGAAAATGACCTATAATGTTGAAATTGATAACTTTTTGTGAGAGCATTTCTTGGACTTGAAGTATGAAGAGGAGTTGTTGGAAATGTCTTTCTATTCAAAATGAGCTTTGGATGGAATTTTTCTGATAATCCATGTGAAAGTTATGCCCTGGTCAATTTACAGTTGACTTTTTCAACTGTCCAAATATGGAAACTTTTGCATTTTGATGATTTTTGAGCCAAGCTTTGAGAATCATGATCAATCATTGATCAAATGATGTTTGTGGCTTCAAAATGAGATGTTGACCAAAAATTTGAACTTTTGACTGCCAAATGACCATTTTGCCCCTATAGTTGACTGTAGTGCAATTAGGGTTTTTGACTGTGCAATTTTGTGCTGAAAGTCTTGAAACTTGGTACGAGGATGCTTGACCATATTTATAAGCATGTGGGACTTGATTGGACCCTTGGAAACTTCATTTTCTTTGTCAGAACCAAAACCCTAATTTTGACTGTTAGGAGGCCCTTGAACTGTGCAACCCTTGGGGAATTTTGCAGCTTTGACTTTGCAATTCTTGAAGAATATGGGAGGGCAAATTTTGGGGTACAACACTGTGTTTGTTGGTGTTTGATTTCTCCAGCATTGTCTTGTTTCATACAATATCTTTCTCTGTGAATTCAATCACTACATTCATATCAAACATAATGGCGGTATCTTAGGGCAAAAATTTGCGTATTATGTATTTAAGTACCTTCAATCTCGTCGAGACGAAGATTTTAATCTTCATATCGTCGGATAGAAGAAACTTAAATAGGGGCAGCTGTTGTACCCCAAATTTTTGAAGGGGTGAAAAACACAAGAAGGGGGGGTTGAATTGTAAAACTGAATTCTTAAAGCAATTGACAAGATATTTTTATCCTGGTTCGTTTGATCTCAAACTACTCCAGTCCACCCGTCAAGGTGATTTCGCCTCTCTCCAACGAGGTCTTAATTCACTATATTCAACTGAATATTACAGACTGCTTTAACAACTGCTAAAGCCTTCTTGATTCAAACCACAATCCGGTTTGTCAAGGCAACACTTTCTTACAAAGGTATAAAACAATGTGTGTGAATGTTTTCTACAAAACTTTATCACAACTGTGATGTATACACAAATTAAGCTTAGAAACTAGATTGCTAAACTGTAATGGAGTATCAGAGTTTGTTGGTTTAGCAAAACTGGTAGATGAAGATTATAGGTTCAGCTTTGTGCGTGTAGAGATTTGGAGAGCATTAGCCATTATAATCTTCGAAGCCTTGTTTATATAGCACTTGAGAAGATGAACGTTGAATGCAATATTCTTGATTCAATGCTAATAACAAGCTTTCCTTTTTGAGCAGATCTTGTCTGGAATGAAGCCGTTGGAATTAATTAGCGTTCAATGCACAGTACCGTTGCTTCTTCAATGCACGTTCTGGCTTGGCTCATTCTGATTCTGCTTCGCTGCTGATGAACTATTGTTTTTGTATCAGAGTGTTTACGCGCAGTTCTGTTCATCAAGCTTCAGCATGTACGTGAGTTGATCATCTGATCTTGACGTTCTGATTCAGCAACTTCTGATGCTGGTGTATGAAATCAAATTCTGATGCTGAAGAAGTGATCTTGCTTATTTTAATCAGCGTATCTGCAAGTCAGAGCATAGTAATTTTAGGCAACATATAGTTCAAACATGAAACATATAAATACTCTATCTTTTCACTTTGTTATCATCAAAACTTAAATATAGGGTAGTAGATTCAAACATTGTTCTAACAATCTCCCCCTTTTTGATGATGACAAAAACTAGATATTTTAAATGAAAAATAATGTGAAAAGGTGTCTGGGAAATGTTTCAGAGTTAAGAAGTAAGGAGAAATCAGAGTTAAGAGATACTCCCCCTGAGTTGATTACTTCCCTTTGATGATACGTGTACTTCAGGATCAGATCTTTTTCTTTCTTTGAACATCAGCTTATCAGAGTCTTTGATTTATCAGAGAGCAGAGCTTCAGAGCTTTTCCTGTCAGAGCTTTGCTTTGGATCAGAGTGTTAGGACGATCAGAACTTCATATTTGATCAGAGCAACATTGATCAGAGCTTCTACATTCTGATCAGAGCTTCTAGTCTTCATAGTGTTCAGGAGCTTCCTTGTGCCTGTAGACTTAAAACAAAACAGAAAAACATTTCAAGTACTAGAGTTAGAATGTTTGAGAATTTCTGTCTAGTTAGCCGTTATTGATTTTAAATATCATTCTTGTTCTCCCCCTTTTTGTCAGCAATCAAAAAGTGTTGGTGATGTGCTAAAACAATTAGATCAGAAAAACAAATTATATTAAAATAGTTCATAATCAGAGCAAAAGATCATTACAAAACATAGTCAAAACAGTACATCAGAAAGTGAAGAAAGCATGAAAAAGTTATGCATGAAAAAGATTTAAGGTTGAGGGGGCATGCGTGAGAACAGGCTTTCCAGCATTTCTTGAATCTTTTCAGAAGTTTCATTCTGCTTCTGAACCATGTTGACCACAGTGTCAATCTTGCTGTCCTGTACATCCATTCTTGCTTTCATCTTCTGATCATTCTCTTCCATCCGCTGCTGTAGACGCAAGTCATTCAGCCTTAATTCTTCCAGAGCCTGCCTGTCCAAGGCAGCTTGAGAAGTGTCAGAGGGAGGAAGCTTCTCAGAACTTTCAGCGACATCTTCTGCTGGATTTTCTTCAGCCTGAATGGTCTTGTCTTCTTCTGATGGTTGCACCTTTGCAGCTTGCTCTTTCTCAGACCAAGATTCACTGTCCAGAGGGAGCACAACTTCTTGAGGCAGCTGACTTTCAACTTCCTTCAGCAGCTTGCTGAAGTTCTGTTGAGCCTGCTCATAGTTGACGTCCTGCAGCTTGAGGGCTTCAGCACGTACCCATAGTCTGAACTGTGACCAGAGCTGATCAGAAGCAGCTGGGTCGATCATCCCCGGACAGACTTGCTTCAAAGAAGCAATCCATTGCAGCACACCTGTTTCAAAATTCAAAATACCAGAGCCAACATCTGGTTGCTTTGGTTTGGGGATGGCAATTTTGTGTCTTAAGTCAGCAAGACGTTCAAGACTTGTTAAGTCAATGAAAGTTCTGCTGGGGTTTTCAGAGGTTTGCTGAGAGGCTGTTTGTTTTGGAGGAAGGGTATCAGAGTCAGAGTCAGATATTTCTATTGGAGTGGTTGGAGTTTTTGGAGGTGTTGATTCCTCTGAAGATGGCAACTGGGGCCTGACAATAGTGGTTCCACATGGCAACTGGATTGCCAGCGGTGAAGGTTGAGGTGAGTGGGGGTCAGAATGATGAGGAGAAGGGGTTTCATAGTGGTGAAACTCTGTTTGTGGTGAAGGTGGATTATTTTCTGGTTGAGGAGGTGGAATCTCTGATTGCTCAGGGATCAGAGGTTCTTCTGTGAGTGGTTGTTGTGATTGTGGTTCTGGTTCTGGTTGTTGTTCTGGTTGTTCTGGTTCAGGTTGTTGTTCTGGTTGTGGAGGAGGAATATTTAGTGGTTCAGAATGTGGTTGAGCAGAAGTATGTTCACGCTCAATATCAGCTAGCACTCGATCAAGTGCTGGTGTTGTTGAAACAGTTGGTTGTTTGGGAATCTTAGTTCTGGTTCTTCTGAGTTGTAAAGCCTCAGAAGGGTCTTCTGGTATGGTTTCATCAATGGTAGGGATTGGGATTGATATTCTGTGAGAGGTTTGAGAAGGGGCAACAGATGTTGGAATAGTAGATGAAATTGAAATAGGGGCAGCAGATGAAATACCTCTTTTCTTTGGAGTCTGATGAGATGATCCTTCTGCTGACGCTTTCCTCTTCTTTGTCTTCTTCTGAGTCACCTCTGGTTGGATTTGACTCAGATCTTTGATCTTCAGCTTTGAACCTGTATCTTCTTCCTTGTATGAATCTGGATACTTGAGAAACATCTCTGGTTTGGATTCCATTTCAGAAAATTTTGGAAAATCACTCAGAGGCACTCTTCTGCTGGAGATGTCAGCAGTTGAAGTAGCTCTGGGTTCCTTCTTAATATTTTCTATCAGCTTCATCTTTTTCAGGTTCTTAGCATTCAGCGGTTTTCCAACAGTTGGTTCAATAGTGCTCAGCACTTGAGCTTCGCTCAGATACTCTATCAGCTTATTCTCTGTCAGAATATCTGATATGAGCCTTCCAAACGGTATCCAGTCCCTTTTGGTCCTTTCTTCTTCTCTTGTTTCTTTGACACTGGTCTTGAGATGGTTGAACAGGAAGTGTGCCAGATTGATCTTTACCCTCTGATCAATAAAGTAGATCAGAAATTGCTGATCCACGTTTATATAATCAGGAGAACTTGTTGGTTTCCTGTGGTTGAAGCATCCAAGAACAATCTTAGCCCATACTCTGCAGTGGTCCTTCAGATCCTTAATTTTGCTGCTGGGCATTCCAAGAGTGAAAATGCTGTTGGCTACCACACCTACATCAGGGCATCTATCAGCCATGTCCACACAACGGACTCCACCACCACTTTGACCGATTAGCCTAGCAATGAGATCTTCAGAAATCACGATCTTCTTTCCCATGACAGAAGAGATGACTAGATGCTTAGAAATCTTGGCGTGAATCCAAAATTCCTTGACAAGCGCTGGGAATGTTGGTCCAACCAACCTATCGAAATACCTCTCCCATTTTTGAGCCCTAATTTCTTCAGTTAGGTCAAATCCATTTTCCTTCAAACTTTCAAAGTCGATGATTAACTCAGAGAGAACTTCAAGGTTCTTTACCGGTGTGAGAAGAGTTCTGAGGGGCACCTGATATTGTTCAGAGGTTTCTTTCTTCTGATTGCCTGCAGAAATGCTGGAGGATGCCATTGTTCACACTAAAAAAGCTTTGAGAATGATTTGAGAGAAAAAGGTTTGGGAGATAAACTCAGAGATATGCAGAAAATACTTGAATGTTTGTGAGAAAGCGTAAAGAATAAAAATGAAGAATTAATGTGCTTAAATAGAGTTTTTCAAAATTATTTTGAAAAATAAAACGTTTTTAAGAGAGAGAAAAAAATAATGATTGCCATTTAACAAGCGTGATTACTTTTCATTAAATGCTTGCTGATTTTGGGGGATTTGAGAAAGATACTTAAAAACGGTTACCAGACATGTGTCTCAATGCACCCAATCAGCGCTTTGCCTTCTCAGAAGCGTGCACGCGTTCTGCTTCAGAGATTTGCTGATGATTGGATGACACTTGTTTGATGTAGTGATCAGCACGTCTGTCTTTGAGATTAGACTCTCAGATCTTTAGACTTGCATCTGATACAATCTGCATGTTCTATCTTTCTGAAAGAAGATTGATCAGAAGTTCACAGTAATATAATTACATTCTGAAGATAAATATATGGAATTAAAGCATTTTCATTCTGGGCATACTTTCATGCTGAGATGTTTCAGAATGAAATTGAATCTATCTTCTGAAAGGGGTTTAGTAAAGATATCAGCCCATTGATGGTCTGTATCTATAAATTTTAAGTTTAAAATACCTTTCTGAATATAGTCCCTAATGAAATGATGCTTAATTTCTATATGCTTAGCTCTAGAATGTAAAATAGGATTCTTACTTAAGCAAATAGCAGAAGTATTATCACAAAGAATAGGAATGTTACTCTCAAAGATCTGGAAGTCTTCAAGCTGACTTTTCATCCAGAGCATTTGTGTGCTACATCCTGCTGCTGCTATGTACTCAGCTTCTGCTGTTGACAGAGCAATTGTTGATTGCCTTTTGCTGGACCAAGAGATCAGATTTCTTCCCAGAAACTGGCAGCTTCCAGAAGTACTTTTACGTTCCACTCTGTCTCCAGCAAAATCAGCATCACAGTAGCCTACTAAGCTGTAATCACTAGATTTTCTATAAAACAAACCCAGATTAGTAGTACCTTTCAGATACTTGAAAATTCGCTTAACAGCTGTTAAGTGAGATTCTCTAGGATCTGATTGGAATCTAGCACAAATGCATACGCTGAATAAGATATCAGGTCTTGAAGCTGTCAGATAAAGGAGAGAACCAATCATACCTCTGTAGACTTTCTGTTCTACACTTTTGCTTACCTCTTCTCTTTCCAGAATGCACGTGGGATGCATTGGAATCTTTGATGGCTTACATTCTGAGAGGTCAAATTTCTTCAGAAGATCTCTGATGTATTTGCTCTGATGAATGTAAGTTCCTTCTGGAGTTTGATTGATCTGAATTCCCAGAAAGAATTTCAGTTCCCCCATGAGGCTCATCTCAAATTCTGCCTGCATACACTTAGCAAATTTTCTTCCAAGAGAAGGATTAGTAGAACCAAAAATTATATCATCAACATAAATTTGACAGACTAAAATGTCACTCTTAACTGTTTTACAGAATAGAGTAGTGTCCACTTTCCCTCTGGTGAATTCATTTTCAAGCAGAAAGTTACTTAGCCTTTCATACCAAGCTCTGGGAGCTTGTTTCAGACCATACAGTGACTTTTTCAGTTTGAAAACATGTTCTGGATGTTTTGTATTTTCAAAACCTGGGGGTTGGTGAACATAGACTTCTTCTTCTATATAACCATTTAAGAATGCACTTTTGACATCCATCTGATACAGAGTGATGCCTCTATTAACAGCAAATGAAATTAAAAGTCTGATAGATTCTAACCTGGCGACTGGGGCAAAGGTTTCTGTATAGTCTATCCCCTCTTGCTGACTATAACCTTGTGCAACCAGTCGTGCTTTGTTTCTGATGACTTCACCTTGTTCATTTAACTTGTTTCTGAACACCCATCTTGTTCCAATGACGTTGAATCCTTTTGGTCTGGGAACGAGATCCCATACGTCGTTTCTGGTGAATTGATTCAGCTCTTCTTGCATTGCCAGAATCCAGTCATTATCCAGAAGTGCTTCATCAATAGAAGAAGGTTCAATCAGAGACACAAGTCCCATAAGAGTTTCTTCAGAGTTTCTGAAGCTTGCTCTTGTTCTGATTGGATCTTCCTTTCTTCCTAGGATAGTCTCTTCTGGGTGATCCAAACTGCTTCTGGGTAATCTCTTCTGAGGTTGATCAGCAGCAGTTGTAGGATTTCTAGCATTTCTCCTTTCAGACGTTGAAGGAATGTCTGTGTTGAGAGCTTCTGATGACTTGTCTTCAGAACCTGCAAATTCAATTTCTATACCTGCAAGATTTTCATTCTGCTTTGACTTTTCAGAGTCAAGCTTATCATCAAAACGAACACTGATTGATTCTTCCACAATCTGTGTTTCTGTATTGTATACTCTGTACCCTCTTGAGCGTTCAGAGTATCCTAACATAATACACTTCTGTGCCTTAGAATCAAACTTGTTCAAATAATTCTTCGTATTCAATATAAAGCAAGTACATCCGAATGGATGAAAATACGAAATGTTGGGCTTTCTGTTCTTCCACAATTCATATGGAGTCTTTTCCAGAATAGGTCTTATTGAGATTCTATTCTGAATGTAGCACGCTGTGTTTATTGCCTCTGCCCAGAAAGTCTTAGCAACGTTTGTCTCATTGATCATGGTTCTGGCCATTTCTTGCAATGTTCTGTTCTTTCGTTCTACAACTCCATTTTGTTGGGGAGTTCTAGGACAAGAGAAATCATGCAGAATGCCTTTGTCATTAAAGAATGACTCAAAATCTTTATTTTCAAATTCTCCACCATGATCACTTCTGACTTTAACGATTCTAAGATCTTTTTCATTCTGAACTTGGTTACAGAAGGTAACAAACACAGAGTGTGACTCGTCCTTGTGTCTTAAGAACTTTACCCATGTCCATCTGCTATAGTCATCTACGATTACTAACCCATACTTCTTGCCACTGACTGAAGCAGTTTTAACTGGTCCAAATAAGTCAATGTGCAGAAGTTCTAATGGCTTAGAGGTAGAAACAACATTTTTGGATTTAAAAGAAGGTTTTGCAAATTTGCCTTTCTGACATGCTTCACACAGAGCATCTGAATTGAACTTCAAATTTGGAAGTCCTCTGACCAGATTGAGTTTGTTAATCTGAGATATTCTTCTCATACTAACATGCCCCAATCTTCTGTGCCAGATCCACTGCTCGTTGTTAACAGACAGAAGACATTTTACATTCTGACTCTTTAGTTCAGAAAGTTTGATTTTATAAATGTTGTTTTTCCTCTTACCATTAAACAGGATAGTCCCATCTTTCTGACTAACAGCTTTACATGATTTTTGATTAAAGATTATATCATAACCGTTATCACTTAATTGACTTATGGATAACAGATTATGCATCAATCCATCTACTAGCAGAACATTATTAATAGAGGGAAGATTTCCATTACCTACAGTTCCAGAGCCAATTATCTTTCCCCTCTGATTTCCTCCAAAGCCAACGTGGCCTCCAGGCTTAAGTTCCAGGCTTTGGAACATATGCCTTCTTCCCGTCATGTGTCGTGAGCAGCCAGAGTCCAGGTACCATGACTGGTGTTTCTGACTTGCTGCTAAAGATATCTGCAACATGTATTATTTTATCCTTAGGTACCCAGATCTTCTTGGGTCCTGATTTGTTAGTTTTACCAAAACTCTGGTTGAATTTTGGTTTCACAGAGTGCTTACTGCTAGTATATTTGATGTCATGTGTGTGACCATGCACAAAGTGTGAATTTAAAGGAGTGTGTTTGATGGTTAAATCCATGACATTCTTTGGTGTAGGAACCTTACCTAGGTATCCTATTCCTTTCCTGCCGTTTCTGCTAACTCCATAGATCATTGAAGCCATTCTGCTTCTATCTATGCTTTTAGCAAGGAACTTCTGGAAACTATGATCATACTCCTTGATGATCTCATCAGCGTTGCTGGGAGTTTCAGAAATTGGTTCCTTCAGAGAGTTTTGTAAAGAGTTTTCTAATTTTGAAATTTTATCTCTCAGCTCAGAGTTTTCCAATTTGAGACTCTCAGACTTATTAGAGTCAGATTCAAGATTCCTTTTCAGGTCTCTGAATTTAGCTCTAATCTGCTGATAGCGTTCCAGAATTTCATTGAGGCTTTCAGCAAGTTCAGCCTTTGTAAAATTAACAGCGAAGTTAGGGAATACCTCTTCTGTGTCTGATTCTGAGTCTGATTCAGAAGCTTCACTATCATCTGGAATGTTAGCCATGAGCGCTATGTTTGCCCTTTCATCATCTGATTCTGAGTCAGCTTCAGACGAGTCAGAGTCATCCCATGTGGCCATGAGACTTTTCTTCTTTTCTCTTCCAAACTTCTTTTTGGGCTTTTCCCTCTGAAGCTTTGGGCAGTCACTCTTGTAGTGTCCTTGCTCATTGCACTCGTAGCAGATGATGTCTTTTGTGTTTGGCTTCTTGCTACTGGAGGAGCCTTCAGATCTTCTGTATCCAGAGGAAGAATCTGTCCTTCTGTATCTGGAAGAAGACTCGTTCTGATCAGATCTTCTGGGATTCCTGAACTTCCTTTGTCTTTGCTTCCACAGTTGATTTACTCTTCTGGAGAGAAGGGAAAGTTCGTCTTCTTCTGATGAGGATCCATCAGATGTTTCTTCAACTGCCTGCAAAACTTTAGATTCAGATTTTCTGTTAGATTTTAAAGCTAAAGGCTTACCTTGCTTCTGAGGCTCGTCAGCTTCTAGCTCTATCTCATGACTTCTGAGGGAGCTTATAAGTTCCTCCAGAGTGATTTTGTTGAGATCCTTCGCTAGCTTCAGAGCAGTAACCAAAGGCCTCCACTGCTTGGGTAAACTTCTGATTATCTTCTTGACATGGTCAGCAGTAGAGTATCCTTTGTCCAGAACTTTGAGACCAGCTACCAGAATCTGGAATCTAGAGAACATAGTTTCAATGGATTCAAATTCTTCCATTTTGAACGCCTCATACTTCTGAATGAGCGCCAGAGCTTTTGTTTCTTTGACTTGAACGTTGCCCTCATGCGTCATTCTGAGAGAATCAAAGATGTTCTTAGCTGTGTCTCTGTTGGAGATCTTTTCATACTCAGTATAGGAGATGGCACTGAGGAGGATGGTTCTGGCCTTATGGTGATTCTTGAAGTCACGCTTTTGTTGATCAGTCATTGATTTTCTTTCAATCTTCTGACCAGTTGCATTCACAGGGTGCGTGTATCCATCTGTCACCATATCCCACAGATCAGCATCATGTGCTAGAAAGAAGCTTTCAATTCTGTCTTTCCAGTAATCAAAGTTTTCTCCATCAAAGACTGGAGGTTTGCCGCTGAATCTGTCTCTGTCCTCATTGTTGTCATTGCTGAAATGAGAGTTGTTTCCTGCCATTGTGTTTTTCTGACGCTGGATCTTGTACTGACACGGTTAAGTGTTTTAGCTCAGAACCAGGCGCTCTGATGCCAATTGAAGGGGTGAAAAACACAAGAAGGGGGGGTTGAATTGTAAAACTGAATTCTTAAAGCAATTGACAAGATATTTTTATCCTGGTTCGTTTGATCTCAAACTACTCCAGTCCACCCGTCAAGGTGATTTCGCCTCTCTCCAACGAGGTCTTAATTCACTATATTCAACTGAATATTACAGACTACTTTAACAACTGCTAAAGCCTTCTTGATTCAAACCACAATCCGGTTTGTCAAGGCAACACTTTCTTACAAAGGTATAAAACAATGTGTGTGGATGTTTTCTACAAAACTTTATCACAACTGTGATGTATACACAAATTAAGCTTAGAAACTAGATTGCTAAACTGTAATGGAGTATCAGAGTTTGTTGGTTTAGCAAAACTGGTAGATGAAGATTATAGGTTCAGCTTTGTGCGTGTAGAGATTTGGAGAGCATTAGCCATTATAATCTTCGAAGCCTTGTTTATATAGCACTTGAGAAGATGAACGTTGAATGCAATATTCTTGATTCAATGCTAATAACAAGCTTTCCTTTTTGAGCAGATCTTGTCTGGAATGAAGCCGTTGGAATTAATTAGCGTTCAATGCACAGTACCGTTGCTTCTTCAATGCACGTTCTGGCTTGGCTCATTCTGATTCTGCTTCGCTGCTGATGAACTATTGTTTTTGTATCAGAGTGTTTACGCGCAGTTCTGTTCATCAAGCTTCAGCATGTACGTGAGTTGATCATCTAATCTTGACGTTCTGATTCAGCAACTTCTGATGCTGGTGTATGAAATCAAATTCTGATGCTGAAGAAGTGATCTTGCTTATTTTAATCAGCGTATCTGCAAGTCAGAGCATAGTAATTTTAGGCAGCATATAGTTCAAACATGAAACATATAAATACTCTATCTTTTCACTTTGTTATCATCAAAACTTAAATATAGGGTAGTAGATTCAAACATTGTTCTAACAATTTTGACCTAAGATACCATCTCTCATCTGCATCATTACATTGCAAGTGTTTTGACCTATCTTTATCAATTTTCAAAGCAGATTTTAAATTCATAACTTTTTCAAGTCAAGAGCTGTTTATTTTTTGAAACGCTAAATTTATTAATTGATCAATGCTAAAACAATGTTTAGTTAATTATTTATTATTCTGAATTTAAATAATTGGAATTTATTTTCAGTTATTAAATAATTTAAAGAATTATAAATAATAAAGTAAATATTTGAAAAGAAGTTTATTAATTGACCAAACAATGTTTATTTAATTATTTATTATTCTAAGTTTAAATAGTTGAAATTTTATTTTCAGTTATTATAATTTAGAAGAATTATAAATAATGAAGTAAATAATTGAAGAGAAGTTAATTGGTCAATGATGTTTATTTAATTATTTATTATTTTGAATTTAAATAATTGAAATTTATTTTCAGTTATTATATAATTTAAAGAATTATAAATGATAAGGTAAATAATTGCAAAGAAGAAAAGAATTAACTAGTAAAATATTGGAGTTTTATTCATTTTATTCTAATTGTTACAATTGTTGTTTAAATACCGTATTTATTTACAACGTATTTACAATGATAATTTTTACAATGTTTAAAGTGAAATAAAAGCTATCCTAATTTTTTCTAAGTTCTAAATCTTCATCTTCTATCCAATACTTCTTTGATGCTCATTTGATTTTACCTGCAAAAGAATTAAAAGAAAAAGTCAGAAATAAGATATATAATTAAAAGCAGACGATTAATTTAGCGTTCATCATTAAAAGCAAACGGCTGGAATCAGTTTTTTACCCTCTTTGCAAATCACGGGATTTCTCCCGGTTCACAAAAAGGGATGAATTTTATTGATAAATATGAATGCACAAGTTAAAACATGCACAAATTCATTTTTTGTCAAAACTGCATATTTCAAAATAAACTGCATATTTCAAAAACCAATTGCACATTTCAATTGTCAAAAAAAGCATAGTTCAACAGCATATGCAAATAACCAAGTCAAGTTACATGTTCAAGGCCAAGTCCAACGTAAACTACCCAATGTATGGGAAGATGCCAAAAACACAAGGCTCCTCTACTGTGACAATGCAGATGGCCAAGAGAAACATGTACAGATTAAAACTATGGAAGCAAGTATTTCCTAATTTCATCATTTTCCAGTTTTGCATTTTCAGAACAAGTACATAACATCATTTTTTTATGTCAAACTGTACTAAAGAGAGAGAAGAGAGAAAGAGTGTAGGTTTACAGGTTTTGGCTTAGGCAGAAAAGGGATATAAAAACAAAACTGCAATAATATAGTAAAAAAGGAAGTATAGAAAAGGATATAGGCAAACTGAATAAAACAGTATAGAGTGCAGAGATATCAAGAGAAAATAGTTAAATATAACAAAACCTGAGCCATCAAACAAGAAGCCAGCAAACTGTTATTATAACAACAAACCCTTCAAGAAAAGTAGAGAGTTCAAGAAACCTGTTTTTCAAGCCTTCAAAACTCAAAACTGTCAAACAAATACAGAACGAATTCTCAAGGTCTCAAAGCAAAAACCTCAAGAACCTGCTGCCTCAAGACCAAAACCAATAACCATGGCCTGAAAAACCAGTAAACAACCTGTTGCCTATCCAAAATCTTGGCCTTGTCAAACACAACTGCTGAAAAACCATATCCCATACAGCATCAAGCCTAAAACCAGTCCCCAGGCCCGAAACTTGTACCTGTTTCAAACCTTACCATTCCATGCCAAAACTGAAGCCTAAAAAACAGTAAACCTGTCAAGAGGCTCCAACCTGTGTTCAAGCCTTAAACCATAGAACCCGCAACAAAACAACAAGAAACCTGCCCAGTTCTAAAGCCATAACCAGTAAAGCCTCATCAAAGCCATAACCAGTAAAGCCTCATCAAAGAAATAACCAGAAAAGCCTGTAACCAACAAATGGTCCAAACCTTGCCAAAGAAAACCTCAAGGCCACGAACCTGAAACCATGACCAGAAGGCCATCCAAGTCCATAACAACTCAAAGCCCTCAGAGTTTTCTCATCACTGGGCTGTCAAACACACTAACCAACATATCCAGGTAACAAGGCAAGAAGAAGAAGAGGGAAAAGCATACAAATGAAGGCAACAGTCAAGCATACAAATGAAGGCAACAGTCAAGCATACAAACGAAGGCAACAATCAAGCATACGACGAGCCCACAGAAAGAAGAAGGAAAAGAAGCATACGAAGCAAAGAAGCAGCAAGGAGAAGAGGATAAAGTTTTGTTTTCAGGATTTCATCACCAAACAAAAGAAGTAAGAAATGAAATACCAGGACTCCAAGCCACCGCACTTCACCCCTCGCCGGCAAGCCTCTGGAACGCCTCTTCCTCCTCCTTCATAAAGATATCTATGCTTTTTCTTTTTCCTTTCCACCATCTCAACAGAAACCATATGTAAAAAAAATAGAGTCAGAATCAAAATGGATGTAAATCATGAACATGCAAAAATCATAAAAAACCCCAAAGAGATAAAAACGGAAGTTAACCTTTGAACTATCGCGTGCTTCATCGTGGGAAGGAGAACACAGAAGTGGCGTTGGTGGCTCGGGCAAGGGAAGGTCAGAAGCGGGCACGAGAGCAACGAAGAAGACGAACGAAGAAGAATGCGTGAACGAACGAACGGCGCTGTACCCTCTGCTAACCCTAACTCAAGTAAACAAAAACCTGATGACCCTAAACATTGTGGGAAACGTGTGGGCTCAACCTGTTTCCCTGCCTAAAAGCCCCAAACAAATTTCTTAAGACACCTCCCCATCCTATTTCTGTTTTGGGCCCTTAAAACTCTTTGGCCCACACATTGGTTTATTATCTACCCTTTGATTCTTGATGCATCTCTTTCTATTTTGATTTCTTTAGCCTTTTTTTTAGAATTTTATTAATTTAGTTAATTAGTAAAGTTAATCAAAAAAGAGGTGTAATTTAATTAGACAAATTTTAATGCTTTACCCAATTTTATTAGTTTAAGTTTTGGATTAATTTAGTAATTTTAGTTTTCTTTTTTTAATTAGATTTAAGTTAATAGCTTTTAAAGTTTTAATTTAGTTTAGAATTATTTAATAATTCTTAAAATAATACTTTATATTAATACTAAAAGACATATAAAAATAAAAACTTTAAAAAACATTTTATTTTCCTTAATTAATTCTCTTGCGTTATACCTATTAGATAAAAATATAAAAATGCATGTTCACACCATTTAGTCTGTTATTTAGTCATTGTTGTGGTTATATATCACTTAGCTATTTAATCATTATCTGCATAATTTTCTGTTTAATTATTTCATCTTTACTTGGTTATTCCGTTTACGTCTAAATCCAACGGAATTGTTTAATTTTTGTCGACTTCATGTCATCAAAAAACATTGTGCGAATACCCTCATTTCATTAAAAACTTAAGATAATTTTCCCAAATATTCAATTTTTTTAAAACTCACACCTTTTAAGTCAAAACTTCGACATTAGGTCGTCGTATCTTCAAAAAAACTGCCCAATACCCATCTTTGGCCAAACAATTTATTTTAATCAAACGAACATTTTAATAAACAGATATTTCAAAAGGTTCCTATAGAATACTATAGATACATTGGGTGCTAATACATTCCCATTGTATAACCAACCCCCGAACCATAGACCTCTTTTCAAAAACGCCTTGTATTTCATTACTTTTAAAAGTATTATTTTACATTGCATACTTTAGGGTTTTATTTCGCTCTTTCCCCTTTTCCCTTGGAAATAATAAAGCGCGGTGGCGACTCTTGCTTTTTGTGAGACGAATTAATTAATAATTCGATCTCCGATTTACCCCGCTACATTTTTTATCGCTACAGAAATGGCGACTCTGCTGGGGAAAGATTGACCTCTTGCTGGTCCATCCCTAAGTGGGTTAAGCCTAATTTGTCTTATCTGTTTTATTATTATTTGTTTTGTTTGATTGTGTGTTTAAATTGGGGTTGTTTGGGTTTTTTGCAAAGGACGAATCCTATACCCGGATTAAGTTACACTTAAGAATAGGACGGACAGTACAGTCATGTTAACTTTGAGGGAGTAATCCCGAAGAAGGAGGCATGAGATCCCCCACTCAATGGAAGGCCCTTTTGAACTTAATATTTGTTTACCGAGTAATCGGGAAGACATTATTATTTTCGACCTGGGAGCCAGAGAAATTGAGGATCGTAGAACCCTAACCCATCTTGGCCTTTAGGTGTAGCGCGGAGACTATAACAGAGTAATTCGGAAGTAGTTGTTACGCGATGCTACACTCAGATGAGTTTCTCTTGAGAATATTGCTAATTATTGAGTAATCAAGACGTTGGCAATATCCGAAGGAGGAATGTAGACTCTGGGAACTCTTAGAACCTTGTCTTACAGGTGTGATTGAACCGTTAGTACATACCTTTGGGTGGGCTTTACCCTCGACTCCATACTGAAACGTTGAACCTTTGAACCCCATGTTTGTGAACTTGTGTGTAACTGTTGCATTATCATTCATTCATGCATTCATCAACATTTTTTGTAAAAAACTTGTTTTTCAAGGAACTTAGGAATGATTTTTGCAGACATCTCAGGTACTATTATTATGGAATTTGGAAGGAGAAACACTCGAATTTTTAGTTTTAAGGAGCCCAAGATTGAAGAACTGAAGAGTTTAATTCCTAAAATCAAGAACCCGACAGATTTTCAGAAAAAGTATGGGTCCATTATACCTCTCATGAAGCGCAAGATGAAGGAAGGCATCCTTAATACGTTGGTCCAATTCTACGATCCTTTGTACCGATGTTTCACCTTTCCGGATTACCAGTTGTTGCCCACCTTAGAAGAGTACTCCTACGTACTTGGTTTGCCGATCACCGACTGTGTTCCTTTTTCTGGCTTAGAAGAAGAACCCAAATCTCACGAGATAGAGACCATCATCCACTTGAAGAAATCAGAGATAGAGGAGAACATGACTACAAAAGGGGGAATCCGAGGTTTGTCTGCGCAATTTTTGTTAAGGAAAGCTCGTCATTTCGCTGAGATAAAATATACTATTGCCTTTGAAGACGTCTTTGGTTTACTCGCTTATGGTCTATTCTTGTTCCCTAATGTTGATAAGTTTGTGGATATCAACACCATCAGAATTTTCTTGATTGGAAATCCGGTCCCTACGCTGCTAGGAGATACCTACTACTCCATCCATCTTCGAAACTCTTATCAAGGAGGGATGATTATTTGTTGTACACAGTTGCTGTATCAGTGGTGCGTTTCTCATCTACCTAGGTCTGATGTTTTCTGGGATCTCGAGAAGGAGCCGCGATGGGCGCCAAAAATTATGGCTCTCACTCATTTCGACATTGATTGGTATAATCGAGTTTACTATGACGTGAAGATCATCGATAGATGTGGTTCTTTTCCTAACGTGCCTCTTCTTGGTACGAAAGGTGGAATTAACTATAACCCTGTTCTCGCGTGCCGTCAGTTTGGATACCCGATGAGGGACAAGCCGAACAACATCCATGTGAGTGGTTTCTTTCTACAAGAAGGACAAGATCACCAGGCAGTTAATAGGGAGATCGAAGGAGCTTGGCGCCACATCCATAAGAAAGGGAGAGACATGTTAGGACATAGGGGTGCCGTTTCTTTGGAGCCCTACCTACAATGGGTCCGTGCTAGGGCTTGTGCTCTCAAGATGCCCTATAAACTTGAGAAACCTTTATTCCCTACTGTTGCATCATCATCTGTTGATATCCCTATCGAGAATATGGGAGAATACCAAGGAAATCTGGCTAGGATGAAGTCCGAGAGAGATGCTTGGAAAGAAAAGTATAATATGTCTGAATATGAGAATCAGGTCCTGGCTCGACAACTAAAGGAAAAGGAGGATTTGCTATTCGTTCAAGACGACTGGTTCATTGATCATGATGAGAAGCTTCGTCAAAAGGATGCTTTGCTGAAGAAGTATGCAAGTGAAAGGAAGAGAAAGAAGGAAGGTTCGGTAACCGTTGCTCTTATTCCTAATCCACAAAAGGAAATCATTGATCGACTGGTAGCTGAGGAGAAAGAGATGGAAGACTTTTATGAAGAGAAGATCAGGAAGCTCCAGTTACAGTTGGCATTTGGTCCTTCATCTGATGATTATGAGTGATCTTTAGATTTTAGTTTTATTTTACTGATGTCATTTTGTAAAACTCTGTAAAAGGGCTGCATGTTCCAAAGTTGTAATTTACTGCTTTATTATGGGCTTCATGTTCCAAAGTTGTAGTTTACTGCTTTATTATTGGGTTGTTATCCCAAAGTGTAATTTATTGTTTTATTGTTCCAAAGTTGTAAGTTGTAATTTACCGCTTTTGATTAATGGATTGAGTTTTTGTTGTTCCAAATTCCTTTACCATTGATGTGTGCAAAATTATTGAAGTTCCTTAAAAAATTATCAAAATGAATTATCATTTGCATCACATATCATGCATCATCCAACAAAAATTATGGTGGTAAGCCATTTGTCATCTTTCTCTTTTATTGATGCTGATGAGGATGTTGGAACCCAATTCCAAGCTCTATCTGTCGCTAATAATGAAGTGAAGAAGCAAGGGACATCTATTTCTTCTTTTGAGGATGCGCGACGAGTGGTTGAAAATGGTTCGGCTGAAGGTTGGGGCCAGGTGTTGACTT
The DNA here is from genome assembly GCA_948472305.1 of Vicia faba. NCBI lineage: Eukaryota > Viridiplantae > Streptophyta > Magnoliopsida > Fabales > Fabaceae > Vicia > Vicia faba. Next base: position 923,229,735 of record OX451738.1, on the reverse strand, counting down.
TGCTCGAGAACAAGTTTGGAGAAGGTCTTGGTTTTCATCCCGTGTCTACAAGAGTCAAGCAGGAAGTAGTTACTCGTCCGATACAAGAGGTTTTCTGAAGCGCAGGTTTTATCCATCCGACTCCTCCTGAAGTTGATGCTATAATAGGAGACGATTCTGAAGAGGATTTACCCGATTTTGTAACGCATGGAGTGGCTTGCCAGAACTGGATTGCTGTTGATGTTCCTGTTGTGATGCACATTTCTGAGTAATGTTTTGTTTTATTTTTGAAAAAATTTTCGCTCTGCCCAAGGCGAAAAGTATTTGTGTCGGGCTACGTTGAAAATAAATCCTTTTGCTCTGCCCAAGGCAAAAGAGAAATGTCTGGGCTCTTTGTTTCAAGTATTTCCCGTCATGAATAAAAATATTATTTTGTCCACTACTGTTTTATTTTTCACTTTTTCTAGGAAATAGTAATGAAAATTAATTGGTAGTAATAGGGAAATATAATAACTTTTTGTTTTATTTGTACAAATCGATTTCTAAAATAAAGCATAATCATATGTGCAGATTAATCCATGACTTAACCATTGAAAACAATGATCCTATGCCCTCTCCCAACTTTGAATTCCCTGTGTTCAGAGCCGAAGAAGAGGATAGTGAAGAGATTCCTGATGAAATTTCCCGTTTACTTGAGCATGATGAAAAGACTATTCAGCCGTTTGAAGAACCTATAGAGTTGATCAATTTGGGTGATGAAGAAGATAAAAAGGAAGTCAAGGTCGGAGCATTGCTTATCCCAGAGGTCAAAGAAAAAATGTTGGAGCTTCTCAAAGAGTATGTTGATGTGTTTGCTTGGTCATACCAAGATATGCCAGGTTTGGACAACAATATTGTGGAGCATCGTTTACCGTTGAGACCTGAATGTCCGCCGATTAAGCAGAAGTTGAGAAGGACTCGTCCCGATATGGCTGACAAGATCAAAGAAGAAGTTCAAAAACAAATTAATGCAGGTTTCCTTGTTACATCGGTCTATCCTCAATGGTTAGCCAATATAGTGTCTGTTGCTAAGAAAGATGGCAAAGTTCGAATGTGTGTAGACTATAGAGATTTGAATAGAGCTAGCCCAAACAATGACTTCCCTTTACCGCACATTGACGTATTGGTCGACAGTACCGCAAAGTTCAAAGTCTTTTCTTTCATGGATGGTTTCTCTGGTTACAATCAAATCAAGATGGCACCAGAAGATATGGAGAAGACAGCTTTCATCGCACCGTGGGGAACATTTTGTTATCGGGTTATGCCGTTTGGTTTGAGGAATGCTGGTGCAACATACCAAAGGGCCATGACTGCTTTGTTCCATGATATGATGCATAAAGAGATAGAGGTGTATGTAGATGACATGATTGCCAAATCACAAACTGAAGAAGATCATTTGGAACATTTATTGAAGTTATTCCAGCGTTTGAGAAAGTATAAACTCCGTCTGAATCCCAACAAGTGCACTTTTGGTGTTCGTTCTGGAAGACTTCTGGGTTTCATTGTCAGTCAGAAAGGTATTGAGGTAGATCCTGATAAAGTCAAAGCTATTCGGGAAATGCCCGCACCCAAGACGGAAAAACAAGTAAGAGGATTCCTTGGGAGACTGAACTATATTTCTAGATTTATATCTCATATGACTGCTACCTGTGGGCCGATTTTTAAGCTTCTCCGAAAGAACCAAGGATGTGTGTGGACGGAAGATTGTCAGAGAGCTATTTATAGCATCAAAGAATATTTGCTCGAACCTCCCATTTTGATTCCTCCAGTGGAAGGAAGACCTTTGATTATGTACCTGACTATATTGGAAGATTCCATGGGTTGTGTGCTTGGTCAACAAGATGAGACTGGAAGAAAGGAACATGCCGTATATTATCTGAGTAAGAAATTCACAGACTGTGAGTCTCGATACTCATTGCTTGAGAAAACCCGTTGTGCTTTAGCTTGGGCTGCTCGCCGTCTGCGCCAGTATATGATTAACCACACCACTTGGTTGATCTCCAAAATGGATCCGATCAAGTATATCTTTGAGAAGCCCGCCTTATCTGGAAGAATAGCCCGTTGGCAGATGTTGTTATCCGAATATGACATTGAGTATCACACTCAGAAGGCAATCAAAGGGAGCATTTTAGCCGACCATTTGGCTCACCAACCAATTGACGATTATCAATCCATCAGGTTTGATTTCCCAGATGAAGATGTTATGTAATTGAAAGCTAAAGATTGTGAAGAGCCGTTACCTGAAGAAGGACCTGATCCCGAATCGCATTGGGGTTTGATATTTGACGGAGCTGTGAATTCTTATGGAAATGGAATTGGGGCAATCATCGTCACTCCCCGAGGTACTCATATCCCGTTCACGGCAAGATTGAAGTTTGACTGCACGAACAACATGGCTGAATATGAGGCATGTATTATGGGTCTCGAAGAAGCAGTGGATCTAAGGATTAAGATTCTTGATATTTACGGAGATTCGGCATTGGTAATTAATCAAATCAAAGGAGAATGGGAGACTCGTCATCCTGGTTTGATCCCTTACAGAGATTATGCTAGAAGATTATTAACTTTCTTCAACAAAGTGGAATTACATCATGTCCCTAGAGATGAAAACCAAATGGCTGATGCTTTAGCTACTTTGTCTTCAATGTTTCAAGTGAATGGTTGGAACGATGTGCCTACAATCCGGGTTATGCGCCTTGATAGACCTGCTCATGTGTTCTCAGTAGAAGAGGTTACCGACGATAAACCGTGGTTCGATGACATTAAACGTGTTCTTCAAACTCAAGAGTACCCGCCTGGGGCATCCAATAAAGATAGGAAAACGTTGAGAAGAATAGCAGGAAGTTTCTTCCTCAATGAAGAAGTTTTGTATAAGAGGAATTACGACATGGTCCTACTCAGATGTGTAGACAGACATGAAGCAGACATGCTGATGCAAGAAGTACATGAAGGATCCTTTGGCACTCGTGCCAACGGACATGCGATGGTTAAAAAAGATGTGGAGAGCTGGTTACTATTGGATGACAATGGAATCTGATTGCTGCAAATATGTGAAGAAATGTCATAAATGTCAGATTTATGCGGACAAGATGCACGTGCCACCGACTCTCCTCAACGTTATCTCTTCACCTTGGCCTTTCTCTATGTGGGGCATTGATATGATTGGAATGATTGAACCCAAAGCTTCAAATGGTCATCGTTTCATCTTGGTAGCGATTGATTATTTTACTAAATGGGTGGAAGCAGCATCTTATGCTAATGTAACCAGACAGGTGGTAGTCAGATTTATCAAGAATCAGATCATTTGTCGATACGGCATCCCGAGCAAGATCATCACTGATAATGGCTCGAATTTGAATAATAAGATGATGAAAGAACTTTGTGAAGAGTTCAAAATCGAACATCATAATTCTTCTCCTTACAGACCGAAGATGAATGGGGCTGTTGAAGCTGCTAACAAGAATATCAAGAAGATTGTCCAGAAGATGGTGGTAACTTATAAAGATTGGCATGAAATGCTTCCGTTTGCGTTACATGGATACTGTACTTCAGTTCGAACTTCAACAGGCGCAACCCCATTTTCCCTAGTTTATGGTATGGAAGCAGTACTCCCCGTGGAGGTTAAGATTCCGTCTATGAGAGTGTTGATGGAAGCTAAAATTTCTGAGGCTGAATGGTGTCAAAGTAGATATGATCAGTTGAATTTAATTGAAGAAAAGAGATTGACAGCATTGTGTCACGGTCAATTATATCAGCAGAGAATGAAGAAGGCTTTTGATAAGAAGGTTCGACCACACGAGTTCAGAGAAGGTGACCTTGTGCTCAAGAAGATATTATCTTTCCAACCTGATTCTAGGGGCAAGTGGGCTCCGAATTATGAAGGACCGTATGTCGTTAAGAAGGTTTTCTCTGGAGGTGCTTTGATTCTCACCAATATGGACGGTGAAGAGCTCCCGCGCTCCATGAACGCCGATGCAGTTAAGAGATATTTTTCTTAGGTTTGAGATTGACAGTTTGCTAAGTTGAAAACCCGAAGGTGCGGCTTAGGCAAGCTTTTGGTCAGACCAGTCTTGGCATTTGAACACATTTCGGAATTCGAAGTTGTTAGGGAGAATAGTGATCATTGTTTTTGTGTAACCCTTTCTTTCATGTACTATTTCCCAAACTTTTGTAAATCGTTGGAGTCGCATTGTTAGCGAACTACCATCTTATTAATGAAATTTGAGCATTTACCTTTTGTAGGCAAAATTTTAATTTTTGCGGAAATATTTGAAACAATGTTATTTAAAGTATTCTTATGTGTCATGAATAATGAAAGGAATATTAACAGTTGTTCCAAGGATGGTCAAGCCATGTGTTGTACCCCAAAATTTTCCCTCCCATATTCTCCAAGAAATTGCAAAGTCAAGCTTCAAAATTCCCCAAGGGTTGCACAGCTCAAGGACCTCCTAAGCAGTCAAAATTAGGGTTTTGGTTCTGATCAAGAAAATGAAGTTTCAAAAGGTCCAATCAAGTCTCACATGCCTACAAATATGGTCAAGCATCCTCATATCAAGTTTCAAGACATTCAGCTCAAAATTGCACAGTCAAAACCCTAATTACACTACAGTCAACTGTAGGGGCAAAATGGTCATTTGACAGTCAAAAGTTCAAATTTTTGGTCAACATATCATTTTGAAGCCTCAAACATCATTTTATCAATGCTTGATCATGATTCTCAAAGCTTGGCTCAAAAATCATCAAGATGCAAAAGTTTCCTTATTTGGACAGTTGAAAAAGTCAACTGTAAATTGACCAGGGCATAACTTTCACATGGATTATCAGAAAAATTCCATCCAAAGCTCATTTTAAAGAGAAAGACATTTCCTACAACTCATCTTCATACTTCAAGTCCAAGAAATGCTCTCACAAAAAGTTATCAATTTCAACATTATAGGTCATTTTCAAAAGTCAACAAAAAGGGACTTTAAGTCAAAGGCCATAACTTGAGATTGGTAAATCAAAATGACATGGGACCAAATCCATTGGTTAGAGGACTCAAAGACCTTTCCAAAATGTCCAAGAACATGAGAAAAGCTTAAAAATTGAGCAAGTTATGTCTTGTGGAAGTTGGGAAATTTTTGGATATTTTGAAAAGTCAACATTGATTCAAATGACCTAAAATTGCTAATGGGCCCATTTTTCTTCCACAATTCACTATCCAAGGCATGTGCACGACCACTTGGCCCAAAGGGAAGTATTTCTTCATTTTTTATTTATTTATTTGAATTTTTATTTATATTAATTCATTTAAATCAAATTAAATACATGGAAAATATTTAACCTAAGTATCAAATCTTTTTGCACATGTAATCTACTCAATAATTCGTGCATAATTCAATATGGAAAGATTTGGATTGATTGGATCATGATTGGTACAAAATTGCATGAAAAAGATTGGAAAAAATATGATTGAAAATCAAATCTCAAAACCATGAATGCAATTGATTGGTTTTGTTTTTCTTGACCTAATTGATTCATTACATAAGCATGAACGAAAACCTAATGCCTTGGACCATTGAAGCTGCGCAAGGACCCTATTATCAAACTCAAAATCTTTGCAAAAAACTCAATTCTGAAAACAAGGTTAGAGGGTGATTCAAGCTGAGATTTTCATCTCATCATCTTCCTGAGGCCTTCAACAACGTGCCTGAATAGATTTCCAAGTCCATAACCTCTTGAATCGTTGTACAGAAGCTAACCTTTCTCACTTTTTTTTCATTATCGTGTTTTACATTCTATGCACATTCATGACGTTTTGTTCATATATTCGTGATCAGTGAAGTATTTGCAAGCTAACCATATGCTTTGATTGTATTTTTATGCATTGTGTACGATTTCACCATTGTCAATTTTTAGGGTTTACAGGATTCCAAATTAGGGATTTTAAAACAAGGAAAAATTGGAGCATATGAATTAGACCATTAACCTCAGCATGCTCAAACGATCATAAGCCCACCATTGCGCCTAATTTATGGAGCCCCTGGGGCTATTCGCTATTTTCTTGTATCATACCTGTGGCAACGCGTGAAAACCGTTGCCTATGTTTTACTATATTTTCAGGAAAAACAAACAGCGAGGAAGATGATTAGGTGGAGGGCGCTGATTGGAAGGTTCAAATGTTTCGCGCGTTTCCAAGCCATTGACAGTTTTTATTTTATAATATTTGTTGATTGTTATATATTAACAACGCGCATCTGGCTCCACTGGCAAGCATAGTGACTGGTAAAGTGCATGACCTGGGTTCGAGCCCCAGGTCTTCAGTATTCTCGATATTATTTTTCAATTGATCTTCACATGCAGGTTCCATATTGAGGCACACCCACTTGATATGGTGAGCTTTGACTCTTGAAAAAGGTTCCCCTAGCCAAGGTTGTTTGGAAAGAAAAAACAAGGTTGATGACTAAAGTCAGGGGCTATGACCCACTAGATATGGTGAGCCTTTGACCCTTGGAAGAAAGACTCTCAATAAATACGAAGTTCTTTCAATCAAGCTACCGGATCCAGATGCTAACCAATTTTCTTGTTTACCCCGCGAGGTCCTTGAAAACATTGCATGCATGTCATACACATCATTACATAACAGGTATCTTTGTTGCAGGTCACTTACCTTTCTCACTGTTTATTTCAGCAATGGCCTTCCAACCAGATAACCAGGACCTTCTCGCTCAATAAACTCAGTTCAGGGAAATCCTCCTGAATCTATCCAAGGGGCAGGAGGAGCTAAGGACACTTCTCATGGAGACCTTTGTCAGGAACAGTGCTGAGGTGGAAAGGCTGAAACACCTGCAAGCTGAGGTGGATGCATTGAAGGTCCAGATGCTGGGGCAGGTGACTGCCATTCAAGGGTTAGCTCAAAGACAAGATGAGCTCGGGTTTCTCGTCAACCAGCTGCTTCAGGGTAACCAACTGGGGCAAAAGTCTAAGGGTAAAAAGCCAGTCATCGTTCGACCATCTTTGAGACAAAGAGGCAAGGAGGGAGCTCCCCAAACGGCTCCAGTGTCACAAATTCAACATCGCAACCAACAAAAGAGCGAGAGAAGGCAGTTCACTCGGCTCAGCATGACCTTATCCCAGATATTGCCACAGTTGTTGGAGACCAAGCTGGTAACTCTGAAAGAGGCTCCGAAGTTTCAAAATACAACGTCACCAAAGTATAACCCCAATGCTCGCTGCGCTTATCATTCTGATAGCCCGGGGCATGCTACAGAGGATTGTTGGGCTTTGAAGAATAAGATTCAGGACCTGATTGATGAAGGAGCACTGGAATTCACACAAGATGGTCAGGCTGAATTTTTCTACCATCCCTCCAAGGCTCACCATTTGAAGTGACAAGCTCTGAGACTAGGAAACTTTTGTTCATTCGAATGTTCAAGTTGTGTAGTGCTTTGATTGTTCAAACATTTACTCATGTTAAACATTGTTATTTCATTAATGCATCGCACATGTCTGTTCTGAAGCAATATATTCGTATTCACTATATACAAATTGTTTTCATATTTTTTCTGATGTCAACACTCGATTAATAATTCTAAGCCTCTTGAGGGAGGATGACGAAAACGATACCATAATCTACAGTATGCTTTTGAACAGACCCCACTGATGAGGTACAAGCATTGTTTCAATCCCTAAACACTGGAGTTATAAGGATGATAATCCCTCGTCAACCCCTCTGAGCCAAAGAAGTAGGAGTTTTTCTTTTTGAAATTTAAAAACCCTTAATCATAACCTGGGGCAGGGTAGTCTCTCAGTTGATCCGAGTGCATAACGAATGGCACCAAAGAGGTCCTTACAAAACAAAGAAAAACAGTGATGGTTCCAAATAATCAATAAAGAAAGGCAGTCATTATCTCAAAAAATAAAAAACCCATTAAGTCAAAACCAATGAAGGAGACTTACAAAATTGGGGCATCCCGCTGACTGTAATCACAAAAGAACAGTTCAGGCAAAAAAAGAAAGGGATAACAAAAATCAGACAAGAAAGAGGTCTTACAAACCCTCAACAATAAAAAAAAAGAATGACTGCCTATTCAAATAAACGTTCAATATCCGAATCATCACTAGTATATCAAAGCAAAGACTCAAACAAGGTCTAACGTATGATCAACTGAGTTTAGGTTTGGAGAACATCACGAAGAGCGGGTGGGTACAAATAATTTGAGCCTTTATCCTTTGTTTCTTAAACCGTGAACCAGGCCACGTTATAACCCTTAAAAGTCCTAGCTGAAGCATGGGTTAGTTCGAAAGCATACTGTTACGAAAGGTATCCTGACTCCTTAAGGCTCACGGTAAATACGGAGTTGACATCACGTTTTACAAACATTCACTTGTTTTATGAAAAAAAAATGCATTTTCAAAATCTTCAAGACAGACATAGGCTTTGCATTTTTAACATAACTTTGTTTGCATATGACTTTTTGTTTGAACAGCAGGGAAATTCGCACAATGAAAGTCTAATGAACAAGAGTATCTCTAATCAAGGGGCATGGCATGACTATTGTCCATCATCTGGGGCAGTTAAGTCAAGAGTCGGAGAATCTCTCAAAGGCTAAATAGCCTGGGGCAAATCTCCGCTTGAGCCACTTGGGGCATTTCAACAATAAATCCTGCCTGGTCAAAAATCTTCTGGTGGTATGACGACACACTTCTAACAGGGGCAACTCCCTACATTCTGAAAGCACGGACATAGTCGAAAAATACTACGCACAATCAAAGACCCGCTAGGTTGACATACCTAGGCAAAAATAAGGGCTTCCCGGCGAACCAAAAGGGTTCGGGCAAAAATAAGGGATAAAATGAAAAAATTTTACACCCGGCAAGTCGAAAACCTGAAAAGGCGGCTTGGGCAAAAATGGGTATCCCGGTGGACTGAAAACCCGAAAGGGCGGTCCAGGCAAAAGTTAGGGATCAAAGCGTATGACTATGTCCTGTCATCTTATCACCCGCCTACCAGAAGAAGGTTTGACCCTCAACAACTATCAGTGCCTCACAAGTCTTCATCTCCCATAGAAACAGGGGCAATAAAGAGTTGTCGAAGCGATCTAATTGCTCTGTCCTCCAAGGCACCAAGGTAGTTTCAGCTAAAGAACATAACCAAATATCGTAATTCCCCAGAGAGTGAGCCAGCAAGTCAGTACACTCTCCCCGAGCAAAGTTACAATCAAACTTGAAGAAGTTGGGTATCCTCCAGCAGATCTCAACAATCCCCAGAACAGTATACGGATATTTTTAACGAGCATCCCCGGCAGTCATGGTCTAAAGATTGTTCCCCGGCGGCATATCAAACATTCAAAGGAATCACTTCCCTACAGTTCAAAATCTCCCCAGGAGAGTCCAGCCCAAATTCCCCCGGAAAGTGGAATTCACATCCCCAAGCAGTGAGCTTATCCCCAGTAGATTCTGGAAGATTATCCCTCGCAAAGCACGAACGCGTCGTCCGGCTTTATTTAAAGAGTTATTTCCTTAACAGGATATAACTGGGTTATCCTCAGCCAAAAGCCATGGAAAGATCGTCGTCGACGCGGTCTCTTTATCCCCAGCGAAGTCTATCAGCACTTCCAATATAACAAAATATCCCCAGCAAGTTATTATCAACACTCAGCAAAGCATCCCTCTCCCCACAGAGTATCACTCCCCAGCACGGTCGTTAGAGTACTTTTCTCCCCGCAGAATCTTCCATTTGCCAAGTTTATTCCTCAACGGAGTTATCTTCTCCTACCGGTATTCTTGCAATTATCATCCCCAGCGGAAGCGAAATCTATTCTTCAATATCAGCCCAGGAGTGACTTCCCGGCACCCGTCAAGGATTTACTTTCCTAGACGAAAACATACATTCATAAAACATCACATACATCATTATAGCATGCATATACGCATCATATCATACAAATCTCATTTATGTTGAGAACATCATTGCATGGTCCATAGCATGCATTGCATATGACTGACCTTTACCTTTCAGGAAAGATGCAGTTAAATTCTCAATCATCTTTTAAGACCTAGACCGGTTCAGTTAATCGACTCAAAAGATTTCTTATCCAGTCCAAGGCCTTCTCTAGTCCAGCTAAATCGACTCCCAACAGATTTTTCTGATGAAGACTCAATAGAAGTTATTTCAGGTTATAATTTCCTATGGTTCCCTCCCCGACGGTGCGTGAGGTGATAATTCCTTTTGAGATTATAGTTTCCTATGGTTCCCTCCCCGACGGTGCGTGAGGTGATAATTCCTTTTGAGATTATAATTCCCTATGGTTCCCTCCCCGACGGTGCGTGAGGTGATAATTCCTTTTGAGATTATAATTTACTATGGTTCCCTCCCCGACGGTGCGTGAGGTGATAATTCCTTTTGAGATTATAATTTCCTATGGTTCCCTCCCCGACGGTGCGTGAGGTGATAATTCCTTTTGAGATTATAATTCCCTATGGTTCCCTCCCCGACGGTGCGTGAGGTGATAATTCCTTTTGAGATTATAATTTCCTATGGTTCCCTCCCCGACGGTGCGTGAGGTGATAATTCCTTTTGAGATTATAATTCCCTATGGTTCCCTCCCCGACGCTGCGTGAGGTGATAATTCCTTTTGAGATTATAATTCCCTATGGTTCCCTCCCCGACGGTGCGTGAGGTGATAATTCCTTTTGAGATTATAATGGTTCCCTCCCCGACGGTGCGTGAGGTGATAATTCCTTTTGAGATTATAATTCCCTGTGGTTCCCTCCCCGACGGTGCGTGAGATGTAATTCCCTTTCAGGTTATGATTTCCTATGGTCCTCTCCCCGACGGTGCGTGAGATGTAATTCCCTTTCAGGTTATGATTTCCTATGGTCCTCTCCCCGACGGTGCGTGAGATGTAATTCCCTTTCAGGTTATGATTTCCTATGGTCCTCTCCCCGACGGTGCGTGAGATGTAATTCCCTTTCAGGTTATGATTTCCTATGGTTCTCTCCCCGACAGTGCGTGAGATGTAATTCCCTTCCAGGTTATGATTTCCTATGGTCCTCTCCCCGACGGTGCGTGAGATGTAATTCCCTTTCAGGTTATGATTTCCTATGGTCCTCTCCCCGACGGTGCGTGAGATGTAATTCCCTTTCAGGTTATGATTTCCTATGGTCCTCTCCCCGACGGTGCGTGATATGTAATTCCCTTTCAGGTTATGATTTCCTATGGTCCTCTCCCCGACGGTGCATGAGATGTAATTCCCTTCCAGGTTATGATTTCCTATGGTCCTCTCCCCGACAGTGCGTGAGATATAATTCCCTTCCAGGTTATGATTTCCTATGGTCCTCTCCCCGATGGTGCGTGAGATATAATTCCCTTTCAGGTTATGATTTCCTATGGTCCTCTCCCCGACGGTGCGTGAGATGTAATTCCCTTTCAGGTTATGATTTCCTATGGTCCTCTCCCCGACGGTGCGTGAGATATAATTCCCTTCCAGGTTATGATTTCCTATGGTCCTCTCCCCGATGGTGCGTGAGATATAATTACCTTTCAGGTTATGATTTCCTATGGTCCTCTCCCCGACGGTGCGTGAGATGTAATTCCCTTTCAGGTTATGATTTCCTTTGGTCCTCTCCCCGACGGTGCGTGAGATATAATTCCCTTTCAGGTTATGATTTCCTATGATCCTCTCCCCGACGGTGCGTGAGATGTAGTTCCTTTTCAGGTTATGATTTCCTTTGGTCCTCTCCCCGACGGTGCGTGAGATGTAATTCCCTTTAAGGTTATAATTTCCTATGGTTCTCTCCCCGACGGTGCGTGAGATGTAATTCCCTTTCAGGTTATGATTTCCTATGGTTCTCTCCCCGACGGTGCGTGATATGTAATTCCCTTTCAGGTTATGATTTCCTATGGTTCTCTCCCCGACGATTATAATTGCCTATTGGTTCTCTTCCCGATACTGCGAAGATGGTAATTCCCACCAAGATTTTCTCAACGAGCATTGTTGAAGTTAAAATCACCCAAGGTTCTCTTACTATTCATGCTGAGGTAGTAACCATCTCTGGTTCATCTTTTGAAGCTCCAGATCCAGCTCCTGTAACCAGCCAGGACACATCTATACTAAGCATCTGAAAATCAGCTCCTGCAACGTCTCAGGTAATCATTTTCTGTTTTGCAGGTATGCAGGTTCCCGCTAAGGAATCTCTTACGCGATCAACATCCAGATGGCATCTATAAGCCCATCATCCTATCCATCAATCTCTAAATGGCATCTATAAGCCCATTCCCATCATCGCATTGCTACTATGTGAGCGCAAATTTCTGGGCACTCTAGTGTTCAATCATCTTCTACCCTCGGATTACGAAAGGCACGTCAGCCAATCTGCATCCTCAGGTCTAAGAAGATTGAACAGGGGCAACTGTTGTACCCCAAAATTTTCCCTCCCATATTCTCCAAGAAATTGCAAAGTCAAGCTTCAAAATTCCCCAAGGGTTGCACAGCTCAAGGACCTCCTAAGCAGTCAAAATTAGGGTTTTGGTTCTGATCAAGAAAATGAAGTTTCAAAAGGTCCAATCAAGTCTCACATGCCTACAAATATGGTCAATCATCCTCATATCAAGTTTCAAGACATTCAGCTCAAAATTGCACAGTCAAAACCCTAATTGCACTACAGTCAACTGTAGGGGCAAAATGGTCATTTGACAGTCAAAAGTTCAAATTTTTGGTCAACATATCATTTTGAAGCCTCAAACATCATTTGATCAATGCTTGATCATGATTCTCAAAGCTTGGCTCAAAAATCATCAAGATGCAAAAGTTTCCTTATTAGGACAACTGAAAAAGTCAACTGTAAATTGACCAGGGCATAACTTTCACATGGATTATCAGAAAAATTCCATCCAAAGCTCATTTTAAAGAGAAAGACATTTCCTACAACTCATCTTCATACTTCAAGTCCAAGAAATGCTCTCACAAAAAGTTATCAATTTCAACATTATAGGTCATTTTCAAAAGTCAACAAAAAGGGACTTTAAGTCAAAGGCCATAACTTAAGATTGGTAAATCAAAATGAAATGGGACCAAAGGCATTGGTTAGAGTACTCAAGGACCTTTCCAAAATGTCCAAGAACATGAGAAAAGCTTAATAATTGAGCAAGTTATGCCTTGTGGAAGTTGGGAAATTTTTGGATATTTTGAAAAGTCAACATTGATTCAAATGACCTAAAATTGCTAATGGACCCATTTTTCTTCCACAATTCACTATCCAAGGCATGTGCACGACCACTTGGCCCAAAGGGAAGTATTTCTTCATTTTTTATTTATTTATTTGAATTTTTATTTATATTAATTCATTTAAATCAAATTAAATACATGGAAAATATTTAACCTAAGTATCAAATCTTTTTGCACATGTAATCTACTCAATAATTCGTGCATAATTCAATATGGAAAGATTTGGATTGATTGGATCATGATTGGTACAAAATTGCATGAAAAAGATTGGAAAAAATATGATTGAAAATCAAATCTCAAAACCATGAATGCAATTGATTTGTTTTGTTTTTCTTGACCTAATTGATTCATTACATAAGCATGAACGAAAACCTAATGCCTTGGACCATTGAAGCTGCGCAAGGACCCTATTATCAAACTCAAAATCCTTGCAAAAAACTCAATTTTGAAAACAAGGTTAGAGGGCGATTCAAGCTGAGATTTTCATCTCATCATCTTCCTGAGGCCTTCAGCAACGTGCCTGAATAGATTTCCAAGTCCATAACCTCTTGAATCGTTGTACAGAAGCTAACCTTTCTCACTTTTTTTTCATTATCGTGTTTTACATTCTATGCACATTCATGACGTTTTGTTCATATATTCGTGATCAGTGAAGTATTTGCAAGCTAACCATATGCTTTGATTGTATTTTTATGCATTGTGTACGATTTCACCATTGTCAATTTTTAGGGTTTACAGGATTCCAAATTAGGGATTTTAAAACAAGGAAAAATTGGAGCATATGAATTAGACCATTGACCTCAGCATGCTCAAACGATCATAAGCCCACCATTGCGCCTAATTTATGGAGCCCCTGGGGCTATTCGCTATTTTCTTGTATCATACCTGTGGCAATGCGTGAAAACCGTTGCTTATGTTTTACTATATTTTCAGGAAAAACAAACAGCGAGGAAGATGATTAGGTGGAGGGCGTTGATTGGAAGGTTCAAATGTTTCGCGCGTTTCCAAGCCATTGACAGTTTTTATTTTATAATATTTGTTGATTGTTATATATTAACAACGCGCATCTGGCTCCACTGGCAAGCATAGTGACTGGTAAAGTGCATGACCTGGGTTCGAGCCCCAGGTCTTCAGTATTCTCAATATTATTTTTCAATTGATCTTCACATGCAGGTTCCATATTGAGGCACACCCTACACCTCCATAATCAAGCCATCCACCTGTCCAAATTCACCAATCCAAAGGCCACGCTCTGAGGTACATGGTGAGCCCCAGTCAACGCGCCAGCTCATTGCCTGGAAAAGTCAAACGGACTAAGATTAATGGGCCTGAATTGCTAGAGAAAAACCTCCATGTTGGGGACTACAACCCCCCTAGGTTTGCCATGTTATTTATTTTAATTAATTTTTATTTTCTTTTAACCATTATTTGTTTAGTTAATTAATTATTTTCACAAAATATAAAAAAACCATAAAAAAATCAGAAAAGAATTAAAATAATAAATATTTTTATTTCTAGTATTTTTATAAATAAATTTGCATGTAATTAAATTTAGTGTAAATTAGGTTTTAATTTTAATACTTTTCATGACAAAAATCTAAAAAAATGTAGAAATAGGGTTTAATTAATAATTTTTCATCCTTTTTATTTTTTCTTTCAAATATTTAATATTATTTATTTTATTTATTTTATAATCAAATTTGTATATAAATAATTAGGTTAAATATTAGGTCAAAATTTAATCTTTTCTTAATAAATTAAAAGCCATTAGAATTAGGGTTAGCATTTAATTTCAATTAACTCTTTTTTCCATTTAAATCCTAAAATACTAAAAATACCAAAAAACAAGTTCTTTCTTTCTTTTAATTTTAACTAATTCCTCCTTAGTTTAATTTTGCAAAAAGGGTCCAACGCCCTCGCTCTTAATTTCTTATTAATTCACATATTTATTTTATGTCTTTGTAATATTTATGTATCTCTCCCAAGGCCATGTAACCTTTTAATTTTATTGCACTTTTCTTTTCTTTATTTATTTTCCTGTCAAATCGGGTTCGAGAAATTTTGGCGATGTGGACCCGCGCCTTTTGTAATAGCTTTAGATTTTTACTTTCCCGCAATATTTTTAACTGTTAACAAATGGCATGAAAGAATGTATGGATTAAAATAAAAACAAGCGTAGAACACCTATGACATGACAAGACAAATTATCTGAAAACGACACACAAATTGCACACACCACCCCTAGGGTACGCCTCACTGTTGCCTTGCCTCGAAAGGTGATCGTCGAGTAGAGGATGTCTTAGTAAGTCCTCATGATCCGGGAACCTGGCATGAGGGTAGCTTCTAAGGTGTCTTCCCATTGCTCTGGTGATCACCATGTCCCGAACCTCGAATTGACCCGAACACCTCCAACAGTGGTGCTACCTACCTCTCAATGGTGGGATGGAACTACTTTAAAGGACATTTACATAGACGAATTCCTTAGGGTAAGTAGGTTCTCGTAGATACTTGCTCTAAATTTCAAAACAAATCAAAAAATACTTTTCACACCGACACCTTTTCAAAAAGCTTTCGAAAGCAAATTTTTCAAACACTCTCGAGGACCGATACAAGAGTCGAACTGGAATTTTCAAAGAAACTTTTTAAAACCCACAGTTGAAAAGCAAACAAACCATTTTTGAAAACACAAATGAGAAAGTATCTAAGAGCCCATGGATAACCATGAATAGAAAGGGTGCTAACACCTTCCTTTTCTATAATCTACCTCCCGAATCGAGAGCAATCTCTATAAGGAATTTTTCTGTGCTTTTGTCCTTTCCATTTGGAGAAAATAAAAGACGGTGGCGACTCTTGCTTCCGCGACATTTCGCGAACCAGCGTTAAACAGTCAGTTCTAGATCCACCGATCACAGAACTGGCGACTCTGCTGGGGAGAAAACTTAAAGTGAGGTGTACCTTAGGGCTAGTTCATAACTGTGCTTTCAATTGTATTGATTTGCTTGCTTTACTATTGTGGGTTGTATCGGAGTTACATAGATCCTAACCCGGATCTGGGGATACCCTGTTTAGGTAGCATAAGCTGTGAGGGACCTGTCCGGCGTAGACCGACACAGGTGAAGCAGTGGCTACGTTGGTGTGGCACCTTGGTCTGTACCGATATCCCTTGTGTCGCAACGAGGAGAATATGGGTCTTCTAAGGAGTCATTAAGCACCAACAACCTTAGAACCTTAATTGACACAACTTGGCCTTTAGAATTGTAGCAGTATGCTACGCCCATTGAGGCTAAACTCTCGTGATGGTTCTGGCCGCAAGAAAAGATTGCGATGCTGGAGTTATGACCGATTGAGGGTAGTCAGTGATATTGGGACCCTTAGAACCCGGTTACTTCTAATAGGACAGGTTGAACCCACCAACTTCAAGAGGGTAGTACCCCAAACTTCATGTTGGCCTAAACTCTAAGGACTCTTTTGTGTGACTTGTGTGCCTTCGTACTTGACTACTTGCATGTTTTATCTGACACATGAACTACTTGCAGGTTTTGTTTTAGTCCTTAATTGGGACCCATGACAGAGCTTACTAACTTTCTTGCAGGTTTTGTTTATAGTCCTTAATTAGGACTCATAACAAGGTTTACCGAGTTCTGGCAGGGTTTGTTTTAGTCCTTAATTAGGACTCATAACAAGGTTTACCGAGCCCTTGCAGGGTTTTGTTTTTTAGTCCTTAACTGGGACTCATGACAGGTTTTACTTGAGTTTCTTGCAGGTTTCTGTTTATAGTCCTTAATAAGGGCTCATAACAGGGTTTATTCATATCACCCCATGCATCATGACATCATACCATTGCATACATCCTAACCCATTTCATGGATCTCAAGGGCTTGCGATGCAGGTCATGATGAATCAAACATCTAGCAAGGGGCAAAGAGGATTTATTTTCCTCTAGCCAAAGTTGTCAGGGGCTATGACCCACTTGATATGGTGAGCTTTGACTCTTGAAGAAGGTTCCCCTAGCCAAGGTTGTTTGGAAAGAAAAAACAAGGTTGATGACTAAAGTCAGGGGCTATGACCCACTTGATATGGTGAGCTTTGACTCTTGAAAAAGGTTCCCCTAGCCAAGGTTGTTTGGAAAGAAAAAACAAGGTTGATGACTAAAGTCAGGGGCTATGACCCACTAGATATGGTGAGCCTTTGACCCTTGGAAGAAAGACTCTCAACAAATACGAAGTTCTTTCAATCAAGCTACCGGATCCAGATGCTAACCAATTTTCTTGTTTACCCCGCGAGGTCCTTGAAAACATTGCATGCATGTCATACACATCATTACATAACAGGTATCTTTGTTGCGGGTCACTTACCTTTCTCGCTGTTTATTTCAGCAATGGCCTTCCAACCAGATAACCAGGACCTTCTCGCTCAAGAAACTCAGTTCAGGGAAATCCTCCTGAATCTATCCAAGGGGCAGGAGGAGCTAAGGACACTTCTCATGGAGACCTTTGTCAGGAACAGTGCTGAGGTGGAAAGGCTGAAACACCTGCAAGCTGAGGTGGATGCATTGAAGGTCCAGATGCTGGGGCAGGTGACTGCCATTCAAGGGTTAGCTCAAAGACAAGATGAGCTCGGGTTTCTCGTCAACCAGCTGCTTCAGGGTAACAAACTGGGGCAAAAGTCTAAGGGTAAAAAGCCAGTCATCGTTCGACCATCTTTGAGACAAAGAGGCAAGGAGAGAGCTCCCCAAACGGCTCCAGTGTCACAAATTCAACATCGCAACCAACAAAAGAGCGAGAGAAGGCAGTTCACTCGGCTCAGCATGACCTTATCCCAGATATTGCCACAGTTGTTGGAGACCAAGCTGGTAACTCTGAAAGAGGCTCCGAAGTTTCAAAATACAACGTCACCAAAGTATAACCCCAATGCTCGCTGCGCTTATCATTCTGATAGCCCGGGGCATGCTACATAGGATTGTTGGGCTTTGAAGAATAAGATTCAGGACCTGATTGATGAAGGAGCACTGGAATTCACACAAGATGGTCAGGCTGAATTTTTCTACCATCCCTCCAAGGCTCACCATTTGAAGTGACAAGCTCTGAGACTAGGAAACTTTTGTTCATTCGAATGTTCAAGTTGTGTTGTGCTTTGATTGTTCAAACATTTACTCATGTTAAACATTGTTATTTCATTAATGCATCGCACATGTCTGTTCTGAAGCAATATATTCGTATTCACTATATACAAATTGTTTTCATATTTTTTCTGATGTCAACACTCGATTAATAATTCTAAGCCTCTTGAGGGAGGATGACGAAAACGATACCATAATCTACAGTATGCTTTTGAACAGACCCCGCTGATGAGGTACAGGCATTGTTTCAATCCCTAAACACTGGAGTTATAAGGATGATAATCCCTCGTCAACCCCTCTGAGCCAAAGAAGTAGGAGTTTTTCTTTTTGAAATTTAAAAACCCTTAATCATAACCTGGGGCAGGGTAGTCTCTCAGTTGATCCGAGTGCATAACGAATGGCACCAAAGAGGTCCTTACAAAACAAAGAAAAACACTGATGGTTCCAAATAATCAATAAAGAAAGGCAGTCATTATCTCAAAAAATAAAAAACCCATTAAGTCAAAACCAATGAATGAGACTTACAAAATTGGGGCATCCCGCTGACTGTAATCACAAAAGAACAGTTCAGGCAAAAAAAGAAAGGGATAACAAAAATCAGACAAGAAAGAGGTCTTACAAACCCTCAACAATAAAAAAAAAAGAATGACTGCCTATTCAAATAAACGTTCAATATCCGAATCATCACTAGTATATCAAAGCAAAGACTCAAACAAGGTCTAACGAATGATCAACTGAGTTTAGGTTTGGAGAACATCACGAAGAGCAGGTGGGTACAAATAATTTGAGCCTTTATCCTTTGTTTCTTAAACCGTGAACCAGGCCACGTTATAACCCTTAAAAGTCCTAGCTGAAGCATGGGTTAGTTCGAAAGCATACTGTTACGAAAGGTATCCTGACTCCTTAAGGCTCACGGTAAATACGGAGTTGACATCACGTTTTACAAACATTCACTTGTTTTATGAAAAAAAAAATGCATTTTCAAAATCTTCAAGACAGACATAGGCTTTGCATTTTTAACATAACTTTGTTTGCATATGACTTTTTGTTTGAACAGCAGGGAAATTCGCACAATGAAAGTCTAATGAACAAGAGTATCTCCAATCAAGGGGCATGGCATGACTATTGTCCATCATCTGGGGCAGTTAAGTCAAGAGTCGGAGAATCTCTCAAAGGCTAAATAGTCTGGGGCAAATCTCCGCTTGAGCCACTTGGGGCATTTCAACAATAAATCCTGCCTGGTCAAAAATCTTCTGGTGGTATGACGACACACTTCTAACAGGGGCAACTCCCTACATTCTGAAAGCACGGACATAGTCGAAAAATACTACGCACAATCAAAGACCCGCTAGGTTGACATACCTAGGCAAAAATAAGGGCTTCCCGGCGAACCAAAAGGGTTCGGGCAAAAATAAGGGATAAAATGAAAAAATTTTACACCCGGCAAGTCGAAAACCTGAAAAGGCGGCTTGGGCAAAAATGGGTATCCCGGTGGACTGAAAACCCGAAAGGGCGGTCCAGGCAAAAGTTAGGGATCAAAGCGTATGACTATGTCCTGTCATCTTATCACCCGCCTACCAGAAGAAGGTTTGACCCTCAACAACTATCAGTGCCTCACAGGTCTTCATCTCCCATAGAAACAGGGGCAATAAAGAGTTGTCGAAGCGATCTAATTGCTCTGTCCTCCAAGGCACCAAGGTAGTTTCAGCTAAAGAACATAACCAAATATCGTAATTCCCCAGAGAGTGAGCCAGCAAGTCAGTACACTCTCCCCGAGCAAAGTTACAATCAAACTTGAAGAAGTTGGGTATCCTCCAGCAGATCTCAACAATCCCCAACACAGTATACGGATATTCTTAACGAGCATCCCCGGCAGTCTTGGTCTAAAGATTGTTCCCCGGCGGCATATCAAACATTCAAAGGAATCACTTCCCTACAATTCAAAATCTCCCCAAGAGAGTCCAGCCTAGATTCCCCCGGAAAGTGGAATTCACATCCCCAAGCAGTGAGCTTATCCCCAGTAGATTCTGGAAGATTATCCCTCGCAAAGCACGAACGCGTCGTCCGGCTTTATTTAAAGAGTTATTTCCTTAACAGGATATAACTGGGTTATCCTCAGCCAAAAGCCATGGAAAGATCGTCGTCGACGCGGCCTCTTTATCCCCAGCGAAGTCTATCAGCACTTCCAATATAAAAAAATATCCCCAGCAAGTTATTATCAACACTCAGCAAAGCATCCCTCTCCCCACAGAGTATCACTCCCCAGCACGGTCGTTAGAGTACTTTTCTCCCCGCAGAATCTTCCATTTGCCAAGTTTATTCCTCAACGGAGTTATCTTCTCCTACCGGTATTCTTGCAATTATCATCCCCAGCGGAAGCGAAATCTATTCTTCAATATCAGCCCAGGAGTGACTTCCCGGCACCCGTCAAGGATTTACTTTCCTAGACGAAAACATACATTCATAAAACATCACATACATCATTATAGCATGCATATACGCATCATATCATACAAATCTCATTTATGTTGAGAACATCATTGCATGGTCCATAGCATGCATTGCATATGACTGACCTTTACCTTTCAGGAAAGATGCAGTTAAATTCTCAATCATCTTTTAAGACCTAGACCGGTTCAGTTAATCGACTCAAAAGATTTCTTATCCAGTCCAAGGCCTTCTCTAGTCCAGCTAAATCGACTCCCAACAGATTTTTCTGATGAAGACTCAGTAGAAGTTATTTCAGGTTATAATTTCCTATGGTTCCCTCCCCGACGGTGCGTGAGGTGATAATTCCTTTTGAGATTATAATTTCCTATGGTTCCCTCCCCGACGGTGCGTGAGGTGATAATTCCTTTTGAGATTATAATTCCCTATGGTTCCCTCCCCGATGGTGCGTGAGGTGATAATTCCTTTTGAGATTATAATTTCCTATGGTTCCCTCCCCGACGGTGCGTGAGGTGAAAATTCCTTTTGAGATTATAATTTCCTATGGTTCCCTCCCCGACGGTGCGTGAGGTGATAATTCCTTTTGAGATTATAATTCCCTATGGTTCCCTCCCCGACGGTGCGTGAGGTGATAATTCCTTTTGAGATTATAATTTCCTATGGTTCCCTCCCCGACGGTGCGTGAGGTGATAATTCCTTTTGAGATTATAATTCCCTATGGTTCCCTCCCCGACGGTGCGTGAGGTGATAATTCCTTTTGAGATTATAATTCCCTATGGTTCCCTCCCCGACGGTGCGTGAGGTGATAATTCCTTTTGAGATTATAATGGTTCCCTCCCCGACGGTGCGTGAGGTGATAATTCCTTTTGAGATTATAATTCCCTGTGGTTCCCTCCCCGACGGTGCGTGAGATGTAATTCCCTTTCAGGTTATGATTTCCTATGGTCCTCTCCCCGACGGTGCGTGAGATGTAATTCCCTTTCAGGTTATGATTTCCTATGGTCCTTTCCCCGACGGTGCGTGAGATGTAATTCCCTTTCAGGTTATGATTTCCTATGGTCCTCTCCCCGACGATGCGTGAGATGTAATTCCCTTTAAGGTTATGATTTCCTATGGTCCTCTCCCCGACGGTGCGTGAGATGTAATTCCCTTCCAGGTTAAGATTTCCTATGGTCCTCTCCCCGACGGTGCGTGAGATGTAATTCCCTTTCAGGTTATGATTTCCTATGGTCCTCTCCCCGACGGTGCGTGAGATGTAATTCCCTTTTAGGTTATGATTTCCTATGGTCCTCTCCCCTACGGTGCGTGAGATGTAATTCCCTTTCAGGTTATGATTTCCTATGGTCCTCTCCCCAACGGTGCGTGAGATGTAATTCCCTTTCAGGTTATGATTTCCTATGGTCCTCTCCCCGACGGTGCGTGAGATGTAATTCCCTTCCAGGTTATAATTTCCTATGGTCCTCTCCCCGACGGTGCGTGAGATATAATTCCCTTTCAGGTTATGATTTCCTATGGTCCTCTCCTCGACGGTGCATGAGATGTAATTCCCTTTCAGGTTATGATTTCCTATGGTCCTCTCCCCGACGGTGCGTGAGATATAATTCCCTTCCAGGTTATGATTTCCTATGGTCCTCTCCCCGACGGTGCGTGAGATATAATTCCCTTTCAGGTTATGATTTCCTATGGTCCTCTCCCCGACGGTGCGTGAGATGTAATTCCCTTTCAGGTTATGATTTCCTATGGTCCTCTCCCCGACGGTGCGTGAGATATAATTCCCTTTCAGGTTATGATTTCCTATGGTCCTCTCCCCGACGGTGCGTGAGATGTAGTTCCTTTTCAGGTTATGATTTCCTTTGGTCCTCTCCCCGACGGTGCGTGAGATGTAATTCCCTTTAAGGTTATAATTTCCTATGGTTCTCTCCCCGACGGTGCGTGAGATGTAATTCCCTTTCAGGTTATGATTTCCTATGGTTCTCTCCCCAACGGTGCGTGAGATGTAATTCCCTTTCAGGTTATGATTTCCTATGGTTCTCTCCCCGACGATTATAATTGCCTATTGGTTCTCTTCCCGATACTGCGAAGATGGTAATTCCCACCAAGATTTTCTCAACGAGCATTGTTGAAGTTAAAATCACCCAAGGTTCTCTTACTGTTCATGCTGAGGTAGTAACCATCTCTGGTTCATCTTTTGAAGCTCCAGATCCAGCTCCTGTAACCAGCCAGGACACATCTATACTAAGCATCTGAAAATCAGCTCCTGCAACGTGTCAGGTAATCATTTTCTGTTTTGCAGGTATGCAGGTTCCCGCTAAGGAATCTCTTACGCGATCAACATCCAGATGGCATCTATAAGCCCATCATCCTATCCATCAATCTCTAAATGGCATCTATAAGCCCATTCCCATCATCGCATTGCTACTATGTGAGCGCAAATTTCTGGGCACTCTAGTGTTCAATCATCTTCTACCCTCGGATTACGAAAGGCACGTCAGCCAATCTGCATCCTCAGGTCTAAGAAGATTGAACAGGGGCAACTGTTGTACCCCAAAATTTGCCCTCCCATATTCTCCAAGAAATTGCAAAGTCAAGCTTCAAAATTCCCCAAGGGTTGCACAGCTCAAGGACCTCCTAAGCAGTCAAAATTAGGGTTTTGGTTATGATCAAGAAAATGAAGTTTCAAAAGGTCCAATCAAGTCTCACATGCCTACAAATATGGTCAAGCATCCTCATATCAAGTTTCAAGACATTCAGCTCAAAATTGCACAGTCAAAACCCTAATTGCACTACAGTCAACTGTAGGGGCAAAATGATCATTTGACAGTCAAAAGTTCAAATTTTTGGTCAACATATCATTTTGAAGCCTCAAACATCATTTTATCAATGCTTGATCATGATTCTCAAAGCTTGGCTCAAAAATCATCAAGATGCAAAAGTTTCCTTATTTGGACAGTTGAAAAAGTCAACTGTAAATTGACCAGGGCATAACTTTCACATGAATTATCAGAAAAATTCCATCCAAAGCTCATTTTGAAGAGAAAGACATTTCCTACAACTCATCTTCATACTTCAAGTCCAAGAAATGCTCTCACAAAAAGTTATCAATTTCAACATTATAGGTCATTTTCAAAAGTCAACAAAAAGGGACTTTAAGTCAAAGGCCATAACTTGAGATTGGTAAATCAAAATGACATGGGACCAAAGGCATTGGTTAGAAGACTCAAAGAACTTTCCAAAATGTCCAAGAACATGAGAAAAGCTTAACAATTGAGCAAGTTATGCCTTGTGGAAGTTGGGAAATGTTTGGATATTTTGAAAAGTCAACATTGATTCAAATGACCTAAAATTGCCAATGGGCCCATTTTTCTTCCACAATTCACTATCCAAGGCATGTGCACGACCACTTGGCCCAAAGGGAAGTATTTCTTCATTTTTTATTTATTTATTTGAATTTTTATTTATATTAATTCATTTAAATCAAATTAAATACATGGAAAATATTTAACCTAAGTATCAAATCTTTTTGCACATGTAATCTACTCAATAATTCGTGCATAAT
This sequence comes from Vicia faba, assembly GCA_948472305.1. Classification (NCBI taxonomy): domain Eukaryota; kingdom Viridiplantae; phylum Streptophyta; class Magnoliopsida; order Fabales; family Fabaceae; genus Vicia; species Vicia faba. The sequence continues at coordinate 923,205,386 of OX451738.1, read as the reverse complement.
TCAATATGGAAAGATTTGGATTGATTGGATCATGATTGGTACAAAATTGCATGAAAAAGATTGGAAAAAATATGATTGAAAATCAAATCTCAAAACCATGAACGCAATTGATTTGTTTTGTTTTTCTTGACCTAATTGATTCATTACATAAGCATGAACGAAAACCTAATGCCTTGGACCATTGAAGCTGCGCAAGGACCCTATTATCAAACTCAAAATCTTTGCAAAAAACTCAATTCTGAAAACAAGGTTAGAGGGCGATTCAAGCTGAGATTTTCATCTCATCATCTTCCTGAGGCCTTCAGCAACGTGCCTGAATAGATTTCCAAGTCCATAACCTCTTGAATCGTTGTACAGAAGCTAACCTTTCTCACTTTTTTTTCATTATCGTGTTTTACATTCTATGCACATTCATGACGTTTTGTTCATATATTCGTGATCAGTGAAGTATTTGCAAGCTAACCATATGCTTTGATTGTATTTTTATGCATTGTGTACGATTTCACCATTGTCAATTTTTAGGGTTTACAGGATTCCAAATTAGGGATTTTAAAACAAGGAAAAATTGGAGCATATGAATTAGACCATTGACCTCAGCATGCTCAAACGATCATAAGCCCACCATTGCGCCTAATTTATGGAGCCCCTGGGGCTATTCGCTATTTTCTTGTATCATACCTGTGGCAACGCGTGAAAACCGTTGCCTATGTGTTACTATATTTTCAGGAAAAACAAACAGCGAGGAAGATGATTAGGTGGAGGGCGCTGATTGGAAGGTTCAAATGTTTCGCGCGTTTCCAATCCATTGACAGTTTTTATTTTATAATATTTGTTGATTGTTATATATTAACAACGCGCATCTGGCTCCACTGGCAAGCATAGTGACTGGTAAAGTGCATGACCTGGGTTCGAGCCCTAGGTCTTCAGTATTCTCAATATTATTTTTCAATTGATCTTCACATGCAGGTTCTATATTGAGGCACACCCTACACCTCCATAATCAAGCCATCCACCTGTCCAAATTCACCAATCCAAAGGCCACGCTCTGAGGTACATGGTGAGCCCCAGTCAATGCGCCAGCTCATTGCCTGGAAAAGTCAAACGGACTAAGATTAATGGGCCTGAATTGCTAGAGAAAAACCTCCATGTTGGGGACTACAACCCCCCTAGGTTTGCCATGTTATTTATTTTAATAAATTTTGTATTTTCTTTTAACAATTATTTGTTTAGTTAATTAATTATTTTCACAAAATATAAAAAAACCATAAAAAAATCAGAAAAGAATTAAAATAATAAATATTTTTATTTCTAGTATTTTTATAAATAAATTTGCATGTAATTAAATTTAGTGTACATTAGGTTTTAATTTTAATACTTTTCATGACAAAAATCTAAAAAATGTAGAAATAGGGTTTAATTAATAATTTTTCATCCTTTTTATTTTTTCTTTCAAATATTTAATATTATTTATTTTATTTATTTTATAATCAAATTTGTATATAAATAATTAGGTTAAATATTAGGTCAAAATTTAATCTTTTCTTAATAAATTAAAAGCCATTAGAATTAGGGTTAGCATTTAATTTCAATTAACTCTTTTTTCCATTTAAATCCTAAAATACTAAAAATACCAAAAAACAAGTTCTTTCTTTCTTTTAATTTTAATTAATTCCTCCTTAGTTTAATTTTGCAAAAAGGATCCAACGCCCTCGCTCTTAATTTCTTATTAATTCACATATTTATTTTATGTCTTTGTAATATTTATGTATCTCTCCCAAGGCCATGTAACCTTTTAATTTTCTTGCACTTTTCTTTTCTTTATTTATTTTCCTGTCAAATCGGGTTCGAGAAATTTTGGCGATGTGGACCCGCGCCTTTTGTAATAGCTTTAGATTTTTACTTTCCCGCAATATTTTTAACTGTTAACAAATGGCATGAAAGAATGTATGGATTAAAATAAAAACAAGCGTAGAACACCTATGACATGACAAGACAAATTATCTGAAAACGACACACAAATCGCACACACCACCCCTAGGGTACGCCTCACTGTTGCCTTGCCTCGAAAGGTGATCGTCGAGTAGAGGATGTCTTAGTAAGTCCTCATGATCCGGGAACCTGGCATGAGGGTAGCTTCTAAGGTGTCTTCCCATTGCTCTGGTGATCACCATGTCCCGAACCTCGAATTGACCCGAACACCTCCAACAGTGGTGCTACCTACCTCTCAATGGTGGGATGGAACTACTTTAAAGGACATTTACACAGACGAATTCCTTAGGGTAAGTAGGTTCTCGTAGATACTTGCTCTAAATTTCAAAACAAATCAAAAAATACTTTTCACACCGACACCTTTTCAAAAAGCTTTCGAAAGCAAATTTTTCAAACACTCTTGAGGACCGATACAAGAGTCGAACTGGAATTTTCAAAGAATCTTTTTAAAACCCACAGTTGAAAAGCAAACAAACCATTTTTGAAAACACAAATGAGCAAGTATCTAAGAGCCCATGGATAACCATGGATAGAAAGGGTGCCAACACCTTCCTTTTCTATAATCTACCTCCCGAACCGAGAGCAAACTCTATAAGGAATTTTTCTGTGCTTTTGTCCTTTCCATTTGGAGAAAATAAAAGACGGTGGCGACTCTTGCTTCCGCGACATTTCGCGAACCAGCGTTAAACAGTCAGTTCCAGATCCACCGATCACACCATGAAATGCAAAACAATACAGTAACTTATCCTTGCATGATGAACATGTTTTATTTCAAAATCGTCATGAGGTGTTGGTTGTGTTAAACTTGCGTTTCTCGCGGTACTAAGTTTGGTGACTCCCCAGTTGTTCTAGTTAAGCGTTGTTTTGGCTACCTTTATTTGGGCAATTTCTGAAGTGTGGTACGCTTTGTCTCAGGCCAGTGGTCTATTGGTATTAGAAGATTGGATTTGAATACTTTTCTCCTCAGAAGACTTGAACCTTGTGGCGTGTTACGCTCCGACGTTGCTTTGGGGTTCTAGTTCCAGTTATTTTCCGTCTTTTTTTAAGATTGGTCGAGTATCTATTATGTCGTGACATCTTATTGTCTTCAAGTTATTCCATCTGTTCGTTTTGTCAGCATAACATTCATTTACTCATTTACACTTACATCAGTATGCATATTCACATTTGCCGTTGATTTTGGGTTGTTTTACTTTGTTTTAATACAATGTACACGTTCCTTCCAAGTAGAAAGTTAGCTTAGGCAGAAAATGTGCTTCCTTTCTAAATTCCCCAACTGAGCTAATCCTCGTGGATGATTTTTGATTTAGCCTACCTTGTCCATTTCTGGATAGGATGAATCCCCAATCAAGTTACTTTCTCATTGGGTGGAGTCTTGTTTGACTGTTTCCTTTCTGGTTTATTCCTGGAGGGAGTTGTTGTCTCTTGCATAGGCTATCTCATGATTTTCCCCAGTGAAGTCGCGACCTAGATGAATGGTGCATTTATTTTACACCTTTAAGTATGTGATCTCCTCGGGAAGGATTGATTCATGGTTCTCTTTGGCGAAGATTTTATTCTCTGCCAATATCATCGCAATTTCCTTCTGAATTATTTTTGGAAAACGACAAGCGGCGGTCTCTTCATGAGCAACTTGTACGTTATTATTTTTGGAAAACGACAAGCGGAGGTCTCTTCATGAGCAACTTGTGCGTTATTATTATTTTTGGAAAACGACAAGCGGCGGTCTCTTCATGAGTAACTTGTACGTTATAGACATCGTTGGAAAACGGCAAGCGGCAGTCTCTTCATGAGCAACTTGTGCGTTATTAGTATCGTTGGAAAACGGCAAGCGGCGGTATCTTCATGAGCAACTTGTACGTTATTATTTTTGGAAAACGACAAGCGGAGGTCTCTTCATGAGCAACTTGTACGTTATTATTTTTGGAAAACGACAAGCGGCGGTCTCTTCATGAGCAACTTGTGCGTTATTATTATTTTTGGAAAACGACAAGCGGCGGTCTCTTCATGAGCAACTTGTACGTTATAGACATCGTTAGAAAACGGCAAGCGACAGTCTCTTTATTTGAGCAACTTGTACGTTATTATTTTTCTGGGATACAGCAAGTGGCGGCTTCTTTATTTGAGCAGCTTTTATGCTATTAACATATTTGAACGACAGCAAGGGGCAGCTTCTTTATTTGAGCAGCTTGTATGTCATAGTATTTTTGGAAGACAGCAAGCGGCGGCTTCTTTATTTGAGCAGCTTGTATGTTATTGACATCCCTGGACGACAGCAAGTGGCAGCCTCTTTATTTGAGCAGCTTGTATGTCGTAATATTTTTTGGAAGACAGCAAGTTCCAGCTTCTTTATTTGAGGCAACTTGTGTATCTACAATCTTATTATTATTTCAGCATTAATGAGTATATCTCCGGAAATCTCGCCGAGAAGTTTGTTATGAATCTTTACCTTCAGAAGTCGATAATCCATTATCAGCAATTTGATACTCTCTGTCTATCTTTGACCTTGAGTTGTGAGCTCACTGATATTTTTGGGTCAATAATCTGTTTTTATGGCCTATGCAAGATACCTTCTTTGTTAGGGTCAGAGTCCGTATTCGCTCAAATTTTTATTCGCCGTCAAGAGTCTATTACTTGAGGTCGATGGTTTATTTCCCCAGTATTGTATAATCCTTGTCCTTGTGTTTGTTGGTGTTTGATTTCTCCAGCATTGTCTTGTTTCATACAATATCTTTCTCTGTGAATTCAATCACTACATTCATATCAAACATAATGGCGGTATCTTAGGGCAAAAATTTGCGTATTATGTATTTAAGTACCTTCAATCTCGTCGAGACGAAGATTTTAATCTTCATATCGCCGGATAGAAGAAACTTAAATAGGGGCAGCTGTTGTACCCCAAATTTTGACCTAAGATACCATCTCCCATCTGCATCATTACATTGCAAGTGTTTTGACCTATCTTTATCAATTTTCAAAGAAGATTTTAAATTCATAACTTTTTCAAGTCAAGAGCTGTTTATTTTTTGAAACGCTAAATTTATTAATTGATCAATGATAAAACAATGTTTAGTTAATTATTTATTATTCTGAATTTAAATAATTGGAATTTATTTTCAGTTATTATATAATTTAAAGAATTATAAATAATAAAGTAAATATTTGAAAAGAAGTTTATTAATTGACCAAACAATGTTTATTTAATTATTTATTATTCTAAGTTTAAATAGTTGAAATTTTATTTTCAGTTATTATAATTTAGAAGAATTATAAATAATGAAGTAAATAATTGAAGAGAAGTTAATTGGTCAATGATGTTTATTTAATTATTTATTATTCTGAATTTAAATAATTGAAATTTATTTTCAGTTATTATATAATTTAAAGAATTATAAATGATAAGGTAAATAATTGCAAAGAAGAAAAGAATTAACTAGTAAAATATTGGAGTTTTATTCATTTTATTCTAATTGTTACAATTGTTGTTTAAATACCGTATTTATTTACAACGTATTTACAATGATAATTTTTACAATGTTTAAAGTGAAATAAAAGCTATCCTAATTTTTTCTAAGTTCTAAATCTTCATCTTCTATCCAATACTTCTTTGATGCTCATTTTATTTTACCTGCAAAAGAATTAAAAGAAAAAGTCAGAAATAAGATATATAATTAAAAGCAGACGATTAATTTAGCGTTCATCATTAAAGGCAAACTGCTGGAATCAGTTTTTTACCCTCTTTGCAAATCACGGGATTTCTCCCGGTTCACAAAAAGGGATGAATTTTATTGATAAATATGAATGCACAAGTTAAAACATGCACAAATTCATTTTTTGTCAAAACTGCATATTTCAAAATAAACTGCATATTTCAAAAACCAATTGCACATTTCAATTGTCAAAAAAAGCATAGTTCAACAGCATATGCAAATAACCAAGTCAAGTTACATGTTCAAGGCCAAGTCCAACATAAACTACCCAATGTATGGGAAGAGGCCAAAAACACAAGGCTCCTCTACTGTGACAATGCAGATGGCCAAGAGAAACATGTACAGATTAAAACTATGCAAGCAAGTATTTCCTAATTTCATCATTTTCCAGTTTTGCTTTTTCAGAACAAGTACATAACATCATTTTTTATGTCAAACTGTACTAAGGAGAGAGAAGAGAGAAAGAGTGTAGGTTTACAGGTTTTGGCTTAGGCAGAAAAGGGATATAAAAACAAAACTGCAATAATACAGTAAAAAAGGAAGTATAGAAAAGGATATAGGCAAACTGAATAAAACAGTATAGAGTGCAGAGATATCAAGAGAAAATAGTTAAATATACCAAAACCTGAGCCATCAAACAAGAAGCCAACAAACTGTTATTATAACAACAAACCCTTCAAGAAAAGTAGAGAGTTCAAGAAACCTGTTTTTCAAGCCTTCAAAACTCAAAACTGTCAAACAAATACAGAACGAATTCTCAAGGTCTCAAAGCAAAAACCTCAAGAACCTGCTGCCTCAAGACCAAAACCAATAACCATGGCCTGAAAAACCAGTAAACAACCTGTTGCCTATCCAAAATCTTAGCCTTGTCAAACACAACCTGCTGAAAAACCATATCCCAAACAGCATCAAGCCTAAAACCAGTCCCCAGGCCCGAAACCTGTACCTGTTTCAAACCTTACCATTCCATGCCAAAACTGAAGCCTAAAAAACAGTAAACCTGTCAAGAGGCTCCAACCTGTGTTCAAGCCTTAAACCATAGAACCCGCAACAAAACAACAAGAAACCTGCCCAGTTCTAAAGCCATAACCAGTAAAGCCTCATCAAAGCCATAACCAGTAAAGCCTCATCAAAGCAATAACCAGAAAAGCCTGTAACCAACAAATGGTCCAAACCTTGCCAAAGAAAACCTCAAGGCCACGAACCTGAAACCATGACCAGAAGGCCATCCAAGTCCATAACAACTCAAAGCCCTCAGAGTTTTCTCATCACTGGGCTGTCAAACACACTAACCAACATATCCAGGTAACAAGGCAAGAAGAAGAAGAGGAAAAAGCATACAAACGAAGGCAACAGTCAAGCATACAAACGAAGGCAACAATCAAGCATACGACGAGCCCACAGAAAGAAGAAGGAAAAGAAGCATACGAAGCAAAGAAGCAGCAAGGAGAAGAGGATAAAGTTTTGTTTTCAGGATTTCATCACCAAACAAAAGAAGTAAGAAACGAAATACCAGGACTCCAAGCCACCGCGCTTCACCCCTCGCTGGAAAGCCTCCGGAATGCCTCTTCCTCCTCCTTCATAAAGGTATCTATGCTTTTTCTTTTTCCTTTCCACCATCTCAACAGAAAGCATATGTAAAAAAAATAGAGTCAGAATCAAAATGGATGTAAATCATGAACATGCAAAAATCATAAAAAACCCCAAAGAGATAAAATGGAAGTTAACCTTTGAACTATCGCGTGCTTCATCGTGGGAAGGAGAACACAGAAGTGACGTTGGTGGCTCGGGCAAGGGAAGGTCAGAAGCGGGCATGAGAGCAACGAAGAAGACGAACGAAGAAGAATGTGTGAACGAACGAATGACGCTGTACCCTCTGCTAACCCTAACTCAAGTAAACAAAAACCTGATGACCCTAAACATTGTGGGAAACGTGTGGGCTCAACCCGTTTCCTTGCCTAAAAGCCCCAAACGAATTTCTTAAGACACCTCCCCATCCTATTTCTGTTTTGGGCCCTTAAAACTCTTTGGCCCACACATTGGTTTATTATCTACCCTTTGATTCTTGATGCATCTCTTTCTATTTTGATTTCTTTAGCCTTTTTTTTAGAATTTTATTAATTTAGTTAATTAGTAAAGTTAATCAAATAAGAGGTGTAATTTAATTAGACAAAATTTAATGCTTTAACCAATATTATTAGTTTAAGTTTTGGATTAATTTAGTAATTTTAGTTTTCTTTTTTTAATTAGATTTAAGTTAATAGCTTTTAAAGTTTTAATTTAGTTTAGAATTATTTAATAATTCTTAAAATAATACTTTATATTAATACTAAAAGACATATAAAAATAAAAACTTTAAAAAACATTTTATTTTCCTTAATTAATTCTCTTGCGTTATACCTATTAGATAAAAATATAAAAATGCATGTTCACACCATTTAGTCTGTTATTTAGTCATTGTTGTGGTTATATATCACTTAGTTATTTAATCATTATCTGCATAATTTTCTGTTTAATTATTTCATCTTTACTTGGTTATTCCGTTTACGTCTAAATCCAAGGGAATTGTTTAATTTTTGTCGACTTCATGTCATCAAAAAACATTGTGCGAATACCCTCATTTCATTAAAAACTTAAGATAATTTTCCCAAATATTCAATTTTTTTAAAACTCACACCTTTTAACTCAAAACTTCGACATTAGGTCGTCGTATCTTCAAAAAAACCGTCCAATACCCATCTTTGGCCAAACAATTTATTTTAATCAAACGAACATTTTAATAAACAGATATTTCAAAAGGTTCCTATAGAATACTATAGATACATTGGGTGCTAATACCTTCCCATTGTATAACCAACCCCCGAACCATAGACCTCTTTTCAAAAACGCCTTGTATTTTCATTACTTTTAAAAGTATTATTTTACATTGCATACTTTAGGGTTTTATTTCGCTCTTTCCCCTTTTCCCTTGGAAATAATAAAGCGCGGTGGCGACTCTTTCTTTTTGTGAGACGAATTAATTAATAATTCGATCTCCGATTTACCCCGCTACATTTTTTATCGCTACAGAAATGGCGACTCTGCTGGGGAAAGATTGACCTCTTGCTGGTCCATCCCTAAGTGGGTTAAGCCTAATTTGTCTTATCTGTTTTATTATTATTTGTTTTGTTTGATTGTGTGTTTAAATTGGGGTTGTTTGGGTTTTTTGCAAAGGACGAATCTTATACCCGGATTAAGTTACACTTAAGAATAGGACGGGCGGTACAATCATGTTAACTTTGAGGGAGTAATCCAGAAGAAGGAGGCATGAGATCCCCCACTCAATGGAAGGCCCTTTTGAACTTAATATTTGTTTACCGAGTAATCGGGAAGACATTATTATTTTCGACCTGGGAGCCAGAGAAATTGAGGACCGTAGAACCCTAACCCATCTTGGCCTTTAGGTGTAACGCGGAGACTATAACGGAGTAATTCGGAAGTAGTTGTTACGCGATGCTACGCTTGGATGAGTTTCTCTTGAGAATATTGCTAATTATTGAGTAATCAAGACGTTGGCAATATCCGAAGGAGGAATGTAGACTCTGGGAACTCTTAGAACCTTGTCTTACAGGTGTGATTGAACCGTTAGTACATACCTTGGGGTGGGCTTTACCCTCGACTCCATACTGAAACGTAGAACCTTTGAACCCCATGTTTGTGAACTTGTGTGTAACTGTTGCATTATCATTCATTCATGCATTCATCAACATTTTTTGTAAAAAACTTGTTTTTCAAGGAACTTAGGAATGATTTTTGCAGACATCTCAGGTACTATTATTATGGAATTTGGAAGGAGAAACACTCGAAGTTTTAGTTTTAAGGAGCCCGAGATTGAAGAACTGAAGAGTTTAATTCCTAAAATCAAGAACCCGACGGATTTTCAGAAAAAGTATGGGTCCATTATACCTCTCATAAAGTGCAAGATGAAGGAAGGCATCCTTAATACGTTGGTCCAATTCTACGATCCTTTGTACCGATGTTTCACCTTTCCGGATTACCAGTTGTTGCCCACCTTAGAAGAGTACTCCTACGTACTTGGTTTGCCAATCACCGACTGTGTTCCTTTTTCTGGCTTAGAAGAAGAACCCAAATCTCACGAGATAGCGACCATCATCCACTTGAAGAAATCAGAGATAGAGGAGAACATGACTACAAAAGGGGGAATCCGAGGTTTGTCTGCGCAATTTTTGTTAAGGAAAGCTCGTCATTTCGCTGAGATAAAAGATACTATTGCCTTTGAAGACGTCTTTGCTTTACTCGCTTATGGTCTATTCTTGTTCCCTAACGTTGATAAGTTTGTGGATAAAAACGCCATCAGAATTTTCTTGATTGGAAATCCGGTCCCTACGCTGCTAGGAGATACCTACTACTCTCGACATCAGCCCAGGAGTTAACTTCCCGGCATCCGTCAAGGATTTCTTTCCCTAGACAAACATACATTCATAAACATCATATCTTCATACATTATAGCATGCATATAGGCATCATAAACATACAATCTCATTTATTCTGAGAACATCACGCATGTCATACATCATGACATCGCATACAATTAACGTTTTGTCTTTTTCAGGACAAAGGTTAATACAAAGATGATTACTATCAGCGGTCGCAACTAAAGATCCGATTCCTGTATCTTGCCAGGGTGTATCTGTTGACGACTAATTCCAGACTCGATTCTTGTATCTTGCCAGGGCATGTCTGAAGAGTCCGAAGATCCGATTCCTGTATCTTGCCAGGGTGTATCTGTTGACGACTAAATTCCAGACTCAATTCCTGTATCTTTCCAGGGCATGTCTGAAGAGTTCGAAGATCCGATTCCTGTATCCTTCCAGGGTGTATTTGTTGACGACTAATTCAAGACTCGACTCCTGTATCTTGCCAGGGCACGTCTGAAGAGTTTGAAGATCCGATTCCTGTATCTCGCCAGGGTGTATCTGTTGACGACTAATTCCAGACTCGATTCCTGTATCTTGCCAGGGCACGTCTGAAGAGTTCGAAGATCCGATTCCTGTATCTTGCCAGGGTGTATCTGTTGACGACTAAATTCCAGACTCGATTCCTATATCTTGCTAGGGCACGTCTGAAGAGTTTGAAGATCTGATTCCTGTATCTTTCCAGGGTGTATATGTTGACGACTAGATTACCAGACTCGATTCCTGTATCTTGCCAGGGCACGTTTGAAGAGTTTGAAGATCCGATTCCTGTATCTTGCCAGGGTGTATCTGTTGACGACTATATTACCGGACTCGATTCCTGTATCTTGCCAGGGCATGTCTGAAGAGTTTGAAGATCCGATTCCTGTATCTTGCCAGGGTGTATCTGTTGACGACTACATTACCGGACTCGATTCCTGTATCTTGCCAAGGCACGTCTAAAGAGTTTGAAGATCCGATTCCTGTATCTTGCCAGGGTGTATCTGTGGACGACTATATTCTCCGGACTCGATTCCTGTATCTTGCCATGGCACGTCTGAAGAGTTTAAAGATTCGATTCCTGTATCCAGCCAGGGCACATCTACACAAAGAGTTTGAAGATCAACCCCTGTAACAAGCCAGGTAATTATTTTTTCTTTCTCAGGTACGCAAATTCTCGCTAAGGAATCTCTTACGCGATCGACACCTCCAGATGGCATCTATAAGCCCATCCACATACCAACAATCTCCAAATGGCATCTATAAGCCAATTCCCTACATCGCACTGCTGTTACTCAACTATGTGAGTGCAAATTTCTGGGCACTCTAGTGTTCAATCATCTTCCACCTTCGGATTACGAAAGGCACGACAGCCAATCTACATCCTCAGGACTAAGAAGATTGAACAGGGGCAACTGTTGTACCCCAAAATTTTCCCTCCTATATTCTTCAAGATTTGCCAAGATCAATCTTCAGATGATTCAAAATCTCTCAAAGGTTGTACAGTCCAATTGCCTCCTAACACAGTCAAAATTAGGGTTTTGGTTCTGGCAAAGAAATTGAAGTTTTCAAGGGTCCAATCAAGTCCCATATGCCTACATACATTGTCAAGCATCCATATGTCAAGTTTCAAGACTCACAACATCCAATTGCACAGTCAAAAACCCTAATTGCTCCACAGTCAACTGCAGGGGCAAAATGGTCATTTGACAGTCAAAAGTCAAAAATTTTGGTCAACATCTTATTTTGAAGCCACAAACATCATTTGATCAATTCTTGATCATGATTCTCAAAGCATGGCTCAAAAAGTCTCAAGATGCAACAGTTTCTATTTTTGGACAATTGAAAAAGTCAACTGCAAATTGACCAGGGCATAACTTCCTCATGGTTTATCAGAAAAATTCCATCCAAAGCTCATTTTTAAGAGGATGACATTTCCTACAACTCATCTTCACACTCCAAGTCCAAGAAATTCTCTCACAAAAAGTTATCAATTTCAACATTATAGGTCATTTTCAAAAGTCAACAAAAAGGCACTTTAAGTCAAAGACCATAACTTGAGATTGGTACATCAAAATGACATGGGACCAAAGGAATTGGTTAGAGGACTTCAAGACCTTTCCAAAATGTCCAAGAACATGATCATAGCTTCAAAATTGAGCAAGATATGCCTTGGAGAAGTTGGGAAATTTTTGGGAATTTTGAAGAGTCAACTTTGCTTCAAAAGCTTCAAAAATGCTAATGGGCCTCAAATTCTTCCTTGAATCATTACCCAAAGCATATGCACGACCCATTAAGCTCAAAGGGATTTATTTTCTTATTTTTAATTAATTAATTGAATTTTTAATCTTATTAATTCATTTAATTAGATTTAAATATGAGAAAAATATCAAATCATGGTTTTAAATCTTTTTTGTGCAGCAAATCAAACTAGGGCAAGGTGGCAAATCGTTTCTCATCCAAAAAGGAAAGATTCTCCATGATTGACAAGGGTTTCAATGGCAAAAGATTGAAATTGATATAATTGAAAATCAAATCTTCAAAACATGAATGGATGGACCTTGGGCTTGTTTTCTTAACCTAAGCACGTTCAGATACATATACAAGACTAAACCTAATGCACAAGGACACGAAAGACTGCTCAGAAGCTGCATACCAATTTGCAAAATTTCATCAAAAACTTGGAAACTGAAATCCTAGTTACTGCATGTTTCAAAGCCTAAAATCTATTCCAACACATTGTTGGACCATCAAGGAAGCTTTTGCAATCAAGAATCAATCAAAACGTGCCAAGAATCATAGAACACAGATCACACGGTTTGCCAAAATTTCTTGAATTCCATATCACGATTCATGCATTATTAATACATTTGGTTGATTATTTTATGTTCACAACACTCAGGCAAAGCTTTCTGTATGATTCAATTTCATCAATATGCCTTGAAACGAAATTCACCATGGAAGGATATCTAGGGTTTCAAGACTCAAAAATTGGGGCTTTCCTCATATGGAAAAATTAGACCTTAAAACCTATGCCATTGAATTCGTGGTATCAAGACGAAGCAAACCAATACCTCGCGCCCTTTTTATATTTGTCCATGCTCTAATCGCTATTTTTTTCAGATTTCATTTAGTGGGGGTTTAAAACCCCCGCTACTTATCTTGTGTTTTGCAGAAAGAATGAAGAAGACGCTGAGGTGTCCAGGACTGGTTGGGCAATTCAAAAGTTGGCGCGTTTTTCTATCATTAACGTTGTTTTCTTTTATATTATTTGTTTCCCATTCCATATACAACGCGCGCACACAGCTCAACTGGCAAGTGATACGTTTGGTAAACGCTGGGACCTGGGTTCGATTCCCAGGTCCCCCCATATGTTTCATATTTTTTCTTCTAACGTGTTTCCATGCAGTGCACGCCCCAAAGTCCATCATACGTCCTCATATGTTAGCCTGCCACGCGCCCATGAGCTTCAATCCAAAAGCTACAAGAGGATGTCTACCATGTACCTCAGTCAATGGACACGCACTCAAGCCAAAAGTTCAAACGGGGCCTTGTTCAATGGGCCAAAATTGCTTCCAAAAAACCTCCAAAATGGGCCAAACACCCCCCCTGGTTTGCATTCTTCAATTTTATTTTCTTTTCAATTCTAATTCTTTTTAATGCTTTAATTATTTTATTTAATTCACCAAAAATAATTTTCATAATATAAAAATCAGAAATCAAAAATTGTAATATATTTAATTATATTTAATTTCTATTAATTTATTTTGTAAATAAACTCTAACCATTAATTTAGTAAATTAGGTTTTAAAACTTTAATCTTTTTCTTAATAAATTAAAATATGTAGAAATTAGGGTTTTTTAACATTCTCCTCTTTTTTTTAATAAATAAACTTCTCTTATTATTATTATTAATTACTAAATATTTTTGTAAATAAACATGTAATTTAATTAATTAGCATAAATTAGGGAAACTTTAATATTTTCTTAATAATTAAAATAGACTTAGAGGTTTCCTTTTAATTTTAATCTTCTTTATTTCATAAAATACAAAAACCTAAAAAATATTCCTTTTCTTAATTAAATAATTAATTAGCTTTTTAATTTCATTTAATTTCTCAAAAGGGTCAAAACCCTCGGACATTCGATTTTAATTTCTATTTCGCACATTTATTTTCTTTTGAATATTATGTAACTGCTCAAGGCTTGTAATAGTAATTAGGTCTTTTACTTTCCGCATTTTTATTCAAACGGGTCTTTGTAATTTGGCGATGTATAGACCCGCGCCTTGTAATAGCGTAGGATTTATCTTTCCGCATTTAAATTTCCGCACTTTTAAATTCTAATTGCATGAAAGAATGTATGGCTAATTAAAAATAATGCGTAGCTCACGATACAATGATCAAAGATAAATATTGACATGAAAATAACACACAAATTCACACACCACTCTTAGGGTACGCCTCACTGTTGCCTTGCCTTCGAAACGTGGTCGTCGAGTATAGGACGTTTTAGTAAGTCCTTATGTCCATGATCCAGTTGCCTCGAAACTGTTGTCTCGGATTAAAAAAGGATCAATGGCATAAGGGTAGCTTCTAAGGTGTCCTACTGTTGCTCTAGTGACCACACTGTCCCTACAAACGAATTGACCCGAACACCTCCAACGGTGGTGCTACCTACCTCTCAATGGTGGGATGGCACTACCTTAAGGACATTTACACAGCCTAATTCCTTAGGGTAGGTAGATGACTCATAGATACTTGCTCTATTCAAAAACAAAACAAACTCTTTTCACACAGACACTTTCAAAAAAGCTTTCAAAACAATTTTTCAAACACGCTTGAGGACTGATACAAGAATCATTCTGAAATATTTAAACGAAACTTTTTCAAACCCACTCACACTTTGAAAAGCAAACATTTTCAAAACACAATGAGCAAGTATTTAAGAGCCCATGGATAACCATGGATAGAAAGGGTGCTAACACCTTCCCTTTCTATAAATCTACCTCCCGAACCGAGAAACTATCTCATAAGGAATTTTGCTGTGCTTTTGTCCTGTCCATGTTGGAGAAAATAAAAGATGGTGGCGACTCTTGCTTACCGCGATATTTCGCGAACCAGCGTTAAACAATCAGTTCTAAATCCACCGATCACAGAACTGGCAACTCTACTGGGGACTCTTATAAAGTGAGGTGTACCTTAGGACTAAGATCACTTGTGTTTTCAATTGCTGTGCTTGTTTGCTTTATTATTGTGGGCTGCATCAGAGTTTCATAGATCCTAACCCGGATCTGGGGAATACCGTTTAGGTAGCATAAGCTGTGAGGGACCTGTCCGGCGTAGACCGACACGGGTGAAGCACTAGCTACGTTGGTGTGACACCTTGGTCTGTACCGATATCCCTTGTGTCGCAACGAGGAGAATATGGGTCTTCTGAGGAGTCATTAAGCACCAACCGACCTTAGAACCTTAAATGACCCAACTTGGCCAATAGAACAGTAGCAGTATGCTACGCCCATTGAGGCTAAACTCTCGTGATGGTTCTGGCCGCAAGAAAAGATTGCGATGCTGGAGTTATGACCGATTGAGGGTAGTCAATGATATTGGGATCCTCTAGAACCCGGTTACTTTTGATAGGACAGGTCTGAACCAACAAACTGAAAGAGGGTAATACCTAGATCCTATGCTGGCCTAAACTCTAAGGCTTGTCTTGTGTGACTTGTGTGTCTTACCATGTTTGCCTTTGTGAATATTTGTGGTGTGCTTTATCATAACATCATGCCATCATAAACATTGCATGCATCCTGCATAAGGACTGACCATTTCAAATACAAAAGGGTTTCACCTTTTCTCTGTTTTGTAGGACATCATGATGCCTATGCGAAGGAACACAATCTGGTTCAGTTTTGTTCACCCACCTGAGTTGCTTGAGGAGTTGGTTAGCAGAATTCCAAATACTACTTCCTTCATCCAGAGGCATGGTTCTCTTCAGAGTTTAGTCACAGCAAAGTGGGACCAACAACTGATGAGTGTCCTGACCCAGTTTTATGACCCTTTGTACCAGTGCTTCACCTTTCAAGACTTCCAGCTGGTCCCTACTCTAGAAGAGTTCTATGATTTGCTTGGCATCCCTATCTTGGATCAGACTCCCTTCACTGGTTGGGAAAAGAATCTTAGGCTTGAGGAGATTGCTGCAGCTCTTCCTTTGACCCACAAAGAGGTAATGGACAACTGGGTGACTAGAAGCAAAGTTAAGGGTTTCTTGGCCAAATTTCTGATTGGTAAAGCTAACAGTTTCTGGAATGACCTGGACTTTAGGGCGTATGAAGACATTCTGGCTCTCTTAATCTATGGTCTAGTCTTGTTTCCTAATCCTGATAACTTCATTAACATCACTGCCATAAGGATCTTGTCTCGGAACTCTGTGCCTACTCTCTTGGGTGACATCCTGCAACAACTCTATGCTCGCACTGCCCGAAGACGAGGAACTCTGTGGTGTTGTATTCCTTTGTTAGTGAGGTGGTTTATTTTGCACCTCCCTAAGTTCGTGCTGAAGAACAAAGAAGGACGAGGCTGGGCTCATAGGTTAATGTCTCTCACTGATAATGACATCATTTGGACTCTCAGGGGTTTGGATGAGGTAGCTGTTATTGATCGTTGCGGAGAATATCCTAATGTTCCTTTGATTGGTACCCAAGGAGGAATCTCTTATAATCCATGTCTAGATCTCTGACAGTTTGGAAGAGCCAGAAGAGCAGGGCCTCATGAGATGTTGGTGCCTCACATCAGTTTTGAGTTTCAGGTAGATAGTGACGAGTTGTGCCGTAGGTTCATCAAGGCTTGGGACATAATTCACAAAGCTGACCCACAAGAGTTGGGACCAAAGACTTCTCTACCTATGGAAGCCTATTACAAATGGGTCCACATCCGTGCTCAGAAATTAGGTATGCCGTACGAAGCTGTCAGACCCGTCATTCTTGAATATCCTGATAGAGATGGGGCTCCTCCAACTGTTCTCCCTCCTCAGATACCTACTGATATTGATACACTAAAGAGGTCTTGGACGCAACTGCGAGAAGAACGGGATTCTTATCGGGAAAAGTTCAACGAGCAGGAATTGAAAATCCAGAAGCTGACAAAGCAGTTGGAGAATGAGCGGGCCTTGAATGATTACATCCATACTGAGAAGAGGAGACCCTGGGATCAATGATGAGCTTTGGATTTTCTCTTACAACTTTTATTTCCCTTTTCAGTATTTCCACTTTATGTAACGCCTAAGGGCAATCTGTTGAACAATTTAAATTTCAAAGCTGAATCTAATGAAGTGTGTTCCTTTTTGTTTACAAAGTTGATTCCCGATTGTCTTTGAAAACATAAAGCATACGCATTCCATTCATCATGTGCATCACATGTACTTTTCTTTTTAGGTTGCTTAATGTTCTTCGCTGTTTATTTCAGCATCATGAACCCTGAATCATCTACCGAGCAGTCCATCAAGGCCCTTCAGGCTCAGAACGCCCAATTCCAAGAGCTGATCATGAGTTTGGCCCAAGGTCAAGAGGAGTTGAAGGCTCTGCTGGTCAAGAAGAAGAAGAAGAGAACTGTACTGTTTAACACTGGCCAGAGGTTTGGTAACACACTGCAGAATGAGGTTGATCAAGCTGGTTCTTCTGTGGGAAAAGGCAGTCCCTAGGGGGGAAGAGTTCCTAGTCAGGTGGTCTCTGACAATGAGACTGATTTCAATGAGGAGCAATATCCTCCAGCTGAAGACAAGTACAAGCAAGTGGAAGACCGTCTGAATGCCATGGAAATTCAACAAATGCCTGGTTTGGATTTCGGAGACTTGGGTCTATCTTCTGGTGTGGTGATCCCACACAAGTTTAAAGCACCATCTTTCGCAAAGTATGACGGGGCGTCCTGCCCTAAGCTACATCTCAGATCTTATGTGCGGAAGATCCAGCCGTACATTATGGACAAGAACTTGTGGATCCACTTCTTCCAGGAGAGTCTTTCAGGGACTCATCTCGAATGGTTCTATCAGCTGGATGGAACCAAGGTTCGTAACTGGGAGGAGTTGGCTACTGCTTTTTACAAGCAGTATCAATATAATGCCGACCTCGCTCCTACACGTACCCAACTCTAGGGTATGTCGCTAGGATCGGGAGAAGGTTTTAAAGAGTATGCACAGAAGTGGAGGGACCTGGCTGGCAGGGTGCAGCCACCATTAACCGACCGTGAATTAGTGGACATGTTCTTGGGGACCCTATCCGGGCCGTTCTTCAATCATCTCATTGGCAACTCGTCTGCAGGGTTTACAGATCTCATTCTGACTGGGGAAAGGATAGAGGCTGGTATGTAATCAGGAAAAATTCAGAAAGGTGCGTCCTCAAGTTCTGAGGAGAAGCCTTTCAAAAAGGAAGCCAGTGTTGTGTATGGACCTAGGAGGCAGAATAAACCAGAGCACCGCCAAGCTATCAACGCGGTGGTAATTGCAAAGCCTGCTGCCGCTCCTCGGCAACCTAACCAACCAAGGGGTGAGAGACCCAGAAGAGAATACACTCGGCTGAGTATGACCTTGTCACAAATCTTGCCGCAACTACTATCGACCAAAGTGGTAACCGTCATAGAGGCTCCGAAGGTGGTGAACACGACCTCTCCGAAGTATAATCCAAATGCCCGCTGTGCTTATCACTCTGATAGCCCGGGGAATTCTAAGGATGATTGCTAGGCCCTAAGAAACAAGGTTCAATACCTTATCGACGCTAAAGAGGTACAGTTTGAGGCGCCCAAGAAGCCTAATGTGGTGACAGCTCCCCTACCTGGCCATGGAGTGAATGCTATCAGGGATGGTGACGAAGTGGAAGAATCTGAGTTCAACAGCTGGATCTGCCCAACGACTGATGGTGGACTGAACAATTGGACTGCAAAGGACCACATACCTGTTACTTTTGTTACGCAGTAATGAATTCCTTTGTTTCTTTAATTTGTAATAAACAATAAATTGAAACTTTATGGCCCGGTGTCTTACCCGGGGCACCGTGGCTTCATTTGTGAGGGCATTACTTGTCATTTCCATATATCATGAATAAAGACATGGACGTTTTTCGCATTTCAAATCTTATGCTCCCTTTCTTTCTTTCTTTCTTTATATATTGCAAAACAGCTATATTTACACACACTCACTCATACAGGTTTCAATCCACTCTGGATCTCACTGGTAACGACTCTGCTACTGCCAGTTATGACTTTGAAAATTCGATCAACTTAGCCGAAGACGAAGGTGAAGATGATTGCGAAGTGCCTGGTGAGCTTGCAAGACTGTTACTCCAGGAAGAGAGGACCATTCAGCCACATGAAGAGCCATTGGAAACGGTGAATCTGGGTACTGAGACAGATAGAAGGGAAGTTAAGATTGGTGCCAATCTGGAGCTCAGCGTGAAACAATGGTTGATTCAGATGTTGCATGATTATGTGGAGATCTTTGCCTGGTCCTACGAAGACATGCCTGGGTTGGATACTGACATTGTGGTCCATCACTTACCTACCAAGGAAGAATGCCCTCCGGTTAAACAAAAGGTTCGTCGTATGCGTCCAGAGATGTCTGAGAAAATCAAGGCTGAGGTTATGAAACAATTTGATGCCAGGTTTCTTGCAGTGACTTCTTACCCTCAGTGGGTGGCCAACGTGGTTCCGGTACCGAAGAAAGATGGTAAGGTCAGAATGTGTGTCGATTACAGGGATTTGAACAGGGCAAGACCCAAGGATGACTTCCCTCTGCCTCACATCGACGTTCTGGTTGACAATACTGCTCAACACAAGGTGTTCTCCTTCATGGATGGCTTTTCAGGTTATAATCAAATCAAGATGGCTCCTGAAGATATGGAAAAGACTACCTTCATTACTCAGTGGGGCACCTTCTGCTACAAGGTCATGCCATTCGGGTTGAAAAATGCTGGGGTAACCTACCAACGTGCCATGGTTGCTTTATTTCATGACATGATCCATCATGAGATTGAAGTATACGTCGATAATATGATTGCAAGGTCCCAAACTGAGGAGGAACACCTTGACCATCTACAAAAGCTGTTTAACCGTCTGAAGTTGTACAAGCTGAGGTTGAACCCAAACAAGTGCACATTTGGGGTAAGATCTGGAAAGTTGCTAGGCTTCGTCGTGAGCGACAAAGGTATTCAAGTGGACCCTGCCAAGGTTAAAGCCATACAAGAGATGCCAGTTCCCAAGACAGAGAAAGAAGTCAGAGGCTTTCTAGGACGTCTGAATTACATTGCTTGATTCATCTCGCACCTAACTGCTACTTGTGAACCAATCTTCAAGCTGCTGAAGAAAGATCAGGTGGTATGTTGGAACGATGAATGTCAGGCCGCTTTTGACAGAATCAAAGAGTATCTCCAAGAACCACCCATTCTTATGCCACCGGTTGAAGGGAGACCTCTAATATTATACCTGACAGTACTTGACAGCTCAATGGGGTGTGTGCTGGGCAGCATGACGAGTCTGGCCGAAAAGAGCACGCCATTTATTACCTTAGCAAAAAGTTTATCGACTGTGAGACCCGATACTCACTGCTCGAGAAAACTTGCTGCGCTTTGGTATGGGCTGCTCGCCGGCTAAGACAGTATATGCTGACTCACACTACCCTGTTGATTTCAAAGATGGATCCGATCAAGTACATATTTGAAAAGCCTGCTCTGTCTAGAAGAATAGCAAGATGGCAAATGATCTTGACAGAATACGACATCCAGTACACGACTCAAAGCTATCAAAGGAAGTGTATTGGCAGACCACTTAGCACACCAGGCAGTAGATGACTACCAGTCAATGAACTTCGAGTTTCCAGATGAGAGCATCATGATAGTAACTGATTGTGAAGTACCTGGATCGGATGAAGGACCTGAGGAAGGATCCCGATGGTCTATGCACTTTGATGGAGCCTCCAACGCTTTAGGTAACTGTATCGGCGTTGTGATCATATCACCTCAAGGCACTCATACTCCACTTACTGCCCGACTATGTTTCAACTGCACCAACAACATGGCGGAGTATGAGGCATGCATCATGGGTCTTCAAGCTGCGATTGACTTAAGGATCAAGTTTCTGAGTGTCTTCGGAGATTCCGCTCTCGTGATCAATCAGATCAAAGGCGAGTGGGATACGAAACATCCGAATCTTATTCCTTACAGAGAATGTGTGTTGACATTGATCCCCCATTTCACAGAGATAACTTTTGAACACTTCCCAAGAGAGGAGAATCAGTTGGCGGACGCGTTGGCTACGATGTCTTCCATGTTCAAAGTCAAGTGGGACAATGAGGCTCCCCGGATCATTATCTGGAAACTGGACGAACTGACATACTGTTGTGATCTTGAGGCTGAGGTAGTAACTGAAAAACCCTGGTATCATGAGGTGAAGAGGTACTTGGAAGCTCAAGAATACCCTGAAGGTGCATCCATCAATGACAAAAAGTTTCTGAGAAGGTTCGCAGCGAAGTTCTTCCTTAGCAACGACATTCTGTACAAGTGAAACCATGATTCAACCTTACTGCGTTGTGTGGATAAGACTGAAGCAGAAAGGATCATGGCAGAGCTGCATGAAGGTACCTTCGGAACGCATTCCAGTGGACACACCATGGCAAAGAAAATCCTTCGGGCAGGATATTTCTGGTCCACAATGGAAGCTGATTGTTACCAACATTCTCGGACATGTCATAAGTGCCAGATCTATGCAGATAAGGTGCACGTTCCTCCAGTTCCTCTGAATGCCTTAACTGCACCTTGGCCTTTTGCAATGTGGGGCATAGATATGATCGGCGAGATTAAACCTACGGCATCCAACGTGCATCGCTTCATCCTGGTAGCGATTGATTACTTCACAAAGTGGGTTGAAGCAGCCTCCTACGCTACAGTAACCAAGAATATCGTGGCACGGTTCATTCGGCATAACCTGATCTGTCGATACGGCGTCCCGGAAAGGATCATTACGGACAATGGTACCAATCTTAATAACAAGATGATCACTGAGCTCTGCGAGCAGTTCAAGATACAGCACCACAACTCTTCTCCTTACCGGCCGAAGATGAATGGGGCTGTAGAAGCAGCGAATAAGAATATCAAGAAGATTGTGCAGAAGATGACAGTGACCTACAAAGATTAACACGAGATGTTACCGTTTGCTCTTCATGGGTACTGTACCTCAGCAAGAACGTCAACCGGGGCAACTCCTTTTTCTTTGGTCTATGGCATGGAGGCAGTCTTACCGTTTGAAGTGCAGATACCCTCTCTCCGGATAATGAAGGATGCAGATCTAAGTGAAGATGACTGGATCCAGACTCGACTTGATCAATTAAACCTAATTGACAAAAAGGGACTCGCTGCTATTTGTCATGGTCAAACGTACCAAAAAGGGATGATCAGGGCATTTAATAAGAAAGTCAGACCACAAGAGTATCAAGTTGGGGACCTGGTAATCAAACGCATCATTCTTCCTCAGAGTGATCCCCGGGGCAAATGGACCCCTACGTACGAAGGGCCATTTATGGTTAAACACGTGTTCTCAGGAGGAGCCATGATTCTAACCACCATGGATGGTGACGACCTTCCTCACCCCGCCAATGCAGACATAGTAAAAAGATACTACGCATGATAAAAGACCCGCTAGGTTGACCTACCTAGGCAAAAATTAGGGCTTCCCGGCGAACCAAAAGGGTTCGGGCAAAATGAGGGATGAAATGAAAAAAATATGTACACCCGGCAAGTCGAAAACCTGAAAAGGCGGCTTGGGAAAAAATGGGTATCCCGGTGGACTGAAAACCCGAAAGGGAGGTCCAGGAAAAAATTAGGGATCAAAGCGTACGACTATGTCCTGGCATCTTACCAGAAAGAAGATTTGTCAATCAGCAGTCATCAAGCGCCTCCACAGATACCTTCTCCCGCAGAAACAGGGGCAATAATGAGTTGTCTAAGCGATCTAGCTGCTCTGTCCACCAAGGTACCAAGGTAAGTTCGGTTGAAGGGTATAACCAAGATATCTTAATTCCCCAGAGAGTGAGCCAGGATCCAACAATTCTCTCCCAAGCAGTTGGTCTCCCATCAGCCCTAACAAGGCACAATATCTCCAGCAAGTCCGCGATGCTCTCCCCGAGCAGAGTTATCCTCAATCATCCTTAAGGAAGTTGGGTATCCCCAGCAGATCTCAACATTCCTCAGCGGAGTATACAAATATTCCTAACAAGCATCCCCGGCAGTCTTGATCCAAGATTGTTCCCCGGCGGTATACCAGATATTCAGTGGAGCCACTTCCCCAGTACATCTCAAAATTTCCCCAGGAGAGTCCAATCTCAAAAGTTTCCCCAGGAAAGTGGAATCCGTCTCCCCAGCAGGTCTTGAAGCTTATCCCCAGTAGATTCTGGAAGCTTGTCACCCTGCAGAGCACGAATGCGTCTCTCGGACTTGTTACTCAAAGTTTATTCCCCACCAGGATATAACTGGGTTATCCTCAGCCGTTTGTCACGGAAAGATCGTCCCCGACGAAGTCTCCCTATCCCCTAGTGGAGTTCATCAATTCCTTCAAAATAACATATCAATGGTATCCCCAGCAGAGTTATCATCAAACCTTAGAAAAGTACCTCTCTCCCCACAGAGTAATTCCCCGCAGAGCAATCTATTCGCCAAGTTTATTCCCCAACGGAGTCATCTTCTCCTACCGGTATTCTTGCAACCATCATCCCCAGCGGAAGCGAGAGACTCTACTCTCGACATCAGCCCAGGAGTTAACTTCCCGACATCCGTCAAGGATTTCTTTCCCTAGACAAACATACATTCATAAACATCATATCTTCATACATTATAGCATGCATATAGGCATCATAAACATACAATCTCATTTATTCTGAGAACATCACGCATGTCATACATCATGACATCGCATACAATTAACGTTTTGTCTTTTTCAGGACAAAGGTTAATACAAAGATGATTACTATCAACGGTCGCAACTAAAGATCCGATTCCTGTATCTTGCCAGGGTGTATCTGTTGACGACTAATTCCAGTCTCGATTCCTGTATCTTGGCAGGGCACGTCTGAAGAGTCCGAAGATCCGATTCCTGTATCTTGCCAGGGTGTATCTGTTGACGACTAAATTCCAGACTCAATTCCTGTATCTTGCCAGGGCACGTCTGAAGAGTTCAAAGATCCAATTCCTGTATCCTGCCAGGGTGTATCTGTTGACGACTAATTCCAGACTCGATTCCTGTATCTTGCCAGGGCATGTCTGAAGAGTTCGAAGATCCGATTCCTGTATCTCGCCAGGGTGTATCTGTTGACGACTAATTCCAGACTCGATTCCTGTATCTTTCCAGGGCACGTCTGAAGAGTTCGAAGATCCAATTCCTGTATCTTGCCAGGGTGTATCTGTTGACGACTAAATTCCAGACTCGATTCCTATATCTTGCCAGGGCACGTCTGAAGAGTTTGAAGATCTGATTCCTGTATCTTTCCAGGGTGTATCTGTTGACGACTACATTACCAGACTCGATTCTTGTATCTTGCCAGGGCACGTCTGAAGAGTTTGAAGATCTGATTCCTGTATGTTGCCAGGGTGTATCTGTTGACGACTACATTACCGGACTCGATTCCTGTATCTTGCCAAGGCACGTCTGAAGAGTTTGAAGATCCGATTCCTGTATCTTGCCAGGGTGTATCTGTTGACGACTACATTACCGGACTCGATTCCTGTATCTTGCCAAGGCACGTCTGAAGAGTTTGAAGATCCGATTCCTGTATCTTGCCAGGGTGTATCTGTGGACGACTATATTCTCCGGACTCGATTCCTGTATCTTGCCAGGGCACGTCTGAAGAGTTTATAGATTTGATTCTTGTATCCAGCCAGGGCACATCTACACAAAGAGTTTGAAGATCAACCCCTGTAACAGGCCAGGTAATTATTTTTTCTTTCTCAGGTACGCAAATTCTCGCTAAGGAATCTCTTACGCGATCGACACCTCCATATGGCATCTATAAGCCCATCCACATACCAACAGTCTCCAAATGGCATCTATAAGCCCATTCCCTACATCGCACTGCTGTTACTCAACTATGTGAGTGCAAATTTCTGGGCACTCTAGTGTTCAATCATCTTCCACCTTCGGATTACGAAAGGCACGACAGCCAATCTACATCCTCAGGACTAAGAAGATTGAACAGGGGCAACTGTTGTACCCCAAAATTTTCCCTCCTATATTCTTCAAGATTTGCCAAGATCAATCTTCAGATGATTCAAAATCTCTCAAAGGTTATACAGTCCAATTGCCTCCTAACACAATCAGAATTAGGGTTTTGGTTCTGGCAAAGAAATTGAAGTTTTCAAGGGTCCAATCAAGTCCCATATGCCTACATACATTGTCAATCATCCATATGTCAAGTTTCAAGACTCACAGCATCCAATTGCACAGTCAAAAACCCTAATTGCTCCACAGTCAACTACAGGGGCAAAATGGTCATTTGACAGTCAAAAGTCAAAATTTTTGGTCAACATCTTATTTTGAAGCCACAAACATCATTTGATCAATTCTTGATCATGATTCTCAAAGCATGGCTCAAAAAGTCTCAAGATGCAAAAGTTTCTATTTTTGGACAACTGAAAAAGTCAACTGCAAATTGACCAACGCATAACTTCCTCATGGTTTATCATAAAAATTCCATCCAAAGCTCATTTTGAAGAGGATGACATTTCCTACAACTCATCTTCACACTCCAAGTCCAAGAAATTCTCTCACAAAAAGTTATCAATTTCAACATTATAGGTCATTTTCAAAAGTCAACAAAAAGGCACTTTAAGTCAAAGACCATAACTTGAGATTGGTACATCAAAATGACATGGGACCAAAGGAATTGGTTAGAGGACTTCAAGACCTTTCCAAAATGTCCAAGAACATGATCATAGCTTCAAAATTGAGCAAGATATGCCTTGGAGAAGTTGGGAAATTTTTGGGAATTTTGAAAAGTCAATTTTGCTTCAAAAGCTTCAAAAATGCTAATGGGCCTCAAATTCTTCCTTGAATCATTACCCAAAGCATATGCACGACCCATTAAGCTCAAAGGGATTTATTTTCTTATTTTTAATTAATTAATTGAATTTTTAATCTTATTAATTCATTTAATTAGATTTAAATATGAGAAAAATATCAAATCATGGTTTTAAATCTTTTTTGTGCAGCAAATCAAACTAGGGCAAGGTGGAAAATCGTTTCTCATCCAAAAAGGAAAGATTCTCCATGATTGACAAGGGTTTCAATGGCAAAAGATTGAAATTGATATAATTGAAAATCAAATCTTCAAAACATGAATGGATGGACCTTGGGCTTGTTTTCTTAACCTAATCATGTTCAGATACATATACAAGACTAAACCTAATGCACAAGGACACGAAAGACTGCTCAGAAGCTGCATACCAATTTGCAAAATTTCATCAAAAACTTGGAAACTGAAATCCTAGTTACTGCATGTTTCAAAGCCTAAAATCTATTCCAACACATTGCTGGACCATCAAGGAAGCTTTTACAATCAAGAATCAATCAAAACGTGCCAAGAAACATAGAACACAGATCACACGGTTTGCCAAAATTTCGTGAATTCCATATCACGATTCATGCATTATTAATACATTTGGTTGATTATTTTATGTTCACAGCTCTCAGGCAAAGCTTTCTGTATGATTCAATTTCATCAATATGCCTTGAAACGAAATTCACCATGGAAGGATATCTAGGGTTTCAAGACTCAAAAATTGGGGCTTTCCTCATATGGAAAAATTAGACCTTAAAACCTATGCCATTGAATTCGTGGTATCAAGACGAAGCAAACCAATACCTCGCGCCCTTTTTATATTTATCCATGCTCTAATCGCTATTTTTTTCAGATTTCATTTAGTGGGGGTTTAAAACCCCCGCTACTTATCTTGTGTTTTGCAGAAAGAATGAAGAAGACGCTGAGGTGTCCAGGACTGGTTGGGCAATTCAAAAGTTGGCGCGTTTTTCTATCATTAACGTTGTTTTCTTTTATATTATTTGTTTCCCATTCCATATACAACGCGCACACACAGCTTAACTGGCAAGTGATACGTTTGGTAAACGCTGGGACCTGGGTTCGATTCCCAGGTCCCCCCACATGTTTCATATTTTTTCTTCTAACGTGTTTCCATGCAGTGCACGCCCCAAAGTCCATCATACGTCCTCATATGTTAGCCTGCCACGCGCCCATGAGCTTCAATCCAAAGGCTACAAGAGGATGTCTACCATGTACCTCAGTCAATGGACACGCACTCAAGCCAAAAGTTCAAACGAGGCCTTGTTCAATGGGCCAAAATTGCTTCCAAAAAACCTCCAAAATGGGCCAGACACCCCCCCTGGTTTGCATTCTTCAATTTTATTTTCTTTTCAATTCTAATTCTTTTTAATGCTTTAATTATTTTATTTAATTCACCAAAAATAATTTTCATAATATAAAAATCAGAAATAAAAAATTGTAATATATTTAATTATATTTAATTTCTATTAATTTATTTTGTAAATAAACTCTAACCATTAATTTAGTAAATTAGGTTTTAAAACTTTAATCTTTTTCTTAATAAATTAAAATATGTAGAAATTAGGGTTTTTTAACATTCTCCTCTTTTTTTTAATAAATAAACTTCTCTTATTATTATTATTAATTACTAAATATTTTTGTAAATAAACATGTAATTTAATTAATTAGCATAAATTAGGGAAACTTTAATATTTTCTTAATAATTAAATAGACTTAGAATTAGGGTTTCCTTTTAATTTTAATCTTCTTTATTTCATAAAATACAAAAACCTAAAAAATATTCCTTTTCTTAATTAAATAATTAATTAGCTTTTTAATTTCATTTAATTTCTCAAAAGGGTCAAAACCCTCGGACATTCGATTTTAATTTCTATTTCGCACATTTATTTTCTTTTGAATATTATGTAACTACTTAAGGCTTGTAATAGTAATTAGGTCTTTTACTTTCCGCATTTTTATTCAAACAGGTCTTTGTAATTTGGCGATGTATAGACCCGCGCTTTGTAATAGCGTAGGATTTATCTTTCCGCATTTAAATTTCCGCACTTTTAAATTCTAATTGCATGAAAGAATGTATGGCTAATTAAAAATAATGCGTAGCTCACGATACAATGATCAAAGATAAATATTGACATGAAAATAACACACAAATTCACACACCACTCTTAGGGTACGCCTCACTGTTGCCTTGCCTTCGAAACGTGGTCGTCGAGTATATGACGTTTTAGTAAGTCCTTATGTCCATGATCCAGTTGCCTCGAAACGGTTGCCTCGGATTAAAAAAGGATCAATGGCATAAGGGTAGCTTCTAAGGTGTCCTACTGTTGCTCTGGTGACCACACTGTCCCTACAAACGAATTGACCCGAACACCTCCAACGGTGGTGCTACCTACCTCTCAATGGTGGGATGGCACTACCTTAAGGACATTTACACAGCCTAATTCCTTAGGGTAGGTAGATGACTCATAGATACTTGCTCTATTCAAAAACAAAACAAACTCTTTTCACACCGACACTTTCAAAAAAGCTTTCAAAACAATTTTTCAAACACTCTTGAGGACTGATACAAGAGTCATTCTGAAATCTTTAAACGAAACTTTTTCAAACCCACTCACACTTTGAAAAGCAAACATTTTGAAAACACAATGAGAAAGTATCTAAGAGCCCATGGATAACCATGGATAGAAAGGGTGCTAACACCTTCCCTTTCTATAAATCTACCTCCTGAACTGAGAAACTATCTCATAAGGAATTTTGTTGTACTTTTGTCCTGTCCATGTTGGAGAAAATAAAACACGGTGGCGACTCTTTCTTACCGCGATATTTCACAAACCAGCGTTAAACAGTCAGTTCTAAATCCACCGATCACACACTCAGTAGTAGTTTCTGATTCAGTGGCTTCTTCAGTTGCTTTGCCTTTGTCTTGAATAATAGACAGTGGAAGATTTTCAGAGCATGGTTAAATAACTTCTGAAGGTTGGTGCTCTTTCTAGGGAGAAATGTACAGCAGAAGAATAGATTTCCTTTCCCAGTGACTCAGAACTTGATCCTTGAAAACTTTCAGCTGATCATAAAAGTTCTTTTGGGGCAATTCATAGCTTAATTCCTTGAGTTTCTGGGATTCTGAGTTGAACCATCTTCTGAACCGGCTCCAGTGAGAATCCGAAGTAGTAGGATTTGGATTTTATAAGCTTGCTTGCTTCAAAGAGTTAACCCATTCCATTATTTCTGTCTCAAAAATCAATAAATTTCTTCCAACATCTTCTTTGGTGATTGTTGGTTTTGGTTTGGGAATGGAAATTTTGTGAGAGGTTGAGGCAAGGTGATCCAACGCTTCTAAGTCTATGACTGATCTAAGGTGATCTTCTGGAGGTTTAATAGGAGATGGAGTGGGAGAATCATAAATAATGATTGGTGATGGAGGTGTGTTTGGTGGAGTGGAATGGTAAGGTGGTGGAATTTCTGGAATGTCTTGGATGGAGAGAGGTTGTCGAACCATGAGAGGTTCTGTTATTCTAGGAATTGGTGTGGTGGTATCAGAGTCTGTGTATGAATTTTCTGGTTGGGAAGCGGTAGCGTTTGGATTTTCTGGGTGAGTGGTTTGGAAGTTTGGGTTTTCTATTTGAGGAGTTTGAAAATCTGGATTAAATTGATCAATATCAGAAAAAACTCTAGCAAGTTCTGGCTGATATTGTTCAAGATGTGGATTGGGAGAGAGAGGTTCATTTAGTATGTTTTCTAGAGTTACTAAGGGGTCAAACTCTATATCAAAATCTTCAAATGTTTGAGGTGAGGGATATTCTATTGGTTTAAGAGAGGAGGATGTTTCAGATGTTGGAAAAACTACTTATTCTACAACAGAAATAAAAGAAGAGTTACCTTTCTTTTTAGCAGCTTTTGGAGTCCTCTGAGAAGATCCTTCTCCTGTAGATTTTCTTTTTCTGGACTTCTTTAGGACAACATCTGGAGCTTGCTGATGCAAATCACTAATGTTTAGTTCTGGAGCAGTTCCATCCTTCTTGCATGCTTCTAAATATCTGACAACTATTTCTGGCGAAGCATCAATTTCAGAAAATAGAGGAAAATATTTTAGAGGGATTCTCCTTGATGTGATGAATTCCTTTGTAGCAATGGTTGGCTCCTTCTTAATGCTGTCAATAATCTTCATCTTTTTCAGGTTCTTGGCTTTAAGGGGTTTTCCAGCACATGTCTCCAGCGTGCTTATCTGTTGAGCTTCAGTCAGATGCTCTATTAACCTATTCTCAGTCAGAATATCTGAAATTAACCTTCCCAGAGGTATCCAATCCCTCTTGGTCCTTTCATCTTCTCTTGTTTACTTCACGCTTGTTCTCATTTGATTGAACAGCAAGTGAGGAAGGTTTACTTTTGTCTTCTTCGTAATGAAGTATAGCAGAAACTGTTAATTAATATTTATGTAGTCATAAGAGGTTGTTGGCTTCCTATGGTTGATACAGCCTAGAATGATCTTTGCCCAGATTCTGAATTAGTCCTTCAGATCTTTAATCTTGCTGGATGGCTTCCTATAAATGAAGATTACTCTTGATATAGCTTTTAGGTCAGAACATTTCTCAACCATGTCGCTGCAACGGATTCCTCTGCCATTATAACCAATTAGCTTTGCAATCAAATCTTTAGTGATTGTAATTTTCTTCCCCATTATATAAGACGTTACATGGTGATTAGACGATCAAAATACCTGTTCCAACCTTGAATAGCTACATCTGCAGTAAGATCAAACCCATTTTCCTTCATGCTTTCAAAGTCAATGATAAGCTGGCAGAGAACCTCAAGAGAATCAATTGGAGTAAGTAAGGTTCTTGAATATTCTTCTTATTATTCTGCTGTTGATGAAGATGAACTAGGAGAACATTGAATATTTTTAGCGCTTAAAGATAAAGCCATTGTTCACACTGACTGTTTGAGATTTCTGAGAAAAAAAGGGTTTTTGCAAGCGAAAACTAGAGAGGAAGTAGAAGCGAGAAGAAGTGAGAGTGAGTATGAGTGTGTATTTATAATCAATTTGAAAACTTAATCAATAAGAAAGAGAGAAATATTAATGATTATACAACAATTATGAATCTTAAAAATAGGGGATGACATGGAGATAAGAAACAGTTACCAATGAACCGCGTCTCAATGCACCCAATCATAGCTTTAGACCCTTCAGAATTTGAACTTGTGTTCAGCCTTAAAAGGATGTTTGTGAGAGGATGACATATGTTGATAATGTGAATTGCACGTCTCTATCTTTGAAATGAACCATTCGGATCTTCTTAGATAGATTCTGATGCAACTGTCCTTCTAACTTCTGAAGAATTGTTGATCAGAAGTTCACAAAGAAAACATAAAATTCTGAGGGTTAATGAATATATAAATAAAACTCTTATTTTGGACATAATTTTATGCTGAGATGTTTCAGAATGAAATTAAACCTATCTTCTGAAAGAGGTTTAGTAAAGACATCAGCCCATTGATGGTCTGTGTCAATAAATTTTAAGGAAAGAATTCCTTTATGAATATAGCCCCTAATAAAGTGATGTTTTATTTCTATATGCTTAGCCCTAGAATGAAAAATAGGATTCCTATATAAACACATTGCAGAAGTATTATCATAAAATATAGGAATGTTACTCTCAAATATGTTGAAGTCTTCAAGCTGACTTTTCATCCAGAGCATCTTTGTGCTGCATCCAGCAGCTGCTATGTATTAAGCTTCAGCTTTTGACAAAGCAATTGTGGATTGCCTCTTGCTGATCCATGAGATCATATTTTCTCCCAGAAACTGGAAGCTTCCAAAAGTTCTTTTTCTTTCTATTATATCTCCAGTGAAGTCAGCATCATAGTACCCTACTAAATTTTATTCACTGGTTTTTCTATAAAACAAACCAAGATTATTAGTACCTTTCAGATACTTGAAATTCGCTTAACAGCTGTTAAGTGAGATTCTCTAGGATCTGATTGGAATCTGGCATATAAAGATATACTGTATAGAATGTCAGGTCTTGAAGTTGCAAGATATAAGAGAGAACCAATCATACCTCTGTAGATCTTTTGTTCTACCTTTTTACTTACCTCTTCCTTTTCCAGAATGCATGTGGGATACATTGAAGTCTTAGATGACTTACACTCTGATAGGTCAAATTTCTTCAAAAGTTCTTTGACGTTTTTTCTCTGGTGTATGTAGGTTCCTTCTAGAGTTTGATTGATCTGAATGCCCAGAAAGAATTTGAGTTCTCCCATCAAGCTCATTTCAAACTCTGCCTGCATATACTTAGCAAATTATCTTCCCAGAGAAGCTTTAGTAGAT
Source organism: Vicia faba (assembly GCA_948472305.1). Classification (NCBI taxonomy): domain Eukaryota; kingdom Viridiplantae; phylum Streptophyta; class Magnoliopsida; order Fabales; family Fabaceae; genus Vicia; species Vicia faba. The sequence continues at coordinate 923,172,801 of OX451738.1, read as the reverse complement.
CCAAAAATTATATCATCTACATAAATTTGACCAACTAAAATGTCATTCTTAAATGACTTACAGAACAAGGTTGTGCCCACTTTCCCTCTGGTGAATTCCTTTTCTAAAAGAAAGCTAATTAGTCTTTCATACCAAGCTCTGGGAGCTTGTTTCAGACCATATAGTGATTACTTTAGATTGAAAACATATTCTGGATGTTTGGAATTTTCAAACCCAGGGGGTTGCTGCATATAAACTTCTTCATCAATGTATCCATTTAAGAATGCATTTTTGACATCCATCTGATAGAGAGTGATGTCATTATTCATAGAAAAAGAAATTAAGAGTCTGATAGATTCTAACCTGGCGACTAGAGCAAAGTTTTCTGTATAGTCTATCCCCTCTTTCTGAATATAACCTTGTGCAACCAGTCGTGCCTTGTTTCTGATGACTTGTCTTTGTTCATTCAATTTATTTCTGAATACCCATTTTGTTCCAATGACGTTGAACCCTTTTGGTTTCGGAACCAGATCCCATACGTCATTTCTGGTGAATTGATTTAACTCCTTTTGCATAGCCAGTATCCATTCGGTCTCCAGAAGAGCTTCATCAATGGTAGTTGGCTCAATCAGAGATACCAATCCCATGAGAGATTCTTCAGAATTTCTGAATGTGGATCTTGTTCTGATTGGATCTTCCTTCTTTCCCAAAATTTTGTCTTCAGGATGAGCAAGGATGCTTCTGGATAGTCTTTTCTGGAGAGGTTCTTCAGATATTGCTATAGTTCTTGTGACATTTCCTTCTGATGTTGTTTGTGAGTCTTTTTTGGGAACTTATGATGTATTTCCTTCAGTACCTGTGAACTGAACTTCTATATCTGCAAGAGATTCATTTTTCTTTGACTTTTGAGAGCCAAGCTTGTCATCAAATCTAACACTGATTGACTCTTCTACAATCTGTGTATCTATGTTGTATACTCTGTAGCCTCTTGAGTGTTCAGAGTATCCTAATATAATACACTTTTGTGCTTTAGAGTTAAACTTGTTCAGATGTTCTTTGGTGTTAAGCATAAAACAAATACATCCAAATGGATGGAAATACGAAATGTTGGGCTTTCTGTTATTCCACAGTTCATATGGATTCTTATCCAGAATATGTCTTATTGAGTTTCTGTTTTGAATGTAACACGCTGTGTTAATTACTTCTGCCCATAAATTCTTAGCAATTATAGTCTTGTTGATCATGGTTCTTGCCATTTCGTGTAAACTTCTGTTCTTTCGTTCTACAACTCCATTTTGTTGGGGAGTTCTAGGACAAGAGAAATCATGAGAGATTCCATTCTCATTAAAAAATATTTCAAAATTTTTGTTTTCAAATTCTTCACCATGACCACTTTTGACTTTAACAATTCTAAGATCTTTCTCATTTTGGACTTGGTTAAAGAAAGCAACAAACACAAAGTGTGACTCGTCCTTGTGTCTTAAGAACTTTACCCATGTCCATCTGCTATAGTCATCTATGATCACTAACCCATATTTCTTGCCACTAATGGATGCAGTTTTCACTGGTCCAAATAGATCTATGTGCAGAAGTTCTAATGGTCTAGAGGTAGAAACAACATTTTTTGCTTTAAAAGAGGGTTTTACAAACTTGGCTTTCTGACATGCTTCACATAGAGCATCTGAGCTGAACTTCAGATTAGGAAGTCCTCTAACCAGATTGAGTTTGTTAATCTGAGATATTCTTCTCATACTAACATGTCCCAATCTTCTATAAAGACCCATTGCTCGTTGTTAACAGACAGTAGGCATTTTACGTTCTGACTTTTTTGTTCAGAAAGTTTTATTTTGTAAATGTTGTTCTTTCTCTTTCCATTAAATAGATAGATCCATCTTTCTGACTAACAGCTTTACATAAATTTTGATTAAAGATTATATCATAACCGTTATCACTTAATTGACTTATGGATAACAAGTTATGCATTAATCCATCTACTAACAGAACATTATTAATAGAAGGGAGGTTACTGTTACCAACAGTTCCAGAGCCAATGATCTACCCTTTCTGATTTCCTCCAAAACCTATGTAGCCTCCCAATTTAAGTTCCAGGCTTTGGAACATATGCTTTCTTACCGTCATGTGTCAAGAGCATCTAGAGTCCAGGTACCATGATTGGTGTTTTAGTCTTGTTGTCAAAGATATCTTCTACATATATAATTTTATCCTTAGGTACCCATATCTTTTTGGGTCCTTGTTTGTTAGTGTTACCAAAATTCTGTTTGAATTTTGGTTTAGCAGAAAAATTATTACTGGTATATTTTAAGTCATGTGTGTGCCCATAGGTAAAGTGAGATTTTAAAGGAGTGTGTTTAATAACTAAGTCCATGACTTTCTTAGGTTGGGATACTTTACATTTGTATCCTATAACTTTTCTTCCATTTCTGCTAACTCCATAGATCATTGAAGCCATCTTGCTTCTATCTATGTTTTTAGCAAGGAACTTCTGAAAGCTATGATCATATTCCTTTATGATCTTATTAGAGTTACTGGGAACCTATGAGATAGTTTCCTTCTGAGTGTTTTGTAAATCATTTTGAAGTTTTGAAATTTTTCTTTTAGCTCAGAATTTTCTAATATCAGATTCTTAGTTTCTTCAGAGTCCGAAACTAGATCATTTTTCAGGTTCTTGAATTTGACTCGAAGCTTCCGATATCTTTCAAGAATTTCACTCAGACCTTCTCCTAATTCAGCTTTAGTAAAGTTTACAGTAAAGTCAGGAAATACCTCTTCATTGTCTGATTCTGACCCAGATGATTCAGTATCTTCTGTCACGTTGGCCATAAGAGCAATGTTGGCTCTTTCATCTTCTGATTCTGTGTCTGCGTCAGAAGTATATGAGTCATCCCATGTTTCCATGCGACTTTTCTTCTTCTCCTTGAAGAACTTCTTTTTCGGTTTCTCCTTCTGAAGCCTTGGACAATAGCTTTTGTAGTGACCTTTTTCATTGCAACCGTAGTAGACAATGTCCCTGTTGCTTGAATTTGTGTCCAGAAGAAGATTCAGACTTTCTATGTCCAGAAGATGATTCAGACTTTCTGTATCCAGAAGATGATTCATTCTGATTCCCTGCTCTTCTAGAATTTCTGAACTTCCTTTCGCCTCTGCTTCTACAGCTGATTGACTCTTCTGGAGAGAAGAGACAATTCGTTTTCTTCTGATGAGGATCCATCAGAGGTTTCTTCCATAGCCTGAAAAACTTTATAATCATATTTTTTGTTAGATTTAAGAGCTAACGGCTTACCTTGCTTCTGGGGCTCATCATCTTCTAACTCTATCGCATGACTTTTGAGTGAGCTGACAAGTTCTTCTAAAGATATCTTGTTAATATCTTTTTCCAATTTGAGAGTAGTGACCATGGGCCTCCATTGCTTTGGTAAACTTCTGATGATCTTCTTTACATGGTCAGTAGTTTAATACCCTTTATCTAGAACTTTCATCCCAGCAACCAGAATTTGGAATCTTGAGAACAATGCTTCAATGGTTTCACTTTCTTCCATCTTGAAGGCATCATACTTCTGAATGAGTGCAAGGGCTTTGGTTTCTTTTACTTGCATGTTGCCTTCATGCGTCATTCTCAAAAAATCAAACATGTTCTTAGTTGTCTCTCTGTTTGTGATCTTCTCATACTATGAACATGAGATGGCACTCAGGAGAATAGTTCTAGCCTTGTGATAATTTCTGAAGTCACGCTTTTGATGATCAGACATTCTTTTTCTATCAATCTTCTGACCACTTTCATCCACAGGATGCATGTACCCATCAATTACCATATCCCAGAGATCAGCATCATGAGTCAGAAAGAAGCTTTCAATTCTGTCTTTCCATTAGTCAAAGTTTTCTCCATCAAAGATTGGAGGTTCGCTGTTGATTATGTCTTTCTCATCATGGTAGTTTTGATACGGTGGCAGAACCGACTGTTATACTGGTTTGTATTTTTTGTTCCCAAATGTTGCGGTAAGTAAGAGTCGCCACCGACTTTTATTTCATCCAACAAAGGAAAAGGAAAAAGAACAAAAACCTTTTTTTGAGATATTTTTGAGTACGGGTGGTAGATTATAGAAAGGGAAGGTGTTAGCACCCTTTCTTTCAGTGGTTTTCCATGGACTCTTAGTTACTTGCTCATTTTTTAAATTGCTTGTGTGTGTGCTTGTTTTGAAAAGTTTTGTTTACTTCGTGATAACCCTTGTATCGGTCCTCAAGAGTGTGACGAAGTTGTTTTGAAAACTATTTTTTGAAAAGTGTTTGTGTGAAATTTTTTTGTTTTGAGCAAGTACTTAAGAGTTTTCTACCTACTCGAAAAAAGTATGTTCATTTTCGTTTCCTTTAGACAGTGCTATCCTACTATTAAGGAGTAGGTATCTCCGTCGTTGGAATTTTAGAGGGACAATTGAAAGGGACGAAATGGTCTCTGAAGGCAACAAGTAAGGATACCTTAGCGTTTCGAAGGGACTATCGTCATAAGATCAATTCGTAGGAAACTCGAGGGACAATTAGGGACTATGATCTTTTATGACGATTTTGAATCGCGGGTCATTGCTAAGGTATCCCTACATTCGAGGGACACGACCATTATTTCCGAGGCAACCAAGTGGGGACAAACCCTAGGAGTGAGCATGTGCAAGTGTGTCTTTTTCAATTAATTATCTTTGCACAATTAGGGTCGTCTACCATTTTAATTTGACTTATATTTCGCATGCAATCCTAATGTCCATACATCTAACTATTTAATAGTTGCAGAAATTAAAAGCGAGAAATAAAAACCCTAACTATTACAAGGCTTTGGGGAGGGGATTACATAATCATAAATCGGGGATTAAACAGTAAATAATATGCAGTAAACCCTAATTAAAAACTATTACAAACCCAAAGCAAGTACAATAATTGGAAAATGAAATATAAAATATTACGCGCGAGAGTTAAATACGGGAATCAAAGCTTAAATTCAAAGGGAATCACAAAAAATATTTTTGTTATTTTTTGATCGAGAAAACAATTAAATTGAAAATTAACCCTAACTTTCTAGTTGATTTTATTTAGGAAAATAAGAATTTAAATTGACCTAATTAAACTAATTAATTAATTACAATTAAATAATTATAAAAAATAAAATAGAATCTAATTTTTATTGATTTTCTGATTTTATGATTAAATAAAAAAAGATATTTGTAAAACAATCAAACAATAAATAAATAATAAATAATATTAAGGAAAAAAAGTGAGAATGGGCCTGATATGATGAGCAACTTGGGGGTGTCTTGCTAATTCTGTGTTGGGCCCAAAGTTGGTGGCCCAGGTTCCTGCGCCTGATCCTTTGGGACTAGCTTTTGAGGGTTCATGGTGGACCAGCATATGTTGCACGTTGGATTTGTGATGGATATTAATCCAAGGGATGAGATCAGAGGGCGCGTGGGGGTCTTCAGAAGATGAAGTGCACTGGATATGCAACTAAATAATTAGAAAAATGCAAAAGTAACACGCCTGGGATCGAACCCAGGACGCTTGCTTCAAACCCTTCACCCTTAACCGTATGTGTTGCTTGTTAAATTGTTTATATAAATAACAAAAATCAATATAATATAAAAACAAGGTCTAATGATGAGTCAACCTAACACGCGTGCATTGTGGGGCCCTGTAATTTAAATGAACGAATCACAGGCTGTTATCCCGCCATATCTGCACATGGACGGTTAAACCACCCTTCACGATGGTTGACCACCATCGTCTCCGGTGATCCCAAAAATCCAACCTGCAAAATAGCGCGATTCCGATCAATAAATTTGGCCTACCCCCCCCCCCCCCCCCCCCCCCCCCCTTAAATCTTAGGCTGTGAGTTCAACCATGGAGTTAGTTTAACCTAAAACGACCCGCATCCTTAAAGAAGAAGCTTGCACTTCTCTAAACCCTAGCAATGGTGATTTGTAGTTATGGCCTTGTTCCTTACATGTAACACGCTAGATAATTCACAAATAACAATAGCACTATGAAATGCAGCCAAAAGGATTTTATATCAAGAGTTAAGCGAGTTTTAAGATCAAGAATTTTACCAATATGAGAAGATCGGGCTAGGGAGATTCAAGGTACTTTGGCCTTCAAAGGTGGATGAGATAAGGTGTTGGGATCCTCAGAATGATGATAGGATGCCTGGCTTAGACTGAAGGAGGCTGGATCGTATGTTTTTAGAATTGCACCTTTCTTGAACAATTTTGAAACTTTTGCTCTGGTTCTTTTGGCTGGCTGCGCCTCTGTATCTATCCTTTTAGGTTTAGAATCTCCTCCTTATGTATGAGGCAATACCTAGGTTAACATATATGGAGAGAATCCAAAAGAATAATGGAGTTTTATTTTGTTTCAAATCTTTCCAATTTTGCATATTTCTTACCCATTCCAAGCTTGCACAAATATTTTGACATTATACAACCTATTTGGATTGTGATTCACTTCAAAATCCAATGAAAACAAATATTTACCATTTTCAAATCATTTATTTGATTAAATTTGGACTTTAAATGATTAAAAATCAAAATAAATCAAATAAATAAATAAAAGATGCATGGAGTAGTTCATGGATCTTGGACCATGTTAGGAACATGATACAAGCATAAAAAGTTGGGCCCATTTGAAGAACAATGCATTTTGGGCACTGTTGACTTTGGGAAAATTTCCAAAAATAGTCAACTTTGACAATCCATATCTCCCTCAATTTTGACCCTAATAGGGTGTTCTTGGACTTTTTAGAAAGCTTAGGATGTCCCATAATTAACCTCTTTGGTTTCATCTCAATTGGATCTACCATGTTCATGTAAGAAGCTTTGACCCAAAAGGTGTTTTTTTTTTACTTTTGAAAAGGACCTATAACGTATGAATTCATATCTTTTCATGAGTGCATTTCTTGAACTTGAGGGCTGAAGATGAGTTGAAGGGAATTGAATTCTATTAAAAATTAGTCTTGGATGAGAAATTTCTGATAAAGTATGAGAAAGTTACGCTTGGTCAAAGTTTGGTTGACTATTCCTATAGGAACCCTAATTTAGCAACTTTTGAGTTTTGATGAATTTGGAGCATTCCTTGAGGAATCATGATCAACCCTTGATCAAATGATGGATATCACTTCAAAATGTTGATGTTGACCAAAAATATTGATGTTTGACTGTATGTGGGTCACAGTTGACTTTTGACCTAGTATAGTTGATTTGAAGGCATCTGAGTAGTTGACTGAGCAAACTTTTTATGTATGTACATGAAATGCTATTGGGGACATGTCCGAGTCTAGGAAAATAAATCCATGACTGTTGTTGGAGAGTATAGGATTCCTGACTATTGTAGATAATTGTGGTTCTTCTACTTCCGCTGGGGATGGTGAATGGAAATGAATGTGCTGAAGATTTATTCTTTGTTGTTTGTGAATATTCCATCAAGGAGAGACTCTATCTGAGAGTAGCTCTGCAGGGAATAATTTGGAAGATGAAATTCCATAGCTGAAATAATAAGCTTTGTCGGGGATTGAGCTTTTGTATTCAGAGAAATAAACTCTGCTTGGGGAGATAAAAATTATGATGATCCGCTCGCGATTATGAAATTTGGCTGGGGTACAGCTGCCAGGTTTCTGAAAGACCTTCGTTGGGGAGGTTACTTCCTGTTTTGGGATAGCTGGTATCAAAGGCCTTGATTTCTTTTACTCTGTGGGGAGTGTAGATGTCACGAGGTCGTATCTACTGATGATTGTACTTCAAAGCTGTCTGTGCCCTGGTACCTGCTAAACAGAGTAACTGTCGGGTTTGACATTTCTTATTTTTGCCCCTGTTTCTTAAGTTACGAGCAATTGTCTTTTCGTTTCTTATGTAAATGTTTATGAGAAGAAATAATATTCAAATGCATATGTCAAGAATAAACCATTGGACGTTCTTGTAAAACAAAACAAAAAAGAGAAACAAATAACTTTGTAAAAATGATTTGTATTATTTTAGAAAATGGCCTGTAATAGGCGTTTTTGTACAAGGAAGTTGACGCTCTAGTAAGAGAACATCGTCATAAAAATGGAAGCTATACAATATTGTGTAAAGAAGAAAACAGCTATGTGCAACAATCCAATTGGGTTCCAATTCTACTATTGGCCCTATGTCTTTGAGTGTCTCATCACTTTGCTGCTTGTCCAAAGTTGATTAGGTTGATCGATGTCGTTCGAGCTTGATAGTTGATAATGAGATATGATCACAAGGTGATCCAATGGAACATAGTGATACTCTTTACATCCCTAACTTTTTCCTAGACTTCCCTTTCGGGTTTTCAGTCCACCGGGATACCCTTTTTTGCCCAAGCCGCCTCTTCAGGTTTTCGACTTGTCGGGTGTACAGATTTTTCATTTTCATCCCTTATTTTTACCCGAACCCTTTTGGTTCACCGGGAAGCCCTTATTTTTTCCTAGGCCAGTCAACCTAGCAGGTCTTTTAATCAGGCGTAGTATCTTTTCACTATGTCTGCATTGACATGGTGAGGAAGGTCGTCACCTTCCATGATGGTTAAAATCATAGCTACACCCGAAAAGATGTTTTTAACCACAAATAGCCCTTCGTATGTGGGGGTCCATTTACCCCTGGGATCACCTTGCGGAAGTATGATGTGCTTGATTACCAGATCCCCCACTTGATATTCTTGACGTCTAACTTTCTTGTTAAAAGTCGTGATCATTAGCTTTTGATACGTCTGACCATGACAAATAGCAGTAAGTCTCTTCTCGTTAATCAGATTTAGTTGATCAAGTCGAGTCTGAATCCAGTCATCTTCATTCAAACCCGTATCCTTCATAATCCTGATAGATGGTATCTAGACCTCGATGGGTAGGACTGCCTCCATGCCATATACCAGAGAGTATGGTGTTGCCCCTCTCGACGTCCATGTTGAGGTATGGTATCCATGAAGAGCGAATGATAACATCTCATTCCAGTCTTTGTATGTCACCGTCATTTTTTGTATGATCTTCTTGATGTTCTTGTTATCCGCTTCAACAACGCTATTCATCTTTGGCCGATAAGGAGAAGAGTTATGATATTGCATCTTGAATTGCTTACAGAGCTTGGTGATCGTCGTGTTATTGATATTTGTACCATTGTCAGTAATAATTCTCTCTGGCACACCATACCGACAGATCAGATTATGTCGAATAAATCGTGCCACAATGTTCTTGGTCACAGTAGCAAAGGAGGCCACCTCAAGCCATTTCGTGAAGTAATCAATGGCTACTAAGATGAAGCAATGTCCATTGGAAGAAGTAGGCCTGATTTCTCCGATCATGTCAATGCCCCACATTGCAAAGGGCCACGGAGCTATCAAGACGTTCAAGGGAACCAGAGGCACATGCACCTTATTAGCATAGATTTGGCACTTATGACAAGTTCGGGAGTGCTGATAACAATCTGCTTCTATAGTGGACTAGTAGTATCCTGCCCATAGGATCTTCTTAGCCATGGTATGTCCACTAGAATTGGTTCCGAAGGTACCTTCATGTAGATCTGTCATAATCCTCTATGCTTCACTCTTTTCTACACACCGCAGTAAGGTAGAGTCATGATTGCGCTTGTAGAGGATTCCATTACTGAGGAAGAATTTCACAGCCAACCATCTCAGAAACTTCTTATCATTGACAGATGCCCCTTCGGGATACTCCTGAGTCTCGAGGTACTTCTTCACTTCATGAAACCAGGGTTTGTCTGCCACCTCTTCGGTATCAATCTCACAGCAGTGCGTTGGTTCATCCAACCTCTCAATGGTGATTTGGGGAACTTTGTTGTCCCATTTGACTTTGAACATGGAAGAAATGGTAGCTAGCGCGTCCGCTAACTGATTCTCCTCTCGTGGGAAATGGTCAAAGGTTACCTCCTCAAAGTTTGGGAGCAATTTCAGTACGTGCTCTTTGTATGGGATGAGATTTGGATGCTTCGTATCCCATTCGACCTTGATCTGACTTATCACCAACATTGAATCCCCGAAAATGCTAAAGAACTTGATTCTCAGGTCAATAGCAGCTTTGAGACCCATAATGCAGGCTTCATACTCCTCCATGTTGTTAGTGTAGTTGAAACATAATCGAGCGGTGAAAGGAGTATGACATCCCTCAGGAGATATGATTTTTGCGCCAATGCCATTGCTAAGTGCGTTTGAAGCTCCATCAAAAACCATAGTCCATCAGGATCCTTCCTCGGGTCCTTCATCTGGTCCAGGTTCTTCATAGTCAATTACCAGCATAATATTCTCGTCCGGGAACTCAGAATTCATGGACTGGTAGTCATCCATGGTCTGATGGGCCAAATGATCAGCTAATACACTTCCCTTGATTGCTTTCTAGGTTGTATATTGTATATCATATTCAGTTAAGATCATCTTCCATCTCGCTATTCTTTCGGAGAGAGCGGGTTTCTCGAAGGTGTATTTGATTGGATCCATCTTAGATATCAACAAAGTAGTGTGGGTCAACATGTACTGTCTTATTCGGCGAGGAGCCCATGCCAAAGCGCAGCAAGTTTTCTCAAGCAGTGACTATCGTGTCTCCCAGTCGTTAAACTTTTTGCTAAGGTAGTATATTGCGTTCTCTTTTCGACCAGACTCATCATGCTACCCCCATCACACACCCCATTGAATTGTCTAGCACTTTTAAGTATAATATCAGAGGTCTTCCTTCAACCGGAGGCATCAGAATTGGTGGTTCTTGAAGGTATTCTTTGATTCTTTCAAAAGAAGTCTGGCATTCTTCATTCCACTTTACCACTTGATCTTTCTTTAGAAGCATGAAGATGGGCTTACAAGCAGCAGTTAGATGTGAAATGAACCCGGTGATGTAATTTAGGCATCCCAAGAAACCTCTAACCTCCTTCTTTGTATGGGGAGCCGGCATCTCTTGTATGGCTTTTACCTTTGCGGGGTCTACCTGAATACCTTTGTCACTGACGATGAAACCCAGAATCTTACCAGACCTTACCCTGAAGGTGCACTTATTCGGATTCAACCTCAGCTTGTATGTCTTCAACCTGTCGAACAACTTTTGTAGATGATCAAGGTGTTCCTCTTTGGTTTGAGACCTGGCTATCATGTCATCAACATAAACTTCGATCTCATGGTGAATCATATCGTGGAACAAAGCGACCATGGCTCGCTGATAGGTTGCCCCATCATTCTTCAACCCAAAAGGAATCACCTTGTAACAGAAGGTGCCCCACTGTGTGACGAAGGTTGTCTTCTCCATGTCTTCAGGAGAAATCTTGATCTGGTTATAGCCAGAGAAACCATCCATGAAGGAGAAGATTGTGTGTTATGCGGTGTTGTCGACTAGAACATCAATGTGAGGAAACGAGAAGTCATCCTTGGGGCCTGCCCTCTTCAGATCTCTGTAATCCATGCACATTCGTACCTTGTCGTCCTTCTTAGGTACCGGAACAACGTTAGCAACCCACTGCAGATAGGAGGTGACAGCTAAGAACCCTGCGTCGAACTGCTTCATGACCTCTGCCTTGATCTTCTCTGACATTTCAGGGTGCATACGGAAGACCTTCTGTTTAACCAGAGGACAATATTCTTTGGTCGGCAGACGATGTACCACAATATCAGTGTCTAAACCAGGCATGTCTTCATTAGACCAGACAGAGATCTCAACATAGTCGTGCAACATTTGTATCAACTGCTGTTTGATCCTAGCTTCTAGATTTGCGCCGATCTTGACTTCTTTTCTGTCTACCACTGTGCCCAAGTTTATCGTCTTAACTGGTTCTTCATGAGGCTGTATAGCCCTTTCTTCCTGCTATAACTGTCTAGAAAGCTCTCCAGGCACCTAACAATCGTCCTCACCTTCGTCCTCGGTGTTGTACCCCAAAATTTTCCCTCTCATGTTTCCCAAAGGTTTCCCTCTGCATGGTTGATCACAAACTCTTGCTTAAGGAAAAGGAAAATTTTTGAGTGGTGCTTCAAGTACATTTCGATTGGCATTCTGAAGGACCCTTCGATTGGTGTTCTGAAGGAGCCTTTCGATTGGCATTCTGTCAAGCTCTTTCAATTGGCATTCGGGACAAGCCTTTCGATTGGCATTATGGACAGGTACTTCGATTTACATTATAACAGTTTCCTTCGATTGGAATTCCAAAAAGGTCCATTTGAAGAAGCATTCAAAGGGTCCATTCGAAGAAGCTTTGGAAATAATTTGAAGGAGGCCATCAGCCCATTCGAAAGGGAGCATTCGAAGGCCAGTCATTCAAAATTCAAAAAGGGACAGGATCCCATGTGCTTAGCCAACGTTTCAAACTCTCATTCATGACTGTCAAACACATAATCAAGGTCATTTAAACCTTTGTCTTCCTGTCCCCTCCACCCCACTCCTATAAATACAAGGGCCAGTGACACATTTCAAGGAGTGAAGGACACACGAAAATATACAGAAAAAAATAGAGAAAAGAAGCAAGGAGAGCTTGGAGATACGCTGCCCAAAAGTCATCAGCACTTCTAGGAAGCCATACACAATCCTTGCACCAGCCAAAGCTGCCACCCAGCGAACACTTCCACCCTCAGAACTACAGATTGAAGCACCTCTGTTTGGTAAAAAATGATCTAGTCTCAAACTCATTTTTAAATTCATTTTGATTGCATATTCATATTATTGTTGCTGTTTGTGAATGATTTAATGTGCTACATATAAGCTACAACGCAGAGATGAGATTGTGCCATTGCTTGGGAACAATCTGAGCCTTTCCTTCGAATCCCATGATAAAATAAATCCAGACCCAGATTCAGAAGGTGCAAATAGGGAGGAGATTCGAACCAGGGGGGTAAAATCCCCCATGGACCTTTAACATATGTTTCGTTTCTTGCAGGAAATACATTCTCAGGTTCCTGTTCAGAGTTTCGAAGCTCAGCAGTTTAGCTTCGAACTGGACCCAGGACTTCCAGTTCGAAGGATGACATGTCCAGGTCGAAAGCCCTCAGAGTGCAGCCCCTTCATGCACCTTCGATCCAGCCTCTTCACGGGGTCGAAAGACAGCCTGCACCTCTTTCGACCCAGACCTCCAGAATTATATTTTTTTCTTGTTTTTGCTGCCTGGCCCATTTGTACTTTGTTTACTTTGTTTTTGTTTATTTCTTTTAGTTTGTTTTTTTTAATCAACATAAAAATCATAAAAAATAAATAACTTAGAACTAAGACTTAATTTTGTTAATTATTTTAACTTATTTTCTTCAATTTTAAAATCAGTAGACTTAGGATTTATTTAAATTCAATCCTTTTCATAAACAAAAAATGCAAAAAATATAAGTTTTGTTTAGAGTTAATTTTAATCAGTATTTTTAATTAACTAAATTTGACTTAATTGAACATTTAGCATTTTCCCAAAAAATAGAATAAAACAACAAAAAGATCATATGCTTAGGATTTTTAAGATTCGCACGCGTTTATATTTATTCCCCCAATTTTGGACATGTAAATAATCCCCCTCCCCAAAGCCTTGTAATAGCGTAGGATTTACAATTTCCGCACTTTAAATTCCTGTACATATATTAACTGCTTAGATGTATGCTAACTAGGATTGTATGACAAGATCTAAAAACAAATGGTAGAACACCTAAATAAACAAAGATAATATAACTGAAAATTGACACACTTGCACATGCCACTCCTAGGGTACATCTCACTTGGTTGCCTCAAATGTGGTCATTAAGTATAGGATGTTTTAGAGGTCGTCCTTCTGTCCCAAGATCATAAGTTGCCTCGAAATGGTTGCCTCAATAAAAATGATTTAAGACATTAGGATTACCACTAAAGCGTCCTAACGTTGCTTTAGTGACCACACGTCCCATAAATCGAATTGACCCGAAAACTCCAACGATGATGCTACCTACTCCTCAATAGTGGGATAGCATTGTCTAAAGAACTTTAGCACAATTTAATTCCTTTTTGAGTAGGTAGAGGTTCTTAAGTACTTGCTCCTTTTAAAAACAAAACAAACTTTTCACACTTACACTTTCTTCAAAAAAACAAAACTCTTTTCAAAACCCACAAACACAAAGAAAAGCATACTTTTGAAAACATAGTGAGCAAGTACCTAAGAGCCCGTGGATAACCACGGATAGAAAGGGTGCTAATACCTTCCCTTTCTATAATCTACCTCCCGAACCCGAGAAAAATCTCGAAAAGGAATTTTTTCTGTGCTTTTGTCCTTTCCTTGTTGGATAAAATAAAAGACGGTGGCGACTCTTGCTTACCGCGACTCTTGTAACAGACAATGTTTTGAAACTTTATGGCCCGGTGTCTTACCCGGGGCACTGTGGCTTCATTTGTGAGGGCTTTTGTATGCCATTTTCATATATCATTAATGAAAGCATTGGACGTTTTGCATTTCAAATTTTGCGCTCCTTGTCTTTCTTTATTATATATTGCAAAACAGCTATTTTACACACACTCACATATACAGGTCTCCATCCACTCTGGATCTCACTGGTAACGACTCTGCTACTGCCAGTTATGACTTCGGAAATCCGATCAACTTAGCTGAAGACGAAGGTGAAGATGATTGCAAAGTGTCGGGTGAGCTTGCAAGACTGCTACTCCAGGAAGAGAGGGCCATTCAGCCACATGAAGAGCTAGTAGAAACAGTGAATCTGGGTACTGAGACAGACAAAAAGGAAGTCAAGATCGGTGCAAATTTGGAGCTTAGTGTGAAACAATGGTTGATTCAAATGATGCATGACTACGTGGAAATATTTGCCTGGTCTTAAGAAGATATGCCTGGGTTGGATACCGACATTGTGGTTCATCGCCTGCCTACCAAGGAAGACTGTCCTCCGGTAAAACAGAAGGTCCACCGTATGCGTCCAGAGATGTTTGAGAAAATCAAGGCTGAAGTTATGAAACAGTTTGACGCCGGTTTTCTAGCAGTAACTTCTTACCCTCAGTGGGTTGCCAATGTGGTTCCGGTACCGAAGAAGGATTGTAAGGTCCGAATTTGTGTGGACTACAGGGATTTGAACAGGGCAAGCCCTAAGGATGACTTCCCTCTGCCTCACATAGACGTTCTGGTTGACAATACTGCTCAGCACAAGGTATTCTCCTTTATGGATGGTTTCTCCGGTTATAATCAGATCAAGATGGCTCCTAAAGACATGGAGAAGACCACCTTTGTTACTCAGTGGGGTACCTTTTGTTACAAGGTCATGCCTTTTGGGTTGAAGAATGTTGGGGCAACATATCAGCGTGCCATGGTTGCTTTATTTCATGACATGATCCATCATGAGATCGAAGTATACGTCGACGATATGATTGCGAGATCCCAAACTGAGGAGGAACACCTTGACCATCTACAGAAGCTGTTTGACAGGTTGAAGTTGTACAAGTTGAGATTGAACCCGAACAAGTGCACCTTCGGGGTACGGTCTGGTAAACTGTTGGGTTTCGTCGTAAGCGACAAAGGTATTCTAGTGGACCCTGCCAAGGTGAAAGCCATACAAGAGATGTCAGCTCCCAAGACAGAGAAAGAGGTCAGAGGCTTTCTAGGACGTGAACTACATTGCTCGATTCATCTCGCACCTAACTGCTACTTGTGAGCCAATCTTCAAACTGCTGAAGAAAGATCAAGTGGTATGTTGGAATGATGAATGTCAGGCTGCTTTCGAAAGAATTAAAGAATATCTCAAAGAGCCACCCATTCTGATGCCACGAGTGGAAGGGAGACCTCTAATCTTATACTTGACAGTACTTGACAACTCAATGGGGTGTGTGATGGGGCAGCATGACGAGTCTGGCTGAAAAGAGCATGCTATTTATTACCTTAGCAAAAAGTTTACCGACTGTGAGACCCGATACTCACTGCTCGAGAAAACTTGCTGTGCTTTGGCATGGGCTGCTCGCCGGCTGAGACAGTATATGTTGACTCACACTACTCTGTTGATCTCAAAGATGGATCCAATCAAGTATATCTTCGAAAATCCTGCCTTGTCTGGAAGAATAGCAAGATGGCAGATGATCTTGACTGAATACGACATTCAGTACACGACTCAAAAAGCAATCAAGGGAAGTGTATTGGAAGACCATTTGGCACATCAGGCAGTGGATTATTACCAGTCTATGAACTTTGAATTTCCAGACGAGAATATCATGTTCATAACTGATTGTGAAACACCTGGACCGGATGAAGGAGCTGAGGAAGGATCCCGTTGGTCTATGCACTTTGATGGAGCTTCAAACGCTTTGGGTAACGGCATTGGCATTGTGATCATATCTCCTAAAGGCTCTCATACTCCATTTACCGCCCGACTGTGTTTCAACTGCACCAACAGCATGGCGGAGTATGAAGCATGCATCATGGGTCTTCGAGCAGCAATTGACCTAAGGATTAAGTTTCTGAGTGTCTTCGGAGATTCCGCTCTCGTGATCAGTCAGATCAAAGGCGAGTGGGATACTAAACATCCAAATCTTATTCCTTACAAGGAGTATGTATTAACGTTACTTCCCCATTTAGAGGAGATAACCTTTGAACACTTCCCAAGAGAGGAGAATCAGTTGGCGGATGCGTTAGCTACGATGTCTTCTATGTTCAAAGTCAAATGGGATATTGAGGCTCCCCGGATCATTATTTGGAAGTTGTATGAGCCTGCACATTGCTGTGATCTTGAGACCGAAGAGGTAACAGAAAAGCCTTGGTATCATGAAGTGAAGAAGTACCTTGAAGCTCAAGAATACCCCGAGGGTGCATCTGTTAATGACAAGAAGTTTCTAAGAAGGTTCGCGACAAAGTTCTTCATCAACAATTGAATTCTTTACAAACGTAACCATGATTCAACCTTATTGCGTTGCATGGATAAAATTGAAGCAGAAAGAATCATGGTAGAGCTGCATGAAGGTACTTTCGGAACTCATTCCAGTGGACATACCATGGCAAAGAAAATCCTTCGGGCAGGATACTACTGGTCCACAATGGAAGCCGACTGTTATCAGCATTCTCGGACATGTCACAAGTGCCAAGTCTATGCTGATAAGGTGCATGTTCCTCCAGTTCCTCTAAATGTCTTAACATCGCCTTGGCCTTTTGCAATGTGTGGCATTGATATGATCGGCGAGATCAGACCTACGGCATCCAACGGGCATCGTTTCATCCTGGTAGCGATTGATTACTTTACGAAGTGGGTTGAAGCAGCTTCCTTTGCTACTGTAACCAAGAACGTCGTGGCACGATTCATTCAGCACAACCTGATCTGTCGATACGGTGTACCAGAGAGGATCATTACGGACAATGGTACCAATCTTAACAACAAAATGATCACTGAGCTCTGCGAGCAATTCAAGATACAGTATCATAACTCTTCTCCCTACCGGCCGAAGATGAATGGGGTTGTTGAAGCAGCAAATAAAAACATTAAGATGATTGTGCAGAAGATGACAGTGACATACAAAGACTGGCACAAGATGTTACCATTTGCTCTTCATGGGTACCGTACCTCAGCACGGACGTCAACAGGGGCAACACCCTATTCCTTGGTTTATGGCATGGAGGCAGTCTTGCCCATTGAAGTTCAGATACCCTCTCTTCGGATCATGAAGGATGCAGGTTTGAGCGAAGACGACTGGATTCAGACCCGGCTTGATCAATTGAATCTAATCGACAAAAAGAGACTTACTGATATTTGTCATGGTCAGAGGTACCAAAAACGAATGATCAAGGCATTTAACAAGAAATTCATACGACAAGAGTATCAAGTTGGGGACCTGGTAATCAAGCACATTATACTACCTCAAGGTGATCCTAGGGGCAAATGGACCCCTACTTACAAAGGGCCATTTGTGGTTAAGAACATCTTCTCAGGAGGAGCGATGATTCTAACCACCATGGATGGTGACGACCTTCCTCACCCCGTCAATGCAGACATAGTAAAAAGATACTACGCATAATCAAATACCCGCTAGGTTGACCGGCCTAGGCAAAAATAAGGGCTTCCCGGCTAACCAAAAGGGTTCGGGAAAAAATAAGGGATGAAAATAAAAAATCTGTTCACCCGGCAAGTCGAAAACCTGAAAAAGGCGGCTTGGGCAAAAATGGGTATCCCGGTGGACTGAAAACCCGAAAGGGCGGTCCAGGAAAAAGTTAGGGATTAAAGCGTAACACTATGTCTCATTGGATCACCTCACATCCGGACTTCGGTATCAACTATCAGGCTCGGACGACACCAGTCAATCAGATTCATCTTCAACTAAGTAGCAAAGTGATGAGACGCTTGAAGATATAAAGGCAATAGCAGAGTTGGAACCCAGTGGGACTATTCACATAGCTGTTTTGTTTTCTTTTCACAAAGTGTGTAAATTCTATTTGTTCGGCAGCGTTCTCTTACTAGGACGTCAGCCTCTTGTACAAAACGCCTATTTACAGGTCAAACTTCAAAAATCGATACAAATTCATTTTCTGACAAATTTCAAACTGTCTTCCCTTTATCTGTTTTGTTTGGCAAAGAACGTCCAATGTTCATTTTTTGATATATGCATTTGACATTAATTGCTGCTCATAAATATTTACATGTGAAACAAAGGACTAATTACGGGTGATATCAGAAACAGGGGCAATAAGATTTGTCCGAGCTGTCTAGTTGCTCTGTCCACCAAGGTACCGAGGTATATTCAACTGAAGAATATGGCTAGGATACCTTCACTCCCCGCAGAATAAAAACGGTAATGGTAGTTCTCCCCACTGAGACTCGCAACCATGGACAAATCAGCAAGACTCTTCCCAAGCAGAGTTGATCTACCCTCAGCCCGAAAAGGTTTGATATCCCCAGAAGGTCTTGATATTCCTCAACAGAGTATAAGAATGTTCCCCAACGGAATACAAAATACCCCCATTGGAGTCATTTCCCCAACACAGTCTAAAAAAGCTTCCCCGCCAGGATTAAGTCATCTTACCCAGTAGATTCTGGAAGCTCATCTCCTGCAGAGTACAAAATAAATCTCCCCAGCCAAACTCAGAAGGTTATCCTCACAAGAGTCTAACTGGGTTATCCTCAGCAAGTTGCAACTGAAAGATCATCCCTAGCGAAGTTCTTTCTTTCCCCAAGCAGGACTTCTATCCTCAACAGATTCAACATCGCCAGCAACGGTAATCCATCCCCAGCGGAGTTCATCATTGAAACCCCCAACAGAGCTTATCAATGGAATCCCCAGCGGAGTTATCGTTAAAATCATCAGCAGAACATCTCTCCCCCACAGAGTAATTCCCAACGGAGTCATCCTCTCCTGCAGGTTTATTCTTGCAATTATCTTGGTTCGTCATCCCCAGCGGAACCGAAGAATTCAACTCTATTCTCCAGCAAGTTATCCGGGATTTATTTTCCCCAGCTAAAACATTACATTTCCATACGTCATGATACATGCATAGACGCATCATACCACACAATCTCATTTATGTTGAGAACATCATTGCTTGATCCATATCATGCATTGCATATGACTGACCTTTACCTTTCAGGAAGGACGCGGTTAAATTCTCAGCCATATCAAAGGCCTTCTCAAGATCAGTTAAATTGATTCCTAAAGATTTTTCTGAGGCGAAGCCAGTCAATGGAGACAAAGTCAGTTAAATCGATTCCTAAAGATTTTTCTGAGGTGAAGCCAATCAATGGAGACAAGATCAGTTAAATCAATTCCTAAAGATTTTTCTGAGGCGAAGCCAGTCAATGGAGACA
The DNA here is from genome assembly GCA_948472305.1 of Vicia faba. NCBI lineage: Eukaryota > Viridiplantae > Streptophyta > Magnoliopsida > Fabales > Fabaceae > Vicia > Vicia faba. The sequence continues at coordinate 923,153,070 of OX451738.1, read as the reverse complement.
AGGTCAGTTAAATCGATTCCTAAAGATTTTTCTGAGGCGAAGCCAGTCAATGGAGACAAGGTCAGTTAAATCAATTCCTAAAGATTTTTCTGAGGCGAAGCCAGTCAATGGAGACAAGATCAGTTAAATCGATTCCTAAAGATTTTTCTGAGGTAAAGCCAGTCAATGGAGACAAGATCAGTTAAATCAATTCCTAAAGATTTTTCTGAGGTGAAGCCAGTCAATGGAGACAAGGTCAGTTAAATCGATTCCTAAAGATTTTTCTGAGGTGAAGCCAGTCAATAGAGACAAGGTCAGTTAAATCGATTCCTAAAGATTTTTCTGAGGCGAAGCCAGTCAATGGAGACAAGATAAGTTAAATTGATTCCTAAAGATTTTTCTGAGGCGAAGCCAGTCAATGGAGACAAAGTCAGTTAAATCGATTCCTAAAGATTTTGCTGAGGCGAAGCCAGTCAATAGAGACAAAGTCAGTTAAATCGATTCCTAAAGATTTTTCTGAGGCGAAGCCAGTCAATGGAGACAAGGTCAGTTAAATCGATTCCTAAAGATTTTTCTGAGGCGAAGCCAGTCAATGGAGACAAGATCAGTTAAATCGATTCCTAAAGATTTTTCTGAGGCGAAGCCAGTCAATGGAGACAAAGTCAATTAAATCGATTCCTAAAGATTTTTCTGTGTCCAAAACCGTCAATAGAGACAACCTGTCAATAGAGACAACTCGTCAATAGAGACAACCCATCAACGAGGATAGAACCACCTACCAACAATCTCCAAATGACATATGTAAGCCCATTCCCGACATCACAATGCTGATACTACACCATCTGAGTGCGAATTTCTGGGCACTCTAGTGTTCAATCATCTTCCACCTTTGGATCATGAAAGGAACGCAAGCCAATCTACCTCCTCACGTTTAAGAAGATTGAACAGGGGCAACTGTTGTACCAAAAAATTTGCCCTCTCATCTTTCCCAAAGGTTTCCCCCTGCATGGTTGATCACAAACTCTTGCTTAAGGAAAAGGAAAATTTTTGAGTGGTGCTTCAAGTACATTTCGATTGGCATTCTGAAGGACCCTTCGATTAGTGTTCTGAAGGAGCCTTTCGATTGGAATTCTGCCAAGCTCTTTCGATTGGCATTCTGGACAAGCCTTTCGATTGGCATTATGGACAGGTACTTCGATTGGCATTATAACAGTGTCCTTTGATTGGAATTCCAAAAAGGTCCATTCGAAGAAGCATTCAAAGGGTCCATTCGAAGAAGCTTTGGAAAGCATTCGAAGGAGGCCATCAGCCCATTCGAAAGGGAGAATTCGAAGGCCAGTCATTCAAAATTCAAAAAGGGACAGGACCCCATGTGTTTAGCCAATGTTACAAACTCTCATTCATGACTATCAAACACATAATCAAGGTCATTTAAACCTTTGTCTTCCTGTCCCCTCCACCCCACTCCTATAAATACAAGGGCCAGTGACACATTTCAAGGAGTGAAGGACACACGAAAATATACAGAAAAAAATAGAGAAAAGAAGCAAGGAGAGCTTGGAGATACTCTGCCCAAAAGTCATCAGCACTTCCAGGAAGCCATACCCAATCCTTGCACCAGCCAAAGCTGCCACCCAGCGAACACCTCCACCCTCAGAACTACAAATCGAAGCATCTCTGTTTGGTAAAAAATGATTTAGTCTCAAACTCATTTTTAAATTCATTTTGATTGCATATTCATATTATTGTTGCTGTTTGTGAATGATTTAATGTGCTACATATAAGCTACAGCGCAGAGACGAGATTGTGCCATTGCTTGGGCACAATCTGAGCCTTTCCTTCGAATCCCATGATAAAATAAATCCAGACCCAGATTCAGCAGGTGCAAATAGGGAGGAGATTCGAACCCGAGGGGGGGGGGGGTGGGGGGGGGGGGGTGGGGGGGGGGGGGGGGGGTAAAATCCCCCCTGGGCCTTTAACATATGTTTCATTTCTTGCAGGAAATACATTCTCAGGTTCCTGTTCAGAGTTTCGAAGCTCAACAGTTTAGCTTCGAACTGGACCCAGGACTTCCAGTTTGAAGGATGACATGTCCAGGTCGAAAGCCCTCAGAGTGCAGCCCCTTCATGCACCTTCGATCCAGCCTCTTCACTGGGTCGAAAGACAGCCTGCACCTCTTTCGACCCAGACCTCCAGAATTATATTTTTTCTTGTTTTTGCTGCCTGCCCCATTTGTACTTTGTTTACTTTGTTTTTGTTTATTTCTTTTAGTTTGTTTTTTTAATCAACATAAAAATCATAAAAAATAAATAACTTAGAACAAAGACTTAATTTTGTTAATTATTTTAACTTATTTTCTTCAATTTTAAAATCAGTAGACTTAGGATTTATTTAAATTCAATCCTTTTCATAAACAAAAAATGCAAAAAATATTAGTTTTGTTTTAGAGTTAATTTTAATCAGTATTTTTAATTAATTAAATTTGACTTAATTGAACATTTAGCATTTTCCCAAAAAATAGAATAAAATAACAAAAATATCATATGCTTAGGATTTTTAAGATTCGCGCGCGTTTATTTTTATTCCCCCAATTTTGGACATGTAAATAATCCCCCTCCCCGAAGCCTTGTAATAGCGTAGGATTTACAATTTCCGCACTTTAAATTTCTATATATATATTAACTGCTTAGATGTATGCTAACTAGGATTGTATGACAAGATCTAAAAACAAATGGTAGAACACCTAAATAAACAAAGATAATATAACTGAAAATTGACACACTTGCACATGCCACTCCTAGGGTACACCTGACCTGGTTGCCTCAAATGTGGTCATTAAGTATATGATGTTTTAGAGGTCGTCCTTCTGTCCCAAGATCATAAGTTGCCTCGAAATGGTTGCCTCGATAAAAATGATCTAAGACATTAGGATTACCACTAAAGCGTCCTAACGTTGCTTTAGTGACCACACGTCCCATAAATCGAATTGACCCGAAAACTCCAACGACGATGCTAACTACTCCTCAATAGTGGGATAGCATTGTATAAAGGACTTTAGCACAATTTAATTCCTTTTTCAGTAGGTAGAGGTTCTTAAGTACTTGCTCATTTTAAAAACAAAACAAACTTTTCACACTTACACTTTCTTCAAAAAAACAAAACTCTTTTCAAAACCCACAAACACAAAGAAAAGCATACTTTTGAAAACATAGTGAGCAAGTACCTAAGAGCCCGTGGATAACCACGGATAGAAAGGGTGCTAATATCTTCCCTTTCTATAATCTACCTCCCGAACCCGAGAAAAATCTCGAAAAGGAATTTTTTCTGTGCTTTTGTACTTTCCTTGTTGGATAAAATAAAAGACGGTGGCGACTCTTGCTTACCGCGACACTTTGCGAAAACAAACGCAAACGCGAACCAGCATTAAAAAACAGTCAGTTCTCGTTCCCACCGATCACACTCGGCTTGGTTGATCAGATTTTCAAAGTCATAACCGGCAATAACATAACTATTGTCAATGAGATCCAGAGTGGATATGGATCTGCAGTATGATACATGAGTGTGTGTAAGAGTATAACTATTTTGATAAAGTGAAAGCAGAAAAGAAAAAACAAAGAGCGCAAAACTTGTATGCAAGGAACATCCAATGTTTTATTAATGATATATGAAATGACACATAATAGCCCTCACAAACAAAACCAATGTGCCTCGGGCAAGACACAAGGCTGTAGAGTTTAAATTTTTTATTACAATCTTGGGAAACAAGTAAGACAATTACTACGGAATAAAAGAAACTGGTATAAAATCCATATCCGTCCAGTTACTCGGTCCACCGTTGCTAGTTTGGTAGATCCAGCTGTCAATGTCAGAGTCTTCCCCACTATCCTCAATGGCATTAATTCCCCGATTGCTGATGCATAGAGGAGGTCCTCCAGCTCGAGCGCGTCGAACAACCTTTTGAGCTCCTGAAGTAAAGCCTAAACCAAACTTGTCAGTTTTGTGAGTAAAATCAGGGAGTTGTCCCCAGTTGGTATATCCACCTTCTTCAACCAATGCTCTGGCGTCTTTGAGAGAAGCCATCTTCAGAGGAGGTTTGTTGCTGGTGGTAGCCTCAGTCGATGCCAAGATCTAGGGAACCTCTTCAAAGTTTTGGCACAAAGACTCTATGAATTCCCCGTCCATCTCTACGTATCTGAAGGAGTTGATGTGGATCACTATATACTCCTCTTTGCCACGTATAGTGACAATCTTCCCCTTCACTGGATACTTCAGCATTTGGTGCAGTGTAGAAGTAACAGCCCCAGCTTCATGGATCCAAGGACGACCCAACAAACAAGAGTATGACGGCCGGATGTCCATCATAAAGAAGGTGGACTCAAAGGTATGATAACCTACCTTGACAGGGATGTCCACCTCCCAATGCACCATCCTCTTTGATCCGTCAAAATCCCTTACCACAATGTTACTAGGCTTTAAGGTTAAGCCCTCACAATCTAGCCGGTCGAGAGCCTTCTTCGGCAGGACATTTAGTGAAGACCCGTTATCTACCAGCACATGAGCCATAATGATGCCCCTACATTCGATAAAGACATACAGGGCATCATTATGCTTCCTCCCTTTCGGTGTCAAATCGACATCTAAAAAACACATCCCATTGTCGGCAGTCAAGCTGGCTACACAGTCTTTGAATTGATCAGCTGAGGTTTCTTGTGGCACATGCGCAGTCTTAAGGAATGCGATCAAAGCCTTCGCATAGGCCTCAGAACACAACAACAGAGACAACATGGATATCTTCGAGGGGGTCTTCCCTGGCTGCTCAACCACATTGTAGTCGCTCTTTTTAATTATTTTTAATATTTCCTCTATCTCTTGCCTAGAGGCTTCTACGACAATTTTTCTAGGTGCCTTCGTCCGGGAAGGCTCACCTATAGCTTCTTTGCCTCGGGTACCAGATGACTCGACGACAGGGGTAACAACTGGAGTAAGAACAGGAGTAGTAGTTGAAGCACCAACAGGAATAACGGGGGAAATAACAACAGGCTTATTGATAATTTTTGGGGAAATCTCGGGAGAAAATCGTTCCACTTCTGGTGATCTTACTGGTCCTGACAATTTTATTGACATCGGGACCAACCTCTTCATTCTTCAGGTCTTGTCTAACACCATGATAGTAGACATCGGTGCCATAATTCCAAGGGACAGCTTTGTCTGAGGCGTATGGGACAACACCAGGAAGGGTGATTATTAACGGAGTGACTCTAGGAGCAGATGTAATCCTAACAGGTCTTCTCGAAGAGACCTTGGGAGGGTTGGCGGAAATGGTTATAATTGAAATATCTTCACATGGAACAGTTGGAATCAAAGTTTTCTCAAACAAAATTTATCTGTTGCCCATCAAGCGTTGGACACCTATTTTCAGCAAATGGCAACTAGAAGGTAGAGATGAACACACGTGGAAACCTTCACCACAACCCGGAAATAAACCGGCCAACAAAAAATTCTTCTTAATAGTCATAAGAGGAGTATAAACTTGATCAACTGAGGTCACAAACAGATCGATATCAACAGCATTAACTCCATAATTATGCTTAGGCATGGGAGCAATTATGAAATTGGGCTTCTCCGAAGCATCAAAGTCAATCTCTTTGGCTTCAATCAGGTCTTGTACCTTATTTCTCAGAGCCCAACAATCATTTGTATCGTGGCCAGGACTCTCAGAATGGTAGGCACATCGAGCGTTTGGATTGTACCAAGGAGATGTAGTATTTGGATTCTTGGGAGCCCCTTTCAAGGTTGCCAAGTTGGATCTTAGTAGATGGGGTATAACCTCTGCCAACATCATGTTAATCTGAGTAAACTGCCTTTGTGGTCTTTCCACCTTTTGTTGATTGTTGCATTGGGGAGCAGCTGCAGGTCTAGGTTTCATTACAACACTTACTATCTGACGGTGTTCAACTCTACATTGGCCTCTCGGGCTATAGATGGAACTGGCTTCCTACTTTCCAGTGAAAGGCTTCTTTATCGAACTTGAAGAGGCATCTTTATGTATCTTACTGCTCTGAATCCCAGCTTCTACCCTTTCTCCTGTTAATATCAGCTCGGTGAATCCAACTGATGAGCTACCAATCAAATGTTTAAATAAAGGACCAGACAGCGTCCCAAGAAACATATCAACCAACTCCATGTCCGATAAAGGGGGTTGGACTCTTCCAGCCAAGTCTCTCTACTTCTGTGCATAGTCCTTAAAGCCTTCACCTACACCAATGGTCATACTCTGGAGTTGAGTACGAGTGGGGGCAAGGTCGGCGTTATATTGATACTGCTTATAAAAACCAGCGGCCAAATCCTCCCAGTTTCGGACATTGGTCAGTTGGTAGAACCATTCAAGCTGAGTCCCTAATAGAATGTCTTGAAAGAAGTGAACCCACAAGTTTCTATCAGCGGTGTGGGGATGGATCTTCCTTACATAGGAACGAAGATGAAGCTTTGGGAAAGAAACCCCATCGTACTTTGCATAAATTGGAGCTTTAAATTTCTGCGGGATGACCACTCCCGACACCAATCCCAGTTCTTCGAAATCTAACCCAGGTATCCTCTGGACTTCCATAGCACTCAAACGATCTTCCAACTGCTTGTATCTATCCTCAGTGGGAGGATACTACTCATCATTGTAGTTTGTATCATTGTCAGAAACTTCAAGACTGGGGTCCTTTTCCCTTGTCTCCCTTTCTTGATTCTCCCCTTCCTTGGATGAGGAGGTTAGATCGACTGGTTGCTTTAATGGCCCCCTGAACCTTCTGCCCATATTCAAAATACCAGAGACCTTCTTCTTTTTCTTCTTCTCCTTCAGGATGAGGGATTTCAGATCCTCCTGCCCTTTCGCCAGAGTTATGAACATCTGTTGGAATTGGGCATTTTGTGCCTAAAGATCTTTGATGCTTTGTTCAAAAGACATTTATGCTAAAATAAATAGAGAAGAAGATGAGAAGCCTGTAATGGTACCTGTATATGCAGTATTTATGGATGGGATGTGTATGTAATGATTTCAAGGACTTTGGGAAATTTAAATTTGCGAACCAAAATGAAACAAAGATTTTATTAGTAGAATTCAAAGTTAAATTGCCTTTTAGGCGAATTAAAAAAATTCTAAAAAACTTTAAAAAAATCAAATTTCCCATGGATGCTTCCTCTTCGTGCCAATATAGACATTAAGGCTTATTTCCTCATGAAGCTGCTTTGTGAGCTCTAAAACCTTCCTCTCCTGGGCATAGAACTGATCCCTATAAGTATCCTGCTCTTTCATCAACTGAATCCAAGACCTCTGTAGTTCTTCAAGATCAGTGGGCATATCAGGATGGAGAACCGTGTAAGGAATACCCCCTTCAGTAGTGGGTTCCACAATCACTGGTAAAACAACCATGTAGGGAATCATAAGTTTCTGGGCGCGAGCTCGTACCCATTAGAGATAAGGTTCCATAGGAATGGAAGCCTTCGGCCCCAAAGCCCTAGCGTCATATTTGTTTACCATGCTCCAAGCTCGTATGAACCTCTGGTGATACCCTTGAACATCATCCTCATAGTTAAATATAATTCCCTCGATAAGTAACTCATGGGGACCATCCCTTCGAGCGTAACCAAATTGTCGCAGAGCCAAACAAGGATTGTAAGTTATGCCTCCTCTAATGCCAAGTAATGGGACATTAGGGTACTCTCCGCAACGGTCAATAATAACAGTATCTCCCATAGCTCGGGAATACCAGAGAATATCCGTGTGAGCGAGTGACATTATCCTTTGCGACCAACCCAAACCTTCTTCATTCTTCAGTGCGGGCTTAGGGAGGTGATGAATAAACCACCTCGATAGAAATGGCATGCAGCACATAAGAACCCCTGTTCTCTTCATGGTACGAGTATGGAGAGCGTGCAAGATATCTCCGAGCAAGGTAGGCATTGGGTTGCGAGAGAGGAAGATCTTGATAGCATTCACATCTATGAATAAGTCTGGATTAGGGAATAGTACTAACCCATATATTAGAGGGCCAAGACCTCCTCAAAATCCTGGAAGTCCATATCATCCCAAAACAGCTGGGCCTTGTCTATTAGGAACTTGGCTAGAAAACCCTTGACTCCGCTTTTTGTTTCCCAATTGGAGACCACGTCGGCCCGTTTCAGATGCAAGCCTGAGGCAATGACTTCTGGCTTAGTAACTTCTTCTAAACGTGTGAAAGGCAACTGTTCAAGAATGGGTATATTCAATAACTGAGAGGACTCTTCCATGGTAGGCACCAACTGATAGTCTGGGAAGGTGAAGTAATGGTGCTTGCGATCAAAGAACTGAAAGATTACACCCATCATCTTTTCATCAAAGTTTGAAGTAACCAGGTTGAGAAGTCGACCATGTCTCTTAGTGGATGCAGAAGTTTCAGAAACCCTTGATACGAGCTCGTTGAGTTGGGGAGGTATTCTCACAAAGATGACTCGAATAGTGTTTCTACGAGCGGAAGCCATGATCTGCAAAAACAGAACAAAGATAAATTCCCTCGATACTTGAAATGGTTAGTGTAATAAGAATGGATGCTATGTTTGTGAGCAACCTCTTCATAATTAATTTTTGATTGATTGCAAATATATGTGAAATACTAAATACATGTGTGTGCTACAAAAAGATAATATAACATGTTTAAATAAGCTAAAAATGTATTTTAATCATAATGCATCAATATGAGTCGACACAACAGGTTTTGTATCGATACATAACTTACTGAAGTCCCTGGAATACTATTTCAAAACTATTATGCATCGATACAAAAGCTTATGCGTCGACACAAAACTCTTTGATGACCCTGAAATGCAAACTTAAAACCTGCATGCATCGATACATAATCTCATGAATCGACACATAACATTTTGATTCCCCTGTAATACAAACTTAAACTTGTATGCATCGACACAAAACCTCATGCATCGACACATAACACTTTCATGCCCCTGTAATACATTCTTGAACTTTTATGCATTGACACAATACCTCATGTATCGACACATAACATTCTGATGCCCCTAGAAAACATTTTTGAACTTATATGTGTCGATACATAATATCATGTGTCGACTCATACTGTTTTATGTTCAAACAAAATTAATTACAATCAGTATAAATCAACATATACGTGTTATGTGTCGACGGATATAAAATTGCTAGTTTTGTAAAATGTTATAATATGATTTTGCATCGACTCAAAACACAATGTGTCGACGCATCCTGTCACTCATAACTAACATGATTCGACACATGGCCAACATGCATCGACTCATAATACTTTCTTTCTTGACTAGCTGTTTTCTGTTATAAATATAAGCAAGCATTTTTCTCAGAACCCATAGCAACATATTTGAATTGTGTGCAAAACAATTGTGAGCAACCAGAAGCCTAAAGAAACTTCATCATCATCATCTTCTCAACCATCTTCAATTCAACAAAGACAAAGAAAATCAAGCATCCTTATTGAAGTGAATCAAGCGGTCAGAGATAACGTTCATCTGTGTATTGAAAGAATCTCAGCTGAGTTGAAGGTTGAAGAGGAGGCTTCAAGAAATAAACAAGAGGGTTTTTCCTTCAAGAACAGGTGAGTTCTTGAGGGTTTTGTTAGCCACGGTCGCACGAGTCGGATTCAGCCGTAGCGAGGGGTTCGGAAATCAGAAGGATTTTAACAAACAGGTCGTGGAAGTGGAGGATCGTTTGTGGACCTTGCAGGAAATCTTGATACAGCTCATATCAAGTGGTGTTTCTTACAAGAAGAAGAAGATCATAGGGATTTCTATCTTTCAGTGTAGTGTAACCTTGTTATGAAACATTCAGCAAATTGTTAAAAAAGTTCTCAGTTTAAATTATGAAATTGAGAGGGAGACGTACCGACACGCGAGGACGACAGTGGGGAACTTCCTTACCAAACTTCCTGTGTATCGTTTTTTTTTCTTTCTCTTTATAGTTTTACATATTCCATAATTTTGTAATTCAATTGGCTTGCTAAGCTTTTATGTCTAATGATAAACATAGTGGTTCAAACATTTTCACCAAACCACCACTACTAAATCATTATACAAGCATATGCCAAGTGTTTGACAAAATTCCTAACAAATTTCTAAATTCATTGGAAATACTGTTTTTATGATAAGTGCATTGAAACGTTAAGATATTTGAGTTGTATATTCATCCATTTCATTTAATAAAAATCCAGCAAGTTTTTCACATGTCAAGCTTTCTAGTAGTCGGTTCAAAGTAGATGGAATTGATTTAGGACATTGATTTTCGCTGCTTTCAACTCGCTTTGATAAAATAATCTTAAATCCTTGAAAAAGTAAGAGGTGATCTATTCATCCCCCTCTCGATCACGTGCAACACCGTCTAATAAGTGGTATCAGAGCACCGGTTAGCTGGTTCTTTGTATCTACTAGTAACGCTATGGCCTTTGAACCAAATGGGACGTATAATAGACCTCTTTTTTTCAATGGTGAAAACTATGGCTACTGGAAAGACTTCATGCGAGTACACATAAATTCCATTGACAGGAAGGTATGGACTGCCATTCAAAATGGTCCCTTTCAAATGACCATGAGGAATGATGCAGGTGCAATAGTACCTAAACCTGAGGATCAATGGAATGAAATGGATGAAAAGAAATGGTCGTGCAATTGGAGAGGCAGAAATATGATAATCTTAGCACTTGGTGTTGATGAGTATTATAGGGTGTCTCACTGCACATCCGCTAAAGAAATGTGGGATGCTTTAGATATTGCCCGTGAAGGCACTACTGATGTTAAACAGTCCCACATCAAAACACTCAATCAAGAGTTCGAGCTCTTTCGCATGAAACAAGAAGAATGTGTCTCTGACATGCAGAAGAGATTCGTTCATCTTGTAAGTCGTTTAAATGCACTTGGAAAACCTGTTTCCAATGAAATTTCTACTAATAAAATTTTGAGATGTCTTAGCAGGGAATGGCAACCTAAAGTAACAGCTATCAAGGAAGCAAATGACCTCACTACGCTTACCATTACAATTATGTTTGGAAAGTTGTAAGAACATCAACAAGAATTACAAAGTATTGAAAAATACGAAAATAAGAGTAAGAAGGAAAGGAACAAAGACAGGGACGGTGAGAAGAAGTCAATAGCTCTAATGGTTTCTAGCTCTAAGTCCTCAACCAAATAGCAAGATGATAATGACTCAACTAGTGATGAAAATTATGATGATGAAGAAATGGGACTCTTTGTTTGGAGATACAATATATTTATTCGAAAGAATGGAATCAAGCACTCAGATAAGAATCTCATAAGCTTTAGAAAACAATCCAAAGAGCCAAGACAAGAAGAAAATAAAAAGCAAAGAGGTAAAGGACCTTGTTACAATTGTGGTAAAGTTGGACACTACAAACCAGACTGTCCAAAGATGAAAAAGGATAAGGGAAAAGCTCCACCAAAGAAGTTCAACAAACAAAGAAGAGCTTACATTTCGTGGGAAAATGATAGTAATTCATTAGACGATGACACTTCAAGTGGTAGTGATGAAAGTGCAAATTTATGTCTGATGGCACATACCAAAAATCAATTATACCACAAGAATGACAACCACAACAAGCAAGTAAGACAAGCATATCCTAACAACTTTTCTTCTATGACCTTTTCTGACCTAAAATTATCTTTTGAAAAACTACAATACAAAGCCGAAGCTGCTTTTAAGAGATTATCCTCCGATAAACAAATATTTTCATTTCTGGAGAGTAAAGTCTATAAAGCTGAAAAAGACTTAAAAAGTTTAAAAGCTAGTATTGCAGAAAGTTCAAAAGATAAGGATGTTACAGGATGTATTCCCATAAGGGAATGTGAAGTTTGCCATATTTGGCAACAAGAGGTTAGAACTCTTAATGCCAAATTAGAAAAAGCTTTACAGCCCAAAGATACTTTTGCAGTTGATCCTAGAATTTTTAAGAAAACGTTGAATCCACCATATTCAAAATACTCTTTGGTTGAAAAAATACCAAAGGATTCAATGAGCAGAAGTAAAACAATACATCATCATCATGGTTTATGCCATTATTGTTTTCATTTTGGTCATACCATTGAAAAATGCAAGTTTAGGAGGTTTCTTGTTCCTAAAATCATTTAACAATGGAGGCCTAAAGGCAACCATATTACCACTTACCTACATGGACCCAATAAAAATTGGGTACCTACCTCTCTCTTTTGATATTGGAGGCCTAAAGGAGGTTTCTTGTTCATAGTGCCTCTCATCCATGGATAGAAGATGGTTTCTAGACAACGGGTGTTCAAGGCACATGATCGGTGACATATCTCTCTTCATTGACTTCAAGGCAAAGAAGAAAGGATTTGTTACCTATGGAGACAATAACAAAGGAGCTATACTCGGTAAAGGTAGTGTAGGTAATCCATCTACCACTACTATTTCTGATGTCTATTTAGTTGAGGGGCTTAAATATAATTTGCTGAGTATTAGTCAATTATGTGACAAAGGTTATAAAGTTACCTTCACAAACACTTGCTGCATGATTGAAAATACTGAAAAGGATATTATGTTTAAGGGCATTAGAGTACACAATGTCTATATGCTTGACCTTTTTGATGTATCCTTAACAAGCACTAAGTGTCTAGTCACCTTGAATGATGATTCTTGGCTTTGGCATAGACATCTAGCGCATGTTAACTTTGATTTGCTTAAGAAGGTTGTATCCAAGGATCTAGTAGTAGGTCTTCCAAAGATAAAATTTACAAAGGATCACCTATGTGATGCGTGCCAAATGGGAAAGCAAACAAGGGTCTCTTTCAAATCCAAAAATATGATTTCCACTTCACGACCCCTTGAGCTTCTCCACATGGACCTTTTTGGACCCTCTAGAACAAAAAGTCTAGGAGGAAATTATGATGGTTTTGTGATTGTTGACAACTACTCTAGATTTACTTGGACTATATTCCTTGATAGAAAAAATGAAACTTTTTCTGCTTTTAAGAGTTTTGCAAAACTATCTCAAAACAGAATGGAATTGAAAATAATTGCAATTCGAAGCGATCATGGATGTGAATTTCAAAACCATCTCTTTGATAAGTACTGTGACAAGCATGGTATTGAGCATAATGTTTCAGCACCTCGAACTCCACAACAGAATGGAGTTGTGGAGCGCAAAAATCGCACCTTAGAGGAGTTAGCAAGAACAATGCTCAATGAAGGTGGATTACCAAAATATTGTTGGGCTGATGCAATTAGTACAACCTGTTATGTTTTAAACATAATATTAATCCGTCCCATTTTGGATAAAACACCTTATGAAATTTTAAAAGGAAGAAAGCCAAACTTGTCACATCTTTATGTATTCGGTTGCAAATGTTTTGTTTTAAATAATGGAAAAGAAAATCTTGGAAAATTTGATGCAAAAGCAGATGAAGGTATCTTTCTCGGATACTCACAATCAAGCAAAGCATATAGGGTATACAATAAACGTTTACTTACAATTGAGGAGTCAATTCATGTCTCTTTTGATGAATCTTATCTGAAACATGTCAGAAAAGGTATTTCTCTTAATGGTGCAGGTGTATCTACTGAGAATATACTCAAAGAAACTATTGAGGAAATTGTTCAATCCAAAATAGTTGATGATGAGGAAGAAAAAGATACAAGTCTTTCAAAAGATGAGGAAGAAGAGCAAATGGAAGCAAATGATCTTCCACTAGCTTGGAAGTCCTCTAAAGACCATCCCATTGACAACATATTGGGAGACATCTTAAAAGGAGTAATGACTCGCTCCAAGATAACTAATTTTTGTTATCATTTTGCTTTCGTTTCACAAGTAGAACCTAAAAATGCTAAAGAGGCCTTGATTGATGAATTTTGGCTAATGACCATGCAAGAAGAGCTAAATCAGTTTAAAAGAAAAGACGTTTGGGAACTTGTCCCTCATCCACAAGACCATCATATCATAGGCACTAAATGGGTTTTTAGAAATAAACTTGATGAAAATGGAATGATAACCCGCAATAAAGCATGCTTGGTAGCACAAGGGTATAACCAAGAGGAGGGGATTGATTATGAGGAGACTTATGCTCCAGTTGCTCGCCTTGAGGATATACGTTTCTTGCTTGCTTATGCGTGTGCAAAAGATTTTAAGCTTTATCAAATGGATGTAAAGAGTGCCTTTCTTAACTGAGTCATAAATGAAGAAGTGTATGTCTCACAACCTCCTAGTTTTGAAAATAACGAATATCCAGATCATGTCTTTAAATTAAAACGAGCTTTATACGGTCTTAAACAGGCTCATCGGGTCTGGTATGAGAGACTTGGTAAATTTCTACTTGATCATGGTTATTCAAGAGGTAAAGTGGACACCACTCTTTTCATTAAATGTAAAGGAAAGCACATCCTTTTAGTTCAAATATACGTAGATGACATTATTTTTGGTTCAACTAATCTACACATGGTCGAGGAATTATCCAAAGTCATGCAGGGTGAATTTGAGATGAGTCTCATGGGGGAGCTAAGCTACTTTCTCGGTCTCCCAATAAAGCATCTCAATGAAGGCACAATTATATGTCAAACAAAATATTGCCAAGAGTTACTTAAACGATTTGGGATGAACAACTCAAAACCAATTGACACCCCCATGCCTACCAACGGAAATTTAGACAAGGATGAACATGGTAAGAGTGTTGATGTCAACAAATATAGAGGTATGATCGGATCACTCTTGTATCTTACAGCATCTAGGCCTGACATCATGTTTAGTGTTTGCATGTGTGCATGATATCAATTGGATCCTAAGGAATCCCACTTAAAAGTTGTCAAGCGTATACTTAGGTATCTCAATAATACATCTAAGTATGGGCTATGGTATTCCAAGGGAAGCGATTGCAGTTTAGTAGGTTATTCTGATTTTGATTTTGCTGGCTACAAATCAGATAGGAAAAGCACGAGTGGAACATGTCACTTGTTTTTAAACTCTCTAGTAAGTTGGCATAGAAAAAAGCAAATTTTTGTCACTTTGTCAACTGCTGAAGCTGAATACGTTGCAGCCGATAGTTGTTGTGCTCAGATCTTATGGCTGAAGCAACAATTACAAGACTATGATATTCAATTAAAACGTATTCCAATAAAATGTGACAACACAAGTGCTATAAATCTCAATAAGAATCCAGTCTTACACTCACGCCCTAAACACATAGAGATTAGACATCACTTTCTTCGCGATCATGTTGAAAAGGAAGATGTTACGTTTGAGCATGTTGATACTAAAAATCAACTTGCTGACATCTTTACAAAACCACTAGCAACAGAACTCTTCTTCAACATTCGTCGTGAGCTAGGGATTTTAGATCTCTCTTACGTGATGTCCTGAGAATATATGTAGTTGAAATATATCTATGTCTCACCATACTTTTGAGATGTGCTTTTCAGCTTTAGTACATGTGTCTACTTATCTAATCAAACGAGGTAATATCCTTCATATCTTCTCCCTCAATCACTTATAAGTTGATCTAAATGTTCCACTCATAATGTCCTCGTGTATCTCTTTTACATAAAGTGTTTGAATTTGACATATGAAACTTACATCACATCATAGGCATGCATAATACTCTTCAGATGATTCATTTTTTCAAAATCATTTAAATTGGAATTCGGTACCATATCCCTTTGTTAACATGAAACTGTGAAAAACTGCAATTTCTGTCAAAATCTGTGTTATGAGTCGATACATACAGTTATGAGTCGACTCATATCAAAAATCTTATAAAAAAAGAAAGCAAGACTTGGTTTCAGATTGACGCATTAAGGTTTGCATCAACACATATTCCTTCTCGTCGACTCATAGAGATCTTGTGTCGATACAAAACATTTAAAACAAAGAAAAACTGTTCTTTCACACAGGATGTGTCAACACATACAAATTCCGTGTCGACACATAAGAGTAATAAATGCCATTAATTTGAATTAGGCCTAACCACCTATCCATCCCTCCAACTATCCGTATCATCACATACAAGCCTTCAACCCTAATAATTCTTCGCCACTCTCATCACTCCTTCATCTTAAAAAAAAAATACCTCATACTCATACTCTTAACAACCATTCTTCTACAACTAAGCATGCCTCCAAAAACAAAATGGAAGGGAAAATTAGCTGCTGGACCATCCGGATCTGTCCCAGATATCCCTCCAAGTGCCTTAGCTATCATGCATCTCGTCATCGCAGATGAATTTGAGCAGTCCTTTAAAACAAGGTTAGTTATGAAACCTCATGTCTTTGATAAGGTTGAGGTTCTATCCCTCCATATCACAGATGTCTGCGATATACTAGATGCTCAACAACTAGGATCATTTATTAACATTAGAGAAAACTACCATGAAGACTTTATACGAGCTTTTTATGCTGGATTAGAAACAAATAAAGGTTGGTGCTTTAAAGTCAAAATCGGGACAAGAAGATATGTCTTTGAAGCCATTGATTGGCAGAGCGTTTTTTGCATTCCTTTTTGAAGGTCAATAATGAAAAGCTTCTATGATCAAAGTTTTGATACCGAATATGATGAAGAAGCTTTCATAAACTCAATCCTAAAACTTGATCGACCTCTAGGCGAGTTTGAGCCGATAACCACCAGCATTAATAAAAGCATTCCTATAATGCTTCACTGGATAACCTCACATATATTGCGTCCAAGATCCGGTGGCCACTCTCGGCTAGACAGGTCAGATATCCATCTTCTACATATTTTTCTAGATAGGGTTCCCCTAAACTGGCCAAACTACTTTGTCAAACGCATGTTCTTTATGCGAAACAGCCAGAAGAACGCTGCACTTGGATATTCGGCTCAAGTCATGAGAATTATCAAGTTCTGGAACCTTGTTATCCCACCTGTTCCTCTCATCTCTCCTACTGCTGCCCAAGAATTTAATAAGGCTATTTTATCTCACATGGGATACAAATGGGACAAAAACCGTCAATGCCTTTATTTTAAGGAAAAAGGGTCAAATGTAAGGGTATATAACTTTGACATCCCCTCTGAACAAATCTATGAGGATGAGGACCCTCTTGATGCTGACATGCCAGATATCAATGAAAATGTCCAACCTGAAGCAAATTAGGCTGGAACCGATTGGGGTGAGTGGGTGCCAAATTGTTGGTCTCCAATAAATTATCAATTTGATCAAACAACACAACCTCATCATGCTCCCACTACTGCAGCAGGTTCTTCCTCGGAAGCTCCTGCTTACCTCACCGCCATGTTTCAGCAAATGCATGTTGCAAATGATTCTCGCCATAAAGAAGCGAGACAGTGGCACAACCAGCAAAATGAATGGCACAAAGAACATGAGCAATGGCATGATGAGCACACACAGATGTACCAAAATCAACATTCGTGGCACTTAGATTTGGTCAAATGGCACTAGGTGTTTTACAATGAGATGACAAGATTTATGGACGAATGCCGTCAAAATCTTGGAATCATGGAAAATTTTAGAAATGTCGATATCCAGAATAGGTTTCGACGATATCAGTTCATGACTCAGAATCCTGACATCAATCCACCTCCACCGCCTCCTCCACCCTACAACTACGACAAGTCCTGTGATGGGAACAATCCCTAATCTGTATCTTCATGTCATACATTGCATACCATTAACTCATGCTTTTTTTCTTTCTTTCAAGTGGTTGTATTAATGTCTCCTTCAAACATTCTATTTTGCTTATGTAATCTAACTTTTATCTGAAAATTAATTACTTTTAACTTGATCAATTTCTGTTTACTCTATTATTTACTCAGTTATTGATAACATTATGCCAAGACATTCTGTGTGAATGCCAAGACAATTATTTGCTGAAATTGTATATCAATTTTCTTATGTGCTAAGATTTATGAAAATATTTCTTATTCTCTTTTTGATGTGGTCAAAGGGGGAGAAGAAGAGTGTGTTAGTGAAGATTGTGTTCGTGTTATAAAGAAGATGCACAAACTCAGGGGAGCAAGCTTATTCATCTACACTATATCACCACACATCATCAGGTATTTGCCATCATCAAAAAGGGGAAGTTTGTGAGCAACCCCTTCATAATTGATTTTTTAATGATTGCAAATATATGTGAAATACTAAATACATGTGTGTGCTACAAAAATATAATTTAACATGTTTAAATAAGCTAAAAATGTATTTTACTCATAATGCATCATTATGAGTCGACACAACAGGTTTTGTATTGATACATAACTTATTGAAGTCCCTGAAATACTATTCCAAAACTATTATGCATCGATACAAAAGCTTATGCGTCAACACATAACTCTTTGATGACCCTTAAATGAAAACTTAAAACCTACATGCATCGATACATAATCTCATGCGTCGACACATAACATTTTGACGCCCCTGTAATATAAACTGAAACTTGTATGCATCGACACAAAACCTCATGCATCGAAACATAACACTTTGATGCCCCTGTAATACATTCTTGAACTTGTATGCATCAACACAAAACCTCATGTATCGACACATAACATTCTGATGCCCCTGGAAAACATTTTTGAACTTATATGTATCGATATATAATATTAGTATGTATCGACACATACGTGTTATGTATCGACGGATATAAAATTGCTGGTTCTGTAAAATGTTATAATATGATTTTGTATCGACTAAAAATAGAATGTGTCGACGCATCCTGTCACTCATAACTAACATGAGTCGACACATGACCAACATGCATCGACTCATAATACTTTCTTTCTTGACTAACTGTTTTCTGTTATAAATATAAGCCAGCATTTTTCTCAGAACGCATAGCAACATATTTGAATTGTGTGCAAAACAATTGTGAGCAACCAGAAGCCTAAAGAAACTTCATCTTCATCATCTTCTCAACCATGTTCAATTCAACAATAACAAAGAAAATCAAACATCCTTGTTGAAGTGAATCAAGCGGTCAGAGATAACATTCATCTGTGTATTGAAAGAATCTCAGCTAAGTTGAAGGTTGAAGAGGAGGCTTCAAGAAATAAACAAGAGGGTTTGTACTTCAAGAACGGGTGAGTTCTTGAGGGTTTTGTTGGCCACGGTCGCATGAGTCGGATTCAGCCGTAGCGAGAGTTTGGAAATCGGAAGGATTTTAACAAACAGGTCGTGGAAGCGGAGGATCGTTTGTGGACCTTACAGAAAATCTTGATACAGCTCATATCAAGTGGTGGTTCTTACAAGAATAAGAAGAAGATCATAGGGATTTCTATCTTTATGTGTAGTGTAACCTTGTTATCAAACATTCAGCAAATTGTTATAAAAGTTCTCAGTTTCAATTGTGAAATTAAGAGGAAGACGTACCCACACGCGAGGACGACAATGGGGAACTTCCTTACCAAACTTCCTGCGTATCGTTTTTTTTTCTTTCTCTTTATAGTTTTACATATTCCATAATTTTGTAATTCAATTGGCTTGCTAAGCTTTTCTATCTAATGATAAACATAGTGGTTCGAACATTTTCACCAAACCACCACTACTAAATCATTATACAAGCATATGCCAAGTGTTTGACAAAATTCCTAACAAATTTCTAAATTCATTGGAAATACTGTTTTTATGATAAGTGCATTGAAACGTTAAGATTTTTGAGTTGTATATTCACCCATTTCATTTAATAAAAATCCAGCAAGTTTTTCACATGTTAAGCTTTCTAGTAGTCGGTTCAAAGTAGACGAAATTGATTCAGGACATTGATTTTCGCTTCTTTCAACTCTCTTTGATAAAATAATCTTAAATCCTTGAAAAATTAAGAGGTGATCTATTCACCCCCCTCTTGATCACTTGCCACACCGTTTAACAATGTTATGATACATGATGTTATGTTCAAACAGAGTAAATTACACACAAGCAAAGCACACAATAGACCTTAGGTTCAAAGGCTTGCATGAGGTTAAAGGTAATTACCCTCTTGAATTTTAGTTGGTTTCAAACCTGTCCTAGAAAAGTAACTGGGTTCTAAGGATTCTCAATATCACTGATCATCCTTTATCGGGCATTGTTTCAGCTCAGGCAATCTTTTCTTGCAGCCGAAATATCCTGAAAGTCTGACCTCAATGAGTGTAGCATCGAGTATCAACCAATCCTCAGCTTTATACTGAGGCCGGCTATCTCACTACTTTTTAATGGCCAAGTTTGTTCAACTAAGATTCTAAGGTCCATTAGTGCTTCACGACATCACGCGGCGGCCCCATATTCTCCTCGTTTCAACACGAAGGATACTGATACCAACCAAAGTGTCACACCAACATAGCCATCACTTAAACCATATCGGTCTACGCCGTATAATCTCCACGATCTATTGTTGTTTACCTAAAGAGTGTCCCTAGATCCGGGTGTAGGGTCTTCAATGATACCCAAGTAAAACCCTTGAATATAAAGCAGGCAAAGCAAAACAAGAAAGAATTTTTTTAGAAATGACCTAGATCCTAAGGTATACCCCACTTATTAATTTTCCCAGCAGAGTCGCTAGTTCTGTGATACGGTGGCAGAACCGACTGTTATACGGTGGCAAATGTTGCGGTAAGCAAGAGTCGCCACTGACTTTTATTTCATCCAACGAAGGAAAAGGAAAAGAACATAAAAAATCTTTTTTCGAGATATTTGAGTACGGGGGGTGGATTATAGAAAGGGAATGTGTTAGAACCCTTTCTATCCGTGGTTTTCCACGGGCTCTTAGGTACTTGATCATTTTTTAAATTGCTTGTGTGTATGCTTGTTTTGAAAAGTTTTGTTTACTTCATGATAACCCTTGTATCGGTCCTCAAGAGTGTAACGGTGTTGTTTTGAAAACTATTTTTTGAAAAGTGTTTGTGTGAAAAGTTTTTGTTTTGAGCAAGTACTTAAGATTTTTCTACCTACTCGAAAATTTTTTGTTCATTTTCGTTTCCTTTAGACAGATCTATCCTACTATTAAGGAGTAGGTAGCTCCGTCGTTGGAATTTTAGAGGGACAATCAAAAGGGACGAAATGGTCTCTGAAGGAAAAAAGTAAGGATACCTTAGCGTTTTGAAGGGACTATCGTCATAAGATCAATTCATAGGCAACTCGAGGGACAAGTAGGGACTATGATCTTTTATGACGATTTTGAATCGTGGGTCATTGCTAAGGTATCCATACATTCAAGGGAGACGACCATTATTTCCGAGGCAACCAAGTGGGGACAAACCCTAGGAGTGAGCATGTGCAAGTGTGCCTTTTAAGTTAATTATCTTTGTAAAATTAGGGTTGTCTACCATTTTAATTTGACTTATCTTTCGCATGCAATCCTAATGTCCACACATCTAACATTTTAATAGTTGCGGAAATTAAAAGCGAGAAATAAAAACCCTAACTATTACAAGGCTTTGGGGAGGGGATTACATAATCATAAACCAGGGATTAAGCCGTAAATAACATGCGGTAAATCCTAATTAAAAATTATTACAAACCCGAAGCAAGTACAATAATTGGAAAATGAAATATAAAATATTATGCGCGTGAATTAAATACGGGAATCAAAGTTTAAATTTAAAGGGAATCACAAAAAATATTTTTGTTATTTTTTGATTGAGAAAACAATTAAATTGCAAATTAACCCTAATTTTCTAGTTGATTTTAATTAGGAAAATAAGAATTTAAATTGACCTAATTAAACTAATTAATTAATTACAATTAAATGTTTATAAAAAATAAACTAGAATCTATTTTTTTATTGATTTTCTGATTTTATGATTAAATAAAAAAATGATTTTTGTAAAACAATCAAACAATAAATAAATAATAAATAATATTAAGGAGAAACAAAAAGTGAGAATGGGCCTGATATGATGAGCAACTTGGGGGGGTGTCTTGTTAATTCTGTTTTGGGCCCAAAGCTGGTGCCCCAAGGTCCTGCGCCTGATCCGTTGAGATCAGCTTCTGAGGGTTCATGGTGGACCAGCATACGTTGCACGTTGGATCTGTGATGGAGATTAATCCAAGGGATGAGATCAGAGGGCGCGTGGGGGACTTCATAAGATGAAGTGCACTGGATCTGCAACCAAATAATTAGAAAAATGCAAAAGCAACGCGCCTGGGATCGAACCCAGGAGGCTTGCTTCAAACCCTTCACCCTTAACCGTCTGCACTGCTTGTTAACTTGTTTATATAAATAACAAAAATCAATATAATATAAAAATAAGGTCTAATGCTGAGTCAACCTAACACGCGTGCATTGTAGGGCCCTGTAATTTAAATGAACGAATCACAGGCTGTTATCCCACCACATCTGCACAGGGAGGGTCAAACCACCCCTCGCGGTGGTTGACCACCATCATCTCCGACGATCCCAAAAATCAAACCTGCAAAATAGCGCGATTCTGATCCAGATATTTAGCCTACCCCCTCCCCCTAAATCATAGACTGCGAGTTCAACCATGGGGTTAGTTTAACCTAAAACGACATGCATCCTTAAAAACAAAGCTTGCACTTCTCTAAACCCTAGCAATGGTGATTTGTAGTTATGGCCTTGTTCCTTGCATGTAACACGTTAGATAATTCCCAAATAACAATAGCACTATGAATATGCATCCAAAATCATTTTATATCAAGAGTTAAGCGAGTTTTGAGATCAAGAATTTTACCAATGTGAGAAGATCGGGCTAGGGAGATTCAAGGTACTTTGGCCTTCAAGGGTGGATGAGATGAGGTTTTGGGATCCTCAGAATGATGATATGATGTCTGGCTTAGACTGAAGGAGGTTGGATCGTATGTTTTTAGAGTTTCACCTTTCTTGAACAATTTTGAAACTTTTTCTCTGGTTCTTTTGGTTGGCTGCACCTCTGTATCTATCCTTTTAGGGTTATAATCTCCTCCTTATGTATGAGGCAAGAACTAGGTTAACATATATGGAGAGAATCCAAAAGAATAATGGAGTTTTTTTTGTTTCAAATCTTTCCAATTTTGCATATTTATTACCCATTCCAAGCTTGCACGAATCTTTTGACATTATACAGCCTATTTGGATTGTGATTCACTTCAAAATTCAATCAAAACAAATCTTTACCATTTTCAAATAATTTATTTGATTAAATTTGGACTTTAAATGATTAAAAATAAAAATAAATCAAATAAATAAACAAAAGATGCATGGAGTAGTTCATGGATCGTGGATCATGTTAGGAACATGATACAAGCAGAAAAAGTTTGGCCCATTTAAAGAATAATGCATTTTGGGCATTGTTGACTTTGGGAAAATTTCCAAAAATAGCCAACTTTCACAATCCATATCACCTTCAATTTTGACCCTAAGAGGGTGTTCTTTTACTTTTTAGAAAGCTCGGGATGTCCCCTAGTTAACCTCTTTGGTTTCATCTCAATTGGATCTTCCATGTTCATGTAAGAAGCTTTGACCCAAAAGGTCTTTTTGTTGACTTTTGAAAAGGACCTATAATGTCTGAATTTATATCTTCTCATGAGTGCATTTCTTGAACTTGAGGGATGAAGATGCATTGTATGGAATTGGACTCTCTTAAAAATGATCCTTGTATTAGAAATTTCTGATAAAGTATGAGAAAGTTACGCCTTGTCAAAGTTTGGTTGACTTTTCTTATAAGAACCCTAATTTAGCAACTTTTGAGTTTTGATGAATTAGGAGAATTCCTTGAGGAATCATGATCAAAACTTGATCAAATGATGGATATCACTTAAAAATGCTGATGTTGACCAAAAATCTTGAAGTTTGACTGTATGTGGGTCACAGTTGACTTTTCACCTAGTATAGTTGATTTTAAGGCATCTGAGCAGTTGACTGAGCAAACTTTTTATGGAAGGCTTGAAACTTGACATGGAGGGTCTTAAGAACATATTAGGACTATGGAGAGCATATGAGGCCTTTGGAGCTCACCCATATTGATGAAGATGGAAACCCTAGTTGGAGGTTCATTGCTTTAGGAGAGAGTTTGTCTGGTCAACTCTTGGACATCTTTGAGCAAGTTGAGTATCTTAATGAACATATGTTGAGTAAAATGGGAGGTCAAATTTTGGGGTACAACAATAGTCATTGCTGATGTTCTGACTTGGTCCCACCATAGTGTTTTTCTTAGCTTAGATCTTTTACTGACATGGTTAAGTGCTTGAACTCATAACCAGGCGCTCTGATGCCAATTGAAGAATTGAAAAACACAAGAAGGGGGGTTGAATTGGAATATTAAAAATCAATGCAAATAACACGATGATTTTTATCCTGGTTCATTTGAAGTCAAACTACTCCAATCCACCCTCCAAGGTGATTTCTCCTCTCTCCAACAAGGTCTTAATTCACTAATCAAACTTGATTACACAACTACTTTGACTACTGCCAAAGTCTTCTTGAGTATAACCACAAACCGATTTATCTCAAGGAATTGCACTAAAAAATATGAATAAAGCAGTGTACAATATTTTTTTCTTTACAAAAACAGTATCACAGACTTGTGATGTATTACACAGTTTAAAGAGTAGTATGAATGAGGAGTAGCAGCATTGAAGTATTGTGAATTATTGTGTAAATCGTAAACGATTTATCCTTATCCCTTGTTTAAATAGGCATAACAATATTGAGTATTTGGAAACTTGATAAATGTCAGTTAATGCGCTTTCCTCAAATGAAAGATCCTTGTCTGTTTGTAGCCGTTGCATTTGATATTGCTTTGATGAATTGTAACGCTTCAGAACATTAAGGAATCTGTTTGCTAATTGCTTTAGAACTTTGGAAGGTCAGAATCATAAGGTCCTGTTTGCAGCGTTAGACTTTCTTTTAGAGTTAAAACATCTTTCTCTTAACGCAACTTCTAATCTTCATTCATCAGAAATTTCTGAGAATAGTCTACGTTCACAGAAGGAACATCCTTGTAGCTTAACTTTTGATCTACTTCCATCAGAACTTCTGTACAAAACAAAATATAATTTTAGAGTGCATAATTGCTCTTTGTGTTTGTTATCATCAAAACCCTTCCGAGGGTTGTAGAATTAAACTATGTTCTAACAATGACTATTTTCCAAGGCAACAAATGAGATTATCCTAGAAGTGCATGTGTGCCAAGTGTGTTTGATTGCATGCATTTAGTCTTTTATTAGAGTTGTCTACTTGTTGGTTTTATCTTACCATACATCCTAATTACTAAGATTTGTATAAAGCAATAAAAATGCAGAAAATAAATATCCTACACTATTACAACCATATTGAATAGCAAGAAAATATAAAGACAAGTATAAATAACATAGAAAGAAATAAAAAAGTGAGTCCTTCGATCAATGCAGTACGCTCTTTCGATTCACCCTTCTTTGGCTTCTTTTGATTGGGGCCTAGAAGTCAGTGTGAATACCCTTTGATTACACCCTTTGTCCTTCTTTTCATTGGGGCTGGGAATCAGTATTATCATGCCCTTCGATTATGTCCTTTTTCTGCTTTTTTCGATTGGGCACAAGATGAACTTGTTTCTAACGTTTTAAGTGCCAAGCTCCCTCCTTCGATTGCAGGAATGCAAAGCTCCCAAGTTGAGATTCGAAAGGCTTCAATGTTTAGCCAATCAAAGGATACAGAAAACCTATCTAAAACTTGAAAATGAAACTAAAAAGTGTAACTTTTGAAAGCTACGAGCCAGGGGTTAACACAAGATTATTGGGCACTAAAATCCAAAGTCTAACTAGTCAGGGTTGAGATTTTCAACATATAGGCAGTGAGGATCGAAAGTTAGGGCATGGTCAACTTCCTAGAGGGGATATCTACACTTTCCTTTTATTTATATGTACAAATGATATTTAAATGAAAAGTTCCAAGTGTAGAGGAAACTTACCTCTTGAAGTGCTAATCGAATGAGCTGTATGTGACTTCCTTTGTGGTGGGTGGAGCTTCGCTGGAACCTTCCTGAAGCTAGTTCAGTTTCTACTTTTTTTAGGAAGTCACTGAATCGAAGGAGTGGGCGTAAGAGTGATGAGTGAATCGAAGGTTATTATATAACAGTCTAGGAAGTGAATCAAAAGGCTATTATGTTGCAGTTAGGGAATGAATCGAAGGTTAGTTATCTGGAAGTTGGGGAGTGAATCGAAGGATTCACTAATGCATGAAGGGATCTGAGAGTTTTAGAGTTTTTATGTTTAAGAATGTTTGAGAATGTTTGAGAGTGTTTGAGAGTTTTGAGAATTTGATAATTTTCTCACAACAAGAGTTTTTTCAGCTACGTAAGGCCCCTAAGATGTGTGATGGAAGCTCTTATTTATAGATGATTTTGGCTGAGGTTTGGGAGGGAAAATAAAATAAATTTGAACAAATTGGGTATGTTGTTCTTGTAGTCTTCGAGGTGCAGTTTTTATATGCCAATTTAGTGCAACTATGGGAGCATTGTGGTAGGACTGCTTTGTAGCAGTTTTGGAGTGTCGTGGCCAGTGCATCAGGCTTGTATTTGGAAGCACATAGGACTCTGGCCAGCAAGCATCTTTGGATATTTCAACCTTTCGTTTTGACTTCATAAGTCCAACCTTCGATCAGGTCCTCTCTTTAGACAAAAATATTTGTTTCCAAACAGTATGTGTCTTTTGAATGGGCCCTTTTTGTGCATCCTTCGAAGGGGCCAAATGTATGCACCTTGAATATGCCACCAATATATTTCCTCTGATAATGGGACATCCAGATATGTCTTTGCATGTTCTTCGAATGTGCCACCATAGTCTAGAAACTATGCGTGTCGAAACAAACTTTCCAAGGGAAATACTTCCCAGTCGAAACTAGCATGAAAATAGTTAATGCTTTGTGGGCGCTAGCATAGGAGTTGCCCATGTGAATCGAATCTAGTTGAAGATAGGCGTTGCCCTGTTGAAGCTCGCAGCAAGATCTTTTATAGAGAGATTTTTCTCGGTAAGAGCTAGAATGAAGATAGCCAATTCCCTATGGGTGTTATTATGAATCCAGTGAATGCTAGCCATAGGGAAGCTTTTTCCTTGTGCATGCTAGCATGTTGGGATCCCCATTGCTTTATGAATCGAAGCATGCAAGAAAGAGGACATTGCTCAATCGAAGGCTGCATGCAGATAGCCATTACATTATGAATCAAAGTAAGCATCTCAGGGGCCAATGCTCAATTGAAGGATGTATTTAGGAGACTAAATTCCCAATCGAAGCTTGCATGCAGGTAACCATTACATTGTGAATCAAGCAAACATGTAAGACCAATGGTGCAATTGAAGGATGTATGCATGGAACCTAAATACCCAAACGAGGCTTGCATGCAGGAAGTCCCTACTTGGTGAATCGAAGCAAATCTTCAGAAGGCCATTGCCTTCTGAATCGAAGGAAGCTTTTAGAAGGTCATTTCCTTCAGAATCGAAGGAAGCTAGTAAAAGGTCATTTCTTTTTTAATCGAAGGAAACTGTTTCAAAGGGAAACCAAACCCAGTTGAAGCTAACATGGAGGAGAAAGTTCGGTCGAAGCTAAGCACGAATCGAAGCAAGCTTATTTTTCTTAAATTTTTTCAGAAAAGTAAAATTTATCTGCTTTGCTATTTCAATAGTTTCCTCCTTGACATGATGCTTGGAAATCCAATATGATCCATGACAACTTGAGTTGATCAAGTGATCTGCTGTCGCACACGGATCAAAAACGAGAATTTTGTAAAATGCAGTATATCAACAATGGTGCGAGTCATATTGCAAGGATTCTTGATTTTATTATTAACTAATAGAAATCGAATGGGGGTTGGTTTTAGGATCGATTCATAGCACGCAATAAGTGTGTTGTACCCCAAAATTTTCCCTCTCATTTACCAAGTTTTTCTCACAAGATTTCTTTGACTCAAGACAAGATTAGGGTTTGGACAACTCAAGACATCTCATCTTGCACAGATAACCCAAAATTAGGGTTTGATTTTGCACAAGGATTTTTGGTCAAAATTAGGGTTTTGATTTAGAAAGGGCAATTTCAGACTTTTTAACCTAGCCAATGACCAACTGAGTTCAAGCATGATTTCAAGGATTCAATGGCATCATCTTGACCTAATTACATGGTTCAAAAGATCTCAAGTTCATTGGATTGACAGATGAAATTTGCAGTCAACTGATCAAAAGTCAACTGTATACTGAAAAGTCAAACTTTGACTTTTTGGTCAAAATCAAGTGCCAAGAGTCATAATTCATCAAGATATGTCAAATATGAAACTTGTTCACCAAGAAAATCAAATTTGAAAATTAGGGTTTGAATTTGAAAATTTTCATAACTTAGAATTTTTCTAAGTATAAAATTTTTTCATATTTTTTCTCAACTTTTCACCACTTTTTCACCATGATGCATTTTGATTCAAGAAAAGTCCCCAACATGAAAGTTGTAGTCCTTCATGAAATATACAACTTTGTTTCACAAACTTTTCCCTAAATATGCTTAGATCTCAAGATATAAATTTGTGAATACATGCTCATGAACTAAATAACTTAGTGAAATTTTGCCCTAAATTAGGCAGGTTTTTGACCCAACTTTATGGAAATCTTTCACCTAGTTCCAAGAGGCATCTCAAAATGAATTTCAAAGATGGATTATAGAGAACATTGAAAGCTTTCTAAAATGTCCAAGAACTCTCCAAGATCCTTTCTGAGTAGGGAGAATCGAAGAGGGGAAGTTGGCATTTTCTCATTTTTTGTTCAGGCCATTTTCACATAGAACCAAGTTGCAAACCAAACCTATGCTGGATATCTCATGCTTTACAGGTCCTAAGCTTGCTACACACTCCTTAATTAAATGCATACTCAGTTGACAAAGCCTTTATCCTTGCTTTTGAACTTTTACACAAGTTGTAATTCCATTTTGGGCAAAAAGGCTTCATTGCCATTTTCATAAAGATGCACTTTTGCAAATTTGTCAACTTGGAGCATTGAACATGTCCCCTTGATACAAGAAAACTACACAGTTCTCAAGAAATTGGTACAAACTTATATCAACCCTAAAGCAAGCTGGTACAAGCATGTGGGTTTGGTCTTGTCAACTTTGCTTCAAGTACAAGAAAAGTTGCAAAAGGGCTAAGGCTTGCACAGCTAGTAGGAAGCTGACTTTGGATCACTTCTATACTAATATGCAAACATTGTACAAGACATTACACGTTTTTTTGCAAGGATATAAAACTCTCTCAAACTGAAAAACAGCAAAAAACCTGCTCAAGCATACAGTTTCTACACAAAACTCATCCAACTCTCATTTGGCTCGGGTGTTTTTTTGTGTTTAACTCATCCAAACATTTCATACCACACAGAGATTGTTTAATAACCTTCAACAAAAAGGAAAGTCTAGCAGCATGTTGGAGCGTCCCTAAGGTTTATATGACATCTTGAAGGGAATTTGGACTCAAAACTTAAAGCGCAGTTACAAGGTAAGACACCTTTACCTTGCCTTTTCCATACATCAACTTTTCTGTTTATAGGATGTAGTAATCATTATTCTTGAAGTTAATCATTTATTCGTTGTTCCTGTTATTCATTTATATCTTAAAAACTAACTAATGTATGCAAAGGATGGTGTTTAAGGCAGAAAAATACAGTATGTCTCGACACATATCCACATGTGTCGACCCATCTTAGTGAAAATACAGGGTATGAGTCGACACATGAGCCTCATGCATCGACCCATACTGAGTTCAGGTCACAAAACAGAAACTGGAAAGGACTATGAGCCGACACATACGCATTTTGCGTCGATGCAAAAAGGTGTATGAGTCGATACATCCCATTATGTGTCGACTCATACTGAACAGATTTCATTTTACAGGGGCAAGGAGAAGCTATGTGTCGATGCATAGCAGCATGGGTCGACACATAGCAGTTCAAAAATGCATTTTTATTCCTTTTATTATCGTTTGACATGATTGTAATATATTAGTTCCTATCTCACCACCACTGATCTGCTACTACACCCCCTACTAACTCTTTAATATTTTATTTTGTTTCATTTTTAAATTTAAAACTTTTAATTATTTTTTAATGATAAAAAAATCCTAAAAATAATTTATTTATTTTTACACTTTTATTTTATTTTTTTTATTACTTCTCATATAAAAAATTAATTTATTTTGATAGAATATAATTTATTTTCTTAACAAACTTATAAAAATAATTAAATATACTTAATATTTTTATTTTTACATTTCCTACTTACAAATACTTATTTCTTTTGCACATATTTAATTTTTGATATTTATACACAATATTATTTATTTTTTATACAAAAAATGCACAAAATAATATATAAACATTATTTTCTTTTAAATAGAAATTAGGGTTTAATCCCTTTCAAAAGAATTAATTATTTTTCCTTATTTTTTAGGTTTAAATTAAATATTCTTTTTTAACAAAAGCAAGACATAAAACATCTTTTCTTTACATATACATTGCATTACATTTTAAATATTGTATTATATTCATTTTGATTCGCGCAAATTCGATTTGGTTGTAATAATATATTTAGCTTATATTTGTGTAAATCCCCATTCGAACTTGTATTCCCCCTCCCATAAAATTGTTGTAATAGCTTAGTATATTTACATTATGCAATTTATTGCTTTCATATGTCATGATTAATAATTAGGGTTTGTATGACAAGAACGAAACAAAACAAATAGAAAATCCTAAATATAAGACAAAATTAAAAGCATGAAAAGTGATACACTTTGCACACAAGCAGCCTTAGGGTTTCTCCCACTTGGTTGCCTAAAATAAAATGGCCATGTTACGCATGCGAAGTATCTTGGAAAACCAAAACAAATGTAAGATCATAGTCCCTCGATGACTTTATTCAAAAAAGTTGCCTAAGCCAAATGATTTTGGTCTCTCAAAGATGCTAAGATACTTTGCAACATTGCTATCATGGCTATACGATGACCCATGCCCGTCCCGTTTACATCTAAAGATAGGGTTGCTTACCAAATCATTGGTAAGTCAACAATATCAAAGGAATAAAAAATGCATAAGAAAGACATTTGAGTAGGTAGATAGCTTCTAGTTACCTGCTCCATTTCAAACAACAATCCTTGCTATTTTCAAAACAAACACATACACATTTCAAAAACAACTTACAAACATTGAAAACATTTTTTTTAAAAAGACAAACATCTTTGTATACATTCTTAAGAACGAGAATCATTACAAATATTGCCTAAACGAATGACCTCTTTTACAAAATACTTTCAAAACCACATCAAGCACCATTTCAAACAAACCAAAGCAAGTGATCTAAGCAAGTAACTAAGAGCCCTGGAAAACCATGGATGAAAAGGGTGCTAATACCTTTCCTTTTCATAATCTACCCCCCAAACTCAAGAAAACATCTCAAATGTCTTTCCGGTGCTTTTTTACCTTTCCTTTTGGATAAAAGAAAAGTCGGTGGTGACTCTTGCTAACCGCGACATTTGCGATAAAACGCAAAACCTCAAGTCAGTTCTCCCACCGTATCACAGAACTGGAGACTCTGCTGGGGAAAAAGTATAAAAGTGGGGTTACCTTAGGGTTTAGATCACATTTACTTGCTTACATTGTTTGATTTGTATGCTTTATATTATGGTTCTCTATTTGGGCTTGCTTTTATCCTCCACCCGGATCTGGGACACCTCTTTAGGTAAATAACAATAGATTGTGGAAACTGTACGGCGTAGACCGATATGGTTGAAACAATGGCTATGTTAATGTGACACATTTATGGGTACCGGTATCCCTCGTGGTGAATCGAGGAGAATATGGGGCCACTGAGTAGCGTCATGAAGCACTAACTGACTTTAGAACCCTAATTGAACAAACTTGGCCATTAGGATGTAGTGAGATAACCGGTTTCGGTGTAGAACTGAAAATTGGTTGATACTCGATATTACACTCATTGAGGCTGGACTTTTGGGATATCTCGGCCACAAGAAAAGATTGTTGTGCTGAGACAATGCCTAAGAGAAAGGTCGGTGATATTGAGATCCTTTAGAACCCGATCATTATTTCTAGGACAGGTTGAGCCAACTAGACTTCAAGAGGGTATTCACCTACAAAACTCATGCAAGCCTAAAACATAGGGATCTGTTTGTTATGCGCGTATATGTTTGCTTGTACATAAACATCATAAACATCATAAACATCATATGCATGCTCACTAACCATTTCAAGGATTTAGAAATTTATCTTTGTTTTTGTTTTGTAGGATATGAATTATCTCCGAAGAAACACCATCTGAATCAGCTTTGTGAAAGAACATCCTCAACTTCAAGAGCTAGCCTCAAGAGTGCCCGGGGATTCTCCTTTTACCAAGAAGTATGGTCGACTCCTCAATTTGGCTACATCCAACTTCCAAGAAGAGATGATGTGTGTACTATTCCAATTCTTCGATCCCGTACACCATTGTTTCACTTTCCCGGACTATCAGTTGGTACCTACAATGGAAGAGTTCTCTCTACTCTTAGGGGTGCCCATGCTTAATAAGATACCGTTCAGCGGTCTAGAAGGGATTCCAACACCTGAAGTCATCGCCGAAGCTTTACATGTGAAGAGGGCCGACGTCATAGCCAATTGGGAGACGATAAGTGGGGTTAAAGGTTTTTTAGCTAAGTTTCTATTGGAAAAAGCTCGTTCATTCTAGGATGACATGGATTTCCAAGCTTTCGAAGACGTGTTAGCTCTCCTCATTTATGGTTTGGTTCTGTTTCCCAATTCGGACCAATTCATAGACATTAATGCCATCAAAGTATTTCTCTCTCGCAATCCTATACCCACCTTACTAGGAGACATCTTGCATCGCCTTCATACCCGTACCATGAAGAAAAGAGGTACCCTTTTGTGTTGTATACCCCTACTCGCTAAGTGGTTCACTTCACACCTACCTCAGTCAACATTGAAGAACGAGCAAAGATTGATTTGGTCTCAAAGGATGATGTCTCTCACTCACTCTGATATCCGTTGGTGCTCAAGATCTTTGGAAGATATACCTATCATTGACCGCTGTGGGGAGTTCCCTAATGTACCTCTGCTAGGTATTAGGGGAGGTATCACATACAACCCGTGCTTAGCTCTTCGGCAGTTTGGGTATGCCCGAAGAGACGACCCTCATGAGATGCTCATCCAGGGTTTGGTATTCGAATACGACAAAGAAGACCAAGGTTATCGCCAGAGGTTTACACGTGCTTGGGGAATGGTGAAAAAGGTAGACAGTAGAACTTTGGGACATAAAAAGTCTACCCCTCTCGAGCCTTATCTTAAATGGGTACGGGCTCGTGCCCAGAGTCTCTTGATGCCTTACCCTTTCATCCTTCCTGTCATCATTGAGCCCGTTATTGAAGGAGATGTCCCATACACCATTCTTCATCCTGACATGCCTACTTCTCTCGAAGACCTGTAGAAAGCTTGGATTCAGTTAAAGGAAGAACGAGACACCTTTGAAACCCAGTACTACGCCAGTGAAAAGAAGGTTCTAGAGCTCACCAAACTGCTTCATGAAGAGAAAAATCTGAATACCTACATTGCTCCAAAGAGGATGCGTTCGGTCTTTTTGTCTTAGGAGTTTTTGTTGTAACTTGTTTCTTTCTTTGTAAGCCCAAGGAGGCATGATGTATTCAAACTTGGTTTTATTTAATATGATGTGTGTTATTTTTGGTTTGGACAAAGTTTAAATCTCTAAATTTCCTTGAAATCATTTGCATATTGCATCTTCATTCATCATAAACATAAACAGGTCTTTGCAACAAGTTTCCTCATCTCTCTACTGTTTATTTCAGTAAGATGGATCTCGAACAGAAGGTCAAAGACCTTCAAGCTCAAAATGCACAATTTCAACAGTTACTCATGACCTTAGCCAAGGGGCAAGAGGAGCTGAAGACTCTGCTAGAGAAAGAGAAAAAGAAGAAGAAGCCATCCGGTGTTGTAATCATGGGCAGAAGGTTTCAGGGACAAGCTAGAAGGACCTTAGATTTTCCAACAACATCTGATGAAGGGGAAAGAAAAGGAAAAGAAATGGCAGTACCATCAGATTCTGAAGAAGAAGAGCGCTTAACTGCTATGGAAATACAGAGAGTACCGGGGCTAGATTTTGAGGAATTGGGGCTGGTGTCAAGAATTGTAATCCCGCCAAAGTTTAAAGTGCCATTATTTTCCAAGTATGATGGGGTGTCTTGTCCTAAAATGCACCTCCGATCATATGTCAGAAAGATTCAGCCACACTCTTCCGACAAAGACTTATGGGTCCACTTTTTCCAAGACAGTTTATCAAGAACGCAACTTGATTGGTTTTACCAATTAGAAAGGACTGACGTCCACAATTGGGAAGATCTGGCTGCAGCTTTCTATAAATAATACCAGTACAACGCTGATTTTGCGCCTACCCGTACTCAACTTCAGAGTATGGCTATGGTTTCCAATGAGGGCTTCAAAGATTACGCGCAAAAATGGAGAGATCTAGCCGGAAGAGTACAACCCCCTCTGTCTGAAAGGGAGTTGGTGGACATGTTCTTGGGAACTCTATCGAGCCCTTTCTTCAATCATCTGATTGGGAGCTCCTCTGTAGGGTTTACCGAATTGATTTTAACTGGCGAGAGGGTGGAGGCTGGTATAAGAAGTGGGAAGATTCAGAAGGATGCGTCTGCTTCTACAGTTGTGAAAAAACCCTTCACTGGAAGAATGAAGTATCTGCTGTTTATTCACACAGAAATCAAGGAAGAACTGAATGCCGACCAACAGTGGGGGCCATTATGATTCCAAAGCCTGCATCAGACCAACCAAGAAATAACCAGCCAAGAAATAACCAGCCAAGGGTGGAAAGGCCAGTCCGACAATTCACCAAGATTAACATGACTCCAGCCCAAGTCCTACCACATCTTCTGAAATTAAATCTGGCGACTTTAAAAGAGGCCCCAAAGAATCCCAATATTGCGTCTCCTCATTACCATCCAAATGCCAGATGCGTATACCATTTTGAAAGTCCAGGGCACGACACTAACAATTGTTGGGCTCTGAAGCACAAAATTCAAGATCTGATAGATGCGAAGGAAGTTGAGTTCGAAGCGCCTGAGAAACCAAATGTTATTTCCGCTCCAATGCCTAGGCATGGTCACAATGCCAATGCTGTTGAGGAAGATTTATTTGTTTCCACTGTGGATGAACTGTTGACTCTGCTCCCGATCATTAAGTTGAATTTGTTAAAAGCTGGTATATTCCCAGGTTGTGACAAAGACTACCACATTTGCCTATCCTTATCATTTGACTGCCCTCTGTTGAAAAAAGGTATCCAACAACTGATTGATAACCAAGAAATTTTGTTTGAGAATGCTCTTGTTTCACCCGTTCTAGTTAAAGAAGTTTCTATCATAACCATCTACGCCAATCCTTCCAAGGTCCCCAAAAGGCTCGTTAGGATTACATCTGCTCCAAAGACTACTCCACTTAAGATTACAATGCCCGGGTCGGTCCCGTACCAGTCAGATAAAACGGTACCATGGAATTACAGTGGAGAAATCTACTACCATGGTATCAAACAGGATGAACTGACTGCCGAAGAAGAATGCTCCGAAGAGGACAATTCTGACATTAGCAATATTGTCGGAACTAGCAAGATTACCCGTAGTGGTAGAATCTTCTCTCCAGAGATTGCCCCTCCAAAGGCAGTCTTTGGACCCGTGGCCGTTCCGAAGATTACCTCTGCACCAGTGATTATACCTGCAAGTGTACCTACCAACAAAGACGACGCAATCCCTATCCCTACTTCCACTGCTGAGAATAAAGGAAAAAGCATTCAAGAATAGCCTGTCCGGACGAAGACTCAATCACTAGCTATCCCTGAAATATCTAAGAAGGAAATGGAAGAAATCCTGAGGATAATAAAGAAAAGTGATTATGATGTGGTTGAACAGTTGGGCCAAACCTCCTCCAAAATATTTATGCTAGCATTGCTGCTATGCTCTGAGGCACATGCAAAAGCTCTGGTAAAATTTATGAAGACGACTCATGTGCCGCAAGAGACGTCTGCTGAACAATTCTAAGATTGTGTGGCCAGTTTGACAGCTGATAATGGCCTGAGTTTCTCTGATGTTGACTTGACACCCAAAGGGAGAAAACACAACGAGGCATTACATGTCTCAGTGGAGTGTAGAGGAACAACCCTAGCCCATGTCTTGGTAGACATGGGATCATCTTTAAACGTCTTACCGAAGAAAGCCCTTGATAGATTGGATTGCGAATGGCTGACTTTAAAACCCAGTAACATAGTGTTGAGAGCATTTGATGGCTCGAAGAGGATGGTCCATGGGGAGGTGGACATCCTGATAAAGGTGGGAACTCAGACTTTCAGCTCAACCTTCTATGTGATAGACATCCGTCCCTCCTACTCTTGTCTTTTAGGACGACCTTGGATCCACAATGCCAGTGATGTCACCTCCATATTGCATCAGATGCTGAAGTACCCGGTCCAAGGAAAGATCATAACCGTCCACGGGGAAGAGGAGTACATGATTAGTCATCTGAATTATTTCTGATATGTAAAATTTGATGGCGAGTTCATTGAAACTCCTTTTCAACATTTTGAAGAGGTCTCTCAAGAAGTAGCGGAAACCAAGGCAGTATCCTCGATTCCCAAGATCACAAGACCTCCACTTTGGATGTCATCTCTAAAGGACGCAAATGCAGTAGTGGAAGAGGGTGGATGCACCATCTGGGGGCAGCTTCCAGACATTCCGTACAAATAAAACAAGTTTAG
Organism: Vicia faba; assembly: GCA_948472305.1. Taxonomy (NCBI): domain Eukaryota; kingdom Viridiplantae; phylum Streptophyta; class Magnoliopsida; order Fabales; family Fabaceae; genus Vicia; species Vicia faba. The sequence continues at coordinate 923,116,334 of OX451738.1, read as the reverse complement.
CTTGGGGTTTACTTCAACTGCTCAGAAGGCTGTGCGCCGCGCCCGTGCCGGAGGGCCACCTATGAAGATTAGTAACCAAGGGGTCAATGCAGTGGTAGATAGTGAAGAAGATGGCAGCTTGGAAGATTGGATATTTCCTACTGTCAACTGAGGACTTCGCAACTGGGAAGCCAAAGACTTTGTCCCAATAACTTTCATCTCTCAGTAATTTATCTTTTACATTTATGTTGGACTTGTAATATTCACAAAAAATTCGTACATTTTCAACCTTGTGTCTTATCCGAGGCACATTGGTCCATTTGTAAGGGTTTTTATTTCATCTTCATATGACATTCAATGAATCATGGATGCTTTTTCATATATAAACCTTTTGTGCTCATTGTCTTTCTTTTGCATTTTATTGTTTTAAGATGGTTATACCCTTACACACACCCACACTCACAAATACAGGTACCCCTCCATTCTAGATCCCATGGGTAACGATACTGCTATAGCCTTCAGTGACTCTGAAGATCTAATCTACCAAGCCGAATATGAAGGTGAGGAAGATTGTGAAGTGTCGGGGGAATTGGCCAGACTACTACAACAAGAGGAAAGAGCTATTCAGCCTCATGAGGAACTGTTGGTTACAATCAATTTGGGTACCGAGGAAGATAAGAAGGAAATCAAAGTGGGTGCCAATCTAGAGCCAAGTGTCAAGGAGCGCCTAATTCAGCTGTTACGTGATTATGTTGAGATCTTTGCCTGGTCATACGAAGACATGCTGGGACTCGATACAGACATTGTGGTATACCGTCTACCCAAAAGAGAGGACTATCCACCAGTAAAGCAAAAATTCTGCTGCATGAGACCTGACATGGAAGTTATGAAACAGTTCAATGCTAGATTTTTAGCTGTTACTTCCTATCCTTAATGGGTTGCCAACATTGGTCCCGTGCCTAAAAAGGACGGCAAAATAAGAATGTGTGTGGATTATAGAGATTTAAATAGGGTCAGCCCTAAAGATGATTTTCCACTTCCACACATCGACATCCTTGTTGATAATACGGCCCAGCACAAAGTATTTTCTTTCAAGGATGGATTCTCAGGCTATAACCAGATCAAAATGGAGCCTGAGGACATGGAGAAAACTACCTTTGTCACACAGTGGGGCATGTTCTACTATAAAGTGATGCCATTCGGACTGAAGAATGCCGGGGCAACCTATCAACGCGCCATGGTGGCTTTGTTTCATGATATGATACATCATGAGATAGAGGTCTACGTAGATGACATGATAGCCCGATCACAAACTAAAGAAGAACACCTTGATCACTTGCAAAAGTTGTTTGTCAGATTGAAGGAGTACAAACTAAGGTTGAACCCGAACAAGTGCACATTCGGAGTCTGGTCCGATATACTCTTAGGTTTCATTGTCAGTAACAAAGGCATCGAGGTTGATCCTGCCAACGTCAAAGAAATACAAGAAATGCCTGCTCCTCGTACTGAGAAGGAAGTCAGAGGATTCTTGGGACGCCTGAACTATGTTGCCAGATTCATTTCTCACCTAACGTCTACTTGTGAACCAATCTTCAAACTGTTGAAGAAATATCAAGTAGTCGGATGGAATGATGAATGTCAGATTGCTTTCGACAAAATCAAAGAGTTTTTACAAGAGCCTCCTATCTTGATGCCACCAGTCGAGGGAAGACCACTAATCATGTATTTGACCGTTTTAGTGAACTCAATGGGGTGTGTATTGGGGCAACATGACGAGTCTGGCCGAAAAGAGCACGCTATTTACTACCTGAGCAAAAAGTTTACCGACTGTGAAACCAGATATTCATTGCTCGAGAAAACTTGCTGCGCTCTGGTATGGGCTTCTCGCCGGCTAAGACAGTATATGTTGACTCATACCACTTTGTTGATATCTAAGATGGATCCGATAAAGTACATCTTTGAGAAGCCTGCTCTGTCTGGGAGGATAGCTAGATGGCAGATGATCCTAATAGAATATGACATACAGTACACGACCCAAAAAGCTATAAAGGGCAGTGTGCTAGCTGATCATCTTGCTCATCAAGCTGTAGAAGATTATCAGTCCATAAAGTTTGAGTTTCTGGATGAAGACATCATGACATTAGACAATTGCGAAGAAATTAGACCATATAACGAACCTGAACAAGGATCCCGATGGACCCTATTCTTTGATGGGGCATCCAATGCACTTGGTAATGGTATCGGCGCTGTACTCATATCTCCGGAAGGATGCCATACTCCTTTTACTGCTAGACTTTGCTTCAACTGTACGAACAACATGGCGGAATACGAAGCATGCATATTTGGTCTCAAGGATGCCATAGACTTGGGAATCAAATCTTTAGACGTGTTTGAGGATTTAACTTTGGTCATCAGTCAGATCAAAGGAGAATGGGACACTAAGAATCCAAACCTTATCCCTTACAAAGAACATGTTTTAACATTGTTACCACATTTCGAGCAGATTACCTTCGAGCATTTCCCGCGAGAAGAAAATCAGCTAGCAGATGCTCTAGCCACAATGTCATCTATGTTTAAACTTAATTGGGATAACGAGGCTCCCCAGATCACCATTGAACGAATGGACAAACCAGCACACTGTCACGAGATTAATACTGAAGAAGTAGTGGACCAACCTTGGTTTCATGAAGTCAAAAGGTATCTCGAGGCTCAAGAATATCCAGAAGGAGCTTCAATCAATGATAAAAAGTTCTTAAGGAGATTCTCTACTAAGTTCTTCCTGAGTAATGTCATCCTGTACAAACGTAATCATGATTATATTCTGCTCCATTGTGTGGACAAGATTGAAGCTGAAAAGATCATGGCTGAATTACATAAAGGTACCTTTGACACTCACTCTAGGTATAGTAAAGTTTTTCATTCAAGCGTACAAGTCAAAGTTTTTTTTCTGAATAATGAAAAGGTAAAAACCAAATTATTGTAGTGGCTGCTAGGTATAGCAAGGACAAGGATTCGGTTCATAACTCAACTGGGTCGAAAACATAACTCAGGCCCAAAACAAATGACCCAAAACTTAAATATAAAATGCTGCAACTTCAACGAATTTTATGGCCCTTCTACAGTCCGATTCAGCTCTCGACTTCTGAATGAAAATCGTAGCTCTTTCTCTTAGCTTTCTAACGACTGGTAGCACACCTTATTCCGACTCACGTAACTCAAGTTATGAATTTATTCGTGCAGACTGCTAATGCTGAAAATAAAGTGCGAAAATCAAATAAGAGTAGAAATAAATTAAAAGAGAAAAACACTATAAAATACAAAAATAAGCTAAACAAACCATGGAAATGCATAAGTACAATCATGGAAGAATGTGCATCAAAATTCACTGATCATCAAGTCTTATGCAGTTTTGGTCCAGTAGAAATCTTGTGAGGAAATTCTTGAAAAATTGAGAGGGCAAATTTTAGGGTACAACAAACATCAACAACCTTCTCATCCATTAGAACCATTTTCATCGCATAATATTTTTGTTTCGAATTCATGTCCGACACAAACCATAAGCAAATCGCACGAACAACAACATCCCATGATTTTTTTGTCGTAGTGATTTCAGATACAAAGTGGCATCTTATGGCGTCCATTGCAAAAGATTGAAATACGAGAGAGAAGGATTAGAGGGATATGATAATTTAGAGAAGAAATATATCATATTTATACATGGAGAAAGTAAATAAGAAATACCAAAAATTGAAAGCAATAACCTTCAAAATATAACAATTGACACTGATGATGCACTGAATAGATATTGAGAGATGAAAAATTAACATTAAAAGGATTCCATCATGAATACAATCGAAGCTCAACAATCAAACCTTGTTATTTGCACATAAGGATTGGTTGTAACCATTGAAAAACCTATATTGATTTCGAATTTACATCGAGAAAGAATAATTAAAGGGGGAATTAGACGGCCAATGTATAGAAAAATGATACTATATTTGAAAGGACAAAATGTCAACAACAAAGAAATATAACGTGTTTTGAAAGAATAAAGTAAATATGAAATTATTTAAAAAACAGTAAAAATTAAAACAATTAATAGTAAAATTTCCTAAAACAGAAATAATTAAAATAAAAAAATTTCTATAATTTTGACACTTGTCGAATTTGTAAAAAAACTCATCTTCTTTATTCTATTGTATGATTAATATTTAATTTACTGGCGTGTTTTTATATTTTAGTATTATCAATTAGTTATATATTTTAGTTTGGTCTATATATTGATAGATTGCTAAATAACTTTCGTATAATTATCCGACTCGGCGTTCTTCTGTAAGAGGATAAATGAAAGAAAATGTAATAGTAGTAATGAAAGTTATATTTGATATATATTTTGAATGTCACTACGTTACAGTAAAATAGGAATATGAGAAGTGCTTGGCTCTTCATTATATATGAATATATTAATACATACGTTAATATTAGATGTATCTTGTTTGTTGCTTTGGAAATTGATGCACAGTCCTCGACATATGATGTATATGAGTTAGTGTATGAAAAATAATATAACATATGGACATGCATCATATAAGATGTGTTACTAGAGTCAATGGATTTTGTTATGGTGGTATAATCGATACTTTTCAAATCTTTGTGAAAGGAGTCTTTGGATCAAACGTTTTTCGAACTATTGTGACAGAAACTTTTGTGACAGAAACATTTATGGCAATTCCATTAAAATGAGTTTATTTTATTTATTCACATCAATGTTTTTCATATTAGGGTTTTAGTCATATTGCATTACATATAATATAAGTAATTATATAAAAAGAAAATATTAATCATGGTTTGATGGTTGAAGTTTTGTTATTATTTTATGATATTTTCTTATGGTGAGTATGATTCAATGTGAATATGAAATTTGACCCTTACATTTAACATTTTTAGTATTCAAGGAGAAAAATATGATTGGATGTATTCCTTGAAGTGCGTAGGAGGAAAACATGGTGTTTTGTAAAAAATTAGATTTTTATTTAATAATTTGTCATTGCGGTACACTATATTTATTTAATTTATTTTAGCATTTGAACCCACTCTGATATGCGGATATTGTTTTCTTCCATTAGGAATTTTCAAACTATTACTTCATTTTATCAAATCTATGTTTCTTCAAAATTTATTTGCAGTTATTGTTATAGTTTCCCATTTAATAATTAAAAAAAAATAGCCGCATTTTTAATGGAAATTTTAAATAATATCTTGGGTAGAATTTTGGGATGTTACACCCACCTTATTTGATGTTGCACCCATTACTGGGCTTCGATCCACTGGAGAAACTTTCGATCCTTATAAGCAAGTTGAAAACACCACTGAATTCAAAGTCGAACACGCTAGTTTCACTAAATACATTGATTACTACCATGCTGAAGGATATGAAGTATCAGATGTAGAACACATAACTTTTCTTGCTTTATGGCTATCTCGATGCATTTTGTGTAACAAATATTTGCAAGTAGCTAAGAGGTTTTTAACTCTAACTAATCAACTTCACTCTGGTAGAAACATATGCCTTAGTAAATTGATATTAGCTAGATTATATGAGTTTCTTGGGGAAGCCACTGCAAATCTGAAAGATTATAAAATAGGTACCATTTTGCTGCTAGCTGGCCCATTTTGGCTTCTTCAGTTGTGGCTTAATGCCACGTTCAAACCCTCACTCCCTACTTCTGGTAAAGTAGATGAAATAGATCTTGAAATTCAAAATCAAACTATTGAATGGACTAGGCTAGTTCGATAGACTCCCAATGATGATGGAAAAAACATAGAGGAGTGTTTCACAAAATGTGTTATGATGTTTGCTAAACGTCATAACTTTACTCCTTTGATGGCTCTCTTTTCTCAAAGAACTCATGGCCATGAATGGTTTACATAATCTCTTTCTACTACTACACCAACTTAAGAAGCAGAGACTTTTTCTATCTGGAAAGCTTTCTTACTCCATAGGATAATTACCATAAGACTTATGCCTATCAAGAGCCATATTGTCTTACTTGCCTACCAACTTAATTCTGTCTCTCGACAGTTTGGCCTTTGCCAGCTTATTCCTGAACCACTTTTCGAAAGAAAAAAGTGCGCTTTGCCTTCGAGGAATGCATTTCTCCATTACTGAACGAGATGAATGTATGCAACGCTACTCCAACTTTGCTGAATTTACATCAATTCCTTTTCGCCCATCCTTTTATTGCACTAAATCCTTTGATGCTTAGTGGAGGAAATATTATTCTGCAAACATGTTTGACACAACCCTCTTCTCTCAACACCTGATGAAAGCTTTCACCTTTGTGCATGATCAATCTAAGAAAGGTATGCAAACTCATATCAAGGAGATCCAGACGTTCCAAAAGTATTTTGAAACTGTGTATAATCCAAATAATCTTAGTTGAACCATACATGATGCAGCAAAAACTTTAAAAGAGAAATTTACAAAGATTCTTCCTCATTTGAAAATTCCTTCATGTGTCAAACGTGAAGATATGTATGACTTAGCTTTCAAGCTTGAACCACCTAAATTCCCTAAATTTCCTAGTGTTGATTTTGGCCTAGCATTTTACCCTCCTTATCTAGACTGGTTCGTCTGTGGGAATTATCATAACTTTTTAAAACAATAGTCTAAAAAACCTGCTGAGCGAGTGGTTTCGACTAAGCATACATTAGACAATTTCAAAGGTTTCCTTCACTTTGACCTAAATCATGTCACAATGATTTCCGTAGAATGTGAAGGTGTGGAACCAAAGTATCTCTTGATCACCTCAGTCATCTTTATCATTTATCTTTCATAATTTATACTAACATGTACCATCTCTAAATGTTTATTTTAGCTGTTGAAAAGAAACAGCCATAGAAAGAAAAACTTACTTCGATGACTGGATTAACAGATGCGCCTAATCAAACAACTGCTTCGTCGAAGAGTGTTATTCTAGAGATTGAGAAACCAAAGACAATGTCTAAGGTATAATATGTTCTTTTTTTCTTCTTTATTGTATTTTTCCTACTAAACTCTTTACTCTTTTACAGGCTAGTCGAAAACCTCATACTACCCCCAAGAAGAGGAAGCAAATTGTAAAAAATCCCGAGATTGTCGAAGATGATGAAGACTTGACCCTTGCTACTTCAAAACCCAAAAAGTCAAAGAAGAAGAAGAAGAAGAAGGAAAATTTATCTGATGCAACCTCCTTTAAACCTTAAAATACCATCACAATTAAGATACTTCCCCCAACACCAAAAAAGAAAAGCACTTCTCAACCATCTGGTAACTTCGTCTTGGAACGAATTGAGAGCGATAATTTGAGTCCTGGAGTCGAAGGATCGAAGGTAGGATCTCTTCAAAAAATTTACTAATCATTTTTACTTCACTTGACTTGACCCACATTCTTCGTCTTACAGGACATTCGACCAACTCCTACGGAGTCTCCTATTCACTACGAAGTTCCTCTTAGCAGCAACATCCCTTCATTTCATCCTTTACCTACTAAAGATTCTAACAAAGGATCTTCCACTGATGTGAACCAACTAGACAATGATGTTTAGCCTGACAAATAACCTTTTACTCTTTTGCCATATAAATACAAAACTATTGATTCTGAGGGTGATCATGAGGAACACCAAACTACAACCAAGAGAATTCATGTTGATTAAATACTAGATGCTGACAGCCTCGCTGAATCCTCTCTAAAAATGGCTAAGTTTGACAAAGAATTGCTTGATGAAGATGAGCAAATTCCGACGACGTCAAAAAATACTTCCACGACAAAGAGGAAGAAGAGACACGTGTGCATGCTAGCTCAAAAGATACCACCAATCCTGGTAGTCAACAAGATGATAGTAATGTTCGAAAGGAACTTTCTCAAGAGGTATTGGATATTTTGAAGAAAAATAATCCTCTTGAATATGTAAAGTTGATGATGATTAAGAGATAACCTTCCTCAGGAAAAAGTTACTCCAGCCTTTCGACTACTTTAAGTGGAGGTTCAAATGTTGAAACATTTTAACAACTTCTTCAAAAGGTGAAAGAAAAGATCTTTGAAGCTTATTAGTTCGATACCTTGAAGAAGGATGCTACTGCGTGCTATGGGTTGAAGAAATTGATTAATCAAATCAACATAATCACCTGTCCACTTGAAGTTGCTGAACTCTTAATAGACATAAGAAGCTTGATTGATCAAATCAGTGCAGACTTTAATCGGTAACATGATACTATGTAGAAGCTTCAGGACAACCAAGCTACTTAAGTAACTGAATGGGAGAAAGCCCTCGAAACCTCCAATAAAGCTGAGCAAATGGAGAAAACTTCCAAAACAGTGCAAGAAAATTTCGACGTCTATACTCGTTCTATATATCTTTGGAAGGAACAAATCTAAAAAATGCAGGATAAGATTTGTCAAGCAGAGGCTCATCAATGAGAGATCAAAATTATGGACCGCACTGAGAACGATAAGGAAATTTCTCAAAGCATCCAACATGTCGACAAAGCTAGGAGACTGGGGAAAAAGTTTATGCTCTTCAGGTTGTCCAATCCTCTATTGACTATAGGTTGAGGTTGGCAAATATGACATAATGAAAACCAAGTTACCTTTTTAATTTCTTGGCATTTATAGTATTATTACTTCTATTTGTATGCACTTTTGAATTGTAACTTTGAAATAGATCCATTTTGGCATTTATGATAACATCGTGTTGGCTTTCTATTTTCCTTATATTATTTTGTTACAATTTTTAATTCCTGAAGTATAGGTTTATACTTCTTTAAGTACTTTCCATTTATCTTCAGGATCCTTATATCCTCCGCCAATTCTTTTATTTCGTAATCGTTGTTTGAGAATGTTTGAATGATTCGAAAGGGTCCTTCCTAATGTGGGGGGACCATTTTCCCAATAATTTGTTCTTTCAATCCATTGGTAGTATTAACTTCCAAACCAAATCATCATTTGAAAATACTTTTCCCCTGACTCTTTTATTCTAAGCTTTAGTTATTCTTTCTTTTTGTCTCCTTAGGATTTCCAAAGCATGCAATATTTCTTCATCCAAGTCAACCAATTCATTCATCATAATTTCCCAATAATAGTCAGAGGGGATTTCATTCAGCCTCTAGATTCTTACTGATTGTAAGTGTATTTCTACTGGTCAGAACTGCATCATGCCCAAAAGTCAATCAAAAAGGCGTAGTGTTGGTTGCCTCTTTGGGTGATGTTCGACAAGCCCAAAAGGCTTGATCCAATGTCTTATGCCAATTCTTTGGCTTCCTTCCCACATGTAATGGTTTCTGAAATTCCAAACCTATAAATTATTTGTCTTTGGATGAACTCCATGATAGTTTCATGATCAACATTCACCAAAGATATTTCCTCAATCCACTTTGTAAAATAATCAATTCCCACTAGAATGTACCTCTAACCTTTGGATGAGGTTGGTCTAATTTCTCCAACAAAGTCAAGTGCCCAACCCCTGAAGGGCTATGGCTTATTTATAGAATTTAGTTCACTTGTAGGAGCATGCTGAATGCCTGCATGAATTTGGCACTCTTGGCATCCCTTGGAAAATTCTATACAATCTTTCAATATGGTGGGCCAATACATGCCATATCGAAATAGAAGCCACTTTATCTTGTGACCTACTTGATGTGCTACATATGCCCCACCATGTACATTCAATAATGCCAAGTAAACTTTGTTCTCTCCTAAACATTTGAGTAATACTCCTTCTGGTGTTTTCTTTAATAGTTCGTTGCCCATTAATACGTAACTTAAAGCACAATACTTAACTTTCCTTTCTACATTTGCTGATTTATTTTTTAAGTAATCTATTATTGGACTCCTCCAATCTATAGCTACCAAACTATTGATGGCTAACACCCCGAAACTCTCTTCATTTTCATACCCTAAACTTGAGTTTTCTAAATCTAATGGATAAAGTTTGGTATCCAACACCTTACCCCATACTTCGATCAAATCTTCCAACTTTTCCTTAGATACTTCATATCCCAAGGGTATTTGTGCTAAGTCATTGGCTTCTTAGTTCTTCAGTCTATGGATGTGCTTGATATCCACATACTTAAATTTTCAAAGCAGCCTATTAGCAATAACGAAGTACATTATCAAATTTTCTTTTGATGCACTTGTACTCCTCGGTTATTTGCTTAATCACCAGTTCAGAGTCACATTTTATTTCGACTCTAGTTTTCCTCAGTTCCAACAAGACTTCAAGTCCTGTGATCAAAGCCTCGTATTCAGCTTTGTTATTCGAGCAAGGGGGAACCTCAATTTTATACTTGAATTTTGTTGGAATTTTGACAGGAGAAATAATCAAAACACCAACTCTAGTTCCATCTTTATGAGTAGAATCATCGAAGAATAACTTCCAAGGTTCTAGTTCCTCATAATTCTGAGGAACTTTGACCACTGCATGGTCAACAATGAAATCTGAGACTACTTTCCCTTATTCCAATGCATTATGCAGAATTGTTTTCGGCTTCAATTCAAAAGAAATGGGTGTAGACTAGGCCTCCCCCTGCTATACCTTCACCTTTACCATGGTATTATAAGGCGGGTCAGACTTGTGATGTTCATCAAGGATCCCTAAGGCACAACATCGAAAACTGTGATCCCTTGAAGTCTGAAGTGCAAAATATGGTGAGATCCGGTCTTCTATCTTTTAAAGATGTTGGTCCTAATGTGAAAGATAATCCACTACCCAATCATGGAGGTGGAAATGCCATAAATATGGTTGCTGGTTGTCCTGGGGACTTCCAGATTTTTTATATCAATCTAGTTAGAGGTGATTTAGTGAAGATGCATGCTGATCTCTATGAATTCAGCTATTATACGCATGATCATGTTGGTTGTAGTATTTGCAGTATAGATGTCCATGGATGTGATAAAGTGAGAGCTGACTTTCAATAAATAATGGATGAAGGTCTTATCCACATAATCCGACCAAGGGTTGAATATGAAGAAAACGTGAATATGGTTTATGGATGTCCTGGTGAATTTTGGATTTTTTATGTGAATTATATGAATGATGACCTGGTATAGTTGCACGCTACGTTTTGTCACATGGATGGCCAACAAGAACATCATTATGGGTCCTATCGGATATGCTGTAGGGATTCTCGTGGTTGTTCTATTGTAAGAAGAGGCGTTCAACTATTGTTAGATAATGGTAGTATCAAAGTCACAGGCAATAAAGATGATTACAATGGAGTTAATGTGATTGAATATTACTCAGTTGAGGCCATGTCTGATGATGAATATGTTTCTGCTGATGAGTTCTTTTCTTCTGATTAAGGTATGTTCTCTGATAACGATTCTGCAGTGCATAAGTATTCTGAAGTTGAGGTGAATGTCATGGTGCTGTTTTTTGGTGTTCCAACTCCTATAGAGATTGAGTACCATAGCAAGCCTGATATTTCTCCTGTGGTTATTTTTCTGCCTAGTTATGTCCCATATGAATAAGAAAAAGTTGTGCCTTATAAGTACAATGCAACTATCCTAGAAGATGGTGTGGAAATTGATATCAAACCTTGTCCCATGTCGAGAATATTGCTGAAGCTAGTCGAGTAATCCGCAGTGGTCGTGTCTTCGCCCCTATCCTTCGAGGGGATGTTAATTATGATAAAAAGATTGTTGAGAATATTGAACCTAAGAAAATGGTAGGAGAATCTAGTGGCGTTGCCTTGGAAAAGGATATGGATGACTTGTTAAAAATCATCAAGATGAGTGATTACAAGATTGTGGATCAGTTGTTGTTAACTCCATCTAAGATTTCCATTCTATCCTTCCTAATGAACTCTTCTCATCATCGAGAATCTCTGATGAGAGTGTTTGATCAGGCTTTTTTTGAAAGTGACAAGTCTCTGGATCAGTTTAGCAGTGTTGTGGGAATTATTACATCTTGTAATAATATGAGCTTTTGTGATAACGAGTTGCCCGATGAAGGAAGAAACCATAACCTAGCTCTCCATATTTCCATGAATTATAAGAATGACTCTTTGTCTTATGTGTTGATTGACAATTGTTCTGCTTTGAATGTCATACTAAGAAGTACGCTCATGAAACTTAAGTACCAGGGAGCTCCCATGCACCCAAGTGGAATTATAGTGAAAGCTTTTGATGGTTCGATAAAGTATGTCATTGGAGAAGTATATTTTTCCATTCACATAGGTCCACACTTATTCTAGATCACTTTCCAAGTTATGGATATTATCCCCGCCTATAGCTATTTATTGGGATGCCCATGGATTCATGAAGCATGAGCTATTACTTCAACCTTGTACCAGAAGCTGAAATTTGTTCGTGAAGAAAAGGTGGTTATTGTGAGGAGTGAGCAAGCTTTGTTGATATCTCATTTGTGTTCCTTTAGCATTGTAGAATTTGGCAAAGCTTTTGTTGGAACTCAATTCGAATCTTTGTCCATTTATAATATAAGGAAGAATGAGAATTCCATCGCCTCATTTAAGGATGCACAACAAGTAGTGCAGAAGGGACCTAGCAAGGTCTGGGGGCAGTTTATCGACCCTCCTATGAATAAGAATGGCACTGGTTTGTGTTTCTCCATAAAGAAGGAAGTCGTGAAGTTGAAGTCTGATTTGAGTAAATATTAAGACATCTTTCACAGTGCAAGTTATCTTTATCCAACTACTCCAAGGATCAATGTTATTATCGAAAATGAATCTGAGCAAGAGATGTCAAACTTCGTGACACATGGAGTCAGAGTCCTGAATCAGATGATTGTTGATGTTCCTTCTTGCAGTCACATTTCAAAGTAATTTATTTTTTGTTAATCATTTCAAAAATCTTTCACTCTGACCAAGGTGAAATTGATGTTGTATGGGCATATTGGTTGTTTTGATTTTTAAAATCATTAATAAAAGTTGTTTTTGATTCCAAAATTATGTCTTTATTTTATGATTTTTCTTGAAAAATGTTAACCAGAAAAATCCTTTCGAAATAAATAATAACTGTAAATAAATATGCATAATCACTTGTTACATGTGTCAGTTTCTAAAATCAATGTTAAATCACATGTGCAAATTAATTAAAAAAAATGTTGAGTACAATGACCCTGCACCCTCTCCCAACTTTGAATATGTTGTGTATATGGACGAAGAAGAAGAATATGACGAAATCCCAGAAGTGATTTCACGGTTGCTTGAGTGCGAGAAAAGTACCATTCAACCGTATAAAGAGCCATTGGAGATGCTTAATTTGGGTTCAGAGGAAGATCCAAAGAAAGTCAATATTGGAGCATTGCTTTATCCTGATTTAAGACATATATGAATATCTTTGCTTGGTATTATCAAGACATGCCTGGTTTGAATATTGATATTGTGGAACATAATTTTCCGCTAAAGCCAGAATGTCCACCAATCAAGAAGAAGTTGCAAAGAACTCACCCTGACACGGCAGTGAAAATTAAAGAAGAAGTTTTGAAGCAGATTGATGCCAATTTTCTTATGACATCAGTGTATCCTCACTGAATTGCCAATGTTTTTCTAGTACCAAAGAAAGACAGAAAGGTCCACATGTGCATCGAATATAAAGATTTAAACAAAGCAAGTCCAAAAGATGACTTTCCATTACCACATATTCATATGTTTGTTGACAGTACAACAAATTCAAAGTGTTTTCATTCATGGACAAATTTTCTAGATACAATCAAATCAGAATGGCTCCTAAGGACATGGAAAAAACAACGTTTATCACACCATGGGGACATTCTGTTATAGAGTGATGCCCTTCGGGTTGAAGAACGCTGGTGCCACGTGCCATAGGGCTATGACAACCCTATTCCATGATCTGATGCACAAGGAAATTGAGGTATATGTTGATGGTATGATTACCAAATCGCAGACTGAGGAAAGGCATATAGAAGATTTGTTGAAGTTGTTCAGCATTTGAGGAAATATCATCTCCGCTTGAATCCAAATAAGTGTACTTTTGGTGTTAGTTTAGGAAAATTTCCAGGTTTCACTGTCATTCAAAAAGGAATTGAAGTTGATCTTAATAAAGTTAAAGCAATTCAAGAAATTCCTGCACCAAGAACTGAAAAGCAAGTTAGAGGTTTCCTTGGACGTTTGAATTACATTTCCATATTCATGTCCCACATGACTGCAACATGTGAACCGATCTTTAAGCTGTTAAAGAAAGATCAAGGTTGTGTGTGAACGGACGATTGCCAAAGGGAAATTGAAAGAATTAAAGAATATATGCTTGAACCTCCTATATTTCTCCCTCCTGTTGAAGGAAGACCATTGATTATCTATCTGACTGTGTTAGATAATTCTATGGGTTGTATTTTGAGACAACAAGATGAAATGGGAAGAAAAGAATATTCCATTTATTATCTCAACAAGAAGTTTACTGACTGTGAGTCATGATATTCTACGTTGGAAAAACATGTTGTGCTTTGGCTTGGGCGGCAAAGCGATTGCGGCAATATATGTTAAATCATATCACTTGGTTGATTTCCAAAATGGATCCTATTAAGTATATTTTTGAAAATCCTGCTCTTACTGGAAGAATTTCCCATTGGAAGATGCTGATGTCTGAATATGATATTGAATACCGTACTCAGAAGGCTATAAAAATAATTTTGTTGGCAGATTATCTTGCTCACCAACCAGTTGATGATTATCAGTCTATTAAATATGACTTCCCTGATAAGGATGTGATGTATTTGAAAGTAAAATATTGTGATGAACCTTTTCCCGAGGAAGGTCCTGATCCTGAGTTCCGATGGGGTATGGTGTTTGATGGAGATGTAAATGCTTATGGGAAAGGAATTGGTGTTGTTATTATCACTCCCCATAGGTCACATATCCCTTTTACTGCAAGGTTGGCATTTGATTGTACCAATAATATGGCAGAGTGTGAAACTTGTATTATGGGTCTTGAAGAGACTATAGATCTCAAAATCAAAATTCTTATGTATATAGTGATTCAAATTTGGTAATAAATCAGATTAAAGGGTAATGGGATACTCGTCATATTGGCTTGATTCCCTACAAAGATTATGCTAGAAGATTATTACCTTTCTTTAAAAAAGTTGAATTCCATCATATATGAGAATCAAATGGCAGATGCTTTAGCCACTTTGGATTCTATGTACCAAGTAAATGCTTGATACGATGTACCTCAGATCACAGTTTGACGTCTGGATAGGCCAGCTCATGCGTTTGCAACCGAGGGAACATCAGACGAAAAACCTTGGTCTTATGATATCAAACACTTTCTCCAGACTCAAGAATACCCAGTTGGTGCGTCAAACAAAGATAGAAAGACATTGAGAAGGTTGGCAGGTAGTTTTTTCCTCAATGAAGATGTGTTATACAAGAGAAATTACGACATGGTCTTGCTTATATGCGTGGATAGACGCGAAGTAGACATGTTGATGCATGAGATATATGATGGTTCCTTTGTTACCCATGCCAATGGACATTCAATGATAAAGAATATGCTTAGGACATGTTACTATTGGCTGACAATGGAATCTAACTATTTCAAATTTGCGAAGAAGTGCCATAAGTGTCAGATTTATGCTGACAAGATTCATGTGCCTCACACGTTTCTCAATGTTATTTCTTCCCCGTGCCCTTTTTCTATATGGGGGTATTGATATGTTTGGAATTATTGAACCCAAGCCATCGAATGAACAATTTTTTATCTTGGTGGCAATTGACTGCTTCACCAAGTGGGTGGAAGCAGCTTCCTATGCTAATGTCACCAAGCAGATGGTAGTACACATTATCAAGAAAAATATTATATGTCAGTATGGTGTGCCAAGTAGGATTATCACTGACAACGACTCGAATTAGAATAACAAGATGATGACAAAACTTTGTGAAGAATTCAAGATTGTCCATCACAACTCATCTCCTTATAGGCCTAAGATGAATGGGGTTGTTGAAGCTTATAACAAAAACATTAAGAAGATCATCCAAAAGATGGTTGTTACCTATAAATATTAGAAGTAGATGCTCCCTTTTTCTTTGTGAGGGTATCATACATCTGTCTGCATATCAACAGGGGAAACCCTGTTCTCTCTTGTGTATGGTACGAAAGCAGTGCTCCCCGTCGAGGTTGAGATTCCCTCTTTGCGTGTAATAATGGAAACCAAGTTGTCAGAGGCTGAATGGATCCAGAACAAATTTGACCAATTGAATTTTATGGAAGAAAAGAGAATGACAACTTTGTGTCATGGGCATTTATATCAGAAGAGAATGAAGAAATATTTTGATAAGAAGGTCAAGCCTCGTGAATTCATAGAAGGTGACCTCGTGCTCAGAAAGATCATGTCTTTTAACACTGATTCTAGGGGTAAGTGGACTCCCAGTTATGAAGTCCCATATGTTGTCAAGAAATCCTTCTCTGGAGGTGCATTTATTCTTGAAACTATGGATGGAGAGGAGTTCCCATGTCCTAGTCAAGAAATATTTCGCCTAAAGAAATAAAAGAACAACTCGCTAAGTTGAAAAACTTGAAAGGGTGGCTTATGAAAAAAAAGAGCGTCTCAGTAGGCTAAAAACCCGAAAGGGTGGTCTAGGAAAAAGTAAGAGACACAAACAGAATAAATTTTCCTGCTAGGTTGAAAATGCGCGAGGGCAACCTAGGCAAAAGTTAGGGATTTCTTGGCAAGTAACTGTGTCAGACAAGACTTGATCATTGAAGCGACAATCTTCTCGGATCCTCATCACACTTCAATAGAAGTCTCTGCTCATGATTTCAAAGTTGTTAGAGAGAATAGTGGTCATTGTATTTCGATGTAACTTTTCCATATATTACCATTTCCAAAACATTGTAATAATCCATAGAGTTTCGCCATTCGCAGACTACCATTCTATTAATAAAGTTTTGAGCCTTTATCCAATTCTTTGTAGTTATTATTTTATTCTGTTTGCAAATATTTCATTTATCATTGATAGTAATTTTCAAAACAAAAAGATTTAATAATATTTTTTTTTGAAAAGAATTTACAAATTACTTTTTACTTCAAATTTTGTGTTTCAATTAAAACAAAATTAGTGATTCCAAGGATGGACGAACTCTGAAGTTTTGAAAAAGATTCCTTCAAGAAAGTTCTCCTAGGTTACTCTTGCTGATATACGCATGATCCTCTAGTTTTTCTTTCCTCGAATAGTTGGAGTTCATACCAATTGATATATGGTGCGATGTTGGGTCATTAATCCCATTTTCCCTAATTAAGTCTTGGTTTAGATTTGCCTTCAGGTTATATATATTCGATTTTGGGTTTTTACGGCTGTGATGCCTCTAACCCAAATTCTCCAGTCAGGACTTGATGCAGATTTCTTCCAGCTGAGCTGCTAGACAAGGGAAGTATCTTTTCTAAGAAGTGTTGAGACAACTGTCAATTTTTTGGGTTTTCTCTCGCCGAGTCTTGAGTTTGATTTAAAATCCCCATAATATTGACTTCTTACTATATTTTTAAACTTCTTATATCTTTGAATGAAGCCGAGATGATGCTTTTCTCTGAAAGTTATTATCCCCCTGAAGTTTCATAATTTCTCCCTAGAGAAGTTTGTGCAACCATTGCTCTTGATATTGAAGATTTTATTTGGCCTCCCCTCAATGATGTGGTGTTGTTTTCCCCGTTAAAGTCAATTTGGAATCCCTAGTCGGAGTCTAGACGATTTGATATTGTCTTCCCTGGTGAAGTCTGTATGATATTCCTCGATTAAGCCTGTAAGAGGATGTTATATCCCTACAATTGTATTGGTTTATTGCTATCAGGTTATGCTTTGATTATTTTCAAGCCATGTTTCTTCCTAGTGGAGTTAAGCCGTGAAGTAGGAATTTGTTTCCTCATTTGGTGCTTACTCTATTATGGAATCTTCATTTTGGATGTGATGACTTTACCCAAGTTGGTTTTGTCTAGTTATTCCCATTGTTGTATGTCTTTTTTGTCAGCATATACATGATAACATTTATACATTCATACATACATCATGCATAGCTGAATTAAAATTCATTGCTCAGTGGCATTTATTATTGTTTTTGTTGGCATATTACCCCATTTACAGATTTATGTTACCCTCTCTCCAATAGATTGTCAACCTTAAGCATAAAGTGTATATCCTTTCAATCTCCCCACTGAGTCATCCCTCGTGGGAGAACTTTTCTTTAGCCTTCCTATTTAACTCATTATCTAGATGGAACGTGATCCCCATTTGAGATTATTCCTCATTGGATGCTATCTTTATTGACTGTTTCATTCTGGTTTGAATCTGTGGTCCCTGATAACATTATTAATATGATTTCTGCAGGCTTTGAGCCCTGGTATGAATGTGAATTTATTTTGTACGAGAATACTTTATCACCTCAGTAGGAAGGTATTGGCACTTTCCTAAAAAGTCAAGATTCATTTTCCCGCAGTGTTACAACAATCCTCTTTGTAAATAGCAAGTGGTAAGTCTCTTTATTTAAGCAACTTGTTCTTCCCCATTAAGTCTGTTAATGCCATAGAAGATTTTGTTACTCCGATGAATGGTAGTCTCGTCATTATGGGAGATAGTTCGTTGTTGAGATTTTTTTCTCCCATCAATGGTAGTCTCGTCTGTAATACCCCAAATTTGACCTACCCTTTCATCGAATCATCTGGCTTATGCATCCCATTCTCATATCATCTGTATACCCTTCATTAGGCATTTAAATAGATCATGCATCATTAATCATTAAACTGGAATAAGATCAAGGACCTTGGAAATTAGTGTTTTATCTATGACCATGGATCATGAATTAGGATTCGCCTCTATATGTTGGTAGTTATCAGATAAACCTCAAGGCTTTAGTTTTACATCCTTTATGGGTTTATTATCATGGTATCCAATTAACCGGGTCATCCCATTAGGTGTGTGGATTCTATGTTGCTTACAGTACAAGTCACTTAATTGGACTTCATTCAGAAGACTTTGCATTATGCGTGGAAGTTCTTAGGGACCATGGGTTGAGAAGCAGTATTTATGTTGCAATCACCAGTTGGATTATGGTTTGTTTCACTATGCTTATGTTATCAAGTGAATTCGATTTTGTCTAGCTATAACTATCATGTGGTTTGGTTCAACATTTTAAGGTTTCACTTGGTTCCTATCATCATTTGAAGTTTGGTTCAATTGATTTTATTATCACTAATTCAGGGATTGTTTCATTACTTGGATCATAAGCTATTCATTTTCGAACTTCATGCAATAAGTTAAGGTGAAACATTTGGTTACATTGGATCATTATCAAATGGGGAAGGTATTCACCAAAAGTAATTCCCAATCCATTCATTGGTTCTTTATCCCATTTGTGCTTATTTAGTATTGCAAAATAGAATAATATTTTAAAAATTTAAATTTGAAGTGATGGAGGGAAAATGCATACTTGAATCCCATTTGAAAAGTCGGAGTCATTACAATTTTGCTCAAGCCATATTCAATTGCCATTATACCTTACAATTCCCATTACACTACACTACATACATAGAAAGTAACAAAAAAAGGTACATTTTTTATCTTGCTAGTTGATAAGAACCTGAAGAGCATCTGGAGGATGATCTTCAGTCGGGCTGTAAGCTGAGGAGAAAAGGGGGTTGTACCTACAAGGCACTCTGACGATCAAGTAAGAGTGGGAGAAAAGAGGTACAAGAAAAAATATCAGGTAGTGAGTAGTGAATATTGGATACCTGGCTCTCACAGGTGTGAGGGTTTATATAATGCCCTGGCGCGTGGCCATTGGTTCCTGATTTCTCGCCTGGATACGCGGGTCCGTGAAATCAGGTAACTGCTAGGACTTGGTCAAATCGGGAAGATCTGCTCACAACTAGTCGTTGGTCCCGGGAGGTGTTAGTTACAGGAATCTCTGCGGTCGGTTCCTGGTGGTCTGCATGACGTAGATGTCCGGTAGGCAGAGAGGGTGCTCGTTGATCATCCTGGGCCAGAGGTGACGTTGAAGGGCAAATGGCTGCCATGCTCAACTAGAGAGGGTCGTACGAGCAATTCGGGTCATGGTCGTGCGGATCCCCCAAGTCGTTGCTTCTAGGCACAAGAGTGGCAATTTTGACATCTGCTCGAGGAACAGGGAGTGTCTTACGGGCGTGTCATTGCTCGTTACGCCTAGCCTGGTCAAAGTTCAGTTGACTTTTCCTATAGAAACCCTAATTTAGCAATTCTCGACTTTTGATGAATTAGGAGCATTTCTTGAGGAATCATGATCAAACCTTGATCAAATGATGGGTATCACTTCAAAATGTTGATGTTGACCAAAAATCTTGAAGTTTGACTGTACATGGGCCACAATTGACTTTTGACCTATCACAGTTGGTTTTCAAGCATTTGAGCAATTGACTGAGCAAACTTGTTGTGAAAGGCATGAAATTTGGCATGGATGATCTTGAAGACATATTAGGACCATAGGAAGAATTTGAGACCTTTGCAGCTCAACCATCTTGATGAAAATTGGAACCCTAGTTGGGGGTTCATTGCCTTAGGAGGAGAATTTGTCTGGTCAATTCTTGGTCAACCTTGAGAAATTGAGGACATCTAGGAGTATTTCTTGTGTGAAAGTGGGAGGGAAAATTTCGGGGTACAACAGCTGGCCCTGTTCAATCTTCTTAAACCTGAAGATTTAGATTGGCTTGTTTGTCTTTCGTGATCTGAAGGTGGAAGATGATTGAACACTAAAGTGTCCAGAAATTTGCATTCGTCCAAAGTGAGACTGTTGGTGAATAATATCAGGAATGGGCTTACAGATTCCATTTGGAAAAGATGACAAAAGACTGTTGGAGATGGGATTAAAGATGACATCTGAGGAGTATGACGGAGAGTCGTCAGAGATGGGCTTAAAGATGCCATCCAAAATAGATGCTGACATCATAAGAATTCTCTTTATGGGGATTCGTGTTCCTGCTGTCTGAGAAGGAGTACGCTGGGGAATGTTTTTTAGGGGAATAAAGTCTAGGAGCTTTGGTTCTCCATTACTCTATTGGGGAGTTATCTCTTGAAAGCAAGTTGTTATCTGGTCGGGATCCAGGATTTACAGCCACTTGTTGAGAACAATAAGACTGACCGTTATCTGGTCTTATTCCAAGCTTCACAATGACTTATTGGGGAATATGAAATTAAATTCTCTCTGGTTGGTTCCAGGCTTTGCAGTAATTGTAGACATTGAACTGTTATCTTGTCGTATCCAGGCTTCAGCGGTTTGAAGAAATTAAGCTGTTATCTGGTCGGGTCCAGGCTTCAACTTGAATCTGAGGTATACCGTTATCTGGTCGAGTCCAGGCTTCAGTGTCATAGGTTATACTATCACCTGGTCGGGTCCAGGCTTCATAGTAATTAATAAACTACTATCTGGTCGGACTCCAGGCTTTACAGTATCTTTAACTAGATGAGAATCAGAAAATCATAGGGTCGACTTAACTGAACCAGAGAAAGTATCTACCAGAAAAGAACCAGTAATAAATCAATGGTCGATTCGAACTTAACCAGTAGAGGTCTTGATTTATCTTTGACTGGATAAGAATCAGAAAAATCTTAGTGTCGATTTAACTGAACCAAAAAAGGTCTTGGATTATCTTCAACTGGAATAGAAATCAGAGAGATCTTAATATCGATCTAACTGAACCAGAGGAAAATCTTGAATTAACTTTAACTGGAATGGAAATCAGAAAAATCTTGGTATCAATTTGACTGAACCAGACAAAAGTCTTGGATTATCTTCAAATAGAATAGAAATCAGAGAGATCTTAGTATCAATCTAATTGAACCAGAGGAAAATCTTGAATTAACTTTGACTGGAATGGAAATTAGAAAAATCTTGGTATCGATTTGACTGAACCAGACAAAAGTCTTAGATTATCTTCAACTGGAATAGAAATCAGAAAGATCTTAGTATCGATCTAACTGAACCAGAGGAAAATCTTGAATTAACTTTGACTGGAATGGAAATCATAAAAATCTTGGTATCGATTTTATTGAACCAGACAAAAGTCTTGGATTATCTTCAACTGGAATAGAAATTAGAGAGATCTTAGTATCGATCTAACTGAACCAGAGAAGGTCTTTTGAGGATATCTTTTTGAGGAAGATGCTGAAAAAGCCCTTCGTCAGACACATCCTTTGGGAAGACTTCCAGGTCATGTAAGTAGTCAAAGGTATTTGTTGATTTGATCTTTCTTGAAAAGGTGAAGAGTTAGTCGTATGCAATGTCATGATGTATGAAATGCATTGTTTAATGATGTTTTCAAAATAAATGATATTATGCGGTATGTGATCTGTATGCGCATGCCGTGAGGTATGAATATGGAATGTCGTTGCGATATCTCCTAGTATGGGAAAGTAAATCCCTTACTACTGCTAGAGAGTATTGGGAAGCTGAATCCCGGACTGTTGTTTGGTAGGTGAGGAAAGTGATTCTTTCATTCCCGTCGGGTGTGATACGGTGGGAGAACTGACTTGGATATTTTGCGTTTTATCGCAAATGTTGCGGTTAGCAAGAGTCACCACCTACTTTTCTTTTATCCAAAAGGAAAGGTGAAAAAGCACGGGAAACACTTTTGAGATTATTTCTTGAGTTCGGGGGGTAGATTATGAAAAGGGAAGGTATTAGCACCCTTTTCATCCATGGTTTTCCATGGGCTCTTGGTTACTTGCTAGATCACTTTCTTTTGTTTGAAAATGTGCTTTGTGTGATTTTTGAAAGTATTTTTGAAAAGAGGCCATTGTTTGGGCAAACTTTTGTAATGATTCTCGTTCGTAAGAATGTATACAAAGGTGTTGATCTTTTGAAAATGTTTCATGTTTGGAAAGTGTTTGTTTTGAAAATAAGCAAGGATGTTTGATTTGAAAGTGAGCAAGCAACTAGGAACATTCTACCTACTCAAAAATTCTTTCATGTTCATTTCCTCTTTCCTTTGACATTGTCATCTTACCATTGATTTGGTAAGTAACCCTATCTCTGGATGTAAAGGGACGGGCGTGGGTGATCGTATAACCATGATAGCAATGTTGTGAGATATCTTAGCATTTCTCTTTGAGGGAATAAGATCCTTTTTAAAGGCAACAATTGATAGCATCCTCAAGGGACTATAATCTTGTATTTTAATTGCTGTTTGCTAAGATATCCCACATGCATAACATGGCCATTTTTGTAAGGCAACAAAGTGGAATTACCCTAAGGGTGCAAGTGTATTGGTTTACATGCATTTTTTTGTCTTGAATTAGGGTTTGCTAACTTGTTGATTTTATATTTTCATACAAATCCTAACTTACTAGCATTTATATAAAGCGATAAATTGCGGAAAGTAAAAGTATTAAGCTATTACATCATTAGGGCATAGGGGTATACAAACTTACAAATGGGGATTGCAAGAAATTAAAGTCCTAATTATCTATTACAACCATATTGACATAATGTACAAGAACGAAATGGACTTGTTTTCTTTAAGAAAATATTTTTAGTCTTTTGGTTTTAAAAGAAATAAAATAAAATATGTGAATATAAAAACGTTTTTGGTGGTTTTTAATTAATGAAAATAAAAATGATGATAAAGAATAATAAGAGAAAAAGGGGTCAGAATCAAAATCAGCGCATTGCTGAAGTAAGAAGCTCTGACTCGGGTGCGCTGCGAGTCAGAAGGAAAATGTTAGCAGAAAAGGGGACGGTCAAAAGTTCTGGGTCCGAGTACACTAAAGTTCCAGGGTTGCTGGGGACAAAGAAAATCCTAGGAGTTATGATGCAATTGTTAACCTTGAAGTTTTAATATTACTGGAATGTCAGAAGTTCTGGTTATTGAGAGAATCTAGTAGTTATGATGTAGCTGGACATCTAGAAATTCTGATAATGGGTAAGTGAAGTGTCAAATGCTGTTGGATGGGAATGTCTAGAAGTTTTGGTCTAGAATCAATGTTTTGATAAGCAATTAAAGGGATTGATCTAGAAGTTCTGGTACAATTAATGGGGTAAAAGTGTCAGGAAATAAATGTAATAAAAAAGGGTGTTTCTGGGGTTAGAACTCAGGATCCTTAACACTAATGTCTTATGCATACACTCTCTACCACTGGTAGCTATACATCCGATATTAGAAACATAAACATAAACATATAACACAAAGTAAGTTCTAATGATGAGCTTTATCTCCACGCCAGTTAGAGCATCTGCAACTTAGCCATTTCTCAACAAAAACAGAAAATGCACACATAACAGTTATGATAAGTTTCATCATGGTTTCAGAAGTATAAAATATTAGAACTGTAAATCAGAAGCAAGAATGAATTTTTCTAATCCTAATTTTGAGTCTTAGTTTCCTCAAGAAGTTCTAAACTGAGATTCTCTCTACTTAGGCAAAAATACATAAAATCTGTGTATGTACAGAATCAGAGCCATGATATCTATATTGTATCTTTGAAAATGCAAGCCTAGAAATGCCTAAACAATGAGATACAAGTCAGAAGAAACTTACCTTGCTTCGTGAGATTGTACTGAATTAGAGTCTGGTTCAGGCTGCTGTGATATTCTGGCCAGCTTTTATCACGTGTTCAGAAGGCTGGAACAATCATTAACTTGAGCTAAGGAATGGCAGGAAAATTCTGGAATAACCAAGAATAAAATTTATTTGAAATGGAAGTTGGTGGAGATGGAATTGTAGTCTATAAACAGAAGTTGAGATTGTTTCCAATTTGGCCAAGAGATGTGCAAGAAATTAGAGTTTGGCCGTGAAAAGAAACAGAAGCTTAGCAAGTTTTTGTGTTTTTGCTTTTAGTTTCCAGTTATTTGAAATTTTAGCAAGGTTTCAAGGCTAATTTAAAATTCTCCCCCCCCCCCCCTCTTCTTATAGTTGCAAATGAAGTTCAATTTATAGGAAAGGATTTAGTAGCTTGGAGAAGTCAAAAGTACAGCCATCATACACTTGGCACTGACTTGTTCTTGAAGCAAGTTCAAACAAGTAAGGTTAACAACTTTTAGCCGTGCCTAAGTTGGATTTGTAAGCATGAATTAAGGAAAAGTACTCTCAAAGGAAAAAGCAAAGCATGGGCATAGAATAAACTTGTACGGCAATTTGCTTTTCAAGGACAACAATGGTACTTCTGAGCCAGAAATCCTTTGGATAAAAACTCAAAAGTGGTTGTGTGAATTAAATGATGATGAGATTTATCAAACCAGAAATCATGCGCTATGAGATTGTGCATCATAGCTTAGATCTGAGCCAGAAGTTCAACATCAATGCAATTTAGAACAAAACATCCAACTTTTGATCCTTTAATCTTTTCGCTCCAGCATGTTCTGAAGGAGTTCTCAAATTTTTCTGAAAGTTTGTATCACGCTTTGTAGACTTTATTTGAATTACTTTTGCAAACTCTGGCTGAACGTTTTTGAAAACTGGCCCAGAAGTTCTAACCAAAATTTGTCTTGAAAGTTTCCAGAATCTGCTGAGTGTTTCAGTTTCATGGGCGTGTCTTTGAACATTTATAACTTGAAATTCCAGCATTTCCAGGAGAAGTTCTGTTCTGCAATATTTTAGGTCATATTAAGATCTAAAAATCTTGTGTTAGAAATTCTTCCAGAATCAGCTGGCATCATGGTGATAATCTGATCAAAAGTTATGAGCTTGTCATGTTTCTTAAACACTTAGAAAAATTCTAAGTATATTAGAATTTTGACTTTTGAATCTCTTGATGAAACAAAGTTCATATTTCAACATGTCTTGATTAAATATGATTCTTGAAACTTGATTTTGATCAAAAGTCAAAGATTGACTTTTCAGTGTGCAAATGACCATTTTACCTTGTGCTAATTCCAAGCTTAAATTGACGTATAAGTACTGCAAACTTGACGTCATAGAAGATCTTGTGCGAGAATCCTTGAGAAGTGAGAGGGAAAATTTTGGGGTACAACAGCTGCCCCTGTTCAATCTTCTTAAACATGAAGAGTTAGATTGGCGAGTCCGTCATTCGTGACTTGAAGGTGAAAGATGATTGAACACTAGAGCGCCCAAAAATTTGCACTCGAAGATGAATTGTGAATGGGCTTATAGATGCCATTTGGAGGAAAGTTGATAAATACTGGAAGAAGTATCAACACAAATCTCTTGTTGATTTATACTAAAACTTGATGTTTTACCTGTGAGAAAAAGAGTTAGTAAAATACAGATGCATGCATGGTGCTCAACAAATAGGGTATTATGTTAAATGCATATGGTATGTACATGCTATGATGTATGAATGTGAGATGTATGTTTCTGTCATGTAAAAAAATCCCTGACTGCTGTTGAGGAAATTCTGGGGGGTCGAATCCCTGATTGCCGTTGGGATGATGAATACGCATATCTTCAAACTTTGTTGAAAGGATGCTTTCACTGGAGAATATCCCTTGAATGTTAGTTGTTATCTGGTCGGATCCAGGCTTCACAATTTGCTGAGAATGAAGTAGTCAAATGCTATTTGGTCGAATCCAGGCTTCATGGAAACTTGCTGGGGGAGGAAACAAATTAACTGCTATCTGGTCAGATTCCAGGCTTTGCAGAAAATTTTCTTAAAATTGAATAGTTATCTCGTCGGATCCAGGCTTCACAACAACTTGTTAAGGATACAAAAGTTAACTGTTATCTGGTCGGATCCAGGCTTCGCAGTAACTTGAAGTGATAACTACTATCCGGTCGGGTCCAGGTTTCATGTTTTTTTAGAAAGTTATACTATTATCTGGTCTAGTCCAGGCTTCATAGTGTCTCTGGGGATCATAGTTAGTTGTTAACTAACCGGGCTCCCGGTTTTACAATAAACTGTTTGAAAACTGTTATCTGGTCGGGTCCAGGCTTTGCAGATTTCTGAGATTGATGAGGTCAAATGCTATCTGGTCGGGTCCAGGTTTCATAAAAAACTATTTGGGGATATAGTTGTTATCTGGTCGGTTTCTAGGTTTCACAACGAATATCTTAAGGGTGATTACTATCTGGTCGGATCCAGGCTTCACAACGACTTTCTTGAAAAGATGGAATTGAATACTGATATCTGGTCGGGTTCCAGGTTTCTCAATAATTTGTTGGGGCATAGGCAAACTCTATTGGGTAAAAGAAGTTAAACCTTGGTCGGATTGAGTCTAGGTTCTTCTATATCTCTAAAGAGTTAAACCTTTTGGTTTGCCGGGATGCCCTTATTTTGCTTAGGTGTGTCAACCTAATGGGTCTCTTATGTGTAGTATTTTTTAACTATGTTCGCGTTTATAGGATGTGGGAAATCTTCACCATTCATCGTAGTCAGCATCATGACACCGCCAGAGAAAAATCTCTTGACAACAAATGGCCCTTCATAGGTGGGAGTCCATTTTCCTCTGGGGTCGCCTTATGGTAAAATGATGCGCTTTATCACCAAGTCACCAACTCGATATACTCGAGGCTTAACCTTTTTGTTGAAAGCCTTGTTCATCTGTTTTTGGTACATTTGGCCATTGCAAACAGCAGCTAATCGTTTTTCGTCAATCAAGTTCAACTGATCCAATCTCGTTTGAATCCACTTGTCTTCGCCTAGGCATGCCTCATTCATAATTCTCAGTGAGGGAATCTGAACTTTCACTGGAAAAACAACTTCCATGCCATATACTAGAGAAAAGGGAGTTTCCCCAGTTGATGTTCTAGATGAAGTACGGTAACCATATAGAGCAAACAAAAACATCTCATGCCAATCCTTATAGGTTACCACCATTTTCTGCACAATCTTCTTGATATTTTTGTTGGCCGCTTCGACTGCGCCATTCATTTTTGGTCTATACGGAGAATAATTGTGATGCTTGATCTTAAACTGAGTGCAAAGCTCAGTAATTATAACATTGTTGAGGTTAGTCCCATTGTCGGTGATGATCCTTTCGGGGATTCCATAACGGCAGATGAGGTTGTTTCTGATGAATCTGGCTACCACATTCTTGGTGACTGAGGTAAATGAGGCGGCTTCAACCCATTTGGTAAAATAGTTGATAGCAACAAGAATGAAGCGATGTCCGTTGGAAGCTATGGGCTTGATCTCTCTAATCATGTCAATGCCCCACATTGAAAATGGCCACAGAGCGGTCATGAAATTCAGAGGAATAGGAGGCACATGGACCTTGTCAGTGTAGATTTGGCATTTTTGACAAGTTCTTGAATGTTGATGGCAATCAGTCTCCATCGTTGACCCATATTAACCGACTCTTAAGATTTTCTTAGCCATCGTATGTCCACTTGAATGAGTACTAAAGAGTCCATCTTGCATGTCTTCCATAATTTCCTCTGCCTCCTTCTTGTCCATACATCAGAGTAGAGTTGAATCATGGTTGCGCTTGTATACTATCCTGTTACTTAGGAAGAATTTTGATGCAAATCTTTGCAAGAACTTTTTGTCATTGATAGATCCCCCCTCTGGATACTCTTGTGCTCCAAGGTATTTCATCACCTCATGGTACCATGGCTTTTTCGCATTAGTGTCAAGCTCATAGAAATGTGCAGGTTCATCGAATCTTTCAATTGTTATCATAGGGGCTTCGTTGTCCCATCTGACCTTGAACATTTAAGACATGGTTGCCAAAGCGTTAGCCAACTGGTTTTCTTCCCTAGGGAAGTGCTCAAAAGTGATCTCTTCGAAGTGAGGAATTAGGGATATCACAAGTTCCTTGTAAGGGATAAGATTAGGGTGTTTAGTGTCCCAATCTCCTTTTACTTGGAAGATCACTATGGCGGAATCCCCAAACACATCTAAATGCTTGATCCTTAAGTCGATAGCAACTTTTAGACCTAAGATGCATGCTTCATAATCGGCCATATTATTTGTGCAATCGAAGCATAGTCTGGAAGTGAAAGGAGTGTGGCAACCTTCAGGAGAGATGATCACATCACCAATTCCGTTACCTAAGGCGTTGAAAGCCCCATCGAATACCATAGTCCATCCGAATCCTTGTTCAGGTCCATCATATGGTCCAGGTTTCGTACAGTCGGTTACCAGCATGATGTTCTCATCAGGGAAGTCGAAGTTCATTAACTGATAATCATCCACAGCTTGATGGGCCAAATGATCTGCCAGTACACTTCCTTTGATGGCCTTTTGAGTCGTGTACTAAATGTCGTACTCAGTCAAGATCATTTTCCATCTGGCTATCCGTCTGGAAAGGGCAAGTTTCTCGAAGATGTACTTGATTGGGTCCATCTTTGAAATCAACAGAGTGGTATGAGTCAACATATACTGTCTTAGCCGGGGGGCAGCCCATGCCAGAGCGCAACAAGTTTTCTCGAGCAGTGAATATCTGGTTTCACAGTCGGTAAAATTTTTGCTCAGGTAATAAATAGCATAATCTTTTCGGCCAGACTCGTCATGTTGGCCCAAAACACACCCCATAGAGTTCTCTAATATCGTCAAGTACATGATCAAGGGTCTTCCTTCAACTGGAGGCATAAGAATAGGAGGTTCTTGTAGGTATTCTTTGATTTTGTCAAAAGAAATCAGGCACTCATCGTTCCATCTGACTACCTGATCTTTCTTCAAGAGTTTGAAGAGTGGCTCACAAGTAGCAGTCAAGTGAGATATGAAACAGGCAATGTAATTGAGACGACCCAAGAATCCTCTGACTTCTTTTTCAGAATTAGGGGCTAGCATTTCCTGGATGGCCTTTACCATGGCAGGATCGACTTCAATTCCTTTATTACCGACGATAAAACCTAGAAGCTTTCCAGATTTTACTCCAAACGTGCACTTGTTAGGGTTTAACCTTAGCTTGTACTTTTTCAACCTCTAAAATAATTTGTGCAAGTGATCAATATGTTCTTCTTCGATTTGTGATCTGGAAATCATATCATCCACATATACCTCTATCTCATGATGAATCATGTCATGAAATAAAGCTACCATATCCCTTTGATATGTTGCCCCTGCATTCTTTAATCTGAATGGCATGACCTTGTAGCAGAAGGTGCCCCATTGTGTAACGAAAGTAGTCTTTTCCCTATCTTCAGGGGCCATCCTTATTTAATTATAGCCTGAGAATCCATCCATGAATGAGAAGACTTTATGCTGAGCAGTATTATTAACTAAGACGTCAAGGTGTGGCAGAGGGAAGTCATCCTTGGGGCTTTCCCTATTCAGATCCCTATAGTATACGCACATGCGAACTTTCCCGTCTTTATTTGGCACTAGCACCACATTGGTAACCTATTGAGGATAGGATGTCACAACTAGGAACCCCGTATCGAATTGTTTCATCACTTTAGCTTTGATCTTTTCAGACTTTACAGGCCTCATGCGATGAACCTTTTGTTTAACAGGAGGGCAGTCTTCTCTTATCGGAAGACGATGAACTACGATGTCGGTATCCAACCCATGCATATATTCATAAGACCAAGCAAATACTTCCACATAGTCTTGCAAAATCTGAACCAACCTGCTCTTGACACTGCTTTCCAAATTAGCGTTGATCCTGATTTCCTTCTTATCTGACTCAGTACCCAGGTTGATAACTTCAACTGACTCTTCATGCGGTGGAATAACTTTTTCCTCTTGTAATAGAAGTCTGGCTAGTTCTCCCGGTATGTCACAACCTTCCTAGCCTTCATATTCGGCTTGGTTGATAGGACATTCAAAGTCATAGTCGGCAATGGTAGAGTCATGGCAATAGGATCCATAGTGGATGTGGACCTGCAAGAATGTGTGTGTGCATGTAAGATACATGGCTATTTTTTTGAAAAATGTATTTGAAAGAAAGGAAAGACAATGAACAAAAATATTTGAATGCAAAAGAGTCCAATGTACTGAATGATCATATGATTAGATGAATATAAATAAAACCCTTGACAAATGGACCAAAGTGCCCCGGGCCAGGCACATGGCTGAAAAATCATTGTTAAAATATTACAGACAACAAGTTCTTGAATTGAAAGAAAAGCAATAACAAGTAGATTACTCCTCAATGAAGGAGATGGGCACAAAGTCTTTCGCATGCCAATTTTTCAGCTCTGTTGTAGTTGGATACACCCACTCTTCAAATGTAGCTTCTTCATCAGAATCACCCACGGCGTTAACTTCACAGTTTCTAATGCAGAGAGGTAGATTTCCAGCATGAGCACGCCTTACTTCCTTCTGAGCTTTGACGGTGAATCCCATACCAAACTTGTCCGCTTTAAATGGGATATCGAGGAGTTGCCTCAAAGTATCACAATTCCCTTCTTCAATTGCCGCGCGGGCATCCTTAACTGAAACCATCTTTGGCGTGGCCTTAATAGTTTTAGACTCATCGGAAGAACATTTAGTAGCAGCAACCATCGGTGGTACGACCTCATAGGCTTGACATGGGGTTTCAATGAATTCCCCATCCATCTCTACGTACTTGGAAGAGTTAAGGTGGCTGACCATAAACTCTTCTTCTCCGCAGACGGTGACTATTCTGCCCTCGACTGAATATTTGATTTTTTGGTGGAGGGTTGAGGTTACTCCCCCAACTTTTTGAAATGGAAGTTGGTAGAGATGGAATTGTAGTCTGTAAACAGAAGTTGGGATTGTTTCCAATTTGGCCAAGAGATGTGCAAGAAAATTAGAGTTTGGGCATGAAAAGAAACAGAAGCTTAGCAGGTTTTTGTGTTTATGCTTTTAGTTTCTAGTTCGTTGAAATTTCAGCAAGGTTTCAAGGCTAATTTTAAAATTCTCCCCCCTATTCTTATAGTTGCAAATGAAGTTCAATTTATAGGCAAGGATTTAGTAGCTTGGAGAAGTCAAAAGTACAACCATCATACACTAGGCGCTGACTTGTTCTTGAAGCAAGTTCAAACAAGTAAGGTTAACAAATTTTAGCTATGCCTAAGAT
Organism: Vicia faba; assembly: GCA_948472305.1. Classification (NCBI taxonomy): domain Eukaryota; kingdom Viridiplantae; phylum Streptophyta; class Magnoliopsida; order Fabales; family Fabaceae; genus Vicia; species Vicia faba. Next base: position 923,084,496 of record OX451738.1, on the reverse strand, counting down.
GGATTTGTAAGCATGAATTAAGTAAAAGTACCCTCAGAGGCAAAAGCAAAGCATGGTCCCAACATAAACTTGTACAATAGTTTGCTTTTCATGGATAACAATGGTACTTCTTTCTCACACGTGGGGAAATCCTTTGGATAAAAACTCAAAAGTTGTTATGTGCATTAAATGATGATGAGATTTATCAAACCAGAAATCCTGCGCTATGAGACTGTGCACCATAACTTAGATCTGAGTCAGAAGTTCAGCATCAACGCAACTTAGAACAAAATATCCAACTTCTGATCCTTTAATCTTTTCGCTCCATCATGTTCTGAAGGAGTTCTCAAACTTTTTTGAAAGTTTGTAAAATGCTTTGTAGACTTTCTTTGAATTACTTTTGCAAACTCTGGCTGAACGTTTTTGAAAACTGGCCCAGAAGTTCTAACCAAAATCTGTCTTGAAAGTGTCCAGAATCTGCTGAGTGTTTCAGTTTCATGGGCGTGTCTTTGAACATTTATAACTTGAAATTCCAGCATTTCCAGGAGAAGTTCTGTTCTGCAATATTTTAGGTCTTATTGAGATTTAAAAATCTTGTGTTACAAATTCTTCCAGAATCAGCTGGCATCATGGTGATAATCTGATCAGAAGTTCTGAGCTTGTCATGTTTCTTAAACCCTTAGAAAAATTCTAAGTATTTTAGAATTTTGACTTTTGAATTTTTGATGAAACAAAGTTAATATTTCAACATGTCTTAATTAAATATGATTCTTGAAACTTGATTTTGATCAAAAGTCAAAGTTTGACTTTTCAGTGTGCAAATGACCATTTTTCCCTTGTGCCAATTCCAAGCTTAAATTGATGTATCAGTACTGCAAACTTGACGTCATAGAAGATCTTGTGAGAGAATCCTTGAGAAGTGAGAGGGAAAATTTTGGGGTCCAACACCAGGGATGATGAGCGGAGATGATTTGCTGGGGATTTCCTCTTTTCGTTTGAGGATATTCTGCCGGGGATGTTTGACTCCTGCTTGAGAATGACTCTGGGGAGGAAGATGCTCTGTTGGAAGATTTGAGCGATGTAGAGAAATAAACTCTGTTGGGGGATAAACTTTCGTATCTAGAGACATAAACTCTATCAGGGATAAGGTTTTATAAACTGTTTGAGATTTGTAAAACTCAGCTAGGGATCTTTGAGGTAACCTCTCTGAGGGAACCTTACTGGAGGAGGTAATTCCTACTTGGGGAGAACAAAACAAAAATTTAGTTGTTTCCATCCCGTGGGGAACATAGACATCACTGGGACGTATGCTAAGGATGTAACGGTGATTTTATCCCAAGGCGTCTCTGCCCCTGTACTTGCTGGAAAGAGTAACTGTCGGGACTACAAATTGCTTTTTTAGACTTTTCCCCGTTTCTTAAAGTCATTAGTAACAGTCTTTCTGTTTCTTATGCAAGTATTTATAAATAGTAATCATATTCAAATGCATATGTCAAAAATAATCATTGGACGTTTTTGCAAAACAAAACAGAAAAATAGAAAACAAATAGTTTTGTACTTTGAAAGAAATGATTTGTATTGATTTTTGAAGTTCTCCTATAACATGCATTTTTGTACAAAGAGGTAGGCATATCGGGATGGAGGATAGTGTAGGGAACATCTCCTTCAACCACAGGCTCCACGATGACTGGTAAGATGGAGGGATAAGGCATCACAAGTTTATGAGCACGAGCTCACACCCATTTAAGGTAAGGCTCGAGGGGAATGTAATTCTTGTGTCCTAGCATCTTGCTATCCACCTTGTTCAACATCCTCCCGGCTCGGATAAAACTATGACGGTAACCTTGATCGTCGCTCTCGTAGTCAAATACCAAACCTTAAATAAGCATCTTGTGTGGACCATCCCTTCGGGCGTAACCAAACTGTCTTAAGGCTAAACAAGGGTTGTAGGTGATACCTCCTCTAATTCCAAGTAAAGGTACATTAGGGAATTCTCCACAACGGTCGACGATAGTAACATTCTCCAAAGAGCGGGAACACAAATGAATATCTAAATGTCTGAGCGTCATCAACCTATGTGACCACCTTGAACCTTGCTCATTCTTCATTATAGATTGGGGAAGATGTGAAATAAACCATCTTTCCAAAAGAGGAGTGCAACACATAAGGATACCTCTTTTCCTCATGGTGCGAGTGTGAAAGAAATGTAGGATGTCCCCTAGCAAAGTAGGCATCGGATTATGAGACATGAAGATTTTGACGGTGCTCATATCTATGAGTTGGTCAGGATTTAGGAACAAAACCATCCCATAGATGAGGAGAACCACAATTTCCTCAAAGGCTTGCAAATCCAAAGAGTTCCAACAGTTTTGGGCTTTCTCAAACAAGAACTTTGCTAGGAAACCCATGACCCCACTCCTTGTTTCCCAATTAGTTGTGATATCAAATGGTTGCAAGTGTAGAGCTTGAGCAATCTCTTCTCGCTTTGGATCTCTTTCTGTAACATTGAAAGGTAGATGATCGAGAATGAGAATCCTCAAGAGTTGGGAGAATTCTTCCAAAGTTGGCATAAGTTGATAATCGGGAAATGTGAAGCAATGGTGTAAAGGATCAAAGAACTGAAAGAGCACCTTCATCATGTCTTCATCAGTGTTGGAGGTGACCAAGTTTAGTAGGCGACCATGTCTTTCGGTGAATGGAGAATTCTCATGAATCCTTGATGCTAACTCTTTAAGTTGAGGAGGGATCCTTACGAGATTGACTTGAATGGTTTTCCTGCGAATAGAATCCATGTCCTACAAAACAAAGATAAATCCCAAAAATCATTGAAATAGGTAGTGAGTATGAGTATGATGTCATGATGTTTATGATGTTATGTACAAGTATATATATACAAACAAATCAAATAAGTCCTTAGGTTTAGGCTTGCATGGAGTCTCATAGGTAAGTACCCTCTTGAAGTTTAGTTGGCTCAAACCTGTCCTAGTAATACTAACCAGGTTCTAAGGAGCTCAATATCACTGATTTGTTTCCTTGGGCATTGTTTCAGCGCAAGCCTCTTTAATGGCGACTGAAATATCCCAAAAAACCAAACCTTTATGAGTGTAGTATCGATTATCTACCAACTTCAGACTGCACCAAAGTTGGTCATCTCACTACGTCCTAAAGGCCAAGTTGGTCAAGTAAAGGTTTAAAAAGTTTATTAATGCTTCATGACATCACTCAGCGGCCCCGTATTCTCCTTGACTACTCAAGGGCTACCGGTATCCACAAATATGTCACACTAACGTAGCTATTGCTTAGACTGTGTCGGTATACCCCGCATAGTTTTCACAATGTATTACTACTTACCTATAAGGTATCCCAAATCCGGGTAGAGGATTCACACCCAAATAGAGAACCAAAACATAAAGCAAACAAGTCAAACAAAGAAAGCAAATAAATGTGATCTAGCCTTAAGGTAACCCCACTTTTAGAAATTCCCCAACAGAGTCTCCAGTTCTGTGATACGTTGAGAGAACTGACTTTGGTGTTTTGCATTTTATCTCAAATGTTGCGGTTAGCAAGATCTGCCACCGACTTTTCTTTTATCCAAAAGGAAAGGTGAAAAAGCACAGGAAATACCTTTGAGATTATTTCTTGAGTTCGGGGGTAGATTATCAAAAGGGAAGGTATTAGCACCCTTTTCATCCATGGTTTTCCATGGGCTCTTAGATACTTGCTAGATCACTTGCTTTTGTTTAAAAATATGCTTTGTGTGATTTTTGAACGTATTTTTCAAAAGGGGCCATTGTTTAGGCAAACCTTTGTAATGATTCTCGTCCGTAAGAATGTATACAAAGGTGTTGATCTTTTGAAAATGTTTCATGTTTGGAAAGTGTTTGTTTTTACAAATAAGCAAGGATGTTTGATTTGAAAGTCAACAAGCAACTAGGAACATTCTACCTACTCAAAAATTCATTCATGTTCATTTAATCTTTCCTTTGACATTGTCATCTTACCATTGATTTGGTAAGTAACCCTATCTCTGGATGTAAAGGGACGAGCGTGGGTGATTGCATAACCATGATAGCAATGTTGTGAGATATCTTAACATTTCTCTTTGAGGGACTAATATCATTTTTAAAGGTAACATTTGATAGAATCCTCAAGGGACTATGATCTTATATTTTAATTGCTTTTGGCTAAGATATCCCACATGCATAACATGGCCATTTTTGTAAGGCAACAAAGTGGAATTACCCTAAGGGTGCAAGTGTATTGGTTTACATGCATTGTTTTGTCTTGAATTAGGGTTTGCTAACTTGTTGATTTTATCTTTTCATACAAATCCTAACTTACTAGCATTTATATAAAGCGATAAATTGCGGAAAGTAAAAATACTAAGCTATTACATCATTAGGGGGGGGGGGGGTATACAAACTTAAAATGGGGATTGCAAGAAATTAAAGTCCTAATTATCTATTACAACCATATTGACATAATGTACAAGAACGAAATGGAGTTGTTTTGTTTAAGAAAATATTTTTATTCTTTTGGTTTTAAAAGAAATAAAATAAAATATGTGAATATAAAAACATTTTTGGTGTTTTTTGATTAATGAAAATAAAAATGATGATAAAGAATAATAAGAGAAAAAGGGGTCATAATCAAAATCAGCGCATTGCTGAAGCAAGAAGCTCTGACTCTGGTGCGCTGTAAGTCAAAAGGAAAATGTTAGCAGAAAAGGGGACGGTCAGAAGTTTTGGGTCCGAGTACACTAAAGTTCTAGGGTTGCTAGGGACAAAGAAAATCCTAGGAGTTATGATGCAACTGTCAACCTTGAAGTTCTAATATTACTGGAAGGTCAGAAGTTCTGATTATTGAGAGAATCTAGAAGTTATGATGTAGCTGGACATCTAGAAATTCTGATAATGGGTAAGTGAAGTGTCAAATGCTGTTGGATGGGAATGTCTAGAAGTTTTGGTCTAGGATCAATGTTTTGATAAGAAATTAAAGGGATTGATCTAGAAGTTCTGGTCCAATTAATGGGGTAAAAGTGTCAGAAAATAAATGTAATAAAATAGGGTGTTTCTGGGGTTAGAACTCAGGATCCTTAACACTAATGTCTTATGCATACACTCTCTACCACTGGTGGCTATACATCCGATATTAGAAGCATAAACATAAACATATAACACAAAGTAAGTTCTGATGATGAGCTTTATCTCCACGCCAGTTAGAGCATCTGTCGATTATCCATTTTTCAACAAAAACAGAAAATGCACACATAACAGTTATGGAAAGTTTCATCATGGTTTCAGAAGTATAAAATATTAGAACTGTAAATCAGAAGCAAGCATGAATTTTTCTAATCCTAATTTTGAGTCCTAGTTTCCTCAAGAAGTTCTGAACTGAGATTCTCTCTACTTAGGCAAAAATACATGAAATATGGGTATGTACAGAATCAGAGCCATGATATCTATATTGTATATTTGAAAATGCAAGCCTAGAAATGCCTAAACAATGAGATACAAGTCAAAAGAAACTTACCTTGCTTCTGGAGATTGTTCTGAATTAGAGTCTGGTTCAGGCTGATGTGATATTCTGGTCAGCTTTCTCACGTGCTCAGAAGGCTGGAACAATCTTTAACTTAAGCTAAGGAATGGCTGGACAATTCTGGAAAAATCAAGAATAAAATTTATGCTTTTTGAAATGGAAGTTGGTGGAGATGGAATTGTAGTATGTAAACAGAAGTTGGGATTGTTTCCAATTTTGCCAAGAGATGTGCAAGAAAATTAGAGTTTGGGCGTGAAAAGAAACAGAAGCTTAGCATGTTTTTGTGTTTTTGCTTTTAGTTTCCAGTTCTTTGAAATTTTAGCAAGGTTTCAAGGCTAATTTAAAATTCCCCCCCCCCATCTTCTTATAGTTGCAAATGAAGTTCAATTTATAGGAAAGGATTTAGTAGCTTGGAGAAGTCAAAAGCACAACCATCATACACTAGGCGCTGACTTGTTCTTGAAGCAAGTTTAAACAAGTAAGGTTAACATCTTTTAGTCGTGCCTATGCTGGATTTGTAAGCATGAACTAAGGAAAAGTACCCTCAGAGGCAAAAGCAAAGCATGGGCCCAACATAAACTTGTACAACGATTTTCTTTTTAAGGAGAGCAATGGTACTTCTTTCTCACACGTGGGGAAATCATTTGGATAAAACCTCAAAAGTGGTTGTGTGAATTAAATGATGATGAGATTTATCAAACCAGAAATCCTGCACTATGAGATTGTGCATCATAGCTTAGATCTGAGCCAGAAGTTCAGCATCAACACAACTTAGAATAAAACATCTAACTTCTGATCCTTTAATCTTTTCGCTCCAACATGTTCTGAAGGAGTTCTCAGGATTTTCTGAAAGTCTGTAACACGCTTTGTAGACTTTCTTTGAATTACTTTTGCAAACTCTGGTTGAACATTTTTGAAAACTGGCCCAGAAGTTCTAACCAAAATCTGTCTTGAAAGTGTCCAGAATCTGCTGAGTGTTTCAGTTTCATGGGCGTGTCTTTGAACATTTATAACTTGAAATTCCAGCATTTCCAGGAGAAGTTCTGTTCTGCAATATTTTAGGTCTTACTGAGATCTAAAACTCTTGTGTTAGAAATTCTTCCAGAATCAGCTGGCATCATGGTGATAATCTGATCAGAAGTTCTGAGCTTGTCATGTTTCTTAAACACTTAGAAAAATTCTAAGTATTTTAGAATTTTGACTTTTGAATCTCTTGATGAAACAAAGTTCATATTTCAACATGTCTTGATTATATATATGATTCTTGAAACTTGATTTTGATCAAAATTCAAAGTTTGACTTTTCAGTGTGCAAATGACCATTTTGCCCTTGTTCCAATTACAAGCTTAAATTGATGTATCAGTACTGCAAACTTGACGTCATAGAAGATCTTGTGAGAGAATCCTTGAGAAGTGAGAGGGAAAATTTTGGGGTACAACACCGGGGATGATGAGCGGAGATGATTTGCTGGGGATTTCCTCTTTCCGTTTGAGGATATTCGGCCAGGGATCTTTGACTCCTGCTTGAGAATGACTCCGTGGGGAGTAAGATGTTCTGTTGGAAGATTTGAGCGTTGTAGAGAAATAAAATTTGTTGGGGGATAAACTTTAGTAGCTAGAGACATAAACTATATCAGGGATAAGGTTTTATAAACTGTTTGAGATTTGTAAAACTTAGCTGGGGATCTTTAACGTAACATCTCTGAGAGAACCTTACTGGAGGAGGTAATTCCTACTTGGGGGAGAACATAACAAAAATTTAGTTGTTTCCATCCCGTGGGGAACATAGACATCACTGGGACGTATGGTAAGGATGTAGCGGTGACTTTATCCCATGGCGTCTCTGCCCCTGTACTTGCTGGAAAGAGTAACTGTCGGGACTACAAATTGCTTTTTTAGACTTTGCCCCATTTCTTAAAGTCATTAGTAACTGTCTTTCTGTTTCTTATGCAAGTATTTGTAAATGGTAATCATATCCAAATGCATATGTCAAAAATAATCACTGGACGTTTTTGCAAAACAAAACAGAAAAATAGAAAACAAATAGTTTTGTACTTTCAAAGAAATGATTTGTATTGATTTTTAAAGTTCGCCTATAACATGCATTTCTGTACAAAGAGACTGACGTTCTATTTGGAGAATGCCGCCGTGAAAATGAAAAATATACAAAACAATGTAGAAAGAGAAAACAACTATGTGTAATAATCCCATCGAGTTTCAATTCTGCTATTTCCCCTATGTCCTTGAGCGTCTCATCACTTTGCTACTTGTCCGAAGCTAACTGGATTGATTGGTACCGTTTGAGCTTGGTAGTTGATACTGAAGTCTGATCGCAAGGTGATCCAATGTGACATAGTTGTACGATCCACCAGGATACCCTTTTTTGCCCAAGCCGCCTTCTCAGGTTTTCGAATTGCCGGGTGTATATATTTTTTGTAGTTATCCCTAATTTTTGCCCGAACCCTTTTGGCTCGCCGGGATGCCCTTATTTTTGCCTAGGCCAGTCAACCTAGCGGATCTTTATTCATGCATAGTATCTTTTCACTATGTCCGCATTAACAACGTGAGGAAGGTCGTCACCATTCATGGTGGTCAGAATCATGGCTCCACCAGAAAATATGCTTTTGATTACAAATGGCCCTTCGTACGTGGGAGTCCATTTACCCCTGGGATCACCTTGTGGAAGTATGATGCGCTTGATTACTAGATCACCCACTTGATATACTTGATGTCTGGCCTTTTTGTTGAAGGCCTTGATCATTCGATTTTGGTATATCTGACCATGACAGATAACAACAAGCCTTTTCTCATCAATTAAGTTCAGTTTATCAAGTCGAGTCTGGACCCAATCATCTTCGTTCAAATCCGTATCCTTCATGACCCTCAAAGAAGGGATCTGGACTTCAATAGGTAGGACAACCTCCATACCATATACTAGAGAATAAGGTGTTGCCCCTATTCACATACATGCTAAGGTGCGGTAACCATGAAGAGCAAATGGTAACATCTCATTCCAGTATTTGTAGGTCATAGTCATCTTCTATATGATTTTCTTAATGTTCTTGTTAGCAGCCTCAACAACGCCATTCATCTTCGACCGGTAAGGGGAAGAATTATGATGCTGGATCTTGAATTGTTTACAGAGTTCGGTGATCATTGTATTGTTGAGATTTATACCATTTTCTGTGATCATTCTCTCTGGCACACCATACCGACAAATCAGGTTATGCTTGATAAACTGTGCCACAACATTCTTTGTTACAGTAGCAAAAGATGCAGCCTCAACCCACTTCGTGAAGTAATCAATGGCCACTAGGATAAAGCAATGCCTATTGGAAGCGGTAGGTCTAATCTCTCCGATCATGTCAATGCCTCACATTGCAAAGGGCCAGGGAATTTCAAAGAATAATTCAAAATCATTTTCACAATCCATAAAAAAAAACTAACCAAACACATACGAATTACGAATTTGGACTCTAATTCTTTGCAAGGAGATACGTAGGCACGCGGTTAAAACCAAAGCGAGTTCATAAGTAAAAAAATTAAATTCTTTTCTTAAATACATGGAAACAACTTTTAAATAAATTTTTTTGATATACCCTACGAACTAAAAAAGAAGCCTCTTGAGAACAAGGAGATGAAGGGTGTCTAACACCTTCCCTTTATCTAACCAAATCACGAATATAAAATCTTTGTACAAATCAGGGTTACCCGTTACTTTCCCGTATTTAGGACAAAAGTTAATGGTGGCGACTCCTTATTTTTTGCTGGTTACAACATCATGATAATTTCTTTCCGGAGAGAAATCTTTTTAAAAGTTTTTTTAGAATTAGCATATATGAAATTAAAATCTTTCAACAACTCACTATAAGAATATTCATTATTAGAGTCAAAATTATATACCTTTGACGTTTCACCATTCTTACGCGCCATGAAACATAAGTTGGCACACTCATCATCTAAACTTGAGCAAGAATTAAAGGAGGATCTCTAGTTCTCTCCTTCCCACGCGATATAGGCTCTACAACCTTTCGAATTTACTTCCTTTGTCTTGTAGAATTCCTTATCTTTCTTTTTAAGATGTTTGGCGAGACTCGGGAAAGTTGTTCTATAGTGACCCGATTTACCATACTCGTAGAAAGTAATATGATCATCCTTTTTTTTTGTGTTCTTTCTTAGGAAATGGGTATTTCTGAATTTTATTAAACCTTTTCCAGAATGCTTGAGCTTGTTCCTTTTCAAGTATATATTGTACCATTTGACAAATAAACCCATCTCCTCCTTTTTAGGAGTTTCTTCGTTAGAATTGTCATTTTCTTACTTTAATTTACAAGATTTAGAAGATGAATCTTTCAAAGAAATATCTCGTTTCTCTTCTTTTCCTTTCTCTTTATGTTTAGACTCTACTTTGCTTTCGCCGATTAATTTCAATTTATTTTCATACTTGGCTAACTTTCCAAATAGCTTTGTAATATCCAAAGTACAACTGTTTGATGCTTTTATAACGGTAACCTTTGGCTACCACTCCCTACACATAGATCTTAATATTTTGTTAGCATAATATTTGTTGGAATATGTTTTATCCAAGTTGTTTAATTTTTTGATTTAGTAGAGGAATCTAGTTTGCATGGAATCCATAGATTCTTTGGGTTCCATACGAAGAAATTAAAACTCCTCCTTAAACATATTTTTTTTAGAATCGTTGACGTCTTCCATTCTCTCATAGGGAGTTTGGAGAGCGTCCCACATACCTTTAACACTCCTATGATATGAAATTGAGTAGAATTATTTCGAGCTTAAAATAGAGATAAGTATGTTTCTCTCTTTCAAATCATATGACACCCTTTTGGTTTCATCATCCATCCAAACCTTTGGGTGTTTTACAAATCCACCCTTACTAGTGGGAAAAAAAGTTCCCTCAGTGAAGGCACCCCACAAATATTTGTCAAATGATAGTAAGTGCACGTACATAGTTGATTTCCAATAAGTATAATTTCCACCTTTGAAAATTGGTGCTCTATTATACATTCCCTTTGGATTGTTATCGTTCGCCATATTCTTAAACTTTTGGATTTGATTAGACTTAATCAAAACACCAACTCTTGATGCCAATTATTGGGTGAGAATATGGTGTTAGAAAATAGTCTAGAAGGGGGGATAGATTTTTAAAACTAAAATCAACTAATTCTTTAAATGAGAAAAATCAAAGGTTTTTCAGAGTTTGCGTGCGGAAGTGTATATAATGAAAATTTGAAATTATACTCACTTTACAATTATTTGCATAAAAACTCAAATCACTTTAAAAAAAATCAAAATGTCTAGATGAAGAAACACAACATATCCAATTGAATTAATTGGAGAATTCATGAGGTGTGGTTAAATAATTAATCAAGAGAACAAGTTCTAAAACCAGGATGTTACTCAAATTTTAATCACCACTAAAACTCTTGTTAAGTCTCCAATTTCAACAAAACATAATCTTATAATAAAATCTCTATGATCGAGTTTAAACTTAAGCATGCATGTTCTATGAAATTTAAATTCAAGAGTTAGGGATAGAGAGATGACACAGAGATTTATAGTGGTTCGACTCTTTCGTCTGCGCATAAGTCTAAGTCCACTTCTTCCAATAGTTTCCTTTTATGTTGACAAATATACGAAGAGTATATACAATCACTAATCCACAATAATGCTGAAGAAAAATAACAAATAACATCTTCAATTTGGATTTTTACTTATATATGGCTTAATGCCAAACCCTTACGTGGAACCTTTACTCGATCAATGCTTTGAATCTTTGAATATCACCAATTTTCTCCAAGCCTTTGTATGTAGAAATCAACCCCTTGATCCTACTGATTCCTTGAGCAGTTAATTGTATGAAAATGTAAAAAGAACTCCGCCTTATTTGTAGCCTTCACCAAAATCAACCCCTTGATCCTAAAAATTTTATTCACCAAAATCAACCCCAATATCACCAAAATTTGATTCAAATCAAATAGGGAATCATGAAAAATGCAGAAAAAGTGTGTCATTCAAATAATGTTGTAAGTTTGATTCGAATTACACTGAGCATAAGGTCACAAGAAGAGTGTGATTCAAATTATCTTGAAAAAATGATTCGAATCACGTAGTTAAAAAGTTCATTGAAAGTTTATGTCCAACTAGATTTGAATCAGAAAACATGTTTGATTCTCATGATTCGAATCAAACATGTAAAGACCCAATTTTTCATGTTTTCCAAAGCCTTTTTAGATTTTACATTTCACTTTCTAAAAATAAAAAACATATAATGTTCTTATTCCACCAACTCATGCAAGTGAATAATAACCTCATGATCAAGTTCGAATATAACCAATGATTTATGTATGCTAAAATGAATTACAAATTGATTTAATAAACAAAAGTTATAAGATAGGCAAAAAAATAACTTTCATCATCTCCTTTCATCTTTTCGTCCTTATTCATTCCTTCCAACTCAGCATATGAACCCAACATCCAGAATATTTCTTTTTTTTTTATATTTTTCTAAGGTGTCACGACTCCAACCAACTTCTTTTAACAGTTAAGTTCGATAAGAATACCCAGACAACCAATTTCGTAATCGTGAGTGTAACTTCACTATAATATGTTTTGTATTATTTCAAAACTAGGAAAACTTAGCATTTCTGTTTAATGGACGATATCTCTATTTTGTTTGGTTCACCCTTGCATTAGAGGTCATAGGAAGCATTCAAAACAAGTTTAAAATTGGCCAAGAACATGAAAAATCATTTTCTGCAAAAAATATAATAGCATGTGCCAGCACATCCGCTTGAGCATTTATTTCTCATGTGTAGGCACATAGCCTGTTTGAGGTCGGCACATGATGAAAAATAACAGTATGTACCGGCACATACGATTTTCAGTCTGGAACATGTGTTGTATTATTATAGCATGTGGTTTTTGATTTTCATGTGTCGGCACATGACTCATTTCAGGTTGGCACATGTTGTAGTTTTTGAGTCTATGTGACGGCACATCCATGTTTCAGGCTGACACATCCTCTTACTTTGGTCAATTTTTTCTCAACAGTTTGAATTATGAAATCTCCCTCTTCGCCTATGTGATTTATGTCAAAAGGGAAAGCAAACAAGAGTCTCATTTAAATCTAAAAATAGTGTTTCAACTTCGAGACGTTTTGAACTTCTTCACATGGATATTTTTGGCCCTTCACAGACTAAAAGCTTAGAAGGTAATTATTATGGTTTTATGATTATAGATAATTACTCAAGAATTTGTTGGACTATCTTCTTATGTAGCAAAGATGAAACATTCATTGCTTTCAGACTTTTCGCAAAGTTATCCCAAAACAAATTAAATTCAAAATATATTGACATTCAAAGTGATCATGGAGGTGAATTTGAAAACCACCTCTTTGAAGAATATTGTGATAAATATTGTATTGAAATAACTTTTTAGATCCTAGAACTCCATAACAAAATGGTGTTGTAGAGCGAAAGAATCGTGTTTTAGAGGAGTTGGCAAGAATAATGCTCAATGATTACGGTCTACCAAAATATTTTTTGGCCAATGCTATTGGCAAGTCTTGTTATGTATTAAATAAGGTACTTATTCGCCCTATCTTAGAAAAAACACCATATGAACTTTTTAAAGGTAGAAAACCAAATTTATCACATATTCATGTCTTTGGATGTAAATGTTTTGTTTTAAATAACAGAAATGATAACCTTAGGGAATTTGACACGAAAGTCGATGAAGGTGTCTTTCTTGGATACTCCCAATATAGTAAATCATATAGAGTTTTTAATAATATATTTCTTATTGTCGAAGAGTCGGTTCATGTTACTTTTGATGAGTCTTTCCCAAATAGTGTTGGGAAAGGTACTACTTTTCACGGTGCAGATGTATCTATAGAAGACATACTCAAAGACACCAAACAAGGAATTGATCAACCTAAAGAGGTGAAGTTTTAGGAGGAAGAAGATGATAACCAAGAAAAGGAGGATGATGAAAGTCATAAAGAGGATGATGGTCTTCGATTGGGGTGGAGAACCTTCAAGGATCATCCAATTGACAACATTCTTGGAGACATCACAAAAGGGGTAACGATGTGATCTAAGATAAATAATTTTTGTTATCACCATAAGTAAGTATCACAAGTTGAACATAAAAATGCTAAATATTCCTTAATTGATGAGCATTGATCTATGGTCATGCAAGAAGAATTAAATCAATTTGAAAGAAATTACTTTTGGGACCTTGTCCCTCATCCATAAAATCATCAAGTTATAGATAGATTTTTAGGAATAAGCTTGACGAACATGGTGTGATAACAAGGAATAAGGCCTGGCTAGTGGCTCAAGGGTATAATAAAGGGGAAGACATTGATTATGAGGAGACTTATGCTCTGGTTTCCGGACTCAAGGCTATACTCCTTTTAATAGCGTATGCATGTTCTAAGAAATTCAAATTATATCAAATGGACGTGAAAAGTGTGTTTCTTAACAGGTATATAAATAAAGAACTGTATGTTTCACAACCTCCCATTTTTGAAAATCATGAGTATCATAATTGTGTTTTCAAGCTAAAGCAAGCTTTGTATGGTCTCAAACAAGCCCTTAGGGAATGGTATGAGCGACTTAGAAAGTTCTTACTTGACAAAGGATATTCAAGAGGGAAGGTAGATACACCTCTCTTTATTAAACATCAAGGAAAGCATATTCTTCTTGTTCAAATTTATGCTGATGATATCATTTTTGGATCGACTAACATGCAACTTGTCAAGGAGTTTTCTAAGCTTATGCAGGGAGAGTTTGGAATGAGTCTCATGGGAGAGTTGAATTACTTTCTCGAACTCCAAATAAAGTAACTCAAGGAAGGAACATTTGTGTGTCAAGCTAAGTATTGTCTCAAATTTCTAAAACGATTCGGCTTAGATGATGCAAAGCAAATTGACACTCCTATGGCAACAAATGGAAACTTGGATAAAGATGAAAAGGGTAAAGATGTAGACGTCAAGAAATATAGAGGTATGATTGGATATCTTCTATATCTTATGGAATCTAGGCCCGATATTATGTTAGTGATTGTGTGTGTGCTCGATATCAGCAGGTTCCTAAGGAATCATACTTAATAGCGGTTAAGCGTATTCTTATATACCTTATTGGTACTTCTAAGTTTTGGCTTTGGTACTCCCAAGTAAGCGATTGTAGCTTGGTTGGTTACTTCAATTTCAATTTTGTCGGTTGCAAATCAAATAGGAAAAGTATTAGTGGAACTTGTCCCATGTTTTCAAATTCTTTGGTTAGTTGGCATAGTAAAAAGCAAGTTTTTATAGCTTTGTAAACGACCGAGGTAGAATACGTGGAAGTCGGTCGTTGTTGTTCCCCAATCTTATGGCTTAATAAAAAATTACTTGATTTTGACATTAAACTTTCTTGTATTCCTATCTTGTGCAATGACACTAGTGCAATTAATCTAATCAAGAATCTGGTCCTACATTCTTGCACTAAATATATTAAGATATGTCACCACTTCCTTTGCAATCATGTTGAAAAGGGAGATGTTGTGTTCGAGTATGTTGCTAGTAAAAATCAACTTGCTAAGATTTTTACATAACCTCTTGCAACCGAATAATTTTTCAATATACACAAGGAATTTGGGATTATTGATATCTCCAATGTTTCTTAAATTACCTTTGTTGCATGAACTTTAATACTTTTTCTCTAACCATTTTTTGAGTATTTAACATCATGTGAGTGCAATTTCCATTTTTTGGTAATGTTGTTCCAAATTTCTCCTGGAAAGTAAGACTTTTCTTTTTTTTGCATGTTGTTTA